>CM019066.1:20572601-21172601 GCA_009667805.1 Leptobrachium leishanense
GGTTAGGATTACTCTTTTTGCTTGCTTTATGATTAGGGTTACTTTTAGGGTTAGGATTAGGGATGAGCTGTTCGGGTTCGGACGGTTCGGGGTTCGAACCGAATTTAGCCTGTTCGGGCGGATCCAGAACCCCGAACATTTCCGGGTGTTCGCCGCATGTTCGACCACAATAGACCACAATGCATTTTCCCACTGCCTGAAGCTCGTAATTGGCTACAGTCTTGCACCTGACCCCAGGTCTGGTGCAAGACTGGTTGAACACTATGCCAATCACCGCTCAGAGTCCTGATTGGGCAAATTTTGCCCAATCATGGGCTCACAGAGCTAAGTCCCGCAGCACACTATATAAGGTTTCAACGCGCCGATTCTGCACGCATTTCAGAGGAGATTTCAAAGAAGATAGTTGTGTGTGTTGTTATTGCCGGTCTGCCACGCTACTGGGGTGTCTGGGGGGGTCTCATTTCGACCAAATATCAGGGAATTTAGGTGATGTGTGTCTTGTTACTGTGCCAGCAAGTTTTTTGGGGGTTTACAACTTTATTTAAAACATTTGTGAATTGAGGTGATTTTCTGGGTCTTGTCACACTGTGCCAGCAAGTCTTTTTGGGTCTCATTTATACCAAATATCATTGAATTTAGGTGATGTGTGTCTTGTCACTGTGCCAGCAAGTTTTTTTGGGGTTACAACTTTATTTAAAACATTTGTGAATTGAGGTGATTTTCTGGGTCTTGTCACTGTGCCAGCAAATCTTTTTGGGGCTCACTAATTTCTTTAAAACACTTGGGAATTAAGGTGATCTTCTGTGTCTCGTCACAGCCAGCAGCAATTTTTTTTGGGGCTCACTAATTTCTTTAAAACACTTGGGAATTAAGGTGATCTGTGTCGTCATACAAAAAGTACCACGCTGTATTTTGGGGCTCACTAATTTCTTTAAAACACTTGGGAATTAAGGTGATCTGTGTCTCGTCATACAAAAAGTACCACGCTGTATTTTGGGGCGCACTAATTTCTTTAAAACACTTGGGAATTAAGGTGATCTGTGTCTCGTCATACAAAAAGTACCACGCTGTATTTTGGGGCTCACTAATTTCTTTAAAACACTTGGAATTAAGGTGATCTGTGTCTCGTCATACAAAAAGTACCACGCTGTATTTTGGGGCTCACTAATTTCTTTAAAACACTTGGGAATTAAGGTGATCTGTGTCTCGTCATACAAAAAGTACCACGCTGTATTTTGGGCTCACTAATTTTTTTAAAAACACTTGAATTAAGGTGATCTGTGTCTCGTCATACAAAAAGTACCACGCTGTATTTTGGGGCTCACTAATTTCTTTAAAACACTTGGGAATTAAGGTGATCTGTGTCTCGTCATACAAAAAGTACCACGCTGTATTTTGGGGCTCACTAATTTCTTTAAAACACTTGGGAATTAAGGTGATCTGTGTCTCGTCATACAAAAAGTACTACGCTGTATTTTGGGGCTCACTAATTTCTTTTAAACACTTGGGAATTAAGGTGATCTGTGTCTCGTCATACAAAAAGTACCACACTGTATTTTGGGGCTCACTAATTTCTTTAAAACACTTGGGAATTAAGGTGATCTTCTGTGTCTCATCACACAGCCAGCAATTTTTTTTGGGGCTCACTAATTTCTTTAAAACACTTGGGAATTAAGGTGATCTTCTGTGTCTCGTCACACAGCCAGCAATTTTTTTTGGGGGTCACTAATTTCTTTAAAACACTTGGGAATTAAGGTGATCTGTGTCTTGTCATACAAAAAGTACCACGCTGTATTTTGGGGCTTACTAATTTCTTTAAAACATTTGTGAATTAAGGTGATCTGTGTCTCGTCATACATACAGTACCACGCTGTATTTTGGGGCTCACTAATTTATTTAAAACATTTGTGAATTAAGGTGATCTGTCTCTTGTCACTGGCTGCCAGCTATCAGTGTGTCTCACTGAGTTATACCAGAGTTATTTAAATCTTTATACCAGAGTTGAATCAGAGTTCTGTATATATTAATCTATATATCACTCACCATGTCTGAAAGAACAAAAAGGACAGGCAGACGCTCCCAGCCACAGATAAGAGGGCAAGCAGCCCCTGTGTCGGGAGGCTGTGTCTCAGGTCGTGGTGGACGTGGTGCATCCTCTGCAGGGGCACGTTTGTCCTTTCTAACTGGTGCTGGCCGTCTTAAGCAGCAGCAACATACAGAGGACTTGGTGGATTGGCTAACCAGGCCATCCTCATCCTCCGAGTCCTCTGCCAGCCAGGCTTCTAGTGCTTTACAGTCCACCTCAGCTGCCAAAGCATCTAATGCAGCCTCCATGTCCACAGCTACTCCTGCCGTAGCCTCGCTATCACACACGGAGGAGTCAGCTGAATTGTTTGACTACAATGAGAGTGACATGCTGCTTGAGGATGCGCAGCAAGTACAGTGCTCTGATTCAATCTCTGAGGTTGAGCAAGGGAGTATAATAAACCTAGAGGAAGGGGGTGCCAGTGATGACACACAAATAACTGGCACTCATGTTGCCCCAGCAGCTGCAGCATACTGCCAAGTTGGCTCCAGTGACAAGGAGATAGGGGGTGAAGATGACAATGATGATGAGGTCACTGACTCCACCTGGGTGCCAGATCGAACAGAGGAATCAAGTGAGGAGGAGGGGGAGGAGGAGGCACAGCAAACACGAGGCACAACATCCTCTGTGACCAACTGTAGCACTAGCCAGTCCAAGGCATCACATGTCAGAGCTGCTCCGGTGCAGAGCGTTGTTGTCTCAAAGAACACATGCAGGAAATCTGCTGTCTGGGAGTACTTTAAGAACTGTGCAGCAGACCCCACCGTTGCTATTTGTAATCTATGTCAGAGGAGGCTGAAGCGTGGGATAAACACTGGACACTTGGGTACCACGTGCTTGATGCGACATATGAACAAGTGCCACACATCCCGTTGGGGCAAAACTTTGCGTAGTTCCTCCTCCTCCTCATCTATCTCTACCCACACTGTATGTTCTGCCATGCAATTGCCTACAACCTTCACCGACAGGGATGATGCTACAGTAATGGATGTACCAGCAGGTCCTTCCTCACAATGTGACATCGTCCCAGTAGCTGAAGATTTACGCAGTCAGATTACGTTGCCGCAGCTGCTGCAGCGAAAGAAAAAACATAGTCCCAACCATCCCCAAGCACAGCGTCTAAATGCCAGCTTAGCAAAATTACTCGCATTGCAGCTGCTGCCTTTCCAGCTGGTGTACTCTGCTCCCTTCCGTGAATTTGCTGAATGCGTTGTACCACTGTGGCAGGTTCCAAAACGCCATTACTTTTCACGCAAGGCCATTCCAGCACTATACCAGCACGTGGAAGACAATGTTATCCAGTCATTGGGAAAGGCAGTCAGCAGCAAGGTGCATGTCACTTTAGACACGTGATCCAGCAAGCATGGACAAGGTCGTTACATTTCCTTCACGGCACACTGGGTAACTCTGATTGCAGCTGGGAGGGATCCAAGACTGGGCTCTGTGCTGGAGCTTGTTCATCCACCACGCCTCCAGAAAGCTGCTTGTATGAGGTCTGTCTGCTCCACCACCACCACCTCTTCCTCCTCCTCCTCCTTCTCTGTCTCTGGCGAAGTGGCAGTTAAACCCACGCCTGACAGGGTGTACGCAATGGCTCAAGCAAAAAGATGCCATACTGTGCTTGAGCTGGTTTGTTTAGGGGACAGGAGCCACACCGGGTCAGAAATTTTGTCAGCTCTGCAGGGGGAGGTGCAGAGATGGTTAACACCACACCAGCTTGCGCCGGAAATGATCGTCTGCGATAATGGCAGCAACCTTCTCTCCGCCCTACGCAAGGGTAAATTGACGCATGTACCATGCCTAGCACACGTCCTAAATCTGGTGGTATGGCGTTTCCTAACCAAGTACCCAGGGCTGCCAGAGCTTCTCATCCAGGTCAGAAAAGTCTGCAGCCACTTCAGACGGTCATTCCCAGCAAGAGTTCGCCTGGCAGAAATTCAAAGAGAATTCCACCTTCCCACAAACTGTCTGATCTGTGACATGCCCACCAGGTGGAACTGAGGGCCATCAACGAGTACCTGTGTGAGTATGGTGCAAGGACAGGTTCAGGTCAACTTGGTTTTTTTTCCCCCCGCAGTGGCTGATGATCAAGGATGCATGCACTGTACTGTCACCATTTGAGGAGGCAACGAGGATGGTGAGCAGGGACAGTGCATGCATCAGTGACACAATTCCTTTAGTGTTCCTGCTGGAGCACAGCACACTCTGCGGGGAATTATACATGTGGCTCTAGAGGCAGAGTAGTGGGAGGAAGAGGAGGCCTTCCCTAGCTCTCAAGGCCCCAGTCTTTCCGCAGACAGCATTCCAGCGGGTCCTACTCAGATCAGACAGGTGGAGGATGAGGAGGAGGAGGACTATTTAAGTAGTGGGGGCATTGAAGGTGGGGATTCCTCAAGGCAGGGTTTTGTGTGCCCAGAAACAGAAGGGCTTGTGCGTGGCTGGGAGGAGGAAGTGCATGATACAGTCATCCTCATTGACCAGGAAGACTCGGAAGCTAATGCCACCTCCAACCTACGCTGCATGGGCTCCCTAATGATGCAAAGCCTGCTAAAGGACCCCAGGATTCATGCTATGAAGGAGAGGGATCATTACTGGTTGGCAACCCTTCTTGATCCACGATACAAGGGGAAAGTTGCAGAGCTCATCCTGCCCGCACAGAGGGAGCACAGGATGACAAAACTTGAGGACGCTCTAAAGCGAAACTTGTGTAACACCTTTCCAGGCACTGTTAGATTACCAAGTGCTACTGCTGACACACGTGCTTCTGAGGCTGCAGGTGATCAGAGGAATAGCGGTGAAGGCCAGGGCCGCTTGACTGATGCATTTTTAATTTTTTTTAGTCCTCGACGCCCAGGGACGTCAAATGTAGGCACCCATTGCCAGCGTCTTCACCATATGGTGCAGGACTACCTAGGGGCAAGGGCAGACCTGGATACCTTTCCAGCAGATGATCCACTGGCTTACTGGGTGTTGAGATTGGATCACTGGCCAGAACTTAGCCAATATGCTATGCAGCTACTAGGTTGCCCTTCATCTAGCGTGCTTTCCGAAAGGACGTTCAGTGCCGCTGCAGGTTTTGTCACAGACAAAAGAGTGCGTCTGTCCACCGACTCTGTAGACCGGCTGACATTTATAAAAATGAATCAGTCCTGGATCAGCAGCTATCAATCCCCTGATGCCGAAGTAACGGACTAGATCGGGTATGTCTTCTGCATGCACAAAACCTCCAGCACTGAACTCTTCCACAATACCACAAAAGGGTTACGGTGTGAATGCACTTGCTGCCATGAAAGGCACAATATTTGGCTGCACTGACGCCTGTGCCAGATTTATATCATTTTAATTTTTTGAACAGCAGGGTCCAACCCTGCACTCTTCCACAATACCACAGAGGGGTTACTGTATGATGATACTTGATGGCCTGGCATTAAAGGCACAATATCTGGGTGCACTGACGCCTATTACCAGATTCATATCATTTTAATATAGGACCGCATGGTCCACCCCTGCACTCTTCCTCAATACTACAGAGGGGTTACTGTATGATGATACTTGCTGGCCTGGCATTGAAGGCACAATATCTGGGTGCACTGCCATTGACGCCTGTATCAGATTCATATCCTCAGAGGGGTTACGGTGTGACGGCACTGTTGCCGACGCTAAAAGCCCAATTTTAAAGCACCTATTGCTACTTTCATCCAAAGCCTGCATAAGTTTCACAATAATTTAGCCCAAAAAAACACTAAACTTTTTCTGCGCGTCCTAAAATGTCTTTTCATACAGGCTGCCGCCCCAAGCAGTTGTTTATGGATAGATTAACCCCTTAGTGACCGGGCGGTTTTACACAAATCCGTCCTTTAGTGACCGCTGCTGTTTTTACGTTTCTGCGCTGCTCGTGTTTAGATCAAATTTTCCTCTTACTCGTTTATTCAACCCACACATATTATACACCCTTTTTCCCGCCATTAAATGGACTTTCTAGAAATACCATTATTTCCATCATATCCAATAATTTAATATAAAAAAAATATGAAATATGATGAAAAAAATGGTAAAAACACACTTTTTCGTAATTTAATCCCCTAAAGCTATAACCACCAATAAAGACCCCGGCTAAATAGTTTCCAAATTTTATCCCGAGAATAGAAATACCGAATTTTTACATGTTTTTACCTTTTAACCCTTTCACTGCTGAGCCAGTTCACCTATGTGCGCTGCGCTCATTCTGACCATTTTGTGCTAATTATTTTTAGATGACAGCCTAGGTCCTATTTAATTAAACTCCCCCCAGACAAAAATTTTTTAAAAAAAAAAACATTTTTTTATTTTATTTAATTGTTTTATTATTTTTTTTTTATTTAATTTTTTTTTTACATTTTTTTTAAAACCAAACCTGGTCATGTTTGGTATCATTTGAAAGGCCATAATCAGGCCTTTCAAATGATGGCAAATATGACCATCTAGCTGCCATGGATCGGGAGATAAAGGGATCCTTAGGATCCCCTTATCTCTACATGGCAGCTAGAGGGTTAACTGGCCCACTGACATCCTCACACATATGGTGAGGTTGTCAGTGGGTGGGGGGGGACCTGGAGGCTTGGTTGACATCCAAGATGTCAGCCCCCCTCCAGGTTTGAATCACGTTTTGGCGCCAATTGGCGCCGCAACGTGATCCGGCTGCGAAATGGTTAATGCCATACACCGCTGGAAAGGGGAGGCTCTCCCCTCTCCAGCGGTGCAAACGGCATCTCCCTAGCTTCAATGGTTGGGGAGATACAGGGCTCCGAAGGAGCCCACCCCTCCCCTCCATTGAAACACATGGGGGCACCTTCTGATGACGTCACCACGCAGCGTGGCGACGTCATCAGCCTCGCCTGCCCATGTAAATCACATGGGCAGGCTTCCTCCCTGCCAGATCGCCGTGGGATCCGACGAGGGAGGTGAGTATCGGGCGGGAGGGGGATTTGGCGCCGGTGACGTACCCTGTACGTCCGCGGGTCTAAGGGAGACCCGAGGACAGGACGTACAGGGTACGTCAGCGGCCCTTAAGGGGTTAAAGGAAAAGCATTTACCGTCATATGAAACGTCATTTATTTGTTTTTAAGTGTTTCTATACATCCTAGAAATCCGCCACTTCACGGGCAGGTTATGGGGACCTCCTAGGCACGATATTTGAAGGAATTTTTCATTTTTATTTTTAACCATTATTTCATGGAAAACTCACTGTCCCTTTAAAAACGTTTTTTTTTAACTTTTTGTCCTTGTTTCCTGTCCCCCAGGGCACTACCCGGACCCCCATACACCTTTTATGGCAAATATGTAGCATATATGCCCTCTTGGAGGGCACTCTAAAAAACCGAATTTTCAGCCCCATTGACTTGCATGGGAGTTCGGGTTCGGTCCGGAACAATTGGGAAGTTCGGGTTCGGGCTCGAACCGAACTCGGGGGGTGTTCGGCTCATCCCTAGATAGGATTACTCTTTCTGCTTGCTTTATGATTAAAGTTACTTTTAGGGTTAGGATTACTCTTTCTGCTTGCTTTATGATTAGAGTTACTTTTAGGGTTAGGATTACTCTTTCTGCTTGCTTTATGATCAAAGTTACATTTAGGGTTAGGTTTACTCTTTCTGCTTGCTTTTTGATTAGAGTTTCTTTTAGGGTTAGGTTTACTCTTTCTGCTTGCTTTATGATTACAGTTATTTTTAAAGTTAGGATTACTCTTTCTGCTTGCTTTATGATTAAAGTTACTTTTAAGGTTAGGATTACTCTTTCTGCTTGCTTTATGATTACAGTTACTTTTAGGGTTAGGATTACTCTTTCTGCTTGCTTTATGATTAGGGTTACTTTTAGGGTTAAGTTTACTCTTTTGGTTTGCTTTATGATTACAGTTATTTTTAAAGTTAGGATTACTCTCTCTGCTTGCTTTATGATTAGCGTTACTTTTAGGGTTAGGTTTACTCTTTCTGCTTGCTTTATGATTACAGTTACTTTTAGGGTTAGGATTACTCTTTCTGCTTGCTTTATGATTAGGGTTACTTTTAGGGTTAGGATTACTCTTTCTGCTTGCTTTATGATTAGGGTTACTTTTAGGGTTAAGTTTACTCTTTTCGTTTGCTTTATGATTACAGTTACTTTTAGGGTTAGGATTACTCTTTCGGTTTGCTTTTTGATTAGGGTTACTTTTAGGGTTAGGTTTACTCTTTCTGCTTGCTTTATGATTACAGTTATTTTTAAAGTTAGGATTACTCTTTCTGCTTGCTTTATGATTACAGTTACTTTTAAGGTTAGGTTTACTCTTTCTGCTTGCTTTATGATTAGGGTTACTTTAGGGTTAGGTTTACTCTTTCTGCTTGCTTTATGATTAGAGTTACTTTTAGGGTTAGGATTACTCTTTCTGCTTGCTTTATGATTAAAGTTACTTTTAGGGTTAGGTTTACTCTTTCTGCTTGCTTTATGATAAAAGTTACTTTTAAGGTTAGGATTACTCTTTCTGCTTGCTTTATGATTAAAGTTACTTTTAACGTTAGGTTTACTCTTTCTGCTTGCTTTATGATTAAAGTTACTTTTAGGATTAGGTTTACTCTTTCTGCTTGCTTTATGATAAAAGTTACTTTTAAGGTTAGGTTTACTCTTTCTGCTTGCTTTATGATTAGGGTTACTTTTAGGGTTAGGATTACTCTTTCTGCTTGCTTTATGATAAAAGTTACTTTTAAGGTTAGGTTTACTCTTTCTGCTTGCTTTATGATTACAGTTATTTTTAAAGTTAGGATTACTCTTTCTGCTTGCTTTATGATTAAAGTTACTTTTAGGGTTAGGAGATTACTCTTTCTGCTTGCTTTATGATTAAAGTTACTTTTAGGGTTAGGATTACTCTTTCTGCTTGCTTTATGATTACAGTTACTTTTAGGGTTAGGATTACTCTTTCTGCTTGCTTTATGATAAAAGTTACTGTCACGGAACGGATATGAGAGCTCTTTTCAGCGAGCCACATGACTAAAGACTGAACCCTTTTTAAAGACCATTTTTCCTGTTTTCGTTTTGGTTTTGCGTGTGAGCCTATGGACCTCTTATTTTATTGCTAGATGTGGTTTTATTGGTGTGATGTAATAAAAATGTACCCTGTATGATGTCACTGTAAAAGTATGAAAGAAACCGTTTGTATGTGTTTTTCCCCGTAGCCATTTTGCTCATCCCAGCATGGTCTCACAGGACAAAGGATCTCAGGCCCCAAGATGAAGGATACAGCAAGCCAGCTGATTTGAGGCTTTTCCAAGACCTCATCTGCCTAATCCCCTGGACAATGGGGGAGCCTGAAAGGGACCTGATAGGGAACAGGAGGTTGGGAAAGGAGCCAATCAGTGCTGGTTGTGTGGGTGGGGGAGTTTGTAATCTATTTGTGTGAAGTTGTATAAATGACCCCGTTGAAACCCATAAAATTAAATTCACTGTTTTAAAGCATACAGCCGCGTCTGGTGTCTTCATTTCAGAGCTACAATCACTATTGCAGGAGACACTCAGCGATCTCCTGCATCACCACTCAACCCAGGAACGGGATCCCCAAGGCAACACCGCACCATCTCTCCAGACGCCGGACCAACGCCATTTCATCCTCCAGGCCGCTCGAGACGCCGAGTGCCGTGCCACTCGGTAGTCGGGCGGACTCCACCAAAGGGGGGGGTCAGATAGAGCAGGACCACGCAGGCGGACTTCCATCCCGCCACAGTTACTTTTAGGGTTAGGATTACTCTTTCTGCTTGCTTTATGATTAGAGTTACTTTTAAGGTTAGGTTTACTCTTTCGGTTTGCTTTTTGATTAAAGTTACTTTTAGGGTTAGGATTACTCTCTGCTTGCTTTATGATTACAGTTATTTTTAAAGCTAGGATTACTCTTTCTGCTTGCTTTATGATTAGGATTACTTTTAGGGTTAGGATTACTCTTTCTGCTTGCTTTATGATTAGGATTACTTTTAGGGTTAGGATTACTCTTTCTGCTTGCTTTATGATTAGGGTTACTTTTAGGGTTAGGATTACTCTTTCTGCTTGCTTTATGATTAAAGTTACTTTTAAGGTTAGGTTTACTCTTTCTGCTTGCTTTATGATTAAAGTTACTTTTAGGGTTAGGTTTACTCTTTCTGCTTGCTTTATGATAAAAGTTACTTTTAAGGTTAGGTTTACTCTTTCTGCTTGCTTTATGATTAGGGTTACTTTTAGGGTTAGGATTACTCTTTCTGCTTGCTTTATGATAAAAGTTACTTTTAAGGTTAGGTTTACTCTTTCTGCTTGCTTTATGATTACAGTTATTTTTAAAGTTAGGATTACTCTTTCTGCTTGCTTTATGATTAAAGTTACTTTTAAGGTTAGGTTTACTCTTTCTGCTTCCTTTATGATTACAGTTATTTTTAAAGTTAGGATTACTCTGCTTGCTTTATGATTAAAGTTACTTTTAGGGTTAGGATTACTCTTTCTGCTTGCTTTATGATTAAAGTTACTTTTAGGGTTAGGAGATTACTCTTTCTGCTTGCTTTATGATTAAAGTTACTTTTAGGGTTAGGATTACTCTTTCTGCTTGCTTTATGATTACAGTTACTTTTAGGTTAGGATTACTCTTTCTGCTTGCTTTATGATAAAAGTTACTGTCACGGAACGGATATGAGAGCTCTTTTCAGCGAGCCACATGACTAAAGACTGAACCCTTTTTAAAGACCATTTTTCCTGTTTTCGTTTTGGTTTTGCGTGTGAGCCTATGGACCTCTTATTTTATTGCTAGATGTGGTTTTATTGGTGTGATGTAATAAAAATGTACCCTGTATGATGTCACTGTAAAAGTATGAAAGAAACCGTTTGTATGTGTTTTTCCCCGTAGCCATTTTGCTCATCCCAGCATGGTCTCACAGGACAAAGGATCTCAGGCCCCAAGATGAAGGATACAGCAAGCCAGCTGATTTGAGGCTTTTCCAAGACCTCATCTGCCTAATCCCCTGGACAATGGGGGAGCCTGAAAGGGACCTGATAGGGAACAGGAGGTTGGGAAAGGAGCCAATCAGTGCTGGTTGTGTGGGTGGGGGAGTTTGTAATCTATTTGTGTGAAGTTGTATAAATGACCCCGTTGAAACCCATAAAATTAAATTCACTGTTTTAAAGCATACAGCCGCGTCTGGTGTCTTCATTTCAGAGCTACAATCACTATTGCAGGAGACACTCAGCGATCTCCTGCATCACCACTCAACCCAGGAACGGGATCCCCAAGGCAACACCGCACCATCTCTCCAGACGCCGGACCAACGCCATTTCATCCTCCAGGCCGCTCGAGACGCCGAGTGCCGTGCCACTCGGTAGTCGGGCCGGACTCCACCAAAGGGGGGGGGTCAGATAGAGCAGGACCGCAGGCGGACTTCCATCCCGCCACAGTTACTTTTAGGGTTAGGATTACTCTTTCTGCTTGCTTTATGATTAGAGTTACTTTTAAGGTTAGGTTTACTCTTTCGGTTTGCTTTTTGATTAAAGTTACTTTTAGGGTTAGGATTACTCTCTGCTTGCTTTTTGATTAAAGTTACTTTTAGGGTTAGGATTACTCTTTCTGCTTGCTTTATGATTACAGTTATTTTTAAAGCTAGGATTACTCTTTCTGCTTGCTTTATGATTAGGGTTACTTTTAGGGTTAGGATTACTCTTTCTGCTTGCTTTTTGATTAGAGTTTCTTTTAGGGTTAGGTTTACTCTTCCTGCTTGCTTTATGATTACAGTTATTTTTAAAGTTAGGATTACTCTTTCTGCTTGCTTTATGATTAGAGTTACTTTTAGGGTTAGGATTACTCTTTCTGCTTGCTTTATGATTAGAGTTACTTTTAGGGTTAGGATTACTCTTTCTGCTTGCTTTATGATTAGGATTACTTTTAGGGTTAGGATTACTCTTTCTGCTTGCTTTATGATTACAGTTACTTTTAGGGTTAGGATTACTCTTTCTGCTTGCTTTATGATTAGGATTACTTTTAGGGTTAGGATTACTCTTTCTGCTTGCTTTATGATTACAGTTACTTTTAAAGTTAGGATTACTCTTTCTGCTTGCTTTATGATTAAAGTTATTATTAAAGTTAGGATTACTCTTTCTGCTTGCTTTATGATTAGGGTTACTTTTAGGGTTAGGATTACTCTTTCTGCTTGCTTTATGATTACAGTTATTTTTAAAGTTAGGATTACTCTTTCTGCTTGCTTTATGATTAAAGTTACTTTTAGGGTTAGGATTACTCTTTCTGCTTGCTTTATGATTAGAGTTACTTTTAGGGTTAGGATTACTCTTTCTGCTTGCTTTATGATTAAAGTTACTTTTAAAGTTAGGATTACTCTTTCTGCTTGCTTTATGATTAGGGTTACTTTTAGGGTTAGGTTTACTCTTTCTGCTTGCTTTATGATTACAGTTATTTTTAAAGTTAGGATTACTCTTTCTGCTTGCTTTATGATTACAGTTACTTTTAGGGTTAGGATTACTCTTTCGGTTTGCTTTTTGATTAGAGTTACTTTTAGGGTTAGGTTTACTTTTCCTGCTTGCTTTATGATTACAGTTATTTTTAAAGTTAGGATTACTCTTTTTGCTTGCTTTATGATTAAAGTTATTTTTAAAGTTAGGATTACTCTTTCTGCTTGCTTTTTGATTAGGGTTACTTTTAGGGTTAGGATTACTCTTTCTGCTTGCTTTATGATTAGGGTTATTTTTAGGGTTAGCATTACTCTTTCTGCTTGCTTTATGATTAAAGTTACTTTTAGGGTTAGGATTACTCTTTCTGCTTGCTTTATGATTAAAGTTACTTTTAGGGTTAGGATTACTCTTTCTGCTTGCTTTATGATTAAAGTTACTTTTAGGGTTAGGATTACTCTTTTTGCTTGCTTTATGATTAGAGTTACTTTTAGGGTTAGGATTACTCTTCCTGCTTGCTTTATGATTAACGTTACTTTTAAGGTTAGGATTACTCTTTCTGCTTGCTTTATGATTAGAGTTATTTTTAAAGTTAGGATTACTCTTTCTGCTTGCTTTATGATTAGGGTTACTTTTAAGGTTAGGTTTACTCTTTCTGCTTGCTTTATGATTACAGTTACTTTTAAGGTTAGGATTACTCTTTCTGCTTGCTTTATGATTAGAGTTACTTTTAGGGTTAGGATTACTCTTTCTGCTTGCTTTATGATTACAGTTACTTTTAAGGTTAGGATTACTCTTTCTGCTTGCTTTATGATTAGGGTTACTTTTAGGGTTAGGATTACTCTTTCTGCTTGCTTTTTGATTAGAGTTTCTTTTAGGGTTAGGTTTACTCTTCCTGCTTGCTTTATGATTACAGTTATTTTTAAAGTTAGGATTACTCTTTCTGCTTGCTTTATGATTAGAGTTACTTTTAGGGTTAGGATTACTCTTTCTGCTTGCTTTATGATTAGAGTTACTTTTAGGGTTAGGTTTACTCTTTCTGCTTGCTTTATGATTACAGTTACTTTTAGGGTTAGGATTACTCTTTCTGCTTGCTTTATGATAAAAGTTACTTTTAAGGTTAGGTTTACTCTTTCTGCTTGCTTTATGATTAGGGTTACTTTTAGGGTTAGGATTACTCTTTCTGCTTGCTTTATGATAAAAGTTACTTTTAAGGTTAGGTTTACTCTTTCTGCTTGCTTTATGATTACAGTTATTTTTAAAGTTAGGATTACTCTTTCTGCTTGCTTTATGATTAAAGTTACTTTTAGGGTTAGGATTACTCTTTCTGCTTGCTTTATGATTAAAGTTACTTTTAGGGTTAGGATTACTCTTTCTGCTTGCTTTATGATTAGGGTTACTTTTAGGGTTAGGATTACTCTTTCTGCTTGCTTTATGATTAAAGTTACTTTTAGGGTTAGGATTACTCTTTCTGCTTGCTTTATGATTAAAGTTACTTTTAGGGTTAGGAGATTACTCTTTCTGCTTGCTTTATGATTAAAGTTACTTTTAGGGTTAGGATTACTCTTTCTGCTTGCTTTATGATTACAGTTACTTTTAGGGTTAGGATTACTCTTTCTGCTTGCTTTATGATAAAAGTTACTGTCACGGAACGGATATGAGAGCTCTTTTCAGCGAGCCACATGACTAAAGACTGAACCCTTTTTAAAGACCATTTTTCCTGTTTTCGTTTTGGTTTTGCGTGTGAGCCTATGGACCTCTTATTTTATTGCTAGATGTGGTTTTATTGGTGTGATGTAATAAAAATGTACCCTGTATGATGTCACTGTAAAAGTATGAAAGAAACCGTTTGTATGTGTTTTTCCCCGTAGCCATTTTGCTCATCCCAGCATGGTCTCACAGGACAAAGGATCTCAGGCCCCAAGATGAAGGATACAGCAAGCCAGCTGATTTGAGGCTTTTCCAAGACCTCATCTGCCTAATCCCCTGGACAATGGGGGAGCCTGAAAGGGACCTGATAGGGAACAGGAGGTTGGGAAAGGAGCCAATCAGTGCTGGTTGTGTGGGTGGGGGAGTTTGTAATCTATTTGTGTGAAGTTGTATAAATGACCCCGTTGAAACCCATAAAATTAAATTCACTGTTTTAAAGCATACAGCCGCGTCTGGTGTCTTCATTTCAGAGCTACAATCACTATTGCAGGAGACACTCAGCGATCTCCTGCATCACCACTCAACCCAGGAACGGGATCCCCAAGGCAACACGCACCATCTCTCCAGACGCCGGACCAACGCCATTTCATCCTCCAGGCCGCTCGAGACGCCGAGTGCCGTGCACTCGGTAGTCGGGCCGGACTCCACCAAAGGGGGGGGGTCAGATAGAGCAGGACCGCAGGCGGACTTCCATCCCGCCACAGTTACTTTTAGGGTTAGGATTACTCTTTCTGCTTGCTTTATGATTAGAGTTACTTTTAAGGTTAGGTTTACTCTTTCGGTTTGCTTTTTGATTAAAGTTACTTTTAGGGTTAGGATTACTCTCTGCTTGCTTTTTGATTAAAGTTACTTTTAGGGTTAGGATTACTCTTTCTGCTTGCTTTATGATTACAGTTATTTTTAAAGCTAGGATTACTCTTTCTGCTTGCTTTATGATTAGGGTTACTTTTAGGGTTAGGATTACTCTTTCTGCTTGCTTTTTGATTAGAGTTTCTTTTAGGGTTAGGATTACTCTTTCTGCTTGCTTTATGATTAATGTTACTTTTAAAGTTAGGATTACTCTTTCTGCTTGCTTTATGATTAGAGTTACTTTTAGGGTTAGGATTACTCTTTCTGCTTGCTTTATGATTAGAGTTACTTTTAGGGTTAGGATTACTCTTTCTGCTTGCTTTATGATTAGGATTACTTTTAGGGTTAGGATTACTCTTTCTGCTTGCTTTATGATTAGGGTTACTTTTAGGGTTAGGATTACTCTTTCTGCTTGCTTTATGATTAATGTTACTTTTAAAGTTAGGATTACTCTTTCTGCTTGCTTTATGATTAAAGTTACTTTTAGGGTTAGGATTACTCTTTCTGCTTGCTTTATGATTACAGTTACTTTTAGGGTTAGGATTACTCTTTCTGCTTGCTTTATGATTAGGATTACTTTTAGGGTTAGGATTACTCTTTCTGCTTGCTTTATGATTAGGGTTACTTTTAGGGTTAGGATTACTCTTTCTGCTTGCTTTATGATTAATGTTACTTTTAAAGTTAGGATTACTCTTTCTGCTTGCTTTATGATTAAAGTTACTTTTAGGGTTAGGATTACTCTTTCTGCTTGCTTTATGATTACAGTTATTATTAAAGTTAGGATTACTCTTTCTGCTTGCCTTATGATTAGGGTTACTTTTAGGGTTAGGATTACTCTTTCTGCTTGCTTTATGATTACAGTTATTTTTAAAGTTAGGATTACTCTTTCTGCTTGCTTTATGATTAAAGTTACTTTTAGGGTTAGGATTACTCTTTCTGCTTGCTTTATGATTAGAGTTACTTTTAGGGTTAGGATTACTCTTTCTGCTTGCTTTATGATTAGAGTTACTTTTAGGGTTAGGATTACTCTTTCTGCTTGCTTTATGATTAAAGTTACTTTTAAAGTTAGGATTACTCTTTCTGCTTGCTTTATGATTACAGTTATTTTTAAAGTTAGGATTACTCTTTCTGCTTGCTTTATGATTACAGTTACTTTTAGGGTTAGGATTACTCTTTCGGTTTGCTTTTTGATTAGAGTTACTTTTAGGGTCAGGTTTACTTTTCCTGCTTGCTTTATGATTACAGTTATTTTTAAAGTTAGGATTACTCTTTTTGCTTGCTTTATGATTAAAGTTACTTTTAGGGTTAGGATTACTCTTTCTGCTTGCTTTTTGATTAGGGTTACTTTTAGGGTTAGGATTACTCTTTCTGCTTGCTTTATGATTAGGGTTATTTTTAGGGTTAGCATTACTCTTTCTGCTTGCTTTATGATTAAAGTTACTTTTAGGGTTAGGATTACTCTTTCTGCTTGCTTTATGATTAAAGTTACTTTTAGGGTTAGGATTACTCTTTCTGCTTGCTTTATGATTAAAGTTACTTTTAGGGTTAGGATTACTCTTTTTGCTTGCTTTATGATTAGAGTTACTTTTAGGGTTAGGATTACTCTTTCTGCTTGCTTTATGATTAAAGTTACTTTTAGGGTTAGGATTACTCTTCCTGCTTGCTTTATGATTAACGTTACTTTTAAGGTTAGGATTACTCTTTCTGCTTGCTTTATGATTAGGGTTACTTTTAGGGTTAGGATTACTCTTTCTGCTTGCTTTATGATTAGAGTTATTTTTAAAGTTAGGATTACTCTTTCTGCTTGCTTTATGATTACAGTTACTTTTAAGGTTAGGATTACTCTTTCTGCTTGCTTTATGATTAGAGTTACTTTTAGGGTTAGGATTACTCTTTCTGCTTGCTTTATGATTACAGTTACTTTTAAGGTTAGGATTACTCTTTCTGCTTGCTTTATGATTAGGGTTACTTTTAGGGTTAGGATTACTCTTTCTGCTTGCTTTTTGATTAGAGTTTCTTTTAGGGTTAGGTTTACTCTTCCTGCTTGCTTTATGATTACAGTTATTTTTAAAGTTAGGATTACTCTTTCTGCTTGCTTTATGATTAGAGTTACTTTTAGGGTTAGGATTACTCTTTCTGCTTGCTTTATGATTAGAGTTACTTTTAGGGTTAGGTTTACTCTTTCTGCTTGCTTTATGATTACAGTTACTTTTAGGGTTAGGATTACTCTTCCTGCTTGCTTTATGATTAAAGTTACTTTTAGGGTTAGGATTACTCTTTCTGATTGCTTTATGATTAGGGTTACTTTTAGGGTTAGGATTACTCTTTCTGCTTGCTTTATGATTAGGGTTACTTTTAGGGTTAGGATTACTCTTTCTGCTTGCTTTATGATTAAAGTTACTTTTAGGGTTAGGATTACTCTTTCTGCTTGCTTTATGATTACAGTTATTTTTAAAGTTAGGATTACTCTTTCTGCTTGCTTTATGATTAGGGTTACTTTTAGGGTTAGGATTACTCTTTCTGCTTGCTTTATGATTACAGTTACTTTTAGGGTTAGGATTACTCTTTCTGCTTGCTTTATGATTAGAGTTACTTTTAGGGTTAGGATTACTCTTTCTGCTTGCTTTATGATTACAGTTATTTTTAAAGTTAGGATTACTCTTTCTGCTTGCTTTATGATTAGGGTTACTTTTAGGGTTAGGATTACTCTTTCTGCTTGCTTTATGATTAGAGTTACTTTTAGGGTTAGGATTACTCTTTCTGCTTGCTTTATGATTAAAGTTACTTTTAAAGTTAGGATTACTCTTTCTGCTTGCTTTATGATTACAGTTACTTTTAGGGTTAGGATTACTCTTTCGGTTTGCTTTTTGATTAGAGTTACTTTTAGGGTTAGGTTTACTTTTCCTGCTTGCTTTATGATTACAGTTATTTTTAGGGTTAGGATTACTCTTTCTGCTTGCTTTATGATTAGGGTTACTTTTAGGGTTAGGATTACTCTTTCTGCTTGCTTTATGATTAGGGTTACTTTTAGGGTTAGGATTACTCTTTCTGCTTGCTTTATGATTAATGTTACTTTTAAAGTTAGGATTACTCTTTCTGCTTGCTTTATGATTAAAGTTACTTTTAGGGTTAGGATTACTCTTTCTGCTTGCTTTATGATTAAAGTTACTTTTAGGGTTAGGATTACTCTTTCTGCTTGCTTTATGATTAAAGTTACTTTTAGGGTTAGGATTACTCTTTCTGCTTGCTTTATGATTAAAGTTACTTTTAGGGTTAGGATTGCTCTTTCTGCTTGCTTTATGATGATTATTTTTCTTCAGTATTTATCAAAGAGAAACCTATAACAGGAGACATGAAATTCATTAATAAAAACTTACTAATACAAAGTGACTGG
This sequence comes from Leptobrachium leishanense, assembly GCA_009667805.1. Taxonomy (NCBI): domain Eukaryota; kingdom Metazoa; phylum Chordata; class Amphibia; order Anura; family Megophryidae; genus Leptobrachium; species Leptobrachium leishanense. Next base: position 20,591,051 of record CM019066.1, read on the forward strand.
TTGACTCAGGACAAGGTTTTACACAAATTAAACAATGTGAATGTTAATAAAGCCCCAGGGCCAGATGGAATTCACCCGCGAGTACTAAGAGAGCTATGTGTTGAAATATGTAAACCTCTGTTCTTAATCTTTCAAGATTCTTTTCTTTCAGGAATAGTACCAGAGGATTGGAGAAAAGCTGACGTGGTCCCTATATTTAAGAAAGGTTTAAAATTTGTGCCTGGGAATTATAGACCTGTGAGCTTAACATCTGTGGCTGGGAAAGTATTTGAGGGGTTACTAAGGGATAGTATTCAGGAATTTATTGGGAGGTATAATGTAATTGGCAAAAATCAGCATGGTTTCATGAAACACAGATCATGTCAGACTAACCTAATTACGTTCTATGAGGAAGTAAGTAGAAGTATAGATCAGGGGGTCGCAGTGGATGTGATTTACTTAGATTTTGCCAAAGCTTTCGACACAGTTCCACACAAAAGGTTACTATTTAAATTAAGCAAAAATGGTCTAGATGAAAATACTTGTTCTTGGATAGAAAACTGGCTAAAAGATAGGGTACAGAGAGTGGTCATAAATGGTACATTTTCAAGATGGACACCAGTGGTAAGTGGTGTCCCTCAGGGGTCTGTTATAGGACCAATACTATTCAATTTATTTATAAATGACCTTGAGATAGGCATTGAAAGTCATGTATCAGTGTTTGCAGATGACACAAAGCTAGGAAAAGTAATACAATGTGAGCAGGATGTTACTTCGCTGCAGAGAGATTTAGATAGATTGGGGGACTGGGCACTTAAATGGCAGATGAAATTTAATCTAGATAAATGTAAAGTTATGCACTTTGGAGTGAAGAACACACAAGCAATTTATACCCTAAATGGTACGGAGTTAGGGAAATCCAAGCAGGAGAAGGATTTGGGAATAATCATAGACTTCAAACTAAGTAACAATGTGCAATGTCAAACAGCAGCCGCCAAGGCCAGCAAAGTACTGGCATGCATTAAAAGGGGAGTTCACTCACGGGATGAAAACATAATTTTGCCTCTGTATAAATCAATGGTCAGGCCGCACCTTGAATATGCCGTGCAATTTTGGGCACCTGTCTTAAAAAAAGAGATTATATCGCTAGAAAAAGTGCAGAGACGGGCAACTAAATTAATAAGGGGAATGGAAGGGTTAAGTTATGAGGAAAGACTAACAAGCTTAAACCTGTTTAGTTTAGAGAAAAGGCGCCTTAGAGGGGATCTGATAACCTTATATAAATATATACGGGGCCATTATCAACCATTGTCTGATAACCTATTCATTAACAGGACTATACATAGGACAAGGGGTCATCCATTTAGACTGGAAGAAAGAAAATTTAGCTTAAAGCATAGGAAGGGTTATTTTACGGTGAGAACAATAAAGCTGTGGAATTCTCTGCCTGTTGAGGTGGTTGGGTCAGAGTCTGTACAGACTTTTAAAAAACAACTGGATGACTTCCTGCAGACACAGAATATTAAGGGTTATAATATTTAATATGTGGGTAAAAGCTTCTTGATCCAAGGAGAAATCTGACTGCCATTCTGGGGTCAAGAAGGAATTTTTTCCCAGTATGTTGCATATTGGCGAGCATTCAGACTGGGTTTTTTGCCTTCTTTTGGATCAACAGCAGTAGGTTATGTGGGAGAGGCTGAACCCGATGGACGCATGTCTTTTTTCAGCCTATATAACTATGTAACTATGTAACTATGTAACTATGTAACTATGATTAAAGTTACTTTTAGGGTTAGGATTACTCTTTTTGCTTGCTTTATGATTAGAGTTACTTTTAGGGTTAGGATTACTCTTCCTGCTTGCTTTATGATTAACGTTACTTTTAAGGTTAGGATTACTCTTTCTGCTTGCTTTATGATTAGGGTTATTTTTAGGGTTAGGATTACTCTTTCTGCTTGCTTTATGATTAAAGTTACTTTTAGGGTTAGGATTACTCTTTCTGCTTGCTTTATGATTAAAGTTACTTTTAGGGTTAGGATTACTCTTTTTGCTTGCTTTATGATTAGAGTTACTTTTAGGGTTAGGATTACTCTTTTTGCTTGCTTTATGATTAGTTACTTTTAGGGTTAGGATTACTCTTCCTGCTTGCTTTATGATTAAAGTTACTTTTAGGGTTAGGTTTACTCTTCCTGCTTGCTTTATGATTAACGTTACTTTTAAGGTTAGGATTACTCTTTCTGCTTGCTTTATGATTAGAGTTACTTTTAGGGTTAGGATTACTCTTCCTGCTTGCTTTATGATTACAGTTATTTTTAAAGTTAGGATTACTCTTTCTGCTTGCTTTATGATTAAAGTTACTTTTAAGGTTAGGATTACTCTTTCTGCTTGCTTTATGATTACAGTTACTTTTAAGGTTAGGATTACTCTTTCTGCTTGCTTTATGATTAAAGTTACTTTTAGGGTTAGGATTACTCTTTCTGCTTGCTTTATGATTAAAATTACTTTTAAGGTTAGGATTACTCTTTCTGCTTGCTTTATGATTAGAGTTACTTTTAGGGTTAGGATTACTCTTTCTGCTTGCTTTATGATTACAGTTACTTTTAGGGTTAGGATTACTCTTTCTGCTTGCTTTATGATTAAAGTTACTTTTAGGGTTAGGATTACTCTTTCTGCTTGCTTTATGATTAGGGTTACTTTAGGGTTAGGATTACTCTTTCTGCTTGCTTTATGATTAAAGTTACTTTTAGGGTTAGGATTACTCTTTCTGCTTGCTTTATTATTAAAGTTACTTTTAGGGTTAGGATTACTCTTTCTGCTTGCTTTATGATAAAAGTTACTTTTAGGGTTAGGATTACTCTTTTTGCTTGCTTTATGATTAAAGTTACTTTTAGGGTTAGGATTACTCTTTCTGCTTGCTTTATGATTAAAGTTACTTTTAGGGTTAGGATTACTCTTTCTGCTTGCTTTATGATTAGGGTTACTTTTAGGGTTAGGTTTACTCTGTTTTCTTTATGATTACAGTTACTTTTATTTTATTTATTTATTTATTTATTTATAAAGGATTTTACCAGGAAGGATACATTGAGATTTCTCTCGTTTTCAAGTATGTCCTGGGTTCGAGAACATTGAGTGGTTACAGAAATACAAAATAGTAAAATGCAAGATATTAACACAAGACCAAATATACAGATTAACAGAAAAATAAATTTGTAGGAAATAAAGTCATTATGTTACATGTTTACAGGTGCATTTCGTATTGAGGTATGTTAATAGGGAAGTCTTAAGGGACTTTAGACTGGGGAAGATTTGACGGTGTCTGGGAGGTTATTCCATATTTGTGGTGCGCTGTAGGAAAATGCCAAACAGCTTATTACAGTAAGAAATACATTGGGAATATTGCCAAATATTTCTTACTGGATAAATAATAAAAAAAATATTTTCCAAAAAATCATTGGTACCTGACATTGTTTTTTGGAACATCCCTTGGCAGTGAAGGGGTTAAAATACAGCTTTGTGGTATTTAAATGAATTACTTTTGCAAGAAAAGAGGTCTACAATTCAGAGGAAGAGTCACAAAAAAGAAATTACATATAGTCAAGTAAGAGGGGACAGAAAGAGATGACTCATTTTAAATAAAATTAAATATCTGTTTTAATCAACTTCCTTAATGCTACAAAAACCTCCCTTTATGCGTAAAATTTATTATTTCCTATACGCTGCTAATCTTTGAATAATAAGAATCTTGTAAAAGGAGAAAAGTTGCAGAAAAACGTCAAATAAAATCAGTGTTCTAACCATTCGGGAAACAAAGAGATAAAAACGGTAACTCTTTGGAGTTTTGATGAGCCTACGAAACCCATAAAAGAGTTTGTTCCGATGCTTTCAAGATTCGAACACAGAGCAGAGTAGGTTGTAAAAACTAAAATTAAAATAAGATTATTTTTTTTACAAGAAATTTAAGGAACAATGTGCCCTCTTCATATAAAACAGACAGTGATTGTGTGTGTTCCCGAGTCAGATAAATGCCTCTTGCACAGCTGCAATGATAAAAAAAACCCTAATTTTTATGTCATCGTCTTTTTAAATTAAACTCTCAGTGCATTTTATTTTTATTAACTTTAAAGGGAAATGATTTTGATATTGAATCAACCCATCTTACCTTTAATAAATTTTTTTTTGTTTGTAAATACTATGCCACCTTTTCTTGGCCACTCCTTGAATTCTATAGCCATGTTGAGTCTTTGGACTGGCCATCAGACAATTCAAGCAAATGTCTGGCAGGCTGCCATGGCCACTGGTCAAGAGAAAACAGGGAGGATTAAACGATCCCATTTGCACTGGTCCTAAACGCAATATGCATTAGACATGTGCATTCGTTTTAGTACTAAAACGATTTAGTCCGAATTTTGGGATAATTTAGTTTTCGTATGACTCAAGAGCTACGAAACTGCTCAGTGCAAAAAACGAAAGAAACTAAAATAAAATGCACTACATTTTAGTTTCAGTCCTTTTTGTGATATTACATTGATGAGTGAAGGAGACCAGCAATGAAGAGAGCAACATCCGAAGTTCTGCACCCTCCACATGCCAATGCAGTAGGATGTTCTATACAGAGAGGGGCATTAATTAATGCATGAGGATGTTCTATACATTATACAGAGAGGGGTATTAATGCAGGAGGATGTTATATACAATATACAGAGAAAGGTATAACTTGAGGAGGATGTTCTATACAGAGAGGGACATTAATTAATTCAGGAGGATGTTGTATACATTATACAGAGAGGGGTATTAATTAATGCAGGAGGATGTTCTAAACATTATACAGAGAGGAGCCTTTTTTTTTTTAGCCCTTTAAATCCAGTGGCTGTGAGCGCTGAGATCGGCTGCTTGTTATACTGTATTATCTCAATACACTGTATCAGGCTCAGCTGTTACAGTAACTGACTGTAACAGCGCTCAGAGTTTCAGTAAAACAAGGAAATAATATTGTTCTAACCTCTTATATATAAAAATATTTACTAGTTTTACTGAAACTCTGAGCGCTGTGATGAGCAGCAGTCAGTTACTGTAACAGCTTTGCCTGACATGGGGCAGTATTACAATGTTGGTGCTAACTTAACCAGAGCTGTTGTAAACTGAAAACCTCCATAGGCTATAAAGGCTCTGGGAAGGTTACAACAGCTCTGGTTAAGTTAGCACCAACTAAGTAATATGGCCCACATTGTGCTGAGAGTGAGAGATACTGTAACAAGCAGCGATCTCAGCCCTGTAGGAGCCACTACAATAGTAATTGTATCCACTGGTTTTCAGATGAATGAAATTAGTTTTCATACTAAAGAACTGAAAACGAATTTCTTTTAGCAACTAAATAAATTGCATTTTAGGACTAATCCATTAGTTCAAAACGAAATTTTGTGCTGTGCACATGTCTAATATGCATACTTAATTGAGAAATCCATCATCTTGGTTTACTGCAGTTCAAGGTTTAAAGAGTACCCCTCATGCTCACGGCTGGGAGACGCCATTGCCCTTCTCCTATAGGCAGGCTCTTCAAATCTCACCTGACAAGTAAACATCGGCAGCTCCGATTGGACCTCAGACTACTGTGCCAAAGCACTAAAAAAGCTAAGCCAAGATGTTGCCCTGTTGGTAATATGAAAGGCACTCTTTAAATAGGTCCCAGAAATGAGACTCCTGTGACAGGGATGGGTGACAAATCAGGGGGTTAGTCCCCCATTTATAACATCACAGATCAACCATTGACGGCTTTGTAAGGTATTAGTGAAACCAAATAATACACCAATACAAATGCTGCATACACCACTAAGTTATAATGGAGTACAACCTGCGGATATGGAGTACATTGATGTTGTGGAAGGGATTGTGCACTGCATGATCATATTTTGTAACTAAAGCCCATGGGCTCTATTACATTCTTTGCGCAAAAACACTCGCGCAGCGCATTCATTTGTGCGCGAAGCGTTAAACGTTAACGTGCGTAAATTAACGCTGGTGTTACAATCCTCGCGCATTTTATCATCTGTCAAAAAATAACGCGCGTAAAAAAGACGCGCAAAAACACGCGCATTAACGCTGCGCGCAGAAATTGGTGGGCGGACTGTTTTTTCACGCGATTCAGCCAAGCAGAATTAAGAACCACAATTGTCTCCGGTTCAGTTTTTGCGCCTGTCAAAATCAATCTGAGTATATATGCTGCAGCAATAATAAAAATACGCACAACTTCTCAATTTTATTGGTTGGGTATGTGTAGAATGAGTAACTATACTTTGCTATATTTTTTTTTCGGGCTGGTGTATTTGCGTTCGGCCAGGAAGTTCAGATTTGAATTAACACCAGCTTTTAAAAGACGTTAAAATTATGTACGGAAATGTTGTCCGTTAAATTTTGCGCATAGATTGTAATACCCTCCACGTACCAGCGCACAAACGCATTTGCGCTCACAATGTTAAGTATAGGACGCACGCAGTACATTATGCTAGCAAAGGGTTCGTGTAGGTTCACCCGTGGTAGACGTTAACGCGCATTTCAAGGTCAAGTCAAGAGGTCAAGTCAAGCAGGAAGTCTTGGGAATGCAGTTCCTCCACTAGTTTTTCAAGAGGAAAATTGTTCACCATTTTATCTAATATCTAATAAACCATTTATTATCTTAATCTGCAGTAAAACGTCTCTTTATCTATATTTTTTCAAGATCTTTTAGATGCCTTCTGGTATTTTTTTCGGCCAATTTTTTTTCTGTTCTTTTTTAATAGCGTTATTTCTTTTTTCTGTAACAGAACTTTTTATTATCATTCATAGAACCTTATATGTTAGTTCCCGACATTTTCATTCAGTAGTTTATTTGCAAACAGCGTTTAAAATTTGACTCTTTCAAACTTTTTTTCTTTTTATGCCGTTCGTCGGCTTGTCTGCTTTTTCCGGAGGCTGTTCGGTGCTGTGTTCGGCGGCTCGTCAGCTTTTTCCAACGTGTTTTTTGCTGCTGTTCCGCCGGGTTTTTGGCCGGGTTTGCGTCGGGTTTTTGGCAGGCATGCGACGGGTTTTCGGGTCTGTTCCCTGTACTCCGGGGATCCTGCGGTGAGTTCACCGCAGGGTGTGTAAATTTGATTCCCCGAAGTGCGGGAATGAGAGCACCGAAATTTCGGTGCTCTCTGAATAACCCCCAAAGAAAATGAAATTTTGGAAATAAAAAAAAAAGTTGTTAATCTCCAAAGCTGAAAACCAACTAATAAAAATCACATTTACAGTTTGTATACAGCTGTTTTTACATTGCTAAGTAACCTCAAAAAAACATGTTTCATTTGTCAGGGAACAGAGCTGGAACATGAAAATATGTGTCTCAGTGAATAAACAATAAAACATGTACTCCTGCTCTAAGAAAGTGTGCTGCGCTGAATGCATCAGCCCTCTGTGACGTCCACAAGCACAATGACCCTTCTGTTGGTGTTAATAAGCTCTTTAATGCAGGCGTCCAAGCAGTAATGGCAATTATAATTATTTATCATATTTACTAGCCCTGCCAAAAAAGTAGCTTTCTAAACCCGGGGGGCAGCGGCAAAACAAAGGACACAAAATCCTCTTCTCATTGTTCTCTTGTGTTTTGAATGTCTTTTTGTGTTCTTTACAAAGTCTTTATTGCTAATGCTGTCTGTTTCCGGGGGTCCTAAGTGAGACTAAAACTTAGGAAAGGAAATTGGGAGACCTCAGCGTCTGGAATGGATCTCCGTAGGTCTATTCAACAAACCACGGATACTGGAAATGTCAAAACGCCAAAATTTTCGCACAAAGATGGGTATAGGATAAAAACTTTTTATTCCAAATAAAAATAAAGTTTACATATACAGGGCCTTGTATATGTAAACTTTATTTTTATTTGGAATAAAAAGTTTTTATCCTATACCCATCTTTGTGCGAAAATTTTGACGTTTTGACGTTTCCAGTATCCGTGGTTTGTTGAATAGACCTACGGAGATCCATTCCAGACGCTGAGGTCTCCCAATTTCCTTTCCTATCTTTGTGTGGAGTATTGGACCATCTCCAGGGAACGTCCTCAGCATTTCATTTTGAAAGATAAGTAACAATTTTCTCCATATCACCAGCTGCTTGTTGAGACTAAAACTTAACTTTGTGTGAAGAACAGTTTATCGAATGTCATTTCCACCTCACAACTAAACCTATAAGTAAAAACACACCTATATTGTTTGTAATGTAAAATTAAATAATGAAAGCTTGAATAGAGCCAGAACCTTTGGTGAGTTTAAGTTACGTTCCAGAGAAGATCCATAAACCTACAATTACCGTAGATACTCGAGTATAGTGCGACCCGAATATAATGCGATGGATAGAGATTTATTATGGAAATGAGAGAATACTCAAGACTCAAGTATAACGCGAGGAATAAAATTTTACTGTACCGGTAAACAATTAAAATCCTTCCAGGTTCTCTTAACACAGTCAGGCTACCCCTCGGGCCAGGGTGCTCTGCTCTAGATGATTGCAGTTGTTACGAAGTACGAAGCCGCTAGCTATCCGTCTTATTTACTAGAGATTAGATGGCCGGCGAGCGAGGTGAATGATTGGCTTAAACTCAGCATGCCCTCTGGCCGTGATTTGATCCCACCTCTCCTGAATCCGGGAGTTCCAGAAGTGTTTGCAAGCATCAGGGAGCCCGCATTCACTTCAGCGAGACTACGGTAACTCCAGTGAGACTTGGGATCCAGAGCTAGGCAAGTTTTGTTTTTTTTCCACACGATGCAGATGTCTCGAATATAACGAGACCCTGCCAATTTTAAGGTAATTTTTTGTCACCAAAATCTAGCAGTATACTCGAGTATCTACAGTATGTGTGGACCTCACGAACTGGGCAGTTGTCACCGACACGTTGTTTTGTGCTATTTTCAGACACTTCCTTTAAAGCTCACTCTTTTGTGGCAACACGCACCCCACAGTCTGAAATACAGGTTGTGCACCCTTTAAACAGGATGCTCGCTACCCATTAGCATTCTGGATTTCAGATTCTTACGGATTTTGGATTTTTCAGGAAAATCCGAAGAGGAAAGGTAGGTGGGACGCAGCAGGGAAACCACGATACACTTCCTGTTGCTGCATGTATACGCACTGGGAATGCAGTGCAGCTGTCAGGTACTGTACCGGGGTGGTACAGAAATTGCAGTATACTGAGCCCAGGATGCGGTGATGCCAAAACAGGGGTCTGCAGTGAGGGGTGAGGTTGCTGCTGGAAGCAGCAAAAAACAAATAAACGTGAAGCAGGGGGAAATCAGGAAACACAACACTGGAGGGTCTGGAAACACACAGGTTTGGTTCAGTAACAGGTTTTGGTTTTCAGGAAACCACAGGGGAGCTACAACACAGGTTCTCTCTTGCTGAGAGCAGATACAACTAACGCTGAAGCAGGGAACAGAAGGGGTGTGGCACTTTTATTAACAGATAGGTCAGATGACCTGGAGTGTGTGAGTGTGTGTTTTGGTGCTTTTGACTATGTAGCTTCTGGAACACAACGCTGGAAACAGGACTGACATGAAGTGCAGGATTGGAGGGGTGCTGCCCTGCATGGATCAGGAGCCTGACAGCAGCCCTTTTTGAGGAATATGTTGTACAGAGCCAGCGCGTCTCTGTGCAGCATATCACACTCTGGAGCTGAACAGAGTCTTCTAGTATGTTCCTCACGGAGCTTCAGCCATGGGAGGAGCATTGGAGAGCAGTGGGACCCATTTGGAGGGTTGGGGAGGTAAGTAAGTCTGAAATTATGGATTTTTAAATCTTCCAGATTTCAGATTTATGGATACTGCATACCCAACATGCAATTTACTTAGAATTCTGTTTGATGTAAAAAGAAGTCCATTGCATTGCTACCATTTTTCACATATTGTAGCCCTGAGTTGCATTCTTTGATAAAAGTCCAGTTGAAGATTAAAATGTCAGCCTATATATAAGTTTTTTTAGAATAAAGTAAGGCAAGGAAAGACTCAGCTTGACACGTCTCCTAACACACAGAGAGCCACAGGAAACTGTACCGTGTGTTGAAGATGGAGTTTTACCATTAGTTTATATTTCCCAATCATACAATGTCAACGTTGACTTGTTCCACTCTCCGTAGTAAGTACTATAAGTAGACACGTCTGTCCCCTTCCGAGAAGTATTTTTCCTTTGGATCCCTGCATCTCCGGAACCATATATGGTAGAGGAACGTGTGAGGTATCATTGGAAAGGCCAAAACATGATATGACTAAGTTTATATAAAAATGTGAGGTAGCAGACCTAAAATAGATACATCTGATATCTTACACTTCCTAGTGCAATAGAATACATAAATAATAGAGAGCCCCACAAGACCTCACTCATTAAGAAATATATGTAATTCAGGCACATAATTGTGGTATAACTGCTTCTCTGCAATTTCAGGACCCCAAAGCTGATGTCACTCACTGCTATCAGGAACAACAGGAAAGCTTCCTCTAAGTAGTGCAGAAAAGAAAAATCTATTTATTATGAACAAGTACCTGCACTATCTAGTGGAAGCTTTTCCTGTTGTTCCATTATGCAAATTTATGCGGTAATACATCTGGCTTTATCATTCTTCACTTATTTTATCAGTGTGTGTGTCTTTGTTCATATCTGTTATCGTTTTTGCTTATTAATAAAGATTTGCTGTTCAGTCCTTTACAAATTCACTTTGTGCATATTTTGTTTGTTGCGGCATTCTCTTTGAGTTATGCCCTGTGTGTACAAAGGACTTTAGATTACCCTGATTGAGATTTTTTTGTCCTCTTTAAAATCAGCCTGCAGTGTTGCTCTGAGCTCCTGCAGCATTGCGTGCACAGTGCGTTCTGATGCTGGGGAGGTCTCCAAGAGATATAGTGGGCACAGCTCCTCAGGATCTGCGGCTGAGTACAGGGACCGGGACGTCAGGAAGCTGGCATCTTGGGCCGTGCTGCCTCTGTCTTTTTAGCCATAATTCAAGCCGCCCAGCGGCCACTGGGCCTTTGAGGGAGCCATACTTCGGTCAGGTGAGTATGGGGGCGCAAAGGGAGGGTATAATAGGCTGTGAGGGTCACTTCTTCTGCTGCAGGATTGCTTAACGCCATGCGACCGCTCGCTCCGCAGCCTGGCTTTGCCCGCCTTGATTAATGTTTTACCACTCAGTTTTTCCCCTACTTTAAGTAAATGATGAACTTCACAATATGTAAGGGAACAATAACAGTGATTTGCACAACGTTGGCCTTGAAATGGCTGGGTTAGGTTGCTCTCTGTGCTGGTTTTAGCATTAGGGTTACATTTAGGGTTAGGGTTCTACTCTATATGCGCTTCATTTTGCTGCGCACTTGTCAAAAGAAGGAGCAGAATCTGTTGCCTAAAAATGAAGCAAAAATGGAGCAGAATAGTAAGGTCCAGGATTAGGATAAACCCCCAACTATAAAGCCAGCACACATATTAACCTAACCCTAGCCCTAACTCTAACCCTAAATCAAATTTTTAGCCCTAACCCAAATTTCCAACTCTAGGTATGAAAATGATGATGCTCCATTTGGGCTAGAATGTTGTTTTCAGCTGCGGGTGAAATTTGGAGCATCTTTTAGAATGATGTGACTTTTTTAATGTGTCTTTTTTTGAAGCCGCATTTTGTAGGCGTCTTTCTATAGGACACCCTATCGGTATGGGAGTTTATGACATTCCGCCAATAATATAACTTTTTGGTGAACTTGCCTCTGATGTGTCCACTTCCGTATTCTCATCCTGTTCAACTTGCGGGAAGCTATAAGCTGCCACTTTTGCAATGGTCACTTTTACATGGTGATCCTTAAGGGTCATTCTAGTGATATTTAGGTACGTCTTAAAAAAATATAAATTAATAAATCTAGTCTGGTAAAAATAAATATTTTAAAGAACTGAAACTACAGAAAATTCTTATCTTCCAGGTTCAAAGTAAAGGATATACGTTTCTGTTGCATTGTGTCCATTTCTGGTGGAGAGGAGAAAGAGATCACCTCACAGAGGTAGAACATTGAAGGAGATTTTCTAACTATAACTAACAAGATGAAATATTCTATTTTTGGCAAACTTTTCAAAGATTACAGAGCCTCATAATCATAAAGCAGTTTTGTAGTAGATAGTATATATCTGTGATACAATTAAACACAAGAATAGCCCTTAATACTTTACAGTCTTGTCATGAACCAAATTTGTCTAGAGTTATTTTTTACTTGTATTCATTCATTTGTCTTCATCCAAAGAAAGGGAAGTATAAAAGTCAGATGGGAAAGGGTGGGTTTGTGTGTGATGACCATTACTAGCCCATTGAGTGCAAGATCAAGTATACTCAATCTTCCAAATGACCTGCAGGTGCCCCATTATCAAGTAAGCTCGATGTAGTCTGATTTTGGATTACTGTAGATACTCGAGTATACCGCTAGATTTTGGTGACAAAAATTTACCTTAAAATTGGAGGGGTCGCGTTATATTCGAGACATCTGCATCGCGTGTTAAAAAAAAACCTTGCCTTGCTCTGGATGTCAAGTCTCCCTGAAGTGAATGCGGGTTTCCTGATGCTTGCAAACACTTCAGGAACTCCAGGATTTGGAAGAGGTGGGATCCATCACGGCCAGAGGGCACGCTCGGTTTAAGCCAATCATCTAATCGCTAGTAAAGAAGACGGATGGCCGGTGGCTTCATACTTAGTAACAACTGCAATCATTCTAGAGCAGAGCAGCCTGGCCTGAGGGGTAGCCTGACTTTGTTAAGAGAACCTGGAAGGATTTTAATTGTTTACCGGTACAGTAAAATTTTATTCCTCGCGTTATACTTGAGTCTTGTGTATTCTCTCATTCCCATAAGAAATCTCTATCCATCGCGTTATATTCGGGTCGTGCTATACTCGAGTATCTACGGTAATGCAAAGGAATTTTGTTCACTGCAAATAAAATTTGTTTGAAAATGGCCTCCAGAGCATGTCCATAAAGTTTCAACAAATCGGACATGACAGCCGACGAGTTGAAATTGTCTGGAAAGCGAGATCCATTTTTCCTGCGCAGAACCACGGAGCCCACGCTATAATGCAACTGTAGCAGTGAATTTTGGCCAGCAGAGGGAGCCCTCTGCCTTACAAAAGGCTTACCTACAGTGAACATACACAGTGTGACACTGGTCAGTACGACACGGGGTCCTTGTTGTGGTTTTATGAACAATCTCTTGGTAATGAAGGGATTAATGATGATCCAGCGCTGATTCAGAGCGGGATGACTATTGTTAAGACCTCATTAAGGCCACTTTAAATAAAAATGGAACCCAAGTGGTGGAGCGGAGTCTTCATTTTGAGACTTTATCAGCCATTTGGGAGGTCTTTAGACATCTTGAGCAGCCATTGTCTGTGGAATTGTTATGAGGTTTCAAAAGAAAAGGCATAAAAGAAACATTTAATGCGGCTTCTCTTTAATAATTTTTCTGCATACGGCAAACAATTGAAATAGTCATAGATGAAAATAATGCCAGCTTATAACAAACGATCCTTTTATTTAGCTTAACATCAAAGAAACGGACAATTTTATTTTCATCTACAGAGAAACAACATAAGTGTATTAAAATGCAATATATACTGATTGTTTCTTAACGTCTTAAAACCGCTTAACACCTGTTATAATGCTACAGTACAAAATGTTGTGTGTTCAGTTTTTTTTCCAGTTTCGGATATTTTCAATGATTTCTTGCACGCTCAGTTTTCCATCCTGAAGTTGTTGCTCAATGTATTGCTGCAGTTCTTCCCATTTCTTGGAGCCTTTGTCCATTCCGTCACTGACCATCGATCGGGCAATCTCCATTTGCTTGCTTATGATTTCGTCTCTCAGTTCTGGCACTTCGTCAAAAGATTTCCATGTGAAGGGATGAGGAACGTCAATTTTAATTTCGCCTTTACGTGTTGATATATATCTCTTGACTTCATCGCTGGTTGTCTTCTGGAAGTTCTCTAGAAGCTGCATGATGTATTCTATGACAGAGTTGTACTTTTCTACGACAAGATCGACCAGTCTGCTTGCCTCGGCAATGAATTTCTCTTGGGAACGAGACAGCTGTTCATAGCCTTCCTGAAGTTTACTAAGGAGAATGTGGTGAAGTTCTGCTGAGACTTTTCGAGCAGTGAAGGATAAATCTGTGATTTTGTCGCCAAGTGACGTGGAAAGTTGCTTCAATACCTGCCTTGTCTGGTCTTGCGTGTAGGCCATGGCATTTCCAGCATTTTGGTAATAGTCTTCCAGATATTCCTTTATTTTATCACTAGCTTCGGACACATCTACTCCATATTTGCCAGGCAGTTCTCTCAACATTTCTATGATGGTTTTCACTAACTTAATGATCTTTTCTTCAATTTCATAGTACTTAACTGACCAGCCGACAATATTTGGATCTAAATATTCTTCACGCAAGGCTTTTCCATAGACCATGAGCTGCTGTAGCTTCTCAGACAGCTCTTCGTAGGTACTCTGGAACACTATTTGCAGTTGTTTGATTACCTTGATGACTCTTTCTGCCAGGTTGCCAAGATCTCTTGCATACTGTGAGTTTACCGCATCCCTGTACATTTGTTGAGCTTGAACTTTGACATTTTGATAGTCTCTAGAGCGTAGGGCTTCAACAAGTTTCTCTGACTGCCGTGTGACTTCTTGAATGAAGACTTTGAGCTGTTGGAGTATTTTTTCCAAACTAATGTTCTGCAGGTCAGAAAATACCTTTTTGGTTATCTTATTCAACTCCTGTATGAAGGTCTTAATGGATGAGATTATTTTTGTACCTTCAATAGTTATTTCTGTTCCTGGGATATTATACTTGCTATCACTAATGGACTGAATGACTGCATCAAAAACCTGTTGAATTCTCTGATAGTATCGGTCAAGATAAGACATTGCTTTCTTCACGGACATGGAGAATAATTCTTCTCCTGTGTATCTCTGCGATTGTCCAGGTAACTGGAATCTTGTCATCTTCACAAACTCAATGATTGCATCGATCACCTCTTTCACCGTATCTTTGTATTTTCTCAAAATAACAATTGAATTATCATAGAGTTTTGCTGTTGCTTCATCCAAGTTCCTGAACATTGGCATGTCTGCTTGATACCACCCGTTTTTCATGATGTCCCTGTACCTGTCACTGGTATACTGAAGTAGATGCTCCATCTTATCTATTTGGTTGGCAGTGGACCTGTATGCTGAAGAAACCTTGGATTGCATATGTTCTTTCATCTTTAGTCGGGCATCACTGATATCCATCCCAAAATGTTCATTGTGGTACTTGTTGAAGCAGTTGTATACAGTGTCGGACATTCTTGGCAACCGTACTTTCAAACCGTTGAGTAAGTCTACCACGGTGTCCTCTTTCCAGTTAATCTTGTTTTGGATTTTCTCTGGATTTTTAAGGGACATTTCTCCTTTTATTATCAAGTTGTCCTTCCCAGAAGATGACTATAAAATATTTAAAAGTAGAAAAATTAGAAATATTGTTGAAATAAAACAAATGATAAAAGAAATAAAAATGAAAACCAAGTGTATAACAAAAATTATAATTATAAACGAAAACTAAGGAAGGGTCCTCGATCAATAACCCATTAATGCCAAGGCTTGCCCTGGTGAAAGGCTGGCTGATACAATGTACGGTGTACTACGAAGTCCCCCTACAGCCGATGATGTTGAACGGCCACTGGAAATGGAGGCAGGTCAGAGGAGGGCCAGAAAGTTTTGGGGCGTGCTATACCGCCATGCGTCGTTTAAGCTTGCCTACTGCAGGATGGCATAGGATGCCCCGCGGCATTAAGAGGTTATAGGGAAATCAGAGTAGATAACCATATTAATAACATAACGAAATATATGACGAAAATAGCAATGCTTCAAAATATGTATTTTACACATGGGTTTTGAGGTAATTTTAGCTATAACTTGACTTAAATTACATATGCAACACACATTCATCTCTAACAATGAAGAAAAGCATTCTGGGTTGAAACTATGCCCTTTTTCACAGAAATATCATGTTCTCCAGTATGTATTACGCTGTCTCTTTTTACAGATATTGAGATATCGATGTGTCTGGTTGGACGTTCCTTGGAGATTGGAAAACCGAACTTATCCTGAAATTTAATTTCTTATGGAATTTTTTTTTTTTTTTACTATTAAACCTGAGTGTTTTTTATCTTTTTTACCATCATTGCACCAACAAATTTTACATGATGGTACAAAGGATATTTCCAATGAGAATGCAATTTAAGATGGCGGTGGACCTGTTTCTTAAAAGTAACTTGAGATATTAGGCTGGGGTCAGACGAGCGTTTCTAAGAGCGGAAGGAATGTCCGTGAGAGTGGACGTTCCTTCCATTCTGACGCCCGTCTGGCCACCTTGCTGAGCGCAGTTCATGTGGTCAGCGCTGCAAGGCTCGATCCTCCTATGAAGGAACGTGCTTTGTAGCCCCGTTGAACGTGTGTTGTAGTGCTTTTGACGGGGAGGCTTTTAGCACGGGCGCAGCACATTTGCTTGTGGACGGCCCCGTTGAAGCATCACAACGCTGCGACAGACGCTGGGAGGCACTAAGTCTAGTTCATAAGACCATTGTTCATGTCACCGCTAAGCTTAATATAAATGATGTCATTAAAGACAGGGAGCATGTCTAGAATTCCCCTCTCTGTGTAGCCATTCGTATAGTATTTTCGCATTTTAACTTACCGAAGGTCGTGCATACAGCTTCCCTTTAATTACAGCATCATCCTTTTCAACCACAATTCCCAAAGTGCCAGCATTAGGGACGTTCACTGATGAAGAAAGCCTGTTGTTGTCATATTGACAGCGTATTTGGACATCTGTAAATGTTGGGCTCTTTACGTCTATTCCAATAGTATGGACAGGCAACCTACGCAATGAAAAGTACATAAACAGACAAACAAACAAATTAATAAATAAATATATATAAATATATATATATGTTCTATGATTTAAAAAAATTATATATTTATTTTATAAAGAAAGGCTGATCAGTATATTGTATTATTCAATTCCCTGCTTTTGTGGGGAAGAGAATTACACAGACTGATAGTAACAATTATAGTATATTACCCTAAATTTTATTTTAATGCACCCATTGCATATCTGCTCCCGTACATTAGCATTCGTCACACATTCCTGCCGGATGTCAGTTAAAAATGTTTGATCATT
Organism: Leptobrachium leishanense; assembly: GCA_009667805.1. NCBI lineage: Eukaryota > Metazoa > Chordata > Amphibia > Anura > Megophryidae > Leptobrachium > Leptobrachium leishanense. The sequence goes on from CM019066.1 coordinate 20,608,256, forward strand.
ATTAGAAAATATACAAAATGGTTAAGAATTATTGCATTTTATATAAGATCTTTATATTTTATACCGCTCTATACGTTTAATTGAATCGGCAGTGCTTTTTTCTTTTTTTGCTTCTCTTTACATTTTTAAAATTTGATTTTAAATTTAATTAATAAGAACTTGTTATGGAGCAAAGTACAAATCCTGAGCTTTCAAGGGACAATATTTAAAATATTTTCTTGAACGAACGACTACTATTGAAGAAAAATACTTTTTTTTTTGTTGCCAAAATTCCTCCTTATACCCATGGAAGATTACCCATTAGCTTTATTATCTGTGTGTGCCCCTTTTCAATTTTTTTGTAACTTAACTACCTACATAAATCTGAATATTTACTAAAATCCAATAAAACACACCGAAATATCTAACATATACGGTAATATAAAAACCAAGTAGAGAAGGACGCACACCAGGACTTAGAGCAAACTAGTAAAAGCAATGTTTAATCCATATAAATTAAAAAGATGCCCAAATGCATCAAAAAAACGACGTTTCGGCCCTCACAGGGGCCTTTATCAACATATATTATAGATATATAGATAATATAGATATATTTAAAAAAATATTATATACATTTTTCATTTCCTGTCTATAATAAATGTTTATTTTTGTTTACTCACCTCAGGCCACTAAAGGAAAAATCTTGCTGCCAATCAATACTCATGTCTGGATGTGAGAAGGACGCTTTCCCGTTGTGAGTCAAGGTTCTGCCGGATAGTGAATTGGTGCTAGAGGCTGCAAAAATAACAGATTTATTTGAATTACTTCTGCAAAGACAACCCATAAAATATATTTGTAGGAATTTCTATGTGAGTATAAAGCATTAATCATAAATGGTGATTTTTGAATGTAAGTATCTAAATCTATAATTCTACGCCCGGAATCTCCAACTCTGCCCCCACAGATGTTTAATGCCTGTGATTCCCAGAATTCTGGCCGGAGAATCACAGGAGGTGTAATTTAGAAATATCTGGGGACCGGAATTTGATATCATTGTTATATATTACTTATCTAAGTCTGTTTATTTCTGTCTATAATCCATATATATCTATATTGGTGTGCACAGAGCATTTTGTCATTGACGCACACATGACACATTTTTCTATTACAAACTTACTCTAAAATTCTGCATAAAATACAAATTTTTCCACCGGACTAATCATGCGCATACAGATAAACGCCCCATGCACTCCTATCGATACCCCCATCAGGGCTGCCATCAGAAGTCTCGGGACCCCTTACTTAGACATTGGTCAGGGTTAGCCTTCTTTTAGCTGTCCATACCAGTATACTGGTTAAAAATTATGCCTCCTCTTCTGCTTACCTGACATAACACTAAGTGGGATAAATACCTGGTGGCCCAGCAAGGGGATAAAAGTATTCCTTTGTGGGAGAAGTGTTCACTCTGCACCTCTATCTGGTGCAGACCATACTAATCGCTCCCTCGTGATGAGTTAAAGCACTCTTACCGGCCCAGAGGCCGCAGCCAACCTCTAAAGTTGTTTCCATTTTGGTGGGCCAGCCCTGGGTGGCACAGATGGGCTTTTTCATCTGTGACTCTTAGAGAAGCTGCACAAAGTTTGGCAAGGGCCTGGGCCCCCTGGAACCACCAGGCCCCTGCACACATCATGGGCTATCACCACTTGATGGCAGCCCTGCCCACAATTCATAGTTACATAGGCCGAAAAAAAGACGTGCAGTTCAGCCTTGCACACATAACCTACTGTGGTTGATCCACATTCTCAAAACATCTACCACTATCTTGGCTTAGCTGGTTGTGCACTACCTCACACACATATTTTTCCTACCTCGCTCGGCCAACCACACACTCACATGCCATCTCACTCATTCAGCCAACGAGCTATCCCATCTTCTTCAGACAATCCCACACCACTCATATTTCACTTAGTCATCTAGATCAGTGGTTCCCAACCGTGGTCCTCAAGTACCCCTAACCGGTCAGGTTTTCCAGATATCTGAAGCACAGCACAGCACAGATTCAGTCTGCATTTCCCCAAGGTACCGGCTGGGTGGAGTAGAGGTACCATCACTGCCCTGCATGGAGAGAGCCTGTGGAGTCATGGGCTCGAACCCGACAAGCACCTCTCCAGTAAGTGTCCTTGGCAAGACACCCAACGGTACATACTCGCCACCCAGGACATACTTGAAAACAAGAGAAATCTCAATGTATCCTTCCTGGTAAAATCCTTTCTCAAAAAAAAATAAAAGGTGAACTGCAAGATTGGGCTTGTTAGGGTTACTTGAGGACTGCAGTTGGGAACCACTGATCTAGATGCCTACTGCTATTACCTTCAACCTCATGCATAAACCTAACATCAGGCACAAAAAGTCATCAGACTGAGGAAACACATCATGCATCAGCAGTGTACACGGGTACATATGGCCGCATCAGTGTATACGGATGATGTGTGATACGTTTAGTGGACAGCAAAGCAAAGTGGCTCTTTGTCTTTGTGCCCACAAATGCCTGTCCAAACTTATTTCTGTATGTCTACTTATCATTTATAAATATCTACATCGATTGTCGACTTATTTTTATGCATCAGTAAGCAAGTGGTAGCCAACACTGTTGCTAAAACAATAAAGACACAGTATCCCATATAATAAAGCTACTGCGTAACAGAACATTCTGAAACTAACCTTCCAATTCAAATTCCAGAAACCGAAGCGTTGAACTGCTTGAGGCATCAGTGGAAGCAACAAGAGATCCAGAGTCGTTCGCCAGTTTTGACGTCCATGTCAGGTTGTATATTGGCGATGAGAGCTGGACAGATCCATCAAGAGACCCAAAAGCTGGAATAAAAAGTCCAGCTGGAAGATTCATTTTAACTGGTGGAAATTCGATGTTCTGCTCTGGGATTTCAATTGTTGGGAGATCAATCTCTGCTATTTTGTTGGCTATACTGTTGAAATCCAAACCGTGGAAACTTTTTGGGAGGGTGTACCTTGCTAATGTGATCTGATATTGGGGTATGGTTACTTCAAAGAATGGTATCTTGTACTCTTCGAATGTAATGTATTTTGTAGTGATGTCAACTTTTGGGAATTTCACTTTTGGCAAGGAAGGTAAGGAAAGATCAAAAGGTATTGTGCTCAACTTTTTGTTAATTTTGATATTGCGCAGGTCGATTTTATATGAGGGAACATTGAGATTTGTAAATGGGACTTGGAATGAGGGGATGTTCAGTTCTGATGGCATGTCTGGTACTTCCATACTTCTCACTCTGTCGGGAAGGCTTTTAATCCATTCTGGGGTTTTCAAATTTACAGCTGGGAATGTAATGACAAAGCCATCAGTAAGCTTGTTGACTGGAATTGCAAAGAAGATGCCATCTTTGTTTTTTGTGTAGGTTATTGAGGTAGATGCCTTAAGGTATTGCTTCTTCTCAGGACTTGTTGTAAGATCAAACTTCAGAACATCCCATACACTCTTCTCATATATCGGAAGAATTATTGTTTTGAGAAAGTCTGCATGCCCTTGTAACGAGCCAGCAATCTCGAATTTTGCATTAGCTGCATCATTAGACATTTTGCCATTATGAGTCACCATAAGAGAGTCCAAAATTCCTTCGCCGTTGAAATCGAACTCTTGCTTTTCAGGGTAGAGGTTCAAATTAATGGTTTCTGACAGCGATGCAACATCAGCGAAGGAGTTTGGTTGGCTAATTTGCACTTGGAGACTTGTCAGCAAGCTCCAGAAAGCCAATTCAATCTTTGCCTTCATGCTTTGCTCTCCTGTTGTGGTGAAAGCTGGTGTGTATCTTAAGTAGTTTTTACCATTGTGCTCCCAAACTGCATAAATACGACTTGTTGATGCTTCCACTCCAAAGGTTTCCGTAACATCCAATGTTGCAAAGTTATCGGCAATTGCATTACCTACGATTCTCACTGATGATCTATATCCATTTGAATTCAGATACGTGTTTGCTTCATTGATGAGCTTTCCATTAAATGCCTGATATGACATAAAGGTTCCGGTAACATCTCCTTTAGTGACTGTTTCCATGGACAAATAGGACGAGAGACCCTCAAGGCTTAGAGTGTGATCAAATGATCCTTTAGCATCATTTCCATAAACAGATTCACTAAAATCATAGTTTACAGACATCTTTGAAAAGACAGTAGGTTTGGTCTTTGTATTTCCAGACATGTCATGTCTAGCTGTCAGTTTCAGTATGGGGATGTTTATTTTCCCTTCTGACAGAACAGAAGCTTCAATGTTTCTCTTTCCAAAAGACACAGAGCTTTCATGCTTTCCTTCCATGAATACAGTTTTCAGAGCTAAGGCAGTGGCCAGTTTCAGCCCACGCTTCCTTGTTAGTCCTGTGGTCCCATCTAGATTAAATTGCAAAGCCTCAATGACAGAGGTCGATACCACACTAACACGAGCAGAGATGTCAGTCTGATTGTACAGGCCCGCAGTTGTTGTCAATGAGATCACATTAGATTTAAATGAAAAGTCATATGTGAGATCTCCCAGAGCTGGAACAGAGATGCTGTTTTTGATTTGGGGGAGTGTAAATTTAGGTAGGCTAATTTTGCGTAAGGCATCAGGAGCATGTAGCACAGCAAGTTCAAAGGAAGGTATGACTACAGAGTAAGTTGGAATTGAAAATCCGAACATTGGAATCATTAAGCTTGGTGTACTTATTTCTTTAGGAATCACGTAGCCAAATGCGGGAAGTTCGGCACTGAAAGAAGAGACTTCAATATTTACAAATGGGATGGTATAGCCAGGTATTGTGAAGGTTCTTGGGATCTTATTAGCTTGGGTTTGTACTTTGTACTTGTCAAACTGTGCCTTGGCTTTGTTGTATGAATTTGTTAGGACGGTTACTGCAGAATCGCGCCATTTGCCAAATTTAGCATTTACGGTGATCATATTTGTGTTTATGAAGTCATACATTGGATCTAGAGGCAATGAGAGGGAATGCATATCTTTGTTTTTCTTGTACTGAAGTTTCGCATTTAAATCGAAATTCTGCTTAGTTGTCGTTAGTAAGTTCTTCAGGCCACTTCTTTCCCACAGAGAGAACTCTTGAATTTTCGCTGTTTTTATTGAGGTATACGGAAGACGAATTTCTGGAATGGTTACTGGTATTGTCAAGAAATCAAGATTTGCTTCTCCATTCATTTCCACTGAAGCACCAATTTTCTCCTCGTTGTTGCTTGCCGAGATAGTGTGCGAGATTTTATATTGGTTGAACCTGCCGTTTACTTGCCAAGATGCTTGTTGAACATTTGTGTTAAGTACAACTTCGTAATTGTTTAAGAATTCAATCTTGCCTGTCAGTTTCAGAGGGAAGCTAACCTTGAGATTTCCATTGTTGTTTGTAGAGAAATTTAACTCAAATGGTCTTTTCAAAAATGCAAAACTGTTACTAATTGTACCAGTTGCACGTCCAGCTAACTCTGCATTGTGAGTGGCAGTGAGCTCTAATTTCATTTCACTGACCTGTCCTTTTCCTTTAACTGACACAATGCTGTTTCCAATGGAAGGGCATTCGGCTTTTGATGTGATATCAAGATTTAGATAACTTAAGAAGCCCGAGTCATACTTAAAGCTCTGATCTATTTTTATATTGTTGCCATTTATTCTATTTGAGCAGGAAAGTTCCATAAGAGGTCCTCTCAAGTTGAACTTAAAGTCTGATTGATGGGTACCGACATCCGTAAAAGAGGGACATGCCCACTTCCAATTTCCACTGCCAGTAGATGTGACTAAGATTCTTCCAGCTTCCACCGATGAGTCAATGTCATTCTGGTATTCGGCTTGACTAGCAACATTCATCTGAGGAATATTCAGCTGATGGGAATATTTAGTTTTCATGGAAGCTGTGATCTTTCTTTGCATCTTGAAGTTGATGTCATTTTGGAATTCTGCCACACTATCTTCTGTCCTTACATTAGCCTTTGTCACTAATTGGCTTTGAATTTGGTTTCCACTGAATGTTACTTCACCACTATGATCATACCTAAAGTATTTGTTGGTTAGTAGCACAGATTCTTTAAGAGTCAATTGTTCCATGAGCGGAGCAGATATCCGTGAATCGGCCTTCAACTCAAAAGCCAGAGCTTCAATCATTGACGTGGACTCCACAGACAGGGTGCCAACAATTTCAGGGTTTTTTTCTGTCGTAGTATTCTGCACTACTGCAGTACTTTTTAGAGATAAGAATGGTGATGTGACTTTTAATGAACTGGTAAGTTTTCCGAAGGTAGGAATAGATACTGTATGGGGTATTTTTGGAAGTTGAAATTCTGGAATCTGAATATCTGAAAGCTGGATGTTTTTCAGTGCTAATGGTATTTGTATTTCAGGTATTTGCATGTTTGGAACATGAATTTCTGGGAAGGAAAAAGTAGGGAATCCCAGGTCATTCAATGTTAAGTCTCTCATCCCCATATCTTTTAAATATATTTCTGGTGATGGCAATTGAAAATCACTTGAAAGTATCTGATCAAATGTTCTTACGATTTTAATTTTGATTTCATTCAAATCAATTACATATGAGGGCACCTTGTAAGTGTTAAAAAGGGTAAACTGAGGAGTAACGAATCTTGTAGGAATTTCCACATCTCTTAGACTACTGAAATTGATCTCCACAGATGGAACTTGCAGATCAGTGAATGGAACAGTGAAATATGGCGTCTTGAACGTTGCTTGTCTAAGTGCACGGAGGCTCACTTCAAAGGAAGGAATATTTATAAATCCAATTTTAAGTTCCGGTACGACAAAACCTTTCTCAATGAACATTTTCACATTTTCAGCCCAATCTTGAATGTTGTTTTCTTCTGCAAACTTGGTGATCCTGTTAGCTGCATTTTTCCATTGCTCTGTAATGGATGCAACTAATCGCCAGTATACTAGGCTAACCTTTTGGAGATATATGTGACACTCCTGCGTTATGTCCATGGAATAAATTCTTTCTCTGGCATCCTCAAGGTTTTCCAGCAGCCTTATTTTTATATCATTTAAAACAGTTGAACTGATGATATCTTGGCACCTTTTCAAGACTTCCGCCAGTTTGATGTCTCTAAATTCTCTGAGGTATTCTGTGGCCGTTCTTAAAAATTCATTCAAGTGTTGTTTGATAACTTCTGCTTTCTGGGGTAGTTCCAAGGCTTTCATTTTCTCATTCACATATTGAGTGACTTCTCTGATCCGGCTATTGACATCATCCACAAATTTATTATAATCGAAGGCTTTCAACTTTTGAATAACAAGATCAAGATAAATGTTGATGTCATCGATAAGCTGTTTGAAATCATAGTCTGTTAACTTTTTAACGGCATTGTCAACAAAACCACGGATCCTGTTGAAATACGTCTTTAGGTCAACGGCAATAACCATATCTGCTATCTTTTGTATTGTTTCTTTTACGTTCTGCTGGTTTAGGAACTGATTGAAATTGTCCATAAGTACTTGAACTTTTTTGTCTAAATCATACTCTTTCACAGCATCTTGAAGCCTGTCAACCACAGCATTGATTTTGTCACTTACTTCATACTCATTTAGCATTGTTATGACAATGTTCTTAATTTGATCAACTATGTATCTGACTTTTTCGATAGGAAGTGCTTTTCTGATCTCATCCACATATTGCTTCAGGTCAATAGATTGTAGAGCCTGTTTCACATTGGCTGCCATTTGGTCTAAATCAATTCTCTGTACCTGAGCCTGGATTTGTTGTAGAAGTTTCCGAATGTTTGCTCTAATTTGGTACACATTGTCAACATTTTGAATCCAGGATTCTAGACCTTTAGCCAAATTAGCAATACTAATTTGCTCAACATATCTTTGAAGGTCATGGATCAATTCAACAATCTTATCACGAATTCGATACTCTTCATCTAAAGCTTTGAGCCTTTCAACAAATTTTTGGATCAGCATTTGCACAGCTTCTTTGACCTGGTCCAGGTTGTAGTTTTCTTGGATAAACCTGTCAATTCTTGATATGTACTTTTGAATTTTATATTGCAAAGTCTTGAAATATTTTTCAATGGCTTCTTGAAGCTCTTCTGCTGTGAGTTGATATTCTTTTGTTAGGAGAAGTAACCTTTCTTTTGCTTCTTTAACCTTTCCATCCAAGTCCAGGCGATTAATATAGTCATTCATTTTTTGGGGAATTCTGTTAATATTAGATCTTAATATCCTTATTTGTTGGTCAATATCTATATCTTTAAGTGTGTTTTGTAAAGCTTGCAGATATGTTAGTAAAGAACGCCTAACTCCCTCAAAATAGCTTGGCAAGCTTTCAATAAATGGCAGGTTGATCTCATGCATATCTTTATTTTTATCATAGTTTACATACGCAGAAAGGCCAAATTCTTGAAGATCGCTGACACTGTCTCTCAAATTTAAAGCATCAACTGGATTAAATGTAGCGAGTGGTAGCTGAACCTGTCTATCCAATATGGAGAGATCTACAAAAGTGTTTCCACTTAATGTAACTCCAATGGCATTAATATTGTTATAGGCCCTGAATTCCTGGCTCAAAGTGTTCTTGTTGAGGTGACCCTTAAGTTTCCAGGAGCTTCCTTGTTCTGAAGGAGTAAATAATACCATGGCTTGATAATCAAGCAAGGTCTCGTGTTTTGCTCCTGACTCGAGTATATGTCTAGTTGATCCCCTGAAATCGTGGGCAAAGTTAAAAGACAGAATTTCGACATTTAAGAGCAATTTGCTATACAGTTGGCCAGTGTGGTCACCAATAACCTGTAATCTTCCATCTCCATTAGTTTGGGAATCCAACTTAAAGCTAAACGGAGCAACAGCTGAGTGAATCTTGTTGGTTAGGCGCATTGATTTTGTCTCACAGTTTGAGTTGCTGGTAATTGCCGCAGACAGTCCAGCAATCTCCACAGTTACTTGGTGAGTATGGGTTAAGCCTTGTACGTTTGCTATTGTGTCTGTGTTCAGTTTTGATGTTAATCCATTCAGTGAAAAGACATAGGAGTGTTTAATTTCATCTTTGCTAAGGGCCCCACGCAAATCCCCTTTGAGGTTTATCTTAAAAGCTTCCAATTGCAACTGCCCACTGTTTGCTAATTCTAGGCTATTGTACTTGAACTCTTCATTAAGCCGAGCTCCTATGGTGTATGGTTTCATTTCTAATTCAAAATTTTGCTTGTAGAAATTGATGGAGCTGAAATGATCCTCAAATTTTGAAGTAAATTGTAAAGAGGTGCCTTGAATGGTGAACTCAATGCTGTTTTCTACTTTCATTTCGTCATATGCAGCCAACAAGTTATTGGAGAACCTCAGGCCTTCTTTGTTAATTTTAAAACTCAAGTTATCTTTACTGCTCATGGCCAAGACGTTTGCCTCATAAAGACCTACAAAGGAAAGCTCAGTCAGGCCACCCTTCCCTTCGACTGATATTCTCGCATTGTGCTCTCGGTATCTGCCATTCGTTGCCATCTTCATCAGAATCCCAAACGACCCAACTCCAGCGTTAAACTGGTTCTCCAATGTGAAAGGATTGAAATTTACACTTGTTGTTGAACTGGTGGTCAAGCCATCTCGGTTGAGTTGCAGAGTAGCTTTGTGGGCTGCTCTGTTTGCCAAATTATTTAGAGTCACATCTGCATTTAATTCCAGACCGAGGGAATCCAGAGATCCAGAAAGTAGGGTGTAAAATCTGTGTCTCCTGTAGTCTGCTTGATATTCGGAACGGATTGCTGCTTTTTGAGATGAAAAAGTGGCTTCAAACTTGTTCAGAGCGACCAGGTTGTAGTAGTTTCCATTTGTGTTAGATTTTAAATACAACTGTTTGTTTCTGTAGTCAAGAGTCATGGTGTTTGTGAGAGCACCATCCTGCATGTCAGTGGTTGAAGTTAGAGAGAAAGCTTCACGGAAAAACATCCCGGTCATTTCATTTTTTATCTTCAAGACAGATGAATCAAGTTTAAAATTAGATGCAGTTTTTGCTTGTACATTATACGGGTCAAAAGTGGTGAGTGTCGTGTAATCACTCTTAAGGAACAAAGTTGCCACCTTATGTTGTCCAAAAGCAGAGCCATCTATGGTCACTACCTTGTTGTTCACAGTTGACTTCAAGGATGAGTCAAAGTTCGATTCTATGCCCAGGTTGCTCCTAACAAGGTATGAAAAGGTTCCACTGAATAAGTCATTACTTCTGAAGTTAAAGAGTTCTTTAAATTTGATATTTGTCTCAAGGAGCGTGTGCTGTAGAGACCCCTCGTAGGACAACAATAGCATTTTTTCATGGTCATAAGATGACAGTGCATTTCCTAAAGAGAAAAAAAACAAAACAAACAAAAATAGTAATTTAGTAAAGTCTACAATGAATGCATACCGATGTTTATAGTGTAGCAATAATCAGTGGAAAAGATAAAACAAACAAGTTTCTGAAGATTTATTGAGTATTAGGAATAAACAAAACACAGTACATATGGCATACTATGAGAAAGACGTGGCTTTCAATTAGATGTCTGTCCAATTCGGCTGCAGCCAAGTTTTGTTGCTTGCTTCGATTTGGACATCTGGTCCGAAATGGAGCATCATTCTCAATTAGAAATTAAGTTTATGGCTAGCATTATAGGTTAGGTTTACAAATCAAATTAGGATCATGGTTAAGAACTAGGGCTTGGGTAAGTAATTAAGTTTAGAGGTTGTGGTAGGAATAAGGGTGAGGGTTAGAAATTAGTGTTAAGGTTAAGGCTAGGGTCAGACTAACGCATTTTTCACGTTGTCCGTGAAAATGTGCGTTCGAAGAATGGACGTATTTTTTCACGGAATACGCAATAGCGGTCATACGATGCGCATTTTCATCCGTGATTTTGTACGGATCATCAATAAAACTCTTTTTGTGTCTGGACGTTATGTTGGCCGGACATTAGCAGCGTCTGACATCTCCAATTCACACACACACGCCGCTAGCGGACGCAGCGCACTCTGTACGTCAATACTAGTGGTTTAACGTTCTCGAAAAAATGCGTTCATTTTCCACTTGCGTTGCGCAGCCGGACTTTTGTGCGACCGTACTTCGTATATTGGCCGTCATTGCCCGGCATCTGCTGCTAGCACGGCCGTGATTAAGTGCGCCAGAACGCGCGTTCGCACTGCCTCAGTCTGACCCTAGCCTAAATATTTGGTTTAGGGTTAGAAATTAGGGTTAATAAGTAGGGTAAGGCTCAGGTGATTATTTGTACTTGTTTGGGAGTCAAAATAAGCACAAATAATAACCTAACCCTAATTCCTAATTTTATCCCTAATATCTAACCCTAATCCTAATTTGTAATCTTAACCCAAATCCTAATATCTAATCCTAACCCAAATCCTAATATCAAACCTTAACCCTAATATCTATCCCTAACCCTAATTTCTAATTCTAACCCAAACCCCAATATCTAACCCTAATTTCTAATCCTAATCCAAATCCTAATATCTAACCCTAACCCTAATATCTAACCCTAATTTCTAATCCTGACCCAAATCCTAATATCTAACCCTAACCCTAATATCTAACCCTAATTTCTAATCCTAACCCAAATCCTAATATCTAACCCTAATTTCTAATCCTAAACCAAATCCTAATATCTAACCCTAATTTCTAATCCTAACCCAAATCCTAATATCTAACCCTAACCCTAATATCTAACCCTAATTTCTAATCCTAACCCAAATCCTAATATCTAACCCTAATTTCTAATCCTAACCAAATCCTAATATATATCCCTTAACCCTAATATCTAACCCTAATTTCTAATCCTAACCCAAATCCTAATATCTAACCCTAATATCTAACCCGAATATCTAACCCTTATTTCGAATCCTAATCCATATCCTAATATCTAACCCTGACCCTAATATCTAACCCTAATTTCTAATCCTAACCTAAATCCTAATTTCTATTCCTAACCCAAACCCTAACCATAATATCTAACCCTCATTTCTAATCCTATCCCAAATCCTAATATCTAACCCTAATATCAAACCCTAACTTCTATTTGAGAATGACGCTCTATTTTGGCTAAAACACCCATATCGGATATGTCCAACATTGGAGTATCAAAATTTGACCTCAGACAAATTTGTCAGGTGTCCAGTTCGTCCAGGTCCAATGGTGAAGCACTTTTTCAAAAACAAGGCTTTTTTACAGCGCCATTTTTTGGCTCGTCTTTAAACCGTGACATTCTCATTGTATACCTTTGCATATCCGTCTGTTGAAGCATAGTCACAGGGTTAAGGACGTGAGTGCTTATTTAATGATTTCTCAGTGACAAACTCCTAAACACGGGAGAGATTCTCATTGTTAACGACACGTCAGACTCACCAAATTAACTATTGATAAATAAATAATTTGAGCTTTCACACGAGTAATACGGATTCCTCAGGTACACTCACAGAACATTTCTACTTAACTGCTGAAAAATACATCAGCTTGAAAACATGCAACTTGGGATAATTGTTTATTTTAAGGCATGAGAATACTTTTTGTTTTAATTTGAAAGAAATAGGGGAATATTTGGAAATATTTTTACAAATAATACCTGCGCAACGTTGAAATAATTGATAATGGTTAATTGTACTAGTCCTTCTGGCATGGCTAATATCTCTACATCAAGATCAATCATCTTTTGATGGTTTAGATATTGGTATTGCTAATGTTTTCTCCTATCATCAGGTGAATTCTTTGCAGTGTGATACATTTAAGGGGTTTTCAGGGAGCACCAAAACGTCACCAACATTTTGGTGCTCTCTCGTTCCCTGCACTTAGGGGAATCAAAGTTCCCCACTGGAAAAAGCCAACGAGCCGAAGATCACAGTGCCGACCAGCCGCTGGAAAAAGCCGACAAGCTGACGAACCAGGTAAAAACAAAAAACAAGACGCTTGAAAGTTTCAAAATTGAAACACTGCTTGCAGTTCACTGCCGTCGAACAGGCACTGTACTTACTGGCAGTTCATCAAAATTTGGCAAACTGCCTGCTCTCTGAATAGCCGATTGGCCCCGAAATGTCACTATATGGGAAAATTACCTGTTTGGTGACATTTTGGGCCAGATCGTCTGTCTCTGAATAACCCATTTAGTTTTGATTTCTAAATGTCCACCAATTGTGTAAGAGCAAAAGTCCACATATCATTTACACAACTCTCCCATAAACAATTCTTTATAACATCAAATAATTGTATCTCACCACATACCATCAATTTTGTATGATAGAATATCCAACACCGAGTCTGCTTTCATTTCATACTTAGAGCTGAATGTGTTGGCGTCGCTCGATGTGTTTCCTCCCGTGTACGAGGCAGACCAGTTGTAGTAGTTGCTTCTTATGTTAGATGATAGCTCCAGAACCCCAATTAAAGGGACTTTCATCTGGTAATACTCTGGGATTGTGAAGGTAGGGATCCTATACTGTAGGTAATCATAGATTAAATAACGTGTTGACATCAGCTGATCGCTTGTTTTACCACCGTAGGGTATTGGGATATCAATAGTAAAACTGTCCTTATTCATTGAATATTTGACTTTTCCATCACTGTAATAAATGAGAAAGACAGGAAAATATTTGATACTTATGTTTAGAACTCCATGCTGAGATAAACAGCTTTTTTCTGACATTTTTTCCAAAGAACAAGACATTCCAAAGGATAAAGAATATTGGCATCCTACCTGTTTAAAAACAATTCCTCTGGGAAAGGGGGGAGATTAAATTCCAGTTGTTTCCAAGCAGACAGTTTAGTTCTTAAGGTTTCTGCAAATGGCATCTCCTTTGATGCTTTCTGGAGCCAGTTATTGGTAGCCTGAAACACACAACGGATAAGTGACGTAAACACATTTTCCATTCAACACATGGCAAAATAAACATTTTTGTTCAGGCGGAACCTTACCACTATTGAATGAGATGCGATGTGTCTGAGGGTCATATCAGTCTGTGAAACCTTGTAATCCAAGATGTCATTGGCATAGTCCTTTACAGACTCTGGATAATTGGACAGATCTGAGAAGCTGATGTCTGGTAGTTTGGAAACCAGTTTCTTCAAATTAGAATTCGAGGTTGTCCTCCATTCTACTTCAATCTTCTCATTGTCTAAAAAATAAATGGATTTAGGATTGATATTTGCACAGTGAACCCTGTGATGTGCGTTATTTGGATTTGGGATGCATAGACCTGGACATGTATTTGGCAGGTACAGGATGGATGTTCTGTGTCATTTCCCTGCCCTCTCTTTTGTGCAATGTAATCTGAGTAATGCATGAATAATATTATTGTCTATTGTTACGGTCCATGTGTATCTGTTTATCTGCTGTATATTTGAGGAGTTGTTAATCTTATTTGTTAATCAAACACTGCCCCATTATCTGATTACTGTTACAACGATTTATATAATTACTGTGTGGTCACTGATTGTCAATTTATGTAATTTCTACTCTGTTTTTTAATGTTTTCAGACAGTCTGATGTCAGCCTGCGATTACATGACACCATATTGTTTCATGTCTGGACATGTCTGGTTCACTTGAGGCTGGGGCGTCAGCGTATAGCTCTCCATTGCCTCTAGCCCCTCCTGGAACTGTATATATATATATTCAATAAAGGTGTTCAGTCTATCTGCTCCATTCTGACTCTGAAAGACCCCAGATCTACAGCCTCGTCTTATTTCTGGGAGGTGCTAGCAGGCTCTCTACGTGTCCCGGTCTATGAGCTTCGTCTGAGGACTGGAGACAGGCACGAGAGTCTGCCTGGGGAGAACACGGGGGTTCCTGCAAGGAAGCGTCATTGACAGATGTGACCCTGTCAGGGTACTCAGATCTGTTACAAACCCTATGGTGTTATGTGAGTCAAGCCAGCATTCTAAATGAAGACTAAAAACTTTGTGTAAATACTGACAAAACTCTTACAATGCTCTTTGGAACAGCACCTAAACTACACAAATTGCAAACACCCCATCTATGTGTGGGGACAAAATCAAATGACACGCTGACCACAGTCACTTCTCTCAAATATCTAGGTAGGTGGTTAGACCCAAATCTATCCTTTGGCCCCCACATTGAAAAACTATCATCTAAAATTTACCCCAAACTAGGTGCCCTGTACAGAAACAAATCCTGCCTGAGCCCCGCGGTAAGAAAGCAGATTGTACAACAAATGCTTATGCCAGCCATTGAATACGGAGATGTAGTGTAGCGGCCGCCCCGCAAACGCAACTTCATAAACTTACTACATTGTATAACTCATGCTGCCACTTTGTGCTACAATGTAACTACATGACCCACCATTGTGACAAGTTAAAAGAACTAAACTGTCCGTCGCTGGAATCTAGACGCACTCTTCACCTTTCCAACCTGGTGTTTAAGAGCTTTTCTGGGAAGCTGCCACCCTACCTGAATAGACTGCTTCCCTCAGCAGTTCCCTCATCCTATAACCTCCGATCCAGGACCTGCAACTTACTTGCAATACCACAATACAAAAAGAAAGTGTCTTGATCCTCATTTTCCTACAGAGCACCGCAATTATGGAATAACCTCCCAGACACCATCAAATCTTCCCCCAGTCTAAAGTCCCTTAAGAGCTCCATATTAACATACCTCAATAAGGAATGCACCTGTAAACATGTAACATTGTGAATATATTTCCTACATATTTATTTTCTGTTAATCTGTATATTTGTTTTGTGTTAATATCTTGCATTTTACTACTTTGTATTTCTGTAACCATTCAATGTTCTTGAACCCAGGACATACTTGAAAATGAGAGACATCTCAATGTATCCTTCCTGGTAAAATCCTTTATAAATAAATAAATAAATCTAAAAATATATAAATTATGATAGGACAAGATTTTGATGCGACCTACCATGTGCAAATGCAACATATTTGGATCCAGAAAATGAACAGATATTGGCTGAAGATTGCAGCTGGATCCTCAATGAACGGTCTGCTTTCTGAAGAGAGACCTCCGACCTGATTTCTGTGTCAAGTCGTGGGATGGAAAGAACTGCACCCAATGACGCATCACTCTCTCCGTCAACTCTGTCAAAATTAACCTGAGTTTTCACAAGTTCATATTGCATTGGGAGGTAACAAACAGACAACAAAGAACATTTTTCTTCCAAACTAAAACCTACAGGGACATCTAGTTTTAGTAAATATATGCATAACCCCCCACTGAGCAAGGGGTGTGCTCCTCCACACCAGACCAGAATGATTGCTTCCTGATTGGTGTGAGCCACTTCCAGGTCTGGATTCTTACTCTAATCGTATCAGTTTTGGAACATTAACTCTTTCGTTAGTGAATTATTTATTTACCTCAGGTGACCGGTCAGAGTGGCTTCTGAAACTCGCTGATTGTGGAAATCCAAAACAACAGAATATGAGTTCCTCGAGTCCGTGGATTCATCTTTTCCGTTTATGCTAACGCCAAAGTTGATGTTGGATTTTGGAATTTCCACATCACTTGTGAACATGATTTTATTGCGTTTGTATCTCACGATCCATTTCGCCTCAGTTTCGGTCTTTGCACCTGAAAAACAGCACCGATACAATATTGTTGTCATGAACATATAAAGAAAGAGGCTTACGTACACAATAAACAAACAATTAACTGGTGGCAAAGAATGTCACTTACCTTCAGCTTGAACAGAGAATGTCCTAACATCAACCAAATCTTGCTCTTCCTCTTTAAGTTCATAGTTGGCTGTAAGGGAATACTCCTCCACCTCTCCGGTGGGCTGGATCTCCAGCTCAAATCTTGATTTAAAAAAATGGTAATAAATCAATGACTGATATTACGATAAATTAATTATTAAAAACCAAAATCTACGTACCATGAGATAAAGTTCCAAAATCCACATACAGAGACATATTTACTAGTCGTGTTCATACCAATTAATTATAAGACAGAAGATAATTTATGTCTGTAGTAAATAACTACTTATATGTCGGCAAAGAAGAAACTTCGACTTGAAGACCTTAACCCCTTCACTGCTGAGCCATTTCACCTCTGTGTGCTGAGCTCATTTTTACTGGTTTTGCTCATCATGTTTAAACACGATATGAAGCCACGTTTTATTATACGACCCAGACAGATTATATATCCTTTTTTATACAGCAGACTCGACAAATTCATAATATGTCATTATTATATGTATACGTCATGTCCTGCCTGAATATTATAACAAAAAATCTAAAAAAAAAAATGTGAATTTTCAATAAATTTTCAATCATCTACAGCGTGTAAAATTATTTTTTCACATTTTATTATGCAAATCTTTGCGGTTATATATCCTATAGGGTACGCTTGTTAAAAATATTAAAAATGGGAAACCGGCACTGTATTTTTTGGAGAAAATACGCGATTTCAGCTAAAACTGAAATAAATAAATTTTTCATTAGTACAGCATCATCAATGTGTCACATTATAATTTAAAAGTGAACAATAGTGCTGCATTAATAAATTTTAAAAAAGGAAAACATTAATTTCTATTTTTATGTATTTATTAATTGTTAAAAAAAATATTTTACACCGAACTTGGTCATGTTTGGTATCATTGGAAAGGCCAAAAGGGTTAAAGATGCAGATAGATTTATGTAAGTGTGTCATTTATGGGTATTTTTATATTTAGGAATAACCAACTTTCATGATGTATACATTATTTTTATTAAGTATGGATAGAAATATGGTAATTAAAAACACACTATTAGCATATTCTTGGAATATTATAAATAAATAAAATGAAAGTGAAACTTTTTCAACGAAAAAACATTTTAAGGATTCACGGAACCCCTGAAATTAGAATTATGAACGTCTTTTCATCACCCCATCATTGCACCAGTGTCCAGAGACGGAGGTATTTACACATCCAGAAGCCATATATATTGTACCTGGTCTGTCCGGTGAGGGGGAAATAAGGAGCTGCTTCCACTGTACTGGCATTGGAATAGGCAGAGTTCAGGCAGTAATTTAGGCCTGTCACCAAAGGCTTGCAGTTTGACACTTCTTGCCTGTTTTCGGTGATGGATGTCATAGCCTCTGTCCGTGTGGCATAAATCAGGTTAAGGTTGTTGCTACAAAAAAAGAAAATAACTCACATTATTTTTAATTGCATTAAAAAACCCATATATCTCTATAAAACTCACACCCAACCCCAAACAATTAAGAGGGGTAAAAACTGAAAGTCCCAATACAGGAAATGACGCTGGAGGCGGGGCCACAGGTAAGACTTCACACAATATCGAGGATTAATTATGTAAATAAATATATTATTTTGAACAAGAATAGAGTATATTATTAACACTGAACAAACGCTAACAATGGTTAATAGAGTTTATAGACTGATTGTTGGGGAGATTTTGCAGCGCTGATATAATCCTGCACAGCCATAATATGTGGGGAGTGCCTAACAAGAAGGGAAATAGTATATGATTAAAAAACACTCTATTAGCCTATTCTTGAGATATTAAAAAATAAATATTAAAAATACATCAAAAAACATTTTAAGGATTCACAGGATCCCTGAAATTAGAATTATGATCGTCCTATCATCGCACCATCATTGCAACAGTGCGAAAGTGTCCAGAGACGGAGCATAAGAGAGTTTTGGGCTCAAAAAACATCAAATTGTAGCTGCTATATAGGGACATAGGAATCTACATATCTGCATTCATTTTTATCCATCTAATATGTTTTTTCTCTCTCATTTCTCTATCTCACATGCAATGTATGCCAATAAAGAATCAACACCACATCTAGTTTCCGTACTTGAAGCTGAAGATCTTTTTTGGTGTTTTTGGAGCAGGAAAGGATAACTTGGATAGACCACCTTCATGGGTAAGCCGTGCATTGAATCCAGACTCGTGATAAAGGTTGGAATTCATTTGTACCGCATGTCTGGTAAAGTCAGGCATCTCCACTCCTAACTGAGTCACGAATTCCACAGCTACGGCCGGATTCAAGGACACTTCTGTTACCACCTGCACCAGAATTAAAATGTATCTTAGGTCAGTAACATGTGGTGAGTACAATTCCAATTTTTTTTAACCAGTTTTGTTTTTTTAGGTTTTTTAATGTATGTATATGTGAGTGAAGAGATAGCCTTATTACGGCAATGCAGGAATACATGGACAGGGGACCTTCTCCTCCTCTCACCGTAACTGGTGAATGGAAAAATATCTGATCGAACGTTTGGACCGGAATGTTCTTTTAATATTGAAATTTCTTAGAAGGGCAGGCAGAGGTGAGGACATTAGGTACGTGAATAGCAAAGGGGGATGTCAGGATAAAATGAGATCGTATGATTTGGGTTATAAGAGGCTGGTGAGATTAGGTCACTCCTCCTCCTCCCATCCTCCTGCGTTGTAAATTCTTAGAGCACACTTACCAAATCTCCATTCTTTCTTCCTCCCAGCATACACAGACAGATACACATTTCCCCACTCTGCTAAAATCCAACCCACCCTCCTCATCCACCCTCCTACCCAGGCCTGGTCCATAATTTCATGTCTCCTTTCCATCTGTTTCCACTTCTCTCTCTAATTACTCTTACTCAGCCCAAGCTTCTGGTCCTTCCCATGCAATCCCCACTATATTCTTTCTACCAACCAACTCCGCCTTCTCTCTGCTCCCATTTGTTTCACTTAGCCCCGTCCCTTAGACTGTAAGCTCATGTGATGTCTAGCTGAGCACTTGGTTAAAGTGTTGTGTTTCCTCGAAAAGCTATCCTATGGGCAGGGTTGTCTTTTCCTTATTTATCATGTATGTCTCATGTTTTTGCTCCCCCATTGTATAGCACTGCGGAACTTGTTAGTGTGGTATAAAAACATGTAACTATAACCATAACTGGTGAGTGGAGAAATGTAGAGCTATGGGCATTAAAATGTGACATTTTAACCAGCCAACTCAGTTACTTTATTCTTATACAGTTCATACTCACATCTTTCATAAATAACTTCCAGCCAGCCCTTGTGCCAGGAGCAATGACTCCAGCCAAAGATACTTTGAGTTGAAGCCCTGATCCAGTGGGCAGATCAAAATTGTTGTCCAGGAAAATGTAGTGAAGGAACAGGTCAGTATCTATACCTTTTACAATCGCACGTAGGATCTAAATTTGAATACGAAAATTAGAGACAGATGAATTTTTCAAACAAAAATTAATAACTACTAATTTGCAATCGCCTACAATAAGAGCAGAATGAGCTGACTCAAATCTCAGAAATATGAAGGTGCTTTGGAAGAGCAAGTTGTAGTAGTGAAGGGGTTATCAATGCGGATGTATAGGAAGATATGCATTGACTGTAGAGGCAAATGCACTTTGGGTCTAGTGTATGCAGTATAAGGACAGTTGCATATTTCTAGACACATTTTCGTATCAGGAATATCTTCAATAATATGGAAATTCCGTTCCATTGACTTGGGCTACCTATCACCATCCTACGCCATACCCTTCCATTTCACCATGTTTAAATTTAACATTAGGAAAGCATGGTTGATTGCAATCATGTTCTTTAAGGGTACCTGACAAAATCCCTACAGCCAGGTTCCCTAATGCCAACATCCCGACGGCCAACTTCCAGACAGAACAAGTGCCGGACATACAAAGTTCCCTACACGGCCAACTTCCAGACATCCAAAATCCCAGCGGCTAACCCTAATACTAACACCCTAACCCTTAGGGAGTTAGGGTTAGGGCTAGGTTTAGGGGGGTTAGGGTTATGGCTTGGTTTAGGGGGGGTTAGGGCTAGGTTTAGGGGGTTAGGGCTAGGTTTAGGGGCGTTAGGGTTAGAATTATGGCTTGGTTTAGAAAGGTTAGGGTTAGGGCTTGGTTTAGGGGGTTAGGGCTAGGTTTAAGGGGGTTAGGGTTAGGGCTAGGTTTAGGGGGTTAAAGCTAGGTTTAGTGGGGTTAGGGTTGGGGCTAGGTTTAGGGGGTTAGGGCTAGGTTTAGGGGGTTAGGGAGTAGGGTGAGCGTTAGCCGCTGGGATTTTGGGTGTCTGGAAGATGGCCGTCAGGGAGTTGTCTGTGTAGGGAAGTTGGCCGTCGGGATTTTGGCATTAGGGAACCTGGTTGTAGGGATTTTGACCCAAACCCGTTCTTTAAAAGCGTAACCATAGAAAAGTATATTATTTTAAATGTAAATGTTAACCTACAAAAGCAAGGCAAATGCATCTTTTTATTTCAAATCACTATCAGCATATATGCTATGGTCATGTGATAACAAACACCAATTGGACTCTAGCCTTCCCACCTATATTTTTCTTTCTACGATATATATATATAAATATACATTTAAAAACAGCTAAAAATATATAAAAATCAGATTTACCATGTCACATAGACCTCGTGTTGAACGTAAGCTGTTCAGGAGCAGTTCCCCGAGGATTTGAAAATCGTTCAACTTAATGTAACCCAGTTCTGTGCCCAGAATTTCCAGATACGCCTTTGCTTCGGGAGCATTGCTGGATTTAATGACATTGGCCAGTTTTTCCAAATTTAGGAGCACAGCTTTTTGGAAGTTCTGGAAAAAAAACATAAGAAAAATAATTGAAAAAAATAAATCAATAATGTGCTGTACATATACAGGGTTATTCAAAGAGAATCGAAAAGTCACCGAATGTTTGGTGACTTTTCGTTCGGTTCAATTCGGCGATACCTTGTTCGACGACCCTGCGGTGTATTCAGCAAGCACCACAGGGCCGTCGTAGTACAGGGAAAAGTCGCCGCAAACCTGCCGAACACTCACCGCAAAACCCGTCGAAGGCACACCGAAACCTGCAAAAACATCTGGATTAACCCGCCGAACACGCCGGAGAAACCCGAGCAGGAGCCAATACAGCGCAGAGCAGCCGCCGGAAAAAGCTGACACCGCAGACGAATGGAGAGAAAAAAAAAAACAGTTTGCTTGAGTGTTTGAAAAGTGAAACGCTGTTTGAAAGAAACTACTGAGCAAAAATGTCTGAAATTTACATATAAAATCCAATGAATGATAATAAAAAGGGCTGTTACAGAAAAAAAGAAAAAACGATTTAAAAAAAAAGAAAAAAGTTTGCAAAAAAATCCACAAAAATGCCTAAAAGATCCTAAAAAATCTATAAATAAAGAGACTCTTTACTGCGGAATATTATAATCAACGGTTTATTAGATATTGAATTAAAACGGGAATATTTTTAACATTGAAGCCTATGAGATTCGCCTGAATAAACCTGTTGAATGAAACCACCGAACAGCAGGGCAATTCGGCAACTTTTCACTGTTGGGTTTGTTCTCTGAATTGCTTCTCTATGGGGATTTCACTGCCCTCGAACAGGCAACGAACAGGCACCGTATGTGCAGGCAATTCGCCAGGATTTGGCAAACTGCCTGCTCTCTGGATAGCCTAATGGCCAGGAAAGGTAACCGAACGTTGATTTTCAGTGTTCGGTTACCTTTCGACACCCACTCGATCTCTTTGAATAACCCTGATAGTGTTAATATTTGTGCAGAATTTGAAGAAAGTTCAGGTTTTGTCTTTTATATAATATTTATAAAAACACAATTTTTTAGATAATTTAAAATAATATTGAAAGGAAAAAGAAAGCTGCATGCAACCGAACAAAATTAAAAGCCGAAGTTTAACAAAACTACATCATATAGTTTTCTATTTAGTAATATGAATTTTATACATGGATGTGCTGGTCTTCCGGTACATTGTAACAAGTTATACTATCATACGGTAAACATTCTTTGCTTGGCACAAGCTTACCTGGCCTTGCTTTCTGTCTCGAGGGATATTAAACCATTTGTACAAGACATCAGTCACTTTCTCAGGGACTTTTCCGTCCGCCCAGTACAATGCTCTCATGGCAGTATCAGGAAAGAATCCTCCTTCTCCGAACAAAGCATCCAACGTTGGTTCAAAACCTTTGCCATCTACACTGACCTGTATAGACAGATTGGGAAACATGCCGCAAAATCACTATTTTACGAATCAGATTCAATAACAAAAACGGATGGGAGGAGTAGAGGTAACATCATTGCTCTGCGTGGAGAGAGCCTGTGGAGACATGGGTTCAATCCCAGCAAGAGCACCTCTCCAGTAAGTGTCCTTGGGCAAGACACCTAACGGTACATACTCGCCACCCAGGACATACTTGAAAACGAGAGAAATCTCAATGTATCCTTCCTGGTAAAATCCTTTCTCCCCAAAAAAAAATAAAAAATATTGATACATAGACGGCTGTGTTTAGTAATTAAATGTCGTCCATCTTATATGGGAGAATACATGCGCACGTGTGTGAGCCAACTCGAAATTATGAACAATAATTTTTAACAGCTGGGCATATTACAAGAATAACGTATGCATTGACAATGAAAAAGAGAAATCCTACAGATACATAGAGATCCTCAGATAACAAGCTTTGGGTACTAGTTATACTTTTATACATTATAAGTAATTGTAAGGTTTTTTGGGGTACATAGACCTAGAGATGCATTTGGGAGGTGCAAGCCTGATGTTCTAGATTGTTTCCCTGCCCTCTCCTATGTTGACGTCACCCTGTTCCTTCAATTCTAGATGCAGGGTGTTTGAGTTGTCTGTGCTACACCTAAATACTGTTATTATCATTATTGTCTATGTTTATCTGTTACTATCTGGTAATAGGATTACTGTGTGGGTCTCGGTAGCCCATTAAACTCCCCCTAAGAAGAAAATGTTTACATCTGTAAAAGGTTGGAGTGGTCTTTGTTTGTCTGTATTGTGTGGCAAACACTGCCCCATTATCTGATACTGTATTATCTGAATCTGTTTATCCTCACAATCTGCTATTGTTCTAGCGATCTAGTTTGTTGGGATGTTGTACTATGCATCTTGGTGACCAGAGCTAATTCCATTATCTGTCCCAGACACCAAGACACAGGGGAGGAATTTCTGATGAATAACAGGCACAAAAAAGACTGCTGGTGGGAGAACGGGGGTCCGGCAAGGGAGAGGCATCAACAGATGTGACCCAGTCGGGGTATGGAGATCTGTTTCAGTTTGTTATTTTAATAAATTGGAACTCGATTTAATTCTGTTGGCCGTTTTTCTAAAAAAATATCAGTTCCTCATGGCCGATATGTTTTTTGAAACATCGGCTGATTCAGTAGAATAAAATTTGCCTGAGCTGAATTTTGAAAAATGTTTAGAAAAAATATCTTGCAGGTAAAAAAGCAAAAGTGGAAAAATCTGTGCTGTGACTCTTTTTCCATGTTTCACTGTCTTATTGTAAATCCCGGATTTGCACATTTTAAAATGAAACCCTGGGCATGTTCATTGTTATCTCAAATCCCGGAAAACGTGCGTCTTACTGTAAATCCCGGACATGAGCATTTTTACTGTGAAATGTGTTATTTTAAATCTTGTAATTGCGAGTTTTAATGTAAATCCTGAACTTGTGTGCTTTTTACTGTAACAGTGGAAATATTACAGTATGGACTTGCAGGTTGTAATTATAACAGTAAAATATTAAAGTAGGGACTTGCAGGTTGAAAATATAACTGGAAAATGTTCATGTACAGAATTACACGTTATTAATGTAACAGTGAAAAAATAATTTACAGACTTGTGCAATATGACTATAACAGTGTAAAAGTTAATGTGCGGACTTGCAAGATTTTCATTTCCAGTACGGAGGTTGCACAGCTTTCTTGAAAATGCAGATCCTAATAAGGATTATAACACACAACGGTCGGTAAACCCTCATCTGAATCACCCATTCTACTTCCGTTAAAATTGAGTGACAAAGTCACAATTGTAGAGAGAAACAGGTAATAATCAAGGGCGCTTAGGACAGTGTGAGAACATGTATGTGGAATAAAATATGGGATGCAAGCTCTTAGGGATTAGTCTGACACCCAGCAGACATGAAAAAGAACACACTATAAAAAGGAATCCCTTAGGCGCATGTGTGTCAAAGTTTACATAAATTATATGTATAGACAGTCGATAGATGGTAGGAATCCGTGTCTTCTCGGATGGTCCTAGACCCAGAGCCTCTTCGCCCGGCTCTGGGAATGAATGGCCTGTGAGGTCCTTTAGGTAGCCTCCAACCTCCTTTAAACCGCAAGCAGTCTCCGGAATCCAGCTGAGATGGTCAAGGGGAACGGAAAAAAAGGAGAAACCCCGGATCCGGAACTTCAAAAACGCCTGTTTTTATTTAGTAAAATATCGGCATAAAAAACGTTTTTTAAAGAAGGAATAAAATCAAATGGACAAGAAACGCGTTTCGCCAGCATCACCTGGCTTCATCAGTCAGTGATGACTGATGAAGCCAGGTGACGCTGGCGAAACGCGTTTCATGTCCATTTGATTTTATTCCTTCTTTAAAAAACTTTTTTATGCCGATACTTTACTAAATAAACAAGGCGTTTTTGATGTTCCGGATCCGGAGTCTCTCCTTTTTTTCCGTTCCCCTTGACCATCTCAGCTGGATTCTGGAGACTGCTTGCGGTTTAAAGGAGGTTGGAGGCTACCTAAAGGACCTCACAGGCTAGGCTTGTGCACCGATTTTTTTTTCGGTTCGATTCGGTTCGGCTCGTTCGGATGTTTAAAATTTTCGATTCGGCTCGTTTCGACCGATTCCTGTTTCGATTCGGTTCGGCTTGACTCGTTTTTCGTGTACATTTTTTTTTCGGAATATCGACCATTTTTCGTATTTTCGGGTCACTTTGCTCGTTTTTTGTATCGACTTTTCGAGATTTTGGAAATTTTCGTTTTTTTCGGAACCTCTGTTCTCCTCGTTTCAAAGTGTCTAACTCTATTCGTTTTGACGGAAACTGCTATGGTTTACTTTTTTTATACTTTATATATTTTTTTATAATAAATTTTTGGTTTGTTTTTCCATTTCACAACTTTATTTAATCATATTAAAATGTTATGAAAGCCAAGGAACAAAAAAAAATGAACAAAACGATTTAAAAAACGCTAAACTGACCCAAATGGCCTGACTTTAAAAATAAAAACCAGAACAAAAGGTTTTAAAACGGAAAAATAGTTGATCAAAAATACGCATTTACAAATACAAAATTTACAGAATCAGCGATATAACCGATAATAGTTAAATATACGATGTCCAGAATTACCGAAATGGAACCGAAATCACGAATGGAACCGAAATCATGAATAGAGTGAAAATAAATTTCGATTTGACACATTTCAAGTCCATTCGAAAATTCCGAAAATATTTCGTTTCGGCTCGGAAAACTTTTCGGATCTGCCATTTTCGGATCTCAAAATTTTCGGAAAATCGGCCGCATCCGAAAACACGAATCGGGAAATTTCGTGAAAATTCCGAAATTCCGAAACCCGAAACGCACATCCCTATCACAGGCCATTCATTCCCAGAGCCGGGCGAAGAGGGAAAACAGGTTATATTTCCCAATCTGAGTAGCTCGGGGAAAGGGATGATTTCAGTTAGAAAAATATTCATTGAATTGTGTTTCCCATTCAACCCCAGAACGATGAGTAAAATGACTGTGTACCGTCCCCAGGATTCAGTCAGAAAACAGAGAAGAGGTGACAGTTTTCCATTCAAAAAACAAAATATTTTTGTGGTGTGACGCGACACCTGAAAATTCCTCAGATGCCTGCTCACATGACATCATATCATGTAACATTCTCATGTAATATTTTCATGTAAATGATGATAATAATAATTTGATTTGGACACATACCTCAAACATATCAATAGACCGTCCAAAAACATTTAGGGTGGTCTCCAGCATGACTTCCTTTGGCACGTAGTCTGAATCGAAAATGATGTTCATGCCTGCATCGATGCTCAGTGGTTGCTTGCCCGGAACACGTTTAGAAAATTCATAATGGCCAGATGAAGCTTCCCTCACAGTAGGTGGCATTCCGCGGACCTGGAGAAGCTGTTCTACTTTACGTCTAAGCCTGTAGGAGCATACCACAGAATAAACGATAACATAATAAGATTCCAATACGATAATCCATTGATTTGAGTGGAATTGTTATTTAAATCACTTAACACAAAATCACATAAACGTACCAATAAGCTGGAAGAACAACGGTGATACATCATTCTATTGACATAAATGCATTTTTTAAGGTATATCCTATGATTATTACAGTGTACATTAGATAACAAGGCATTCGTTTACTCACTCTTGAGTCTGTGGGGACTTGGAATTGAGGATGCTACGGATATGAGTAGCCACAAACTGTTGCACCTCTTTGTCTACGTTGTTCAACTCGTCTACGATTCTGATAAGGTCTGTCACTGACGGGTTCTTCATGAGCATGAGATAGACAGCCAGTTTCTTTTGCACGGAGGACTCTCTGTCTCTAAAGACCTGCAGCAGTGTGACCTGCATCTGGAACAACGAGAAAAAAACAAATTTAACATGTGTTACCTTCACAGAGACTTCCACTACAAGTAGTTTTGAGGGTAAAAGTGCATGTTTCATCTGCATATATTATGTTTAGTGCTGCGGTTGAATATGGTAAGCTGTGAGATGACAATGAAGCCTTTGCCACGTACCTCGCCAGTGGTGGTCATCTTGCGGAGAGCTTGGATTGCAGCCTTTTGAACTTCAGGAGATGCTTGCTGGTTCCTCACACATCTCAGGAGGGAAGACTTAATTTGGGGGTTGGCGTCATCCAAAGCTTTGCCCATATTTCCAATAGCCTTGAAATTAAAAAAAAAAAAGGTTCATAGTGTTTTGATGAAACAAAAATGGCAACCTCGCAAGATTTCAGAAGTTACAATCCATGACTCAGATTGCTTAGAGTTATACCTTGAGGCTTAGGAATGTCTTATCTTCTTCTCCCATACATTCGTTGTCGATGAGTGATGCCATGAAGTTGGAAACATCCTGTAATTCTGGTGTGATGGTTCTTTCGTTTTCATAGAAACTACAATGTTGCCGTGGAAAATGGAAAATTAGTTTGTTGTTCGGAAGGTATTTCCACAATGCTGACAGTGCACTTGTTCAGAAAGTTGTTCTTCTACTATTGACTTCACGAGTGTCAACCGAGCCAGTTTAAAGCTCCAGGTAACATCCTACTGCAGGGCTGTCAAATGTAGACCCCTAGTTGTTTCTGAACTATAACTCCCATGATTCCCTGACCATCTGTTGCATTGAAGGAATTTTGGGAATTGTAGGCATCAACATCTAAGGGGATTGTGAGTCTGACAGCCCTTCCCTAGTGTCTTATATTTGCAACATGTACTCTCTCAATACATAATAGCACAAGGCAACAGGTCATTGCGTAAAGTTCTCTGCCTGATTATTATTATTTTTTTAAATACTTCGGGCTCTTTTACATTCTTCGCGCAAAAAAGTGCACGTGCGCAAAAACGCATTAACGCGAGGGGGAAAACCATTTGTGCACAACATCGTATTATGATGTTCACGCAAACAATGCGCGTTAACATCTAACGCGAGTGACCCTGAGCGAACAAAAGTTTGTGCGCGCACCCCATACTTAACATTGTAAGCACAAATGAGTTTGTCAATTAAGGTCAATTAAGGTAAATTGATGTCAATTAAGGTTCTTAATTCTGATTGGCTGAACCCCGCGAAAAAAACAGTCCGCACACTGATTTACGTGCGATACGTTACTGCATGCGTATTTCTCTTCGTTGCGCGTCGGTTTTACGAACATTATTTTTTGACGGATGAAAAATGCGTTCGGATCGTAATACCACCGTTAATTTTTGCGCAATAACGGTTGACGCTGCGCGCAAAGAAATTTGCGCTGCGCGAACGAATTTGCGCTGCGCGAACTAATTTGCGCGGAGAATGTAATAGGGCCCTTCATATTTTTAAAATACATCCTGTCTTAACAATTAGAATTAAAAGGTTTACATTTAATTTCATGGACAGAAGTGAACTGATCATTTAAATAAATACATTTAGACTATTTTCCAGTCCTTATATACCAAATGTACCGGCTGGGTGGAGTAGAGGTAACATCACTGCTCTGCGTGCAGAGAGACTGTGGAGTGAGACATGAGCTTGATTCCAGCAAGAGCACCTCTCCAGTAAGTGTCCTTGGGCAAGACACCTAACGGTACATACTCGCCACCCAGGACATACTTGAAAACGAGAGAAATCTCAATGTATCCTTCCTGGTAAAAGCCTTTCTTAAAAAAAAAAAAATACAACACACAATTTTTTATTTTTTTTTGAGAAAGGATTTTGCCAGGAAGGATACATTGAGATTTCTCTGGTTTTCAAGTATGTCCCGGGTGGCGAGTATGTACCGTTAGGTGTCTTGCCCAAGGACACTTACTGGAGAGGTTGCTCGCTGGGATTGAACCCATGTCTCCACAGTCTCGCTCGACGCAGAGCAGTGATGTTACCTCTACTCCACCCATTTATTTATAAAGGATTTTACCAGGAAGGATACATTGAGATTTCTCTCATTTTCAAGTATGTCCTGGGTTCTAGAACATTGAAATTTTACAGTACTGTACAGAAGTGCAACACAATAAATGCAAGATATTAAAGTATTTGTTTTCCCTTGTGGTTCCTGATGGTATCTGTGTTGATTCATGCTCAGGGATAAGTTTAGTGGATGTTCATCTGATATAAAACCCTTCTTCGCCTTGGTGCACTGGATCATATAGACTACATTAGTGAATTTGCATGAATATGATTCTTTAACCTCATAGTAACCAGGCTGTTTTACCATAGTCTGTCCAAGAGAACCCACTGCTGTTTTTAGGTTTCTGCGCTGTCTGTGTTTAGGTCTAATTTTACTCTTTCTTGTTTATGAAACCCACACATATTATATACAGTTTTTCTCGCCATTAAATCGACTTTCTAAAGATACCATTATTTCCATCAGGGGGACGCCTGAAACTGATGTCATCATGCATGGCGATGATGTCATCGCGATGGCTGGGGCCCATAAAACCGTTGGCTGACTTCAAGGAAGTCAGTCTGACGTGGCATCACGGCCAGAGAGGTGAGTAAAGGGAGGAGGGGGGGTTAAAGGACCATGACGCACATAGTACGTCCTTGGTCCTTAAGGGGAATTTTCCCCAGGACGTACTATGTACGGCAGTGGTCCTTAAGAGGTTAATATACGGTATATTTATTGGCCAAACTGCTGGGTTTAAGGATACAATGATAACCTAATGACCCTGAGGTGTCTTAAGACTAATAGCTGAAGCAACGCAAAAATAAAAATATTTGTACAAACCTGCTGGTGGCGTGACCTAAAGCATAGAACGAGGCTCTGGTCGGGCGACTCTGGGCCATGTTGAGAAGTTCTCGTACCCGCTTTGTGCACGGAGAAGGCAGCATACCCACACTGTAGGTTACAGTGTCGACTAATACTGGTGAAAATTGTCCAGTTCGGAGAATTTGGAGTATGGCCCCTAAGCATTCAGGGCTGCCGCATTGAACCAGAGCTTGTAATGTGATCACGCTGAAATTAAAATGCGCAGAGAGTTATAGGAAATTCAGTAAAGCAGTGCCTTTACCAGACAGACTCATCAGTTTAGCATGGTGCACGAATGAGGCAAATTTCCCTGATAAACCATGAACAGTAACACGTTAACCCCTTCACTGCTGAGCCTTTTCACGTCTTAAAAAAAACAGCTTTTCTTTTTTTTATTATTATTTTTATTTATTTTTTTATTTACTTTAAACATGGTCATGTTTGGTATCATTGGAAAGGCCATGCTCTGGCCTTTCTAATGATACCAAACATGACCCTGCTAGCTGCCAACAGGTTCAAAGGAACCCCCTATCTCCACCCCTATCTTTCCTTAGGAGTCAATGAGGAGGTTCCCCACACGTCCTCAGCAGTGAAAGGGTTAATATATTGAATGATATGAAAATCAGGAGTATGGAAACCCCCCAAGCAATCCTCTATCCGCTATGTATGTGGGTACACCGGGAGGTATATGAAGTTATTAATGTAAGCACTGGTGTATGAATTATGATCAGAATTGTCTATCTAATAATAATAATAATAATAAATTATGCATTTTTAAAATCAAATCCTAATATTAAATTATGCATTTATTTTTTAAATGGAATAGCACATTAAATTATGCATTTTATTTTAAAATAATAACATTAAATTATGCATTTTATTACAAAATAATAGCATTAATGTTGGCATTTTTAAATTTAAAAATAAATTAAATTATGCGTTTTATGTGTGTTAGAAATTAAATTGCAAATTTAATGTGTGTTTGTCAGGTGTAATTCAATATATAATGAATGTTTAGGACCTATAGGTAATAAACCAGAGAAAAATAACGTTATAAAGAAAATAAAAATTACGTTTTTAAAACATGCACACTATTAAACTTATGTCCCTTAATAACATGTTTACACCCTAACTTTTTTTTTTTTTTTTACTATTAATGAATGTAAATTGTGTATATATATTTTAACAGGTCTTGGATGGAAATGTTTTAATTGATGCTCCTAATTTTTTGCAACAACATGGTGCAACAGGACATGCATTATATCGAACACATGACTATGCTGACATCTACAGGCAGGTTTGTGAATTTATGCTTCACGTTACTTTCATCCTACTTATTATTTGTCCTGATGGGACTCGGATACTGTAATGTCATGTCACTCTACATTTTGTGCTGCAGTAAATATTATTTAGTTTGCAATTACTCGCTATTATTTTCAAAAGCCGACAAGCTGACGATCGGGGTAAAAAACAAAACAAAAACAATAACAATACGTTTGAAACTCTGTTTTAAAAAAAAAATACTCAATGAAAATGCTTGGAATTTACACATAAGATGAATGATAATAAAAAGGTCTGTTACAGAAAAAAGAAAAAAAAGGATTACATTTTTTTAGAAAAAAAACGGAAAAAATTATGCCTGAAAAATCCCGAAAAATGCCTAAAAGATCCAAAAAATCTATAAATAAAGAGACTTTTTACTGCAGATTAAAATAATAAACGGTTTATTAGATATTGCATAAAAACGGGAATATTTTTAACATTGAAGCCTATGGGGTTCACCTGATTAAACCTGTCTAACGAAACCACCGAACAGCAAGGCATTTCGGCAACGTTTCACTGCTGTTCGGTGTGTCTGAATAGATTAACCTTTG
The DNA here is from genome assembly GCA_009667805.1 of Leptobrachium leishanense. NCBI lineage: Eukaryota > Metazoa > Chordata > Amphibia > Anura > Megophryidae > Leptobrachium > Leptobrachium leishanense. The sequence goes on from CM019066.1 coordinate 20,640,365, forward strand.
CTTCTCTATGGGGGATTTCACTGCCGTCGAACAGGCACCGTACTTGCTGGCAGTTTGCCAAAATGTGGCGAATTGCCTGCTCTCTGAATAGCCGAATAGCCCCGAAATGTCACCGTATGGGGAAATTCACTATTCGGTGATGTTTCGGGGCCAGATCGGCTTTCACACTAAACCCTTAATGCAATTTGAATTTTTTGCAGATTACCTTGAACGTTCATTCATCCTTGGAACAAGGGGTCCCAAGGTTTCGTTATTCAAACCCCTCAAAGAAGTCACCAGCTTATAAAACAAGCCAGCCCTCTGCTGATTCTTCTCTGTTGTGGAGGGCTCCTGCAACTGCTGGATGGTGTCCAAGATGACATCCTCAGATTTAGCATTGGTATTTGCGACCTCCATGGCCAGGCCTCTCACCGTTGATGTGTCTGCAAAGCAGAATGAATATTGAAATCTAATGAAGCTGCATAGGTAGATACAGGATAGATATAATATATTTGTTTAACCCCTTCACTACCTTGATCTTGGTTACACAATCAGCAGTAGCAGACACAGCAGGCGGCCTGAGATAATGTTAGCGCCATCTGGAGCTATGCTGATCAATGAAATTCCTTTGCATTTGTATATGATACCCGAGGTGCTAACGATTTTACAATTCAGCTCGGGGAATGTGTCTACTGACATCTCTACAGCTAATACTGCACGGAGATCAGGATGGTAGTAGCTACTTTCAGCCAGCAGGTGGCGATATCCACCTGTCATATAGGTTATTACAGTAAGGGATACATTAGGAATAGTCTCAATATATTATAATACATAAGTATTGGGAATATTCTCAAATATTTCTCACTGTACACTTTTTATAAATCACTTGGTAATGAAGGGGTTAAACGTTAATTATAGTAAAAGGTCAAAACTGTGTTTGCAGTACTTGTCACTTTGTCACCTGCACTAAATTCTCTGTTGTTGGTCCTTGTTGGCGTCTCGTCGAGCTTTAGTGACTGTGAGACTTTTGCCGTGATGCCATATTGATCTCTGAACAAAGAGAAAAAGACAGATTGTTACGTCAGCGATCAGCAGCTGCTTGATTCTGATCTCCAGCGACAAGTAGACGCCCATCTGGCCACCTCGCTGAGCGCAGTTAGTGCGCTCAGCGCTGTAAGGGTCGATCCTCTTATAGAGGATCGCGCTCTGCAGCCCCGTCAACGCGCGTCCTAACGCTTCGACATGAAGACTTTGTGCACATGGTGCACAATTCATGCACGCGCTACAGCGTGTGACCGGCCCTGTCGCAGCATCACAACGCTGATCATCATGATGAAGACAATACAACACACAACACTGGAATTTCATTAAAACATAGAAACATAGAAACATAGAAAAATGTCGGCAGATAAGAAGCTTTCGGCCCATCTAGTCTGCCCAATTACATGGATACTTTACCTGGATTTATCTTTTGTTTAGGATAGCCTTATGCCTATCCCATGCTTGCTTAAATTCAATCACTGTTTTGGCCTCTACCACTTCTACTGGAAGACTGTTCCATGTATCCACCACCCTCTCAGTAAAATAATGCTTCCTGATGTTACTTTTAAACCTTTGCCCCTCTAATCTAAGACTATGTCCTCTTGTTTTGCTACTTTGTTTCCTTTTAAATATACTCCCTTCCTCTACCTTGTGGATTCCCTTTACGTATTTAAATGTTTCTATCATATCTCCTCTGTCTCGTCTTTTTTCCAAGCTGTACATGTTAAGATCATTAAGCCTTTCCTGGTAACTTTTCTCCTTCAAGCCGTACACCATTTTAGTAGCCCTTCTCTGAACTCTCTCTAAGATGTCTATAAAAGCTTCTTACAGGCTCACAATGCCAAGCTGCCCCTCGCTAAAACCTGAACGCTAAGGGGAAATATTAGCGATCGCCTCTCGCCAGATCCTGCTGGTCGGCAGAGTGATCGCGGAGGGAGACAGGGGACTTTCTTCCCCCAGTCTCCCTTTGCTCCCAGCGGCCAGAAGCAGCGAATCGGGCCACCCTTCTCGCTGCGGAATGAGAGGGGAGTATCTGATTTATGGGGGGCTTTTTAGCTGCCGCTGATTCTGCAGCAGCTCAGAGCTGGTGGTGGAAACTTTTTCAGTTAGCGGCAGCTCTTAGTAACTAGTGTTAAGACCTTGTGATCCTAATGCTAGTTAATCATGCGCTCGCCATGTTAAGTACAGGAAGCGCGAAGTACAGTAAACACGAGCAATGAATCATTAATTACAGGTTTTTTAACCTGTTAGCGAATCGGAGGTGATTGAGGCGCAGCGCTATCAACTCTTGTAAGCTAACACTCGCACTAGCGTTAAGGTCCCAAATGTTTTACACAAATTAAGTTTTAATATTTCAAGTACGTAGTAACAGGATTTTAAGTAACATGTGGTTACATCATACGAGGAGCTTAAATTTTTCATTTTCAATTGTGAGTTGAGTGTATTTTTCAGAGGGTGAAATCTCTCAGTTAACGAGATCACGGCGGCAGATAGCTGGAACACTTACTTGTATGAGAAGGGGAGGAAGATGTGATTTTCAGCACAGGACACTGCAGTGATATGCCTTCGCTTCTGATCCAGAGTGTACTGGCACGACTGGCTGCTTTTGATCAATGTGGATAACCGGGTGTTCTGGGAAAAAAAACGACATTAAAACCATACAAATAAAAACATGTCATTAGGAGAAAATACACCAAGAAGCACTAGCCAACAGGGAGTAACCAACAGCTGGTTTTTAACTAAGACTGCCTTGATGACTTGCTATGTGCCGAATCGATATCGCCGGAGCTTTAATTCTAAACTGCTGGTGTTTTTTTTTTTACCATATAGAGGTATGAGATGTGATTTTTTTTTTATCTAATCGGCTAAATGCCAAAGTTCTATAAAGTAGCAAGTGTAACATTTAAACTAAGCCCATTTCTTTCCATATTAATAAACTATACATAATAAATGAATACATAATATATACATAACAAAATAATTATAAATAGATAATACATTAATACATAATAAATATAACCTAAATATAATTAATAAATTATAAAGTAAATAATAAATTGATACATAATAAATATATAACAAAAATAAATATTATAAATAAGTAATACCTTAATACATAATAAATATAACATAAATATAATTAATAAATGGTATAATAATAAATTAATACATAATAAATATGTAACAAAAATAAATATTATAAATGAATAATACCTTAATACATAATAAATATAATTAATAAATGGTATAATAATAAATTAATACATAATTAATATATAACAAAAAAATAATATTATAAATGAATAATACCTTAATACATAATAAATATAATTAATAAATGGTATATATAATAAATTAATACATAATAAATATATAACAAAAATAAATATTATAAATGAATAATACCTTAATACATAATAAATATAATTAATAAATGGTATAATAATAAATTAATACATAATAAATATATAACAAAAATAAATATTATAAATGAATAATACCTTAATACATAATAAATATAACATAAATATAATAAATTATATAATAATAAACTAATACATAATAAATATATTCTAAATAAATATAATAAACACATTACAGTATATAATAAATTATATATAATACATTAATAAATAATAAATTATATACAGCTGATTTTATTACCTTTGAAAACAGGATCTTTTTTTGGAATCAAATCAAATGAGAGAGTAATGAGTGCATGCTGGTGGGTGCATAAGTGTGTGTGAACGTGTTTGTCTGAACATGTTCATCGATCATAAGACACGGGTTTATTTTACGGGTTAATGCTTTCAATATTTAAGCATCGCATCCTTTACTTACCTGTCCTTTAAGGAGTGCAATAGGGCTGACGTAATCCCTTGTTGGGGTAAACCGATCACAGGTCTTCAAATTCCTCGTCACTGTGAAATCTGTCGCTGGTGACCCTTGTGAGGAGGAAACGGATATCTCAGTGGCGCATTTCCCATACACGGTTTCCTAAAAGGCAAAAATAATAAATATATTTTCAAAAATGCCCAGCACAGGAAAAAATACAATATACAGATTCTGCAATTTCCAGTATTTTCTAATTCTTTGAAGGACAATTAGTGGTACTATTACTAGTAAAACTTGAAAGGGACATTCTACACAGTGTGAACACTCACAGGCTTATTCAGAGAGAGGTGAAAAGCAGGAGAATGGCTGGAGAATGGAAAATTCTAGGTCAAAATAGCCGATTTGGAAAGTGAGATAAATGGGAGAATATTTCTGGTTTGGCTATTTTGACCGAGAATTTTCCATTCTCCAGTCATTCTCCTGCTTTCCACCGCTCTCTGAATAACCCTGTCAATCTTATCTGAGTGTTTGCATTGCTCTGAGCTCCTTCATCCCTCTACCTTCTCCAAGGATCAGCATTCCGAGGGCAGTAACCTAGTCCCCCATGGAACCTGAGCTCGGGTTTCGAGACCTTTGGGAAGTAGATCCCACCAATGGCTCTCAATGTCTTCCAGCACCGAAAGCCTCTGGTTTGTCAGAGCATCCAGGCCATTCCACACTCCGTAAGGCTCAGAGGGGGACCAGCACTGGATAAACAGCAAGTCTTTCAAGGAAACTACAGGATTAAAATGTAATGGGGGGAATGCGGAGAGAGTAATGTCTAACCCCTTCACCCCCCCCCCATTTTAACCCTATCTATTTAAAGTGTATTATTTTTCCTTTGCAACATATTTTACCGGCTGGGTGGAGTAGAGGTAACATCACTGCTCTATGACCGAGGAGACTGTGGAGACACAGGTTCCAATCCCGGCAAGAGCACCTCTCCAGTAAGTGTCTTTGGCAAGACACCTAACGGTACATACTCGCCACCCAGGACATACTTGAAAACGAGAGAAATCTCAATGTATCCTTCCTGGTAAAATCCTTTCTACAAATGTTGCAATTTTTTACATTTTACTTTTGCTGGATCTGCATAAAGGTCAAAATGAGGTGCTTTTTGCAAGCCCTGATTACCCATGTGGAAATATTATACGTAGGTTCCCTTTCCTAATAATTGTATGTAAAAAAGGAATTATTTTTACAATAGTTTGTTTGTTTAGGATTTTGGATTTTCTAAATAGTACTTTGAATAAGGTTTTAAAACTCTGAATCCCAGAACACTTGCTAAGTTCCTTGCGGAAATTAAGTAGTCCCCTCCCGCCCCAAAGGCACTTATTGCTTGGAGCCAAAGTGGGAAGACATACAGGGTTATTCAAAGAGAATCGAAAAGTCACCGCACGTTCGGTGACTTTTCGTTCTCTTCAATTCGGTACGATTTGGCGATCTCATTTTGGCGACCCTGCTGTGTCCACAGGGCCGTCGTAGTGCAGGGAAAAGTCGCCGAAAACCTGACGAACACTCACCGCAATGCAAACCGATATCCGCAAAAACATCTGGATTAACCCCGCCGAACACGCCGGAGTAACCCGAGCAGGAGCTGATCAGAGCGTAGAGCAGCTGCCGGAAAAACCCGTCACCACAGACGAATGGAGTGAGAAAATAACAAAACAGTTTGCTTGAATGTTTGAAAAGTGAAACGCTGTTTGCAAAGAAACTACTGAGCGAAAATGTCTGAAATTTACATATAAGATCCAATGAATGATAATAAAAAGGGCTGTTACAGAAAAAAGAAAAAACGATTTTAAAAAAAGGAAAAAAAGTTTTCAAAAAAATCCCCAAAAATTCCTAAAATATCCTAAAAAATCTATAAATAAAGAGACTCTTTGCTGCAGAATATTATAATCAACGGTTTATTAGATATTGAATTAAAACGGGAATATTTTTAACATTGAAGCCTATGGGATTCGCCTGAATAAACCTGCCGAATTAAACCACTGAATGGCAGGGCAATTCGGCAATTTTTCACTGCTGATTTTTGTTTGTTCTCTGAATAGACAAAGCATTGCTTCTCTATGGGGATTTCACTGCCCTCGAACAGGCACCGAACAGGCACCGTATGTGCAGGCAATTCGCCAGAATTTGGTGAATTGCCTGCTCTCTGGATAGTCGAATGGCCAGGAAAGGTAACCGTACGCTGAATTTCACTGTTCGGTTACCTTTCTCCAGCAATTCGGATCTCTTTGAATAACCCTGATTGTATTTATTCCCAAGATGACATAAAGTAGTCATAGCACCTCAGGTCGTGCTATGTTACGTCTCTAGCACTGCTGATGCGGAGTTGCTTTAGTTGGCCTCTGCTCTCAGGCCAACAGTGAAACTAGGAATTGTGACCCCCAAGATGATTGATATTGAATTTGGAAATAATCCCAAAGTCTAGAGCTAGGACTCCTCACAACCGGAGCTTACCATATTGTAGCTTTGCTGTGTCTCATCGGGAGCGAAGAGTGCTGAGATAATGCCCCTCTTGATGTTTAACGCATTGAGAGGTTCATCCGCTTGGGGAAATAAATTGACATGTGTCCCGTAGAGAACGCTGAATTTAACTTCATTCCTATTAATAAAAGACATTTATACATGAATGGATAAAAACAACCCATAACAGATAAAATATAAGGAAGAAACATTCACTCAAGAAGAAGGAACTCTGCAGCAATAATCCCGAAATGACGAATTAAATCATAGAATGCTCCAATGCATCATGGGCACTATTACACTCTTCGCGCACAATTTTGCGCGTGCGCGAAAACGCATTAATACGAGGGGCAAAACCCTTCGCGCAGAACGTCGTATTACAATGTCCGCGCAAAAAATGCGCGTTAACGTCTACTGCTGGTGAACCTGCGCGAACCCTTTGCGAGCGTAATGTACTTTGCGCGTCCTATACTTAACATTGTTTGTGAGCACAAATGCGTTTGTGCGCTGGTACGCGGATGGTATTACAATCTATGCGCAAATTTTAACGGACAGCGTTTGCGCATATAATGTTAACGTCTTTGAAAAGCTGGTGTTAATGGCAAATCTGAACGTCCTGACCGAACCCAAATACACCAGCACGAAAAAAAAATACAGCAAAGTATAGTTACACATTCTGCGCATACCCAAACCAATAAAATTGTGAATGTGTGCGTGTTTTTATTATTGCTGCAGCATATATACTCAGATTGATTTTGACAGGCGCAAAAACTGAACCGGAGACAATTGTGGTTCTTAATTCTGATTGGCTGAATCGCGTGAAAAAACAGTCCGCACACCGATTTCTGCGCGCAGCGTTAATGTGCGCGCGTTTTTGCGCGTCTTTTTTATGTGCGGTATTTTTTGATGGATGAAAAAATGCGCTCGGATTTTAATACCAGCGGTAATTTACGCGTGTTAACGTTTAACGCTGCACGCAAAAAAACAGCGCTGCGCTTGCGCTTTGCGCGAAGCTGTTAATAGAGCCCCATATTTTTCGACTCTAAAACCCCTATATGTGTCTTGTTTATGTGCCCGCTTCTTATCTTTATCCATGTCCTCTTTCATCTTCAGGCTGAACACCAGGGTTAACTCCGTCCCCTCTCCAAGCCAACATGCACATTAAAATCAAGGCAAATGGGGAATTTACCAAAACAACATCATTTACTTGGTACATTGTTTCAAAGATTCTGTATTCCACCTCCCTCCAGGGCCAGACTTACAATTAGGCAAAGTAGGCATGTGCCTACAGGTGCTCAACCCAGGGGGATGCCTTGCTTTGTAAAACTACAATTTTTTAACATTTTCTTGCTTTTAGTTTTACAGAGCAAGGTGCCGTAGTGAGGTGGCCACCTTTTCCAGTAAAAAGTACAAAAAATGAAAAAGGAATAAAATGGCAAAAAATCTAAATATAAAAAAATAAATTAAAGTGTGTAATATATTTTATTTGCCCCCAAATAAAAAAAGTATCTTCACCATTTTTGGCACTTTTTGGAGAGAAGGGAGGGGGGGCACTCTGGATTTCTGTGCCTACAGGCTGCTGAGGTGTAAATCCGGCCCTGCCTCCCTCCCTTCAGTTATGGAAAGTTCTTCAAATTAGAGATGTGCATTCTGTAACGTTGGGAGCTTCCAGCCCTACCTGTGTGCTTGAGGGCAGCATGTCTGATGCTGCTCGCTGACCAATGCCCGGTTTAAATGGAGACAGGCAGGGAGGTGGTTGCATGAGGCGCGGCTTGAGTGGGGGGCGTGGCCTGGTGAAGTTCTTTAAAAACCCTCAGTGTATTCTCAGCAGTTGCCAGATCGTGGTTATCCATACCTGAGCTCCTTGTACCTGACTGCTATATTGAATAAACCCATTATTGACCTCTGCTTGTTTCTGACTATTCTGCCTTCTGTTGCCCTAGACCATTTTCTTGTACTACGCCACTGCTCTGATATCGACCCGGCTATTCCATTTGACCATTCTGAACTCTGTATTTCTGATTCTGGCTCGGCTGACTACTCCCCGTGTTGTTAACCCTTTCTGTCTAGCTAGTTTACCTGGCCAATTCTAAGGACCAGACAGTTAGAGATCTTTCACGGCTACACTGTTGGTAGCTTCTGGGCTCTGTGGAGTGTGGGGTGTTAAGTACTGCGTGGTGGGATCTGGGAACCGTGACACATTCGTTTCGGAAAAATTCGGAATTCAGAACAAAGTTCATTAATTTGTATTTCGAAGTACTTCCGAAATAACGAATCGATATAATCCGAATTCGAAACTAAACGGTATCTAACGAATTTTATTTGTTTTACTGAATCAACAGAATTGGATTTTTTTTTTGTGTGTTCCGTAATTCGAATTGATATTTCAACTATCGAATTGATCTTAAATTAAAATACAAACAATAGAAGTATACAGTTTCACTGTTTCACAAGCAGCTGTCCCTGTTAAATTGACTCAAATACTAAATCAGTGACGCAGCTTAATATTTACCCCTAGATTGTCTTTTAACAGAAACATTTGATTAATTGGGGTTTATTTAGTGATCCAAAATTCGAATTGATATCAACTATCGAATTGATATGTGAAATTCTAATCGATACGAAATTTCGAATCGATCCAAAATTAGACGAAACAAAATACAAAACTAAATTAGTTACGAAATTCAAAAAACCAAATTAATTTAAAACGAAATGAAACAAAACGAAACAAATGTTTCAGCTGTGCACACACCCCTACTTCAAATACATGAGCTGGACAGGCTCATTAGAGGGACCAGCCATATAATTAAGGGCTCCTGGTCACATACAGCCATCAGTTTGGTTCTGTCTGCTCTACTAGCATCCACTCTGTAAGCTAATACAAACTTACTTGGACAAAACATTGGAGAAGTCTTCTACGTTCTTGGACTTCCTCATCAGTACCTTTCCATCAGAACCGACTCCGTACACCTCTCGCAGGGTGCATTGTTTGATACGAAGAATGAAGCTGCATGGTTGGGGAACCTCTAATTCTACCTGTTAATCAGTTTGCAAAGGTGCAACAAAATAAGTTCAGTGTGAAGCGCAATATTTTTGATTTTTAACGTTATTCAATTTTTCTCGTTAGACTCTTACTTTGCAGTTGAATTTGGATCCGCTTTGTGAGTCGGCTGTTCCTGTCACTCCAGTAGAAGTTCCAACTTCATAGGTATATACATACTTCCTAAGGTGCTTGAACTTTGTTGAGTCTTCTATAAATGTACAGAGTCACATATTAACACATATAAATATTATCTGACAGGTCCTTGATGTGAATAAGCAGTAATTACTTAACTAGACATGTCTTGAGATTTTTTTTTTATTACACAAGGCTCAAGCAACTAGATGAGAGGCCACCAAGCATGACCATTTCAAAATCCATTTCATTCCGTTTCTGACTGAGCATTCCAAAACACCAGAGTGGTAAGGGTTGCAACCCCTTGATCTAGATCAGGGAAATACTGGTAGCCCCAGGTGGTTTTGAAATACAACTCCCATGATTCTTTTGCTACTTATTGCATTCAACAAATTCTAGGAATTTTAGGCCATCAGCATCTGGAGTGGGGGGCAGAGATTGAGATCCTTGATCGTCTAGATCCTAATTCTTTAACAAATTACCAGCTGGGAATGATATAAGGAAAAACTCAACAAACTTTACTGCAGCAATACAGCAGCCCGGGCGAGGGCAGAATACAGGGAGAGCTCTGGGGTAGCTCACAGTTATACAGGCATAAGATTCAGAGGGTTACACTGATCGCAAATCCCTGTACAGTACATATTAAATGTGTTACTGTAATTGCCATACACAGTCATTGTGCACCACATACAGATACAAAGTGTTACTGTAATTACCATACACAGGCATTATACAGCACATACAGATACAAGGTGTTGCTGTAATCTCCATACACAGGCATTATGCACCACATACAGATACAAGGTGTTGCTGTAATTTCCATACACAGGCATTATGAAGCACATACAGATACAAGGTGTTGCTGTAATTTCCATACACAGGCATTATGCAGCACATACAGATACAAGGTGTTGCTGTAATTTCCATACACAGGCATTATATTTACTTTTATTTTTTGGAAGCTGCATTGCTAATAATCTCATTATTATCATCATTACAAATCCCCATAAGCAGGAGATCTGACCGTCTGTATTATCTATTCTATCACATTTACAGGATTTTACATGCCATTTGTGCCTTTATGCTGATAATGCAGAACCTGTGAAAAATTGTGCAAGAAAAATGATGTAATCTAGGGTTTAGAACCTTTCACCCCAGCAATATTCCTTTAAGGGAAAACATTATCTGTCTCCAGTGGCAAAAGTACCAGGGTCTCAGCGGTCGCATTTGCGACCGGGCCCTGGCATTCCGCCACTGGAGGGGGGCCCAGGCAGCCACCAGATTCCGGCAATCAGCGCTGGAATCTGGGAGCAGCGCCGCCGGCCATTCCTCTCCCAACGAGCGGCCACTGGCTTGCAGCTTGGCCACTAGCCTGGGATGGGAACCACCTGACCAGCGCACAAGATCCTCTTGCGAGAACGGCCAAGCTGCATGCTGGCGCTCGAAGGGAGAAGAAGAATGGCCGCAGAGGTGAGAGCTGGGGCCTGGGGCAAATACATCCATGTGAGCTGGGGGCAAATACATCCATGTGAGCTGGGGGCAAATACATCCATGTGAGCTGGGGGAAAATATACCCATGTGAGCTGGGGCAATATATCCATGTGAGCTGGGAGCAATATATCCATGTGAGCTGTGGACCGTATACCCATGTGAGCTGGGGCAATATATTCACGTGAGCTGGGGCAATATATCCATGTGAGCTGGGGCAATATATACCCAAGTGAGCTGGGGGGCAATATATATCCAAGTGAGCTGGGGTCAATATATATCCATGTGAGCTGGGGACAATATATCCATGTGAGCTGGGGCAATATATCCATGTGCACTGGGGGCAAATATATATCCACGCGAGCTGGGGGCAATACTATCTTTTTTATATTGCAGGAAAAAAGTAAAAATATAGATCTTTTTTTGGGGGGGGCTTCATGGATTCTTGCACCGGGGCCCTCAAGTTTCTAGTTACGCCACTGTCTGTCTCCATGGATAAATGGAAAAAAAAAGAGAAAATGTGCATTTTATTACTCTTTTAACTATCACAGAATAACAATGTTTATGCCAAATGGCAATTTTACCCCACATTTAGATGGTCTCTATGCTCCCCATGCTTCAATGAAATGTTATGATAATGTTTTCTTCAAATTAAAAAAAGCACCTGGTAGAATTAGTTTCACACATCCCATGTGTGAAGCCCGAGGGCTCAAAATTTTCACAGGCCCACTTGCCTAGGACGAATAGAAATTTAAGTAGGGCGAGTGGAGATTCAGTGCACTATATACAAGTTGGCTTCAATTTGGCATCTGCTCCTTAAAAGGGGCCAAACAAATACGGTAAAATGATGAGGCAGAGTTGGGGGTGCGCTGTTGGGAAGATGATTGGAGGGATCAGAAGTGGCGAGTAACTTTTTGGCTTGGCTAATAGCTTTGGACTTGAAATTCCAACCCCTGTCGTAACTCATTCCTAAATAGAATAAGATAATTTCAAGAAGTACAGCTCCAATGTTTGCAGTTGAGAAGTTCTAGAAACACGAGACCAAGCGTGTGTCGTTTACCCTGTTAACCCCTTCCTCTTGGATATCTAGTGGCTGGAGCCCTATATCAGTTAACCTTCTTCTGTCACTGCTATATCTAACGGGTGTTGAATTAAAGCCAATATTCTAGGAAAGCAGTTGATTTTGCCAATATTGTCAAAGAGGGAAACAAAGCCAGAATATTGTGTGCGCATTACAAGATCAATAATCAATTCCGTTGAAAGCAGGAAACATATCTTCTTGCAAAAGAAAACGACCTTGATTTGTTATGAAGGGCGCTTACAAACCACAGATAGTCCATGATGCATATTCAGAGGCAGCTCTATAGTGAGCCAAAATAGGCAGCTGCCTTAGGCTTCCCTCCTGCAGGGGCCTCAATTCGGTAAGTGCATAATGTCAAATTCACAAGCACACAAATACTCTCTTGCCTTTACATAGTCCTGCCAACCAGGATGTAACCCCTTCACATACAACTGCCAATCAGGATGTAACCCCTTCACATACTCCTGCCAATCAGGATGTAACCCCTTCACATACTCCTGCCAATCAGGATGTAACCCCTTCACATACTCCTGCCAATCAGGATGTATCCCTTCACATACTCCTGCCAACCAGGATGTAACCCCTTCACATACTCCTGCCAATCAGGATGTATCCCTTCACATACTCCAGCCAATCAGGATGTATCCCTTCACATACTCCAGCCAATCACAATGTAACCCCTTCACATACTCCAGCCAATCAGGATGTAACCCCTTCACATACTCCTGCCAATCAGGATGTAACCCCTTCACATACTCCTGCCAATCAGGATGTAACCCCTTCACATACTCCTGCCAATCAGGATGTAACCCCTTCACATACTCCTGCCAATCAGGATGTATCCCTTCACATACTCCTGCCAATCAGGATGTATCCCTTCACATACTCCTGCCAACCAGGATGTAACCCCTTCACATACTCCTGCCAATCAGGATGTAACCCCTTCACATACTCCTGCCAACCAGGATGTAACCCCTTCACATACTCCTGCCAATCACGATGTAACCCCTTCACATACTCTTGCCAATCAGGATGTAACCCCTTCACATACTCCTGCCAATCAGGATGTATCCCTTCACATATTCCTGCCAATCAGGATGTAATCCCTTCACAAACTCCTGCCAATCAGGATCTAACCCCTTCACATACTCCTGCCAACCAGGATGTAACCCCTTCACATTTTCCTGCCAATCAGGATGTAACCCTGTCAGGGACTCCGGATGGTACCAGGGTGGCACCGGGGAAGAGGGGAGTATGAGCCCTGCGTGCAGTGGTCTGCACAGATAAGCAGAGTATCAGGGTAGTGGATGGACACGCAGACTGACCAGGTAGATAGCTGTGGATGATGATTGCAGAGCAGGAACCAGAGTGGGGGGTCAGGATCAGGAATCAGAGTAGCAGTGATAGCAGAGGTCTTCACTCTTGGTGAGCCTGAGCTGTATGAACCAGCAATGGGCAGAGAGGGGCAGAGCCCTTTATTATGTCACATCACTTTGGTGCATTAACACATACAATGCTGGATGCTGGTGCTGGTTGCAGGGCAGGAACAAGCTGGAAAGAACCACCAGGGGAGTTGCAGGATGGCTACAGCCAGGGATCCTTACAAACCCCTTCACATACTCCTGCCAACCAGGATGTAACTTCTTCACATAGTCCTGCCAATCAGGATGTAACCCCTTCACATACTCCTGCCAACCAGGATGTAACTTCTTCACATAGTCCTGCCAATCAGGATGTAACCCCTTCACATACTCCTGCCAATCAGGATGTAACCCCTTCACATACTCCTGCCAACCAGGATGTAACTTCTTCACATAGTCCTGCCAATCAGGATGTAATCCCTTCACATACTCCTGCCAATCAGGATCTAACCCCTTCACATACTCCTGCCAATCACAATGTAACCCCTTCACATACTCCTGCCAATCAGGATGTAACCCCTTCACATATTCCTGCCAATCAGGATGTAACCCCTTCACATACTCCTGCCAATCAGGATGTATCCCTTCACATACTCTTGCCAATCAGGATGTATCCCTTCACATACTCCTGCCAATCAGGATGTATCCCTTCACATACTCTTGCCAATCAGGATGTATCCCTTCACATACTCCTGCCAATCAGGATGTAACCCCTTCACATACTCCTGCCAATCAGGATGTGTGTGCCAGCGTTCATTAATTAGAATTTATTGTGGTAATTTCTGCATATTTTCCTTAATAATTTGTGTTTTTCCGTTGGTCTTTACCTAAGGTCTCTGTAACACTAGGGCCACATGTGTCATATTAGAGTCTGCAGACTGCTCTCTACCCTTATTGACTAAAGCCTTCATATGTGCATTTTTACAAGTTTCCGTGGTAAAACCAGCGATGATATCAAACTTATCTGCTGTTGTCCTATGGGACTCAAGTGACAGCAAGTTCACATTTTAATTACAGGTGTCAGGGTAAGGAGTCATGAAATAAGTCAATAAATAAGTCAACAAATCAATGTGACGTCTCTTGGTTTAAAGGTTAGAGATAATGGGCAACGTGTCATGTTGTTCCTGTGTTGAGTCATTATGTTGATAACTTGTCTGGTGCAATATAGCACCTGTACAGCAGAGGGCAGTGTGATACCATCAGTGAAAAACAAATGTCCATGACAAGTCAGTTCATTCTATTCTCTGGTCCCTTTTTTATTCTCCAAAGGAACATTATGTATCAATTCCAGTCCACAGGATGCACTCCAGCCTTCAATACAAAGGTTAAACACACAGTACACATGGCACGATCCCTGCACAGATTATCACCAGTAATAAATTATTACCCACACTGATAGGGCTGCTATGAAGTCACTTTCCGAATATATTGACCAATAGAAAAACAACCTGGGTCCCTCCAAAAAAAAAAAAAAGTACAGAACAAATAAATAAATAAAAAACGCAATTTGTTTTCTTTCCGAGAACCTACAGGAAAAACACCTGATCCCAAACTTCAATTATTTTAACTCAGTTCGCCATCTCATCTGTAAATGTCAGTACTGGTCTAGTGCGGCCGCAGCTGTGAGCTCGCTTTGGCTGCTTTATCTCAGGATTTTGTAACCCCTTCATCACCAAGGTTCCGCCGGCCGTTTGCTGTGGCACAAGGTTTGCTATAGCTTTGGTCTCAAAAAGGGGTTAAACACATCAAAAATACCGATTTTGGGAGCAAGTGACAGTTTATATATCGGGGTCGGAAGCAGCGATAAAATACTAAGCCAGGTATATGAGGACGTAAAGGGGTTCAGTGACATTAGCCAACGGTATATAGAGGTATATGGAGAGTAACAGGTTAACGGTTTGAAAGATGATCAGCAACTTAGGAAAAATTAACAAAGAGAAAATTCAGGCGATAAAATGACGAAGTTAGGAAAAAAAGTCGAAAAAAGTCGAATTTAATCATTTCGTTTTGGAAGAATAACACATTATCATTTTTTTTTTAAATGTGCATTTTCATAGAATGATTGTTTAAGGCAGTCTTGACCCTCCAGATGTTTAGTGACTACATTTTCCACGCGGCTCTGCCAAGCTAATGAGCAGCCGAGCATCATGGGAGATGTAGTTCAAAAAAATCAGGTGGGGGGGGTAGGCAAGGTTGCTGACCCTTGGTTTAAGGAATAAGCCATCAAAGGTAAACTGACTTTGGACAGGCGATCTGTCAACGCGACCCGTGATCTACATTACCAAGAAAAATTGTGTTTTTCAATAAAAATCAAATAGAAAACAAACAAAAAAAATACAATGTCATGCTTACTTGAGCAGCTTGGATTCTGGTTATCTGGCCCATCTTCTTCTGCAAATAAACAAGGACAAAACTGTGTTTACTCTATGCTTATAAGCCACAGCGCAGAGGCAAAATTCAAGGACTCATACACCAAGCATTTTAACATTGCAGAATTAAGAGGGAATAGCAAACATAGGATGGTTTCCCAACTCGTTTTCTTCTACCTTGACTTTTTTTTTTTTAACTAAAACCTCCAATTCTCCATCTGTGAATAACCCCTAAAGAATATCACTTGTTATCTTAAAGAACACAAGTTCAGTGTTCTTCAAATGTATCCAGAAGTTCCATCCAAAACATGAAAATAGAAATCTACAACGACCATTTGTCTCGGCCGCTGCCTAACCCACCTGTGCTTAAGCAGGGATATCTCTGAATGTCAATGCATGTCATCATTAATATGATAAGCTTAAACCAGCGTATATTTTTATTAAAGTCTATTATAGCGTAGTGAAATCATCTGAAGAAACAAAGTCCTACAAATATTTATTTTCTGTTAATCTGTATATTTGTGTTTTGTTTTTAATATCTTGCATTTCATTACTTTGTATTTCTGTAACATTTCAATGTTCTTGAACCCAGGACATACTCGAAAACGAGAGAAATCTCAATGTATCCTTCCTGGTAAAATCCTTTATAAATAAATCAATAAAATAAATAAATAAATGCACTCTCAGCCCCTACTGGTTCCCTTGGGTTTGTCTAAGATCATCCAGGTTTTTAAATTTTGAGGTATACAGGGTTATTCAAAGAGAATCGAAAAGTCACCGCACGTTCGGTGACTTTTCATTCTCTTCAATTCGGCTTGATTTGGCGATTCCATTTCGGCGACCCTGCGGTGTATTCAGCAAGCACCACAGGGTCGTCGTAGTGCAGGGAAAACCTGCCGAAAACCTGCCGAACACTCACTGCAAAACCCAGGCGAATTCCCACCGAAACCTGCAAAAACATCTGGATTAACCCCGCCGAAGACGCCGGAGAAACCCGAGCAGGAGCCAATCAGAGAGCAGAGCAGCTGCCAGAAAAACCCAACACGAATGGAGTGAAAAAAAAACCAGTACGCTTGAATGTTTGAAAAGAGAAACGTTGTTTGCAAAGAAACTACTGAGCGAAAATGTCTGAAATTTACATATAAGATCCAATGAATGATAATAAAAAGGTCTGTTACAGAAAAAAGAAAAAACAATTTAAAAAAAAGGAAAAAAAAACTGTTTGCAAAAAAATCCCAGAAAATGCCTAAAATATCCTAAAATATCTATAAATAAAGAGACTTTTTACTGCAAAATATTATAATGAACGGTTTATTATATATTGAATTAAAAACGGGAATATTTTTAACATTGAAGCCTATGGGATTCGCCTGAATAAACCTGTTGAATGTAGCAACCGAATCGCAGGGCAATTCGGCAACTTTTCCCTGCTGGTTTTTGTTCTCTGAATAGCCGAAGCATTGCTTCTCTATGGGGTTTTCACTGACCTCGAACAGGCACCGAACAGGCACCGTATGTGCAGGCAATTTGCCAACATTTGGCGAACTGCCTGCTCTCTGGATAGCCGAATGGTCAGGAAAGGTAACCGAATGCTGATTTTCAGCGTTCGGTTCCCTTTCGGCAGCCATTCGGATCTCTTTGAATAACCCTTATAATGTTTTTCTACAGTTTGTAGCATTCAGAACATGAAAAAGAATTCTCTGTTCTCTCCATTCTGTTGATGGGCATTTTTTCCGTATACACTATACCCTGATTACTCCAGAAAACATATTTTTGTCTATTTTCAGTATTGTGACTGCTGTAATATTGTATCTCTTATAGACACACGGATGTGTTGCTCAACAATCAACATACATTGGCCACTAAATCTAGAACAAAGTCTATAAAACCGCACAGGTGTTCTACTCGGCGCTTAATAAAACAATAAACATAAAGCCAGACTTCACTCTAGTAACCAAACATTACAAATCACAGCAATATATGATGTCACTTGTCATTAAAACTAGCTGCAAGGTCCAAAAAGAGTTTTAATATGAAGAAAATAACATACATAGGATAAAAAAACATCAAGGCAAATCCACAAAAAAAATATTAAAGTAAAAACGAAGAAAAAAGGAAAACAACGTAGAGGGTTATTCAAAGAGAGGGGAAACTCAGGAGAATGATTGGAGAAGTGAAAATTCTAGGTCAAAATAGCCAAACCAGAAAAATTCTCCCATTTATCTCACTTTCCAAATCGGCTATTTGGTATAGATTGTTCTTTTCTCCTGCCAGTTCTCCTGAGTTTCACCTTTTCCAAATAGACCTGTTTGTGTTTTATGTTTTCGCTCGCTGATTTGTAGCACATTTGTTTAACAATAAACTGATTGCTGCTGCTCATTTTCTGCTCACTAGACATCACTAGGTGTCCTCCACCTCTGTTGTTTGCTATGACATATTTATTCTTGAGCTCTGTTTATGCCAGAGTTAAGAGTGTGAGTTATTTAGTGATATTTTGTTTTATTTTTAACATTTAGAATGTGTGCACTTTATAATATTTTTTCCACACACATATATCTATCAACCATATACAACCTGTCGATGCCACCACAAACATATAGGTGCCTAGGTGCAATAATCCCATACCTAGGGTATACTTGAAAACGAGAGAAATCTCAATGTATCCTTCCTGGTAAAATCCTTTATAAATAAATAAATAAAACATGGCTTTATAGAAGACCAAAACCAGAACCTTGGGGAGCCGAAACATAGGTTTCTGGTTACAGGATTTTATCGTGTTTGTGAAATAAAGGAACAGATTTTATATACTGTATATGTATATATATATTTTATTTATTTTTTGCTAAAGTTAAGGGGGAATGTGTAGGAATGCAGTTCCTCCACGATTTTTACAGAGGGGCCGGAGTTCCCATTGGTCCAACACACTCTATAAAGCTTGTATTCAGGTGTTTAGTTATATGTTCCCCTGTTAAGTCACAAGAAATATATGATTTATCGTTTATTTTCACTGAAATCCACATATATACATATATAAAAGTACATATAAGTATTTCAGATTTGAGTGTGCGCGGTGTGAGATCAGGGGTCAAGTCCTAAAAAAATAAGTGTGGGAATTCACCAACATTTCTGTACATTCTGGTCTCAAAAATTACTGGGAGCCTCAGCAGCTGCAGCGCTTCTTCATAAGAATGCCATTCCTCTGGCATACAATAAGAAATTGTCATTCCCATGCCTTCCCAATGATCTTAAATCCAGGAAAAACCCTTAAATATAGATGGTTTTATAAAACTGTGTCTATATAGTATGGTATTGCAGCTTCCCAGGATGTCAGCCAAAGGGGAACTAAGTTCCTCCTGCTAAAATAGCGAGGGAACTGCGTTCCCTTGCGTTCCTGCTTGACTTGACCCCTGTGTGAGATGATAAGTGCTAATTGCGGGATAGAAATCCTGGTGAGTTCCCGAACTTATTTTTTAATTACTCGACCCCCTGTGTATACATATATATGATTTATCTTTTATTTGTTTGTAATTAAAATAATAATAATAATGATAGTTTAATCCTAAGATTTTCTTTTTCGTTTTACTGCCCGTCAGTTCAGGATTCCTGCTTGTGTTCTAGATTTGGAAGGAGTAATGTATTACTTACGTGCCCAGGTGTAACTGCTGGCCAGCAACACCAGGAGCAAGAGCTTCCTAGTGCCCATGGTGAGCTCTTAAAGCTCTTGGGAGCGCCTGTGGTCCTTCCAATGCTGGTGTTTCTTCTTATATCCCACGCTGAGACTGATCCTTTTCCTTTGGACCTGAATTTATATAGTTGGGGAAAACCAGCTGAGTTATCCTGTTTAGAAAGTTCAGAGCAAATTGCAAAAGGTACAAAGGTTAAAGTTTTACCTCGGAGATTACTGAGCGGGCTGACTTGGGCCTAGAGCTGGGAAAATAGCAGGCGATAATAGTCAGCATTGTGTCTAGAGTATATATATACATATATATAGTATATATATTGTAAGCTCTCGAACAGGGTCCTCTCTCCTACTGTTCCATGTGTGTATGTATATTTGTTATTCTGTCTCTCCCTTTGTACAGCGCTACAGAACTTGTTGGCACTTTATAAATGCTTGTAACTGTATATATATATATTATGTGGGAAATAGGAAACGAAAAAGGAATATATATGAATATATAGGAATGCAATACAGTATATAACTTTATGTATATACAGTGGCAAGAAAAAGTATGTGAACCCTTTGGGATTACGTGGAGTTTTGCATGAATTGGTCATAAAATGTGCTCTGATCTTCATCTAAGTCACAACAATTTGAAAAACATGATCTGCTTAAAATAATACAACACAAACATTATATGTTTTCATGTTTTTATTGAACAGAACATGTAAACATTCACAGTGCAGGGTGGAAAAAGTATGTGAACCTTTGGACTTAATAACTGGTTGACCCTCCTTTGGCAGCAATAACCTCAATACACATAGTGTTGTGTGTTTTGTTCTTTTTCCAAACAACTCAATTTTGGTTTCATCTGTCCACAGAATATTTTGCCAGTAGTGCTGTGGAACATCCAGGTGCTCTTTTGCAAACTTCAAACGTGCTGCAAAATTCTTTTTGGACAGCAATGGCTTCCTCCGTGGTGTCCTCCCATGTACTCCATTCTTGTTTAATGTTTTCCTTATTGTAGATGTGTCAACAAAAATGTTAGCATGTGTCAGAGATTTCTGTAAGTTTTTAGCTGACACTCTAGGATTCTTCTTTACCTCATTAAGCATTCTGCGCTGTGCTCTTGCAGTCATCTTTACAGGACGACCACGCCTAGGGAGAGTAGCAACAGTGCTGAACTTTCTCCATTTGTAGACAGTCTGTCTTACCGTGGACACATGAACATCAAGACTTTTGGAGATACTTTTGGAACCCTTTCCAGCTTCATGCAAGTCAAGAATTCTTGATCGTAGGTCTTCTTAGGCTAGGGTCAGAGTGGGGCAGTCGGAACGCGCGTGCAGGCGCACTAAATCACGGCGGCAGTAGCAGCACATAACGGCCAATGACGGCCAATATACGCAGTACGTGCGTACAAAAGTGCGCCGACACCACGCAACCGGCAAATGAACGCATTTTTCTCAGAACGTGAAACCGCTGCTACAGACGTACAGAGTGCGCTGCGGCCGCATGGCAGCGTGTGTGCGTGATTAGGAGACGTCAGACGCTGCTAGTGTGCGGCCTACATAACGTTCAAACAGCCGGATTTCCCTAGAATTGCGTTGGTGAGTACCTGCGACTGTGCGACTGTGGTCGTCTGACCACTTAAGCGTATTCCGTGAAAAAATGCGTGCGCACGCATCGACGTACATTTTGACGGTGGCCGCAGAAAATGCGCTCATCTGTCCCTAGCCTGAGAGCTCTTTTCTGCGAGGCATGGTTCACATCAGGCAGTGCTTCTTGAAATCAGTAAACCCAAAACTGGTGTGTGTTTTTAAAGGGCAGGACAGTTTTCAGCAACACATCCAATAATATCACACTTATTGGACTCAAGGTTGGCTCACTCCTGGCTCCAATTAGCTCTTGGAGAAGTCATTAGGCTAGGGGTTCACATACTTTTTCCACCCTGCACTGTGAATGTTTACATGTTCTGTTCAATAAACACATGAAAACATATAATGTTTGTGTTGTATTATTTTAAGCAGACTGTGTTTTTCAAATTGTTGTGACTTAGATGAAGATCAGAGCACATTTTATGACCAATTCATGCAAAACTCCACGTAATCCCAAAGGGTTCACATACTTTTTCTTGCTACTGTATATAAAAAGTTATATATTGTATTCCTATATATTACTTTTCGTTTCCTATTTCCCACATTTATTGCATTTGTCAGTTTTTTGCTACTTCCGTGATGTTTTCTCCTATTTTTTTTAAACACACGTTCATGGCGGCTTATTTAATTAAAAAGATGGTGAACGCTTACATAAATTACCGTGTTCAGAAGCTATTTTAACTTTTTCAAGCATCTTTAAGAAGTTATCCTGCTTTTTATTTTTAAAAAAATGAGAAACTGCAGTTATTTATAAAGTGCTGACGTGTTTCACAGCACTGCGTGATGGTAGGACAAAGCACAAAATTAACAAGCACGTTGGCGACACAGAGATTTATTGGAAAAAGAGGACCTTGCTCAAGTGGTCTTACAATCTAAGAGGAGCAGGTGACACATAAATGTGAGGACTAATAGTATGAGAAGTAATGGGGTACAAGGGGGCTGTGTGCGAGACAGATCAGGAAAGGTACAAGTGGGGGGTTGGAGTAAGCTGATAGGCCTCTCTGAAGTAAAGTGTTATTACTGAAGGCGAGTCAGGGCTCTGGGTACAAGATGCTAATCACAGATGATTAGCAACCAGGAAGTGGACGGGATTACGGGATAGGATGTACAGTTGTGTTCAAAATTATTCAACCCCCAATGCTGTAAAGGGTTTTAGGGAATTTAGTGTACATTTGTAATTGTATTCAGAATGAAATCCTACAAGGACTTTTTAAAGAACCATATGCAACTAAAATGACATCAATTGGTTTTGCAATACAGTAGTAAATGTTTCTTTTGTGAATTCTTCATTGACACAATTATTCAACCCCTTAAAGACCACCACTCTGAAGAACAGAGGTTCATTCAAGTGTTTTCAATCAGGTATTGAAAACACCTGTGGATGTCACGGAGCAGCAATAAAGCATAATAAGCACCAATTAGGCAGCTTTAAAATGACTGTGATACTCCGCTCCTTCTAGACATTTACTGGTGTGGTTACAAACATGGTGAAGTCAAGAGAATGATCCAGGAAGACAAGAGAAGAGGTGATTACTCTTCACAGGAAGGGCAATGGCTATAAGAAGATTGCAAAGATGTTAAACATACCAAGAGAGACCATAGGAAGCATCATTCGCAAATTCAAGGCAAAGGGCACTGTTGAAACGCTACCTGGTCGTGGCAGAAAGAAGATGCTGACTTCGACTGCTGTGCGCTACCTGAAGCGTAGAGTGGAGAAAGGTCCCTGTGTGACTGCTGAGGAACTGAGAAAAGATTTGTCAGATGTGGGTACTGAAGTTTCAGCTCAGACAATACGGCGCACACTGCGTAATGAAGGCCTCCATGCCAGAACTCCCAGGCGCACCCCCTTGCTGTCTCCAAAGAATAAGAAGAGTCGACTGCAGTATGCCAAAAGCCATGTGGACAAACCACAGAAGGTTTGGGATAGTGTTCTGTGGACTGATGAAACAAAATTAGAACTGTTTGGGCCCATGGATCAAAGCTATGTTTGGAGGAGGAAGAACAAGGCCTATGAAGAAAAGAACACCTTGCCTACTGTGAAGCATGGCGGGGGGTCAATCATGCTTTGGGGCTGTTTTGCTTCTGCAGGTACAGGGAAGCTTCAGCGTGTGCAAGGTACCATGAATTCTCTTCATTACCAGGAGATATTGGATGACAATGTGATGCAGTCCGTCACAAACCTGAGGCTTGGGAGACGTTGGACCTTTCAACAGGACAATGATCCCAAGCATACCTCCAAGTCCACTAGAGCATGGTTGCAGATTAAAGGCTGGAACATTTTGGAGTGGCCATCGCAGTCACCTGACTTAAATCCGATTGAGAACCTCTGGTGGGACTTAAAGAAAGCAGTTGCAGTGCGCAAGCCTAAGAATGTGACTGAACTGGAGGCTTTTGCCCATGACGAATGGGCGAAGATACCCGTAGATCGCTGCAAGACACTTGTGTCAAGCTATGCTTCACGTTTAAAAGCTGTTATAACTGTAAAAGGATGTTGTACTAAGTACTAAGATTGAATGTCACTTGGGGGTTGAATAAAACTGATAATGATGTGAGCACAGAAAAGACATTTGTGGTTATTTCATTATAAATGTTATGTTATATTTGTCTGACCTACACGTGCCTCTTTGATTTAATTGTAAGCAAGATGACTGAATGATCAAAATCAATGTCAAACTGGCCAAAACACTCAATTTCAGTGGGGGTTGAATAATTTTGAACACAACTGTATCTGCTAATAATGGAGGAGATGTAGGCAAGGTGCAGTTATGGAGAGCTTTGTGCGTGAGCACCAGTATTTTGAATTGGATTTTAAAGGAGACAGGGAGCCAGTGAAAGATTGGCAAAGGGGGGATTTGCGAGAGGAAGAGGAAATGAGGTGCAAGAGGAGCGGGTGTGAGGTGTGAGAGGAATTGGATGTGAGGTGTGAGAGGTACGGGATGTGAAGCGTGACAGGGATGGGATGTGAAGAGTGAGTGGAACGGGATGTGATATGTGCGAGAGGTACAGGATGTTAGGTGTGAAAGGTATAGAACATGAGGTGTGAGAGGTATGGGATGTGAGGTGTGAGAGGTATGGGATGTGAGGTGTGAGAGGTACGGGATGTTAATCGTGACAGGGATGGGATGTGAAGAGTGAGTGGAACGGGATGTGAGATGTGCGAGAGGTACAGGATGTTAGGTGTGAAAGGTATAGAACATGAGGTGCGAGAGGTATGGGATGTGAGGTGTGAGAGGTACGGGATGTGAATCGTGACAGGGATGGGATGTGAAGAGTGAGTGGAACGGGATGTGAGATGTGCGAGAGGTACAGGATGTTAGGTGTGAAAGGTATAGAACATGAGGTGTGAGAGGTATGGGATGTGAGGTGTGAGAGGTATGGGATGTGAGGTGTGAGAGGTACGGGATGTGAATCGTGACAGGGATGGGATGTGAAGAGTGAGTGGAACGGGATGCGAGGCGTGCGAGAGGTACAGGATGTTAGGTGTGAAAGGTATAGAACATAAGGTGTGAGAGGTACAGTATTTGAGGTGTGAGAGTTATGGGATGTGAGGTGCGAGAGTTACGGGATGTGAGGGGCGACGGGTATGGAATGTGAGAGTTACAGGATGTGAGGTAGCTGAGTCTAGCTGAGGTGTTCATTATAGACTGTAGAGCAAAGTGGTGTGTAAAGTATGGGATGCGAGTATGGTATGCAATGTGAGGTACATGAGCCTGGCAGAGCAGTTCGTTATAGACTGTAGAGGGATAATCTGTGACCGTTTAAGGCAAATGTGAAGAGGGTTGCAGTAGCTGAGGCAGGAAAGAATAGGAGCTTGGATGAGCTTTTAGTAGGGTCCTGGTTTAGAAAGGGACCCATGCGTGCAATGTCTTTTACTTGAAAGTGACCTTGTGTGCTGTAAATGTACCTGCTAAGGTCACCAGTAGGGATGGGCCGAACACCCCTGTGTTTGGTTCGCATTAGAACACGATTCGAATGCAATGCAAGTCAATGGGGCTCGAACGTTCGAAAATTAAGGTGCCCTCCAAGAGGGCATATATGCAACATATTGGTCATAAAAGGTGTATGGCGTTCCGAGTACAATAAAAAACAATTTTTTTTAAAAAAGCGTTTTTAACCAAAAAACATTTTTTTTGAGCCATTTCATCGCTGTCCGCTGATCTAATTTTTACCACTTTTGCTCATGTTTAAAAGCGATTTGAAGCCATGGGAAATGTTTGAGCAACAATGAGTGGGAAAAATTACGATCTTAACGCAAACGTTAACACTTACTTGCGTGAGCATTAACATTTGCTGCGGCGTTCACCGCATATTTGTAACAATTCCCCAGGACAGACCTGGTAGGATCCCTGGTAACAGACCTCTAACCCTCCGATCCTTAGGATGGTCGGGACTCGGGACCATTAAACCTAACCTCTAGCAGCCACACAGGCCAGGGAGACTGCACCAACAATATACACCACAGACTGAGATCAATATATGTTTGTACTGCGCTATAGTATATGGCAGGATGGAAGCGCTCCAGCAGTAACAAGCAGCGGAATATACCATACAGGGGCACAGAGTGAGAGTAGTTGTTATAACAAAACCGGGTCAGCAATGTTTAGGCACTTGTACTGCGCTACTGTATATGGTGAGAATCGGCGCACACCAGTAGCAACAGGAGGCAAACAGAACAGGCAGGGAGTACACATAGAGAATAGTCAAATGGCAGGCAAAGTCGGCAACAGATTGGGTCCTCAGAACAAGCAGGGTAGGTAACAAGTATACAAACTGATTCGGTAAGCTAGCGATGCGGGAATGAAACTCCACGGCAAGGCGAGGTGTAAGCGCGCGCTCCTGATTTAAAGGTCCCAGCGGTTCCGCGTCATCACGCCGCGCCCTGCCCCCTGATCACTCACAGCTGCGCGGGGTGCCACCGGAGCTCCTGGCATTCGGCCAGCTGGCGGCACGATGCGTCCGGGGGTCCCCCGATCGCCACCCTGGATGTCACAATATTACAATCCAAAGGCAAACGGGTTAAATAACCAAATTTTTAAGAAGAAGAATTAATGCAGCATATGAATCCACACACTGCCGCGCAGCACCTCTACAGTCTGACGCTAGCTTTAACCGGCGTGCTGTGTGCAGCTTCTGAGAAGATACGCTATTAGTGTAGCGAGAAAGCCGGCTGCGCATTTTGCATCGCTCCCTCTACACTAATAGCATATCTTCTCAGACGCTGCACACAGCGCGCCGGTGTATGCAGCATCTAACAGCGTGGGAGAGCGGTGGCTGCGCTTGTTGGTGGATCCAGGAATCAGGTGAGTAATAGAAAGAAAAAAAAGTTTTTATTTTATGTTCCTTGGGACATTTAAAAATGTCCTCGGATTTTATTTTTTTTAGAAATGTGTCACCTTACCTTAGCCTGGTGGTCAGTCAGTGGAGGCTCCCTGGATCCTGTTTGTGGGGGTCTGCCGTGGCCGCAGATGCAGTGGCTCCCTCCCTGCGCCATCTCTCTGCCACACGCACCTGGCCGGCCTGCCCGCATAGTCGCAGTTCTGTCATTCAGCGGCTGCATGCTACTCAAGGGATCCTTGGGAGGCCCCGCCGGGCAGCCCTCTACAGTGCCTGAATAGAGGGCCTCGTCTGCCTGATGTTTTAGCAACAAGTTTGTTTTATCCCATAGGCTTCAATGTTAAAAATATTTCCATTTTAATTCAATATCTAATAAACCGTTGCTTATAATATTCTGCAGTAAAGAGTCTCTTTATCTTTAGATTTTTTTAGGATTTTTTAAGCATTTTTTAAAACAATTTCAAAATTATTTTTTTTTTCAAACTTTTTGCGACCGGCCTGAAAAGTTGGAAGTTCGCTAAATGAGTAAAGACAATATGCAACAACTGTTGGGGCTCGGCTCCTGCAGAAGAGCCATGGAATGGCACAGTAAATATCCCGGATAACCATGCAAGACCTTAATGTGGAGAATGACTGATTCACAAGTGTTTAAATCATGGAAACAATCAACTGCCACTAAATCAGAACCACCAAACATGACAGGAACAATAAATAATAATCGAGTGTGACAAGGAGTAACACAAACCAGATGAAAACTCTGCATAAATGATATAAATCATATTCTCAGTAATAAGAAAGATAATATCTTCTTATAAGGCTGAAATTTATCTTCATAAAATGAAAAATCCCCTTATCATAAGACAACTCAAATGTCTCCCCATCTATGCAGTGGTGTATTTTAGTTTTGTGCTGCCCTAGGCATTAGGCAACACAAAATTTGGGCAAACCCCTCCCCCCGATCACAGCATATCACAGAGCTCCACAACAAAAAACTCACAGTAATGGGCAGTGCATATGAGTATACACAGGATCCACAGCAATAAAACTCACATAATGGGCAGTGCGTAGGAGCATACACAGGATCCACAGAAAAAAAATCATGTAATGGGCAGTGCGTATGAGTGTACACAGGATCCACAGCAATAAAACTCTCTTGTAATGGGCAGTGCGTATGAGTGTACACAGGATCCACAGCAATAAAACTCTCTTGTAATGTGCAGTGCGTATGAGCGAACACAGGATCCACAGCAATAAAACTCTCTTGTAATGGGCAGTGCATATGAGCGTACACAGGATCCACAGCAATAAAACTCACGTAATGGGCAGTGCGTATGAGCGTACACAGGATCCACAGCAATAAAACTCACAGTAATGGGCAGAGCGTATGAGTATACACAGGATCCACAGCAATAAAACTCCCTTGTAATGGGCAGTGCGTATGAGTGTACAGAGGAGCCACAGCAATAAAACTCACGTAATGGGCAGTGTGTATCAGTGTACACAGGATCCACAGCAATAAAACTCTCTTGAAATGTGCAGTGCGTATGAGCGTACACAGGATCCTTTGCAAAAAACTCACTTGTAATGTGCAATGCGTTTCATGGCACATAGGATCCTCAGCAATAAAACTCACGTAATGGGCAGTGAGAGCTGCATATGAGCGTACACAGGACTGTGGCACTGCAGAAGCTGGCGGCCGGTGAAGTTCGAGCTCAGGCGTGAACCTTACTGGGCTGTGACTGGCATGCAGCTTCTGACCGCGTCACTTTTTACACACCCGCACAACTCTCACTCGAGCCAAGCCCGAGCCGAGTGGGAGACAGGCCTCCAGCCAGTGACATTCGGCCTGTGGCCCAGCGCTGGTGTTCGGGGCATTTTTTCCCTCCTCCCTAGATTCTGACGTCCTAGGCAAAAACCATGTTTGCCTCACGGTGGGTACAAACATGGTTTAAAAATCAGAAATGAAATTCATCTTAATAAAACCATATCTGAAGTGGAAAGATAGCTTCATCTTACTGACAACAGGAAAAGCCGATATCCACATCCATGTCCCTAGGGAAAACAATGTCTAAGTTATAAACGCAGCTTAACTCCTGTAAGTAGAAGAAACATTGTCTATTCCCACCAAGTCACAGTTACAATATTTATAAAGTGCTCACAGGTTACGTAGCGCTGTACAATGAGTGAGACAGAATAACAAATATACATACAAGTTAAACAAACCGAACAGCAGGAGACAGGACCCTGCTTGAGAGCAAGTCAATGGCCATAATACATACAAAGAGATCTGAATTGTGGCCAAAAGGAAACCGAACACTGAAATTCAGCGAACGGTTACCTTTCCTGGCCATTCGGCTATTCAGAGAACAGGCAGTTCGCCAAATGTTGGTGAATTGCCTGAACATACGGTGCCTGTTCGGTGCCTGTTCGAGGCCAGTGAAATCCCCCACAGAGAAGCAATGCTTCATCTATTCAGAGAACACAGTGAAAAGTTACCAAAATGCCCTGCTGTTCGGTGGTTTTTTCATTCGACAGGTTTATTCAGAAGAATCCCATAGGCTTCAATGTTAAAAATATTCCCGTTTTAATACAATATCTAATAAACCGTTGATTATAATATTCTGCAGTAAAAAGTCTCTTTATTTATAGATTTTTTTTTAGGATCTTTTAGGCATTTTTGGGGATTTTTTAGTGAAAATTTCTTTTCCTATTTTTTTTTAAAATCATTATTTCTTTTTTTCTATTACAGCCCTTTTTATTATCATTCATTGGATTTTATATGTGAATTTCAGAAATTTTCGTTCTCAAGTTTCTTTGCAAACAGCGTTTCACTTTTCAAACATTCAAGCGTACTGTTTTTTTTTCCTTTCACTCCAAACGAGAGAAATCTCAATGTATCCTTCCTGGTAAAATCCTTTATAAATAAAATATAAATAAATAAATTCGTCTGCGGTGTCGGGTTTTTCCGGCGGCTGCTCTGCGCTGTGATCGGCGGCTGCTCGGTTATCTCCGGCCTGTTCGGTGGGGTTAATCCAGATGTTTTTGCGGGTTTCGGTGTACGTTCGCCTGGTTTCGCGGTGAGTTTTCGGCGGGTTTGTGGCGGATTTTCCCTGCACTACGACGGCCCTGTGGTGCTTGCTGAATACACCGCAGGGTCGCCGAAATGGGATCGCCAAATCGTACCGAATTGAAGAGAATGAAAAGTCACCGGACGTGCCGTGACTTTTCGATTCTCTTTGAATACCCCTGATAGTCATGGTGCTGTTTGGCCCTTAGCCACAGGAATAACAATCTCTCCTGGCCTGAATATTGTAGAAGTTAATATCAAGCAAAACTGCATCTACTAACTCAACCTCCTTATGGTTCAAATCTCCAGTATTTGTATCACAATTAAAGTTGTTGACAGCTGTTATGATAGAGATGTGTTTCACAATCCTCGATATACCGACAACACCTCAACGTGTTTCCTACACTAAGTGCTGTCTCAGAGTGTCTACTTGTCTTCATCAATATTATATAATCACTGTGATTCCTGACTGAATTTCCATTATGAACGGATTTTCGAGTAGAAGTGGAAGTCATATTAAACATCACTCTGTAATTTTTTCCATTGATACCAAATGGTCCTTCTGTTGATTTCATGAGTACACTTAAACAATCGGTCACACTTTGCTTCCCGAATGCGTTATACAAACTTAAACTACACAGATTTAGAACGTTAGCGATCACCTTCAATGACAACGCCACCGACACAAAGCATTCCTCCTCCCTAAACGAGTTTGCCGGATAATTTAACTATTAATTTAGTAACACGTATCAAATGTCTAATACCGCCGTACACATGACACGCATTACACGTATTACACTTATTGGACAGAGACTGCTTGTTTTTGTTGATGAAAACATCAGTTTAGTAGAAAAGACAAAATGATGTTAAGAGGAGGAATCATATTTTTTAAGATATTAAAATAAAGTTTGTACTTTTGTTTTTAAAGGCCCTTACGTGCAACTTTGGATATATTTGTTCAATTTGTTCATTGGACTCATGCACAGGGGCATATTGACAGAATTGCTTTGAGCACGGAAAGTGCTGGGTTATTACTTTCTTGCTTGATATAGATACAGTGAGTTACAGTTACAAGTATTTATAAAGCGCCAACAAATTCCTTAGCGCTGTAAAATAGGAGAGACAGAATGACGAATATACATACACATTAAACACACGGAACAGAAGGAGGGCAGGGGTCTTTTATACAGAAAACAAGCTGAGATTAGGAGCACTTGCTTTCTTACCGCGGGGCTCAGGCAGGATTTGTTTCTGTACAGGGCACCTAGTTTGGGGTAAAGTTTAGATGAGAGTTTTTTGATGTGGGGCCAAAGGATAGATTTGGGTCTAACCCCATTCCTAGATATTTGAGAGAAGTGACTGTGGTCAACATGCCATTTGATTTTGTCCCAACACATAGATGGGGTGTTTACAATTTGTGTAGTTTAGGTTTTGTTCCAAAGAGCATTGTAACAGTTTTGTCAGTATTTAGAAAAAGTTTGTTATCTTTGATCCACTTTTCTACCCCTGTGAATTGTTCTTGCAGCACGGCCTCCAGCTGTGGGAGATTTGGTTTGCTGGTATAGATTACAGTGTCGTCTGCATACATATGTACAGTTGAGGCTTTGCAGACATTGGGCAGATCATTTATGAATATTGTGAATAGCAGGGGGCCTAGTATCGAGCCTTGGGGTACACCGCAAGTGACTGGGAGCGGGAGGGAGGAGCTGCCAGAAATGGACACATATTGCGACCGATCAGATACATATGATTGAAACCAGGTTAGCGTGCGATCACCAATACCAGAGTTTTTAAGTTTTTTTAACACGATGCCATGGTCTACTGTGTCAAAGGCCTTGGCAAAATCAAGGAAGATGCTCCAGTTAGGATTCCTTGTTCCATCCCAGCTTGGATATCATTGGAAACTTTTAAAAGGGCGGTTGTAACTGAGTGATTTGGACGAAAGCCGGATTGATCCGGGGTCAAGTAGTTTGAAGATTGATAATAATCACGTAATTGAGTGTAAACACATTTTTCCAGAATTTTGATATCCAGGCTGGCATGGAACAAGGAGACCTTACTGGAGCCATCTTCTTTGATTTTTCCAAGGCCTTTGACACAGTAGACCATGGCATCCTATTACAAAAAATTCAAAACTCCGGTATTGGTGATCGCACGCTAACCTGGTTTCAATCATATGTGTCTGATCGGTCGCAATATGCGTCCATTTCTGGCAGCTCCTCCCTCCCCCTCCTAGTCACATGCGGAGTACCCCAAGGCTCGATACTCGGCCCCCTGCTATTCACAATGTTCATAAATGATCTGCCCAATGTCTGCACAGCCTCAACTGTACATATGTACGCAGACGACACTGTAATCTATACCAGCCAACCAAATCTCCCGCAGCTGGAGGCCGTGCTGCAAGAACAATTCACAGGGGTAGAAAAGTGTATCAAACACAACAAACATTTTCTAAATGCTGACAAAACTGTTACAATGCTCTTTGGAACAGCACCTAAACTGCACAAATTGCAAACACCCCATCTATGTGTCAGGACAAAATCAAATGGCACACTGACCAGTCACTTCTCTCAAATATCTAGGTATGTGGTTAGACCCAAATCTATCCTTTGGCCCCCACATCAAAAAACTCTCATCTAAACTTTACCCTAAACTAGGTGCCCTGTACAGAAACAAATCCTGCCTGAGCCCCGCGGTAAGAAAGCAGATTGTACAACAAATGCTTATGCCGGCTATTGAATACGGAGATGTAGTGTATGCAGCCGCCCCGCAAACACACCTTCATAAGCTTACTACATTGTATAACTCATTCTGTCGCTTTGTGCTACAATGTAACTACATGACCCACCATTGTGACATGTTAAAAGAACTAAACTGTCCGTCGCTGGAATCTAGACGCACTCTTCACCTTTCCAACCTGGTGTTTAAGAGATTTTCTGGGAAGCTACCACCCTACCTGAATAGGCTGCTTCCCTCAGCAGTTCCCTCATCCTATAATCTCCGATCCAGGACCAGCACCTTACTTGCAATACCACAATACAAAAAGAAAGTGGCTCGATCCTCATTTTCCTACAGAGCACTAGGGATGAGCTGTTCGGTTCGATCGGTTCGGAGTTAGATTCGAACATTAGCCGTTTGAAAGTTGGCGAATTTCGAACATTTTTGGATGTTCGCCAAAAGTTCTAGAAAAAAAATTTGATTTCTTTTTTTTAAAAAAATGCTTACAAAATTCTAAAAAATCTAAAAATAAAGAGACTCTTTACTGCAGAATATTATAAGCAATGGTTTATTAGATATTGAAACGGGAATATTTTTAACATTGAAGCCTATGGGATAAAACATTCTTGTTGCTAAAACATCAGGCAGACGAGGCCCTCTAATCAGGCACTATAGAGGGCAGCCCGCCAGAGCCTCCCTCCCAAGGACCTCTTGAGGAGCATTTGACCGCAAGATTACAGAACTGCGACTGTACGGGATGGCCAGCCGGGTGCATGTGGCAGAGAGGTGGCGCAGGGATTCCAGGGAGGGAGCCACGGCAGACCCCTATTCCCCACAACCAGGATCCAGGGAGCCCCCACTGACCACCAGGCTAAGGTAAGGCGACACATTTTTAAAAAAAATAAAATCCGAGGACATTTTTAAATGTCCCCAGCAACATAAAATAAAACTTTTTTTTTTTCTTTCTAATACTCACCTGATTCCTGGATCCACAAACTGTAGAGGTGCTACCCGGCAGTGTGCCGAATCATATGCTGCATTAATTATACTGTAAGGCTGGGTTCACACCTACGTTTTTTTTACTCGCACAAAACGTGCATTTTTTAACGCGCGTATCGCGCAAGTTTAAAAAACATGCGAACGCTCATTGCAGCGCGCTCACGGCCATAGACCGCAGAGTGAACGCGCTGCAATACGCCCCAAAGAAGCACCTGTACTTCTTTGGGCATAGGATGTTTTACAGCGCGTTCCTGCGCGCTGTAAAACGCCCAGGTATGAACGGGTCCCATAGCAAATAATGGGATTTCCCTGTTTATGCATTTTACAGCGTGCAGGAGCGCGCTGTAAAACGATAAGGTGTGAACCGGGCCTTAAGGTGCTACCCGGCAGTGTGTAATATTGTGACATCCAGGGCCCCGGTTGGCGATGGGGGGGGCCCGGATGCATGGTGCCGCCAGCTGGCTGAATGCCAGGAGCTCCGGCGGCACCCGGCGCAGCTGTGAGTGATCAGGGGGCAGGGCGTGGCGTGATGACGCAGAGCCGCCGGGACTGGTGTGCGCCAATTCTCACCATATACAGTAGCGCAGTACTAGTGCCTAAACGTTGTTGAGCTGGTTTTGTTATAACAACTACTCTCGCTCTGTGCCCCTGTCTGGTATATTCCGCTGCTTGTTACTGCTGGTGCGCTTCCATCCTGCCATACACTATAGCGCAGTAATATTTGGGTGCACTGCCACTGACGCCTATATTACCAGATTCATATCATTTTAATATTGGACCGCAGGGTCCAACCCTGCACTCTTCCACAATACCAGAGGGGTTACTTACGGTGTGAAGGCACTTGTGCCACCAAAGGCACAATATTTGAGTGCACTGACGCCTTTACCAGATACATATCATTTTAATATAGGACCGCATGGTCCAACTCTGCACTCTTCCACAATACCACAAAAGGGTTACAGTGTGAAGGCACTTACTGCCACCAAAGGCACAATATTTGGGTGCACTGCCATTGACGCCTATATTACCAGATTCATATCATTTTAATATTGGACCGCAGTGTCCACCGCTGCACTCTTCCACAATACCACAGAGGGGTTACGGTGTGACGGCACTGTTGCCGACACTAAAGGCCCAATTTTAAAGCACCTATTGTTACTTTCATCGAAAGCCTGCATAAGTTTCACCATAATTTAGCCAAAAAATCACTAAACTTGTTCTGCGTGTCGTAAAATGTCTTTTAATACAGGCTGCCGCCCCAAGCAGTTGTTTATGAATAGATTAAAGGAAAACCGTTTACCGTCATTTGAAATGTAATTTTTTTGTTTTTAAATGTTTCTATACATCCTACAAATCCGCCACTTCACGGGCAGGTTATGGGGACCTCCTAGGCACGATATTTGAAAGGAATTTTTCGTTTTTATTTTTAACTCTTATTTCATGGAAAACTCACTGTTCCTTTAAAAACGTTTTTTTAAAACTTTTTGTCCTTGTTTCCTGTCCCCCAGGGCACTACCCGGACCCCCATACTCCTTTTATGGCAAATATCTTGAATATATGCCCTCACTTGCATTGAGTTCGGTTCGTGTTCGTGTTCGTACTCGAACTTTTGAAATTGTTCGAGTTCGAATGCGAACCGAACACGGGGGTGTTCAGCTCATCCCTACAGAGCACCACAATTATGGAATAATCTCCCAGACGCCATCAAATCTTCCCCCAGTTTAAAGTCTCTTAAGAGCTCCCTATTAACATACCTTAATACAGAATGTACCTGTAAACATGTAACATAGTGACTATATACAGAATGCACCTGTAAACATATAACATAGTGACTATATACAGAATGCACCTGTAAACATGTAACATAGTGACTATATACAGAATGCACCTGTAAACATGTAACATTGTGACTATATACAGAATGCACCTGTAAACATGTAACATAGTGACTATATACAGAATGCACCTGTAAACATGTAACCTAGTGACTATATACAGAATGCACCTGTAAACATGTAACATAGTGACTATATACAGAATGCACCTGTAAACATGTAACATAGTGACTATATACAGAATGCACCTGTAAACATGTAACATAGTGACTATATACAGAATGCACCTGTAAACATGTAACATAGTGACTATATACAGAATGCACCTGTAAACATGTAACATTGTGACTATATACAGAATGCACCTGTAAACATGTAACATAGTGACTATATACAGAATGCACCTGTAAACATGTAACCTAGTGACTATATACAGAATGCACCTGTAAACATGTAACATAGTGACTATATACAGAATGCACCTGTAAACATGTAACATAGTGACTATATTTCCTAAATATTTATTTTCTGCTAATCTGTATATTTGTTTTGTGTTAATATCTTGAATTTTACTGCTTTGTATTTCTGTAACCATGTTCTTGAACGCAGGACATACTTGAAAACGAGAGAAATCTCAATGTATCCTTCTTGGTAAAATCCTTTATAAATAAATTAAATTAATAAATAAAATAAGCTTCGTTGTTAAGTCATTTTCATTAAGGTTGCATTGCGATATTTTTTGAAAACATGCATTTCTTTTAGCTTTGAATATTCTTAGCACCTTGACGAATTTAGCTGTGATCGGTCAAATACATAAGAATCACTAATTGCTATAAAACTGCCAACTTGCAAAGTAAATCAGTGCCTCAGTTTTGAAGTTATGCAACTGGAATTAGAACGTTCAGCAGAAACTTAGTGCAACAATAAACTAAAGCAGCTCTATTTAATTCACATTATTACATCCCCTACAGAAATAATATAATGAAAAACTAAAATAAACTGACTTTACAAATCCAGTACAAAACAAATTAAGACATTGTAAACAAACAAATCAGACAATATTAAACTTCAAAATAGAAAGTCACACAGAGTTCATTTTCTGTCTTTGATGCAACTATTACAAAGTTTTTTGAGGAGACAGTCATTTGTTTTACATTGCAAATAAATCTAATATTCAGATGTGCATATTAAAATGATAAACCTAAGAATAATATGACTTGATTAAAGGAAGGCGTGACTGTGAATCTGACATTAATACGAGCGTAATTGAATCCATACAAGCACAACGGTTACTTTGTGACAATGGTGGATTTCAAGCATGTCCTGGGTAGGCAAGTATGTACTGTTAGCAGGGCCGGTGTTAGATTATTTTGTGCCCAAGGCAAGACCAGCTTGCACCCCCCAGGAAAAAATTGCCAGCTGTTGAAATGTAGGGGGACACACAAACACACACACACTATGCGCACAGGGGGGACACGTTGTGCACGGAAACACACACACACTGCGGGGGCACACGAACTGTGCCGGGCCGCACACGGTTGTTGTAGTTTGGTGCCCATCTTACCCCTCTGCTGGTCAGGCCCAGACTCGGTCTGTGCCTCTTTCTTTCCTCTGCCTTTTTCTTTCCTCTGTCCCTGTGCCTCTTTCTTTCTTTCTTTCGTGCCTCTTTCATTCACATTTTTTTCTTTCCTCTGCCTCTTTCTTTCTTTCATCTGCGCTTTAATTTCTTTCATCTGCCTCTTTCTTTCCTTTGTTTCCTCTGTGCCTCTTTCTTCTGTGCCTCTTTTCTTTCTCTCTTTCTTTCATGCCTTTTATTTCTTTAGTGCCTTTCTATTTTCTCTTTCTTCTGCCTCTTGTGGCGCCAGTGCATCACCGTAAGACACCCTGTGTCTTCTGTGCTGCTAGTGGGGGTCCACTTTGCGAGCCGCCACTGCCGGCTACACATGCAAACAATGAGGAAGGGATACAATTATAGAACCCTTGTTGGGGCCAATTTTGTATCATCACCAAAACAGCCCCGTGACTTTCTATATCATAAGAACATGGATACCTATGTTAAAAATAACTTTCTCCAGAACTGATGTACCCCACTTAAAACATGTACACAACTTGAACATTTACCTGTAACAACAACTCTTTGTGCTCGACCATCGAGCCAGTTTTCAATCCAA
Source organism: Leptobrachium leishanense (assembly GCA_009667805.1). Lineage (NCBI taxonomy): Eukaryota > Metazoa > Chordata > Amphibia > Anura > Megophryidae > Leptobrachium > Leptobrachium leishanense. The sequence goes on from CM019066.1 coordinate 20,677,705, forward strand.
CGAGTATGTTAGTCTCTTTTAGTTTGTGCAATAATTTCTTGTCTATCAGACACATCTTAAAAATCCAAATAAATTCACATCTACGTGGACACCTTGAGCTGTATTATAACTCACTAATTCATAGAATCTGATTAACTTGGTCTGACTTGATGAATCCTTCACAAACCCAGTAGCATTCATTGTAAAATTTTAGCTACAGCCAATGAGAGAGCTCCATCTATGGAGCTCCTCTCATTGGTTTTACATAGGGGAACCATGTGAAACTGAATTTGCAAATTAAAGAAGACATTTCCCTGATTGGTCAGTTATGTACACATGGCCATACTACACCAAACCAATCAGAGAAGTGGTGAAAAGATTCTCTGATGACCAGCATAACCGCATTAGTCAGGTTCCTGCTGCTTTGGTTGCCACAGTACATGATAGCACTTGCATCATTCTGGCAGCGCAAACCACTCTGAGCTTCGTTCCTTTAAGGCAGCCATTGCTGGTTGTGATTACATTGACTCAAGGTCTACTGTGCAACTTAGACGGTGGTCTGGATACTTCTGGTCTACACAGCTGCCCTGGGAGGGAATGGGTCCGAAACCTTTTTTTCTGCATATATGTATATTTGTTGTATTCTTAGCAAGTCATTTTTGCTGCTGCCCATTTCCGTGGTTTATTTTTTAATCCCAAAATTGAATTGTTCCTGGTGAGGGTATAAATATAAACCCACCAGTCTGGGTGAGAACACGTGCTTGCTTACAAAGCAGCTTGTGGTTTCATTAGGTTAGGACCCACCTAACCAGGAGGTGCCTTGAAGTAGCACTTTAATGGCCAGTCAAGTAAACTAAAACCTCTGTTGTGTTTTGTTTCGCATGGAGCCACAGTGTTCAAACGATTGTTTTTTAATGCTCTGCACCGTTATTTTGCTCATGTATTCTATCACACTCGTATCCGACGCCATTTTCGAACGCTACCCAATAGTGGCATGCTTTTGGCTATTTAAGGTCAGCTTTCATTTCCTCATTGGTCTGTCGTGGTTTCAAATACTACTCAGCAGGTTCATATTATGTCTTGTCCATTCTGCGTATCATCCCTTGGCTTTTTCACTGAATACCCATGTAACTCCTGTCCTAGACCCTGGTTCATGATTGTAGAGTCTGTGTATTTTTGGTTCCATGACCTTGGCTTGTATTTGACTATTCTTATTATGACTGTTCCCATATTAAAGACCGACCCTTGGTTTGGGGCTTCCATGTTTTGTCTGTTTATTTAGTCTATCTCTGTTTCTCTTCTGGATTTACCTGGAAAATCTAAGGACCATTTCTAGTTCTATTGCTCAGTATTAGGGATGAGCCGAACACCCCCCGAGTTCAGTTTGGGCCCGAACCCGAACTTCCCAAATGTTCGGTTCCGAACCCGAACCCGAACTCGAACTCAATGCAAGTCAATGGGGCTGAAAATTCGGTTTTTAGAGTGCCCTCCAAGATGGCATATATGCTAGATATTTGCCATAAAAGGTGTATGGGGGTCCAGGTAGTGCCCTGGGGGACAGGAAACAAGGTCAAAAAGTAAAAAAAAAACGTTTTTAAAGGGACAGTGAGTTTTCCATGAAATAAGGGTTAAAAATAAAAACGAAAAATTCCTTCAAATATCGTGCCTAGGAGGTCCCCATAACCTGCCCGTGAAGTGGTGGATTTCTAGGATGTATAGAAACACTTAAAAACAAAAAAATTATGTTTCAAATGACGGTAAATGCTTTTCCTTTAATCTATCCATAAACAACTGCTTGGGGCTGCAGTCTGTATGAAAAGAGGAGACATTTTCGTACACGCAGAAAAAGTTTACTGATTTTTTTGGCTAAATTATTGTGAAACTTATGCAGGCTTTGGATGAAAGTAACAATAGGTGCTTCAAAATTGGTCCTTTAGCATCCCCAACAGTGCCGTCACACCGTAACCCCTCTGAGGATATCAATCTGATACAGGCGTCAGTGGCAGTGCACCCAAATATTGTGCTTTTGGTGCCAGGCCTGCAAGTACTATCATACAGTAACCCCTCTGTGGTATTGTGGAAGAATGCAGGGGTGAACCTAGCGGTCCTATATTAAAAATATATGCATCTGGTTAAGGCGTCAGTGCACCCAGATAGTGTGCCTTTGGTGCCAGGCCAGCAAGTATCATCATACAGTAACCCCTCTGTGGTATTGTGGAAGAGTGCAGGGGTGGATCATGTGGTCCTATATTGAAAAGATATTATTCTGGTCAAGGCGTCAGTGCACCCAGATATTGTGCCTTTGGTGCCAGGCCAGCAAGTATCATCATACAGTAACCCCTCTGTGGTATTGTGGAGAGTGCAGGGGTGGACCATGTGTCCTATATTGAAAAGATAGATTCTGGTCAAGGCGTCAGTGCACCCAGATATTGTGCCTTTGGTGCCAGGCCAGCAAGTATCATCATACAGTAACCCCTCTGTGGTATTGTGGAAGAGTGCAGGGGTGGACCATGTGGTCCTATATTGAAAAGATAGGATTCTGGTCAAGGCGTCAGTGCACCCAGATATTGTGCCTTTGGTGCCAGGCCAGCAAGTATCATCATACAGTAACCCCTCTGTGGTATTGTGGAAGAGTGCAGGGGTGGACCATGTGGTCCTATATTGAAAAGATATGATTCTGGTCAAGGCATCAGTGCACCCAGATATTGTGCCTTTGGTGCCAGGCCAGCAAGTATCATCATACAGTAACCCCTCTGTGGTATTGTGAAAGAGTGCAGGGGTGGACCATGTGGTCCTATATTGAAATGTTTTTTATCTGGTAATGGGCGTCAGTGCACCCAGATAGTGTGCCTTTGGTGCCAGGCCAGCAAGTATCATCATACAGTAACCCCTCTGTGGTATTGTGGAGAGTGCAGGGGTGGATCATGTGGTCCTATATTGAAAAGATATTATTCTGGTCAAGGCGTCAGTGCACCCAGATATTGTGCCTTTTGGTGCCAGGCCAGCAAGTATCATCATACAGTAACCCCTCTGTGGTATTGTGGAAGAGTGCAGGGGTGGACCATGTTGGTCCTATATTGAAAAGATAGGATTCTGGTCAAGGCGTCAGTGCACCCAGATATTGTGCCTTTGGTGCCAGGCCAGCAAGTATCATCATACAGTAACCCCTCTGTGGTATTGTGGAAGAGTGCAGGGGTGGACCATGTGGTCCTATATTGAAAAGATATGATTCTGGTCAAGGCGTCAGTGCACCCAGATATTGTGCCTTTGGTGCCAGGCCAGCAAGTATCATCATACAGTAACCCCTCTGTGGTATTGTGGAAGAATGCAGGGGTGGACCATGTGGTCCTATATTGAAAAGATATGATTCTGGTCAAGGCGTCAGTGCACCCAGATATTGTGCCTTTGGTGCCAGGCCAGCAAGTATCATCATACAGTAACCCCTCTGTGGTATTGTGGAAGAGTCTAGGGTTGGACCCTGCTGTTCAAAAAATTCAAATTATATAAATCTGGCACAGGCGTCAGTGCAGCCAAATATTGTGCTTTCATGGCAGCAAGTGCATTCACACCGTAACCCTTTTGTGGTATTGTGGAAGAGTGCAGGGTTGGACCCTGCTGTTCAAAAACTTAAAATGATATAAATCTGGCACAGGCGTCAGTGCAGCCAAATATTGTGCCTTTCATGGCAGCAAGTGCATTCACACCGTAACCCTTTTGTGGTATTGTGGAAGAGTGCAGGGGTGGACCATGTGGTCCTATATTGAAAAGATATGATTCTGGTCAAGACGTCAGTGCACCCAGATATTGTGCCTTTGGTGCCAGGCCAGCAAGTATCATCATACAGTAACCCCTCTGTGGTATTGTGGAAGAATGCAGGGGTGGACCATGTGGTCCTATATTGAAAAGATATGATTCTGGTCAAGGCGTCAGTGCACCCAGATATTGTGCCTTTGGTGCCAGGCCAGCAAGTATCATCATACAGTAACCCCTCTGTGGTATTGTGGAAGAATGCAGGGGTGAACCTTGCGGTCCTATATTGAAAAGTTTTTTATCTGGTAATGGACGTCAGTGCACCCAGATATTGTGCCTTTGGTGCCAGGCCAGCAAGTATCATCATACAGTAACCCCTCTGTGGTATTGTGGAAGAGTGCAGGGTTGGACCCTGCTGTTCAAAAAATTAAAATTATATAAATCTGGCACAGGCGTCAGTGCAGCCAAATATTGTGCTTTCATGGCAGCAAGTGCATTCACACCGTAACCCTTTTGTGGTATTGTGGAAGAGTGCAGGGTTGGACCCTGCTGTTCAAAAACTTAAAATGATATAAATCTGGCACAGGCGTCAGTGCAGCCAAATATTGTGCCTTTCATGGCAGCAAGTGCATTCACACCGTAACCCTTTTGTGGTATTGTGGAAGAGTGCAGGGTTGGACCCTGCTGTTCAAAAAATTAAAATGATATAAATCTGGCACAGGTGTCAGTGCAGCCAAATATTGTGCCTTTCATGGCAGCAAGTGCATTCACACCGTAACCCTTTTGTGGTATTGTGGAAGAGTTCAGTGCTGGAGGTTTTGTGCATGCAGAAGACATCCCCGATCTATTCCGTTACGTCAGCATCAGGGGATTGATAACTGCTGATCCAGGACTGATTCATTTTTATAAATGTCAGCCGGTCTACAGAGTCGGTGGACAGACGCACTCTTTTGTCTGTGACAAAATCTCTAGCGGGACTGAACGTCCTTTCGGAAAGCACGCTAGATGATGGGCAACCTAGTAGCTGCATAGCATATTGGCTAAGTTCTGGCCAGTGATCTGATCTCAACACCCAGTAAGCCAGTGGATCATCTGCTGGAAAGGTATCCAGGTCTGCCCTTGCCCCTGGGTAGTCCTGCACCATATGGTGAAGACGCTGGCAATGGGTGCCTACATTTGACGTCCCTGGGCGTCGAGGACTAAAAAAATTAAAAAATGCATCAGTCAAGCGGCCCTGGCCTTCACCACTATTCCTCTGATCACCCGCAGCCTCAGAAGCACGTGTGTCAGCACTTGGTAATCTACCAGTGCCTGGAAAGGTGTTACACAAGTGTCGCTTTAGAGCGTCCTCAAGTTTTTTCATCCTGTGCTCCCTCTGTGCGGGCAGGATGAGCTCTGCAACTTTACCCTTGTATCGTGGATCAAGAAGGGTTGCCAACCAGTAATGATCCCTCTCCTTGATAGCACGAATCCTGGGATCCTTTAGCAGGCTTTGCATCATTAGGGAGCCCATGCAGCATAGGTTGGAGGTGGCATTAGCTTCCGAGTCTTCCTGGTCAATGAGGATGACCGTATCGTGCACTTCCTCCTCCCAGCCACGCACTAGCCCTTGTGTTTCTGGGCACACAAAACCCTCCCTTGAGGAATCCCCACCTTCAATGCCCCCACTACTTAAATATTCTGCCTCCTCCTGTCTGATCTGAGTAGGACCCGCTGGAATGCTGTCTGCGGAAAGACTGGGGCCTTGAGAGCTAGGGAAGGCCTCCTCTTCCTCACGCTGCTCTGCCTCTAGAGCCACATCTATAATTCCCTGCAGAGTGTGCTCCAGCAGGAACACTAAAGGAATTGTGTCACTGATGCATGCACTGTCCCTGCTCACCATCCTCGTTGCCTCCTCAAATGGTGACAGTACACTGCATGCATCCTTGATCATCAGCCACTGCGGGGGAAAAAAAAACAAGTTGACCTGAACCTGTCCTTGTGCCATACTCACACAGGTACTCGTTGATGGCCCTCTGCTGCTTGTGCAGACGCTGCAGCATTGCTAATGTCGAGTTCCACCTGGTGGGCATGTCACAGATCAGACGGTTTGTGAGAAGGTGGAATTCTCTTTGAATTTCTGCCAGGCGAACGCTTGCTGGGAATGACCATCTGAAGTGGCTGCAGACTTTTCTGGCCTGGATGAGAAGCTCTGGCAGCCCTGGGTACTTGGTTAGGAATCGCTGTACCACCAGATTTAGGACGTGTGCTAAGCATGGTACATGCGTCAATTTACCATTGCGTAGGGCGGAGAGAAGGTTGCTGCCATTATCGCAGACGATCATTCCCAGCTCAAGCTGGCGTGGTGTTAACCATCTCTGCACCTGCCCCTGCAGAGCTGACAGAATTTCTGGCCCGGTGTGGCTCCTGTCCCCTAAACAAACCAGCTCAAGCACAGTATGGCATCTTTTTGCTTGAGCCATTGCGTAGACCCTGTCAGGCATCGGTTTAACTGCCACTTCGCCAGAGACAGAGAAGGAGGAGGAGGAGGAAGAGGGAGAGGTGGTGGAGCAGACAGACCTCATACAAGCAGCTTTCTGGAGGCGTGGTGGATGAACAAGCTCCAGCACAGAGCCCCGTCTTGGATCCCTCCCAGCTGCAATCAGAGTTACCCAGTGTGCCGTGAAGGAAATGTAACGACCCTGTCCATGCTTGCTGGACCACGTGTCTAAAGTCACATGCACCTTGTTGCTGACTGCCTTTCCCAATGACTGGATAACATTGTCTTCCACGTGCTGGTATAGTGCTGGAATGGCCTTGCGTGAAAAGTAATGGCGTTTTGGAACCGGCCACTGTGGTACAGCACATTCAGCAAATTCACGGAAGGGAGCAGAGTCCACCAGCTGGAAAGGCAGCAGCTGCAATGCGAGTAATTTTGCTAAGCTGGCATTTAGACGCTGTGCTTGGGGATGGTTGGGACTATATTTTTTCTTTCGCTGCAGCAGCTGTGGCAACGTAATCTGACTGCGTAAATCTTCAGCTGCTGGGATGATGTCACATTGTGAGGAAGGAGCTGGTACATCCATTACTGTAGCATCATCCCTGTCGGTGGAGGTTGTAGGCAATGACATGGCAGGACATACAGTGGGGGTAGAGACAGATGAGGAGTAGGAGGACCTACGCAAAGTTTTGCGCCAACGGGATGTGTGGCAGTTGTTCATATGTCGCCTCAAGCACGTGGTACCCAAGTGTCCGGTATCTTTCCCACGCTTAAGCCTCATCTGACATAGATTACAAATAGCAATGCTGAGCTCTACAGCACATTTCTTAAAGAACTCCCAGACAACAGAGTTCCTGCATGTGTTCTTTGTGACAACAGCGCTCTGCACCGGAGCAGCTCTGACATGTGATGCCTTGGACTGGCTAGTGCTACGGTTGATCACAGAGGATGTTGTGGCTCGTGTGTGCTGTGCCTCCTCCTGCCCCTCTTCCTCACTTAATTCCTCTGTTCGATCAGGCACCCAGGTGGAGTCAGTGACCTCATCATCATTGTCATCATCACCCCCTATCTCCTCGTCACTGGAGCCAACTTGGCAGTATGCTGCAGCTGCTGGGGCAACATGAGTGCCAGTTATTTGTGTGTCATCACTGGCACCCCCTTCCTCTAGGTTGATTATACTCCCTTCCTCAACCTCAGAGATTGAATCAGAGCACTGTACTTTCTGCGCATCCTCAAGCAGCACGTCACTCTCATTGTAGTCAAACAATTCAGCTGACTCCTCCGTGTGTGATAGCGAGGCTACGGCAGGAGTAGCTGTGGACATGGAGGCTGCATTAGATGCTTTGGCAGCTGAGGTGGACTGTAAAGCACTAGAAGCCTGGCTGGCACAGGAATCGGAGGATGAGGATGGCCTGGTTAGCCAATCCACCAAGTCCTCTGTATGTTGCTGCTGCTTAAGACGGCCAGCACCAGTTAGAAAAGACAAGCTTGCCCCTGCAGAGGATGCACCACATCCATCACGACCAGAGGCACAGCCTCCCGACACAGGGGCTGCTTGCCCTCTTATCTGTGTCTGGGAGCGTCTGCCTGTCCTTTTTGTTCTTTCAGACATGGTGAGTGATATATAGATTAATATATACAGAACTCTGATTCAACTCTGGTATAAAGATTTAAAGAACTCTGGTATAACTCAGTGAGACACACTGATAGCTGGCAGCCAGTGACAAGAGACAGATCACCTCAATTCACAAATGTTTTAAAGAAATTAGTGAGCCCCAAAATACTGCATGGTACTGGTTGTGTGACAAGACACAGATCACCTCAATTCACAAATGTTTTAAAGAAATTAGTGAGCCCCAAAATAATGCGTGGTACTGGTTGTGTGACAAGACACAGATTTACCTCAATTCACAAATGTTTTAAAGAAATTAGTGAGCCTCAAAATAATGCGTGGTACTGGTTGTGTGACAAGACACAGATCACCTCAATTCACAAATGTTTTAAAGAAATTAGTGAGCCCCAAAATACTGCGTGGTACTGGTTGTGTGACAAGACACAGATCACCTCAATTCACAAATGTTTTAAAGAAATTAGTGAGCCCCAAAATAATGCGTGGTACTGGTTGTGTGACAAGACACAGATTTACCTCAATTCACAAATGTTTTAAAGAAATTAGTGAGCCCCAAAATAATGCGTGGTACTGGTTGTGTGACAAGACACAGATCACCTCAATTCACAAATGTTTTAAAGAAATTAGTGAGCCCCAAAATAATGCATGGTACTGGTTGTGTGACAAGACACAGATCACCTCAATTCACAAATGTTTTAAAGAATTTAGTGAGCCCCAAAATAATGCGTGGTACTGGTTGTGTGACAAGACACAGATCAACTCAATTCACAAATGTTTTAAAGAAATTAGTGAGCCCCAAAATACTGTGTGGTACTGGTTGTGTGACAAGACACAGATCACCTCAATTCACAAATGTTTTAAAGAAATTAGTGAGCCCCAAAATACTGAGTGGTACTGGTTGTGTGACAAGACACAGATCACCTCAATTCACAAATGTTTTAAAGAAATTAGTGAGCCCCAAAAAGATTTGCTGGCACAGTGACAAGACACAGAAGATCACCTCAATTCACAAATGTTTTAAAGAAAGTTGTAAACCCCAAAAAAACTTGCTGGCACAGTGACAAGACACACATCACCTAAATTCCCTGATATTTGGTAGAAATGAGACCCCCTCAGACTCCTCCAGTAGTGTGGCAGACCGGCAGTAACAACACACAACTATCTCCTTTGAAATCTCCTCTGAAATGCGTGCAGAATCGGCGCATGGAAACCTTATATAGTGTGCTGCGGGACTTAGCTCTGTGAGCCCATGATTGGGCAAAATTTGCACAATCAGGACTCTGAGCCGTGATTGGCATAGTGTTGAACCTGTCTTGCACCAGACCTGTGGTCAGGTGCAAGGCTGTAGCCAATTACGAGCTTCAGGCCAGTGGGAAAATGCATTGTGGTCCATTGTGGTCGAACATGCGGCGAACACCCGGAAATGTTCGGTGTTCGCGATCTAATCGAACAGGCTAAGTTCGGGTCGAACTCCGAACCGTCCGAACCGAACAGCTCATCCCTACTCAGTATTCCTGTGTTTTATTTAGCTGCGTGTTGGGTCGCTGATGACAGCCTAAGAGTATGCTCGACATAACGCAAACGGAGGATGAAGAAATGTACGTGAAAACAATTAATTAGGATATTTGTGTACATGAAACATATGTCAAATCCAACTCATTATTGCACAATCACAGCAAACATACCAATAAATAACGTCATATGATGAGTGCAGTAATAATGACATATCTTTAATATTTATCTTGGCGTCATTAATTGCTCCCAGGGCTTCTTTCTACACAGTGTCTGTTAATGATCCTGAGTCATTGCTTTCCCTTTTCATGTTTATGAATTAGGCAATACAATGTTGAAGTAATAAGCAATTTCTAACCATTTTTCGTCCTAAAGTAAATTGCATTGAGCCAAACATGGCAGAAAAGGAAAATTCTTACTTTGGCAGCTGTTGGAATGTAATGATGTATAGCACATTCATTTTGGTCAGGAGGGTGAAGTCTGCAGACTCTGTTTTTGAAAAGGAATAAATCACTAAAGGTAGGAAATAATTGATGGTTGTATAGTCAAAACATTTTTGTATGAACATGTAGAGGGGGTGACTATTGTCAGGATAGAGAATCACCCACCACGTAGACAAAACCCAGTTAACCTCCCTGGCCGTCTGATTATGACATTTTTACTGTCAAAGGAGGTACATTTTTTGGATAGGATTTCTTTTTTATTAATTTTTTTGTATCTCCCACCGGGTCCCGCCCCCCTGCATCTCGGCACGCACAGGGAAGTGTACCTGGAAGTAGGACGTCGCGATCGGTTGGAGGAGACTGCGGGAGGACATTGAGGGAATGCAGGGACAAGGTATGTATCAGCCCGTGTGGCTCAGGGTTACCATTTTCGGTACAGAATTTAACCCCGAACCACACTCAGAATTAACCAGGGAGGTTTCGCAAGGAAACCCCTAAATTGACAGACCGGTCCATAGAATGGCCAATACTAAGCTGAATAGAGAATATGAACAATATATGTAAGTACTGAACCCACGGGGACAAGAGAGATATCGCAGAATAGATACAAAGCCAGAGGTCAGCACACGGAATCAGTATTATATATAACCATACAGGGAATATAGAGCGAAGCCTAAGTCCAGATACCATAGTCAGGGTCAATACACAGAACAAATCTAATGTAAACAGGGACACGAGCAGCAATCAGAACTGAGCATATTTAGACAGAAGTCAAACCAGGGGATCAAGAACACTGATAATCAGAACACTCTGAGGGGTCACTAGAAACCACAACAGGGCACAGAGCTCATTCAGTTGCTTCTATTTAAAGCTATCCTAGGTCTCTAATGTGCAGTAGTCCCAGATGCTGGATTGCCAGACCACCATACACATTACGTGTCAAAATGTCATATTCTTGTCAAAAAGGTTAACTTTATTGCAGTCAATAATTTAACTTTGAGTGCCTTATGGGTGCGGTGTACCATTTCCTAATAGCAACCTTGTCTCAATCCACAGAAGAAGCCTTTTGCTAAATGTTGTTAGACTCTGAGAAAACCACCGGACAAATCAAGATAGGAAAGTCACCAACAAATAGTATCTGATCTATGATGTAATGAAGTACCTCTCCATTATTCTTCAGCAGTGTTTCCCAACCCTGGTCCTCAAGTCCCTCAACCAGGCCATGATTGCCAGATATCTGAAGCACAGCACAGATTCCAGTCGCATAATGATAGACCAAGAGCTTGGGCATGATGAGGTTAAACCGAGTGAGGAGTGAAGCAGCTGAGAAAAGGAAGCTATATAATTAGGACAGGGGCTGGGTGGGAGTGTCGGTGGTGCAGGCAGGTGGGACAGCAGCGGGAAAAATGGAGGTGAAGAGTTACTTTCTGTGTATCTTTCAGGGGGCAGAGGGAGAGATAGCTTTGGATGTGGCTTGCTTGTGTTCAGGGGAAAAATGGTGATGAAGAGTGACTCTCTGGGGGATTTGCTGCTCAATGATTTCTGGATTCAGTTTGCTTTTCACCAAGGCGATCCTTAAAACCTGTCCTGTTAGGGGAACCTGAGGACCAGGGTTTGGGAATCACTGTGTTACGTTATTAGTGTAAAACAAATAAAGATTCATGTCCTCATCATTTGGAATTACCATAGTTTCAAACAAAATATGAAGGAAACGTCATAAATTTCACAGGAAGCAGATAATTACGACTGCTACCAAGTATCCAGTTCATATTATTTCCATAGTATAGCGAATATATCTTGAAATAAATTAAATTTTTGCATTTTCTTTCAAACATTTACCTCAAATAAGCAATTTTTCACATTGGCGTAAACCGTACTATTGGCTCAACTTAATTCTATCAGCCAGTTTTTCGAATAAATAAATAACAGCTTCTTTTGGCCAATACATTTTTTTTTCCAACACTGGCAGACTCAATCTAAAAAAATTAAGCAAGAGACAAAATTTGGAAAAAGCTGGCCCATAAAACACCTGGAAAAGCTTATTTCTGTGCAGCATCATACAGTTACAGGTACATATACAGCGCCAACAGATTCCGTAGCGCTTTACAATGGGGAAGCACAAACAGGTGACATAATAAATAATAAAACATAAGTAACAGACGGCCCTGCCCCTAGGATAATTTCCCCGCTAATGCAGCACTTTATACGAGTGCACAGCCAGACATCCCCTTAGTTTATAATCTAAGGGACTGAGGTAAGTGAAACAAAAGGGAGCAGAGGGAGTGTGGAGATAATTAACAGAGAGAATATAGCAGACACTGCATAATGAGAGACGAAGAGCTTGGACATGATGAGGTTAAACCGAGAGAAGGGAAGCAGCTTGAAATGAGCTTATATAACTGGGATAGGGGCTGGGTGGGTGGATGGGGCTCAGTGGATGGGACTGGGTGGGTGGGTGGATGGGGCTGGGTGGGTGGGCCAGCAGATCAGAGGATGAAGGTGAATGAGACTGTGGTTCAGCAAATACAGGGTTTACAGAGAAGGCCATTGCATGAAGGAATTTGACAGGGAGGAGCAGAACAGACTGAGAAGGAGTGAAAGGAGGGAAAGGAGAAAAAAAATACATAAACTAGCAGTCAGGATAAAATATTATTGGAGCAGTAACAATGTGGCAAAAATTGCGTTGATTGAAGAATACCTTGCTTGTTGCAGAAGGGAAGATTGGTGTGGGCTCTGGCTTTGCTGGTTGCTTTCAGAGGTGAGGATGGAGGTGAATGGGACTTGCTTGTTACAGAAGGGAAGATTTTTGCTTTTAAACGTTTCTATTAGAAAAATCCGATGTTTAATAAAAGATTTCAGGCTAACTCCCTCTATTTCTCTGGCTGAAAATCCATTCATAGGCACCTTTCAGCATTTGTAAAAAAAAAAATATTGGAAATTGGCATATCGATACATTCGAATTGAATCTCAAAAGCTGTTCCCCCCCCCCCATTGAATAGTATTGATCCAGTTGCGAGAGATGATATTTGATCCAAATATGTATAAGGTAATTCCCTGTAATCCCAAATTCGAATGGTCCAAACCGATAAATGGCCGAATATCGTCCAAAAAAGGTGCCGATTTAGGCTAGGGTCAGACGAACGCATTTTTCGCGTTGCCTGTGAAAAAGTGCGTTCGAACGAATGGACGCATTTTTTCACGGAATACGCGATAGCTGTCATACGATGTGCATTTTCGTCCGTGATTTTGTACGGATCATCAATAAAACACTTTTTGCGTCTGGACGTTATGTTGGCCAGACGTGTGCAGCGTCTGACGTCTCCTAATCACTAGCGGACGCAGCGCACTCTGTACGTCCGTACTAGCGGTTTGATGATCTCAAAAAAATGCGTTTGTTTTCCGCTTGTGTTGCAAGCGTATATTGCCTGTCATTGCCCATCATTTGCTGCTACTACGGCCGTAATAAAGTGCGGCTGCACGCGCGTTTGCACTGCGTTCGTCTGACCCTAGCCTTAAGCTACCATGCCGAATTAGATCAAACCTATATTTCCTGCATAGATCAAGCAGAATATGTGTCACACAATTTATGCCGCATGTTTTTCAAACCTATTTCTTTCTACCTGGAAGACTTAAAACCACAGATTTCAGCAGCACATCAAAGTATATCTCTGTAGATAACATTTAAAACATTGGTATGGCAGTCACATACACTCAGCCTCCATCAGCGCACTTGGGAGAGAGACTCTTTAGGGCTTCTGAACTGCCAGAACCTTTGTTCAAGTAGAACATAATGGCTCTGCCTTGATTGGAGCAGTCAGAAATTAAGTGATAGCACCTCTTAAAAATAAAAGGTCAAGATCGTGACATTAAAAAATATGAAAAAGAAGAAAAAAACCTTAAGTGTTCTATTCCGCTTGTAAATCATTCCCCCCCCCAAAATCCTGTTAATTTAATTCAATATATGATATTTTGTGCATTTTCATTACACAATGTTATTATTATTATTTTAATAACTATGGGGGCTATTCAAAGAGCACCGAAATGTCGTCGACATTTGTTCCCAATTTGTGCTCTCTCGTTCCCTGCACTTCGGGGTATCAAAGTTCCCAACCAAGAATTCAGCATTCGTCGCAGGGTCCCCGAAGTCCAGGGAAAACCCGACGCGAACCCGCCGAACCCTGCCACAACACCTGCCGAAAAACCAACAAAAACCCGTCTGAACCGCCTCAAAAAACATGCCAATCACAACGGAAAAAGCCGACAAGCTGACGAACGGGGTAAAAAAAAAAAAAAAAAAAAACAATACGCTTGAAAGTGTGAAAATTGAAACGCTGCTTGGAAAAAAACTGCTGAACGAAAACACTTGGAAATTATATAAAAAGGTCTGTTACAGAATAAAGAAAAAACACTTTTAAAAAAAAAAACGGAAAAAAGTTTTGCTAAAAAAATCCCGAAAAATGCCTAAAAGATCCTAAATAGTCAATAAATAAAGAGACTTTTTGCTACAGATTAAAATAATAAACGGTTTATTAGATATTGGTTAAAAACGGAAATATTTTTAACATTGAGGCCTATGGGATTCGCCGAATAAACCTGCCGAATGAAAACACCGAACAGCAGGGCATTTCAGCAACTTTTCTTTGCTGTTCGGTGTCTCTGAATAGATTAACCATTGCTTCTCTATGGGGGATTTCACTGCTGCCGAACAGGCACCGTACTGGCTGACACTTTGACAACAATTTAAAATACATCTAAGTACAACGCCTGTGTGGAAGAACAATAGTAATGGGAGATCACACAGGTTTAGAGACTGTATATATCTTCGTGTTTTAAACAAATACTAAAAACATCATAGCATAACTCTGTATTACACCAAATAAATAGTGCATAAATAAAAGGTCCCAATCACAAGATGAGAGCCCGAATGACTCTTCTATACGTGTGTCTGTGAGCTACTTGCCGGCCGTCCTCAGCCCCTTATGAGTGGTAACCTTATTATTTCTGTGAATGGGACTTTCCTTTATTCTTCTTAGACTTATATCCTCAGATGAAATTGAAAACATCCATAGCACAGATAAAAAATAAGCCACGTCCACCATGCTATATAGAGAAGGCTCACTTGTGTCCAAGAGCCTGCACAAGGAGCTCTGACTTTCAATTGTCCATCGGTTGATTATCCGGCACAACCTCCGTTAAAGTCAGGCCTCCAGTGATATCAGGCACTCCAGGGATAGCAGTATCAGGAAATTAAAAAGCATTTTTTGATAAAAAATAATAAACTATATATATCAATGTGCCAAGACGCATTTCGCCATTGTATATTGGCTTCCCCAGTCGGTTATTATGAGCAGTTTACATCCGCACATTTATCCACCCCGATACCTATAATGACCAATCGTGTCCTTTTCCTATCCCGCTCTCCTGAAGCAAACTTCCCCTCTTGATGACAGAGGTTAAGGTTGAC
This sequence comes from Leptobrachium leishanense, assembly GCA_009667805.1. Classification (NCBI taxonomy): domain Eukaryota; kingdom Metazoa; phylum Chordata; class Amphibia; order Anura; family Megophryidae; genus Leptobrachium; species Leptobrachium leishanense. The sequence goes on from CM019066.1 coordinate 20,692,962, forward strand.
ACGTAACCTCTTCCAGATTCTCCCTTCTATCCGGCTGGGCGTCATTGTGCTTGCATACTTGATGTTTTCTTGTGCATGCGTCTCGCGTCCCCGTCTCCGTCAATGTGAGATGCACATGCGTTCTGTAATCTTCCTTACGTCTTTTAAAGTATTGTATAGCTCCCGTATTCATTCTGTTCAAAGACCATATAATAATTACAATCCAATGGAAAAATATATATACAATTTCTAAGATCATTGCTGATGTCTTTCATCATCATCATCATCATCGTTGTGTTACATACCTGAGTGCTTCAGACCAGGAAAATGACAAAATGTCTCCTTTTACAGACGTGGTTAGACTTGCTGGTGTTTAATAAACCAAGGGCATTTGATTAGCTGCACGTGGCTGCTACTTCTTTCTATGGAACCAAGAAGGGTGTACTTAGTTTTTCACACATGGCTTCTCCGTTTTGGCTTTATTTTTGATCAATAAATCATGACACTGCATAATATGTTATGTATTGGTGTTCATCTGAGGTTGGGTTTACCTAATTTTAAGACCAGATGATTTTTCGTTATGTCTTGATACTCAAAACCATAGAATTCAAAGAGGATGTACTTTCTTTTTTCTCATGACTGTATGACTGGTAGACATGTGCGTTCTGTTTCATCCGAATTCAAATTCATCCGAAAATCCACCATTTTTCGTTTTCGTGAGTATTTCTGAAAACAATACTCGGCCGTCTGAAATTTCAAATTGTTCCGAAAGATATAATGATAACGATCCAAATCGATCTGAAATGATCCGAAACAAGAAAAAAATCTATGCAATTCAAGACAAAGCAGTGGGTTAATGAGCATTGCCCAGCAAAGGGTTAATGGGCATTGGGTATCTCACAGGGCACAGCGTATATTCCAAGCAAAGGGTTTATGAGCATTGGCATCTCACAGGGCACAGCGTAACCCCAGCAAAGGGTTAATGGGGGCATCTCAGAGGGTCTTTTGAATTTTTTTTTACAGTTACCCTTTGTTTTGTTTTTAATCATTATAAAATTATATTAAATGGAAAATGAATAGATCCAAAATTTCGAATCGGTCCGAAATAACGAATCGATACTGATCCGAAATGATCCGAAACGAAAGGGAAATTGATTCGAAAAGATCCGAAACGAAAATTCACTGAATGAAAAGATCCGAAACGATTTGAAATTAAAAGTAATGCCGTGCACATGTCTAATGACTGGTGTCCTTAACATTGTATTCTAGATGAGCGCGGTTTGTTACAAACCCAAACAGTTTGATTACTTTAATGTTTACCTTCTCTTCTGGTTCTCTGAACTTAGTTATTTTGAAAAATGTTTTCCATCTTTTCTAACAGGGTTATTCAAAGAGATCCGAATTGTGGCCGAAAAGTAACCGAATAGTGAAATTCTGGCGAATTGCCTGCACATACGGTGCCTGTTCGGTGCCTGTTCAAGGGCAGGGAAATCCCCATAGAGAAGCAATGCTTCGTCTATTCAGAGAACAAAAACCAGCAGTGAAAAGTTGCCGAATTGCCCTGCTGTTCTGTGGTTTCATTCGACAGGTTTATTCAGGAGAATCCCATAGGCTTCAATGTTAAATATATTCCCGTTTTAATTTAATATCTAATAAACCTTTTATTATAATATTCTGCAGCAAAAAGTCTCTTTATTAATAGATTTTTTTTAGGATCTTTTAGGCATTTTTCAGTATTTTTTGCGAATTTTTTTCCCGTTTTTTCTTTTTTCTGTAACAGCCCTTTTTATTATCATTCATTGCATTTTATATGTAAATTTCAGACATTTTCATTCTGTAGTTTCTTTGCAAACAGCGTTTCACTTTTCTAACATTCAAGCGTACTGTTTGTTTTTTTTTTCACTCCATTCGTCTGCGGTGTCGGTTTTTTCCAGCGGCCGCTCTGCGTTCTGATCGGCGGCTGCTCGGGTTTCTCCGGCATGTTCGACGGGGTTAATCCAGATGTTTTTGCGGGTTTCAATGTGTATTCGCTGGGTTTTGCGGTGAGTGTTCGTCGGGTTTGCGGCGGCTTTTCCCTGCACTACGACGGCCCTGTGGTGCTTGCTGAATACACCGCAGAGTCGCCGAAATGGGATCGCCAAATCACACCGAATTGAAGAGAACGAAAAGTCACCGATCGTGCGGTGACTTTTCGATTCTCTTTGAATAACCCTGTAAATCATTCCCACTTTTCCATGTTTCACCATTCAACATGATGTTCCTTTCCTTTCAGACTTAACAGAAATCTAGATTATATTGTGAGAGATTGTATTGCACCATCGTCTAGTGTAGAAGGCGTAAAACGTTTTGTGCTGGGAAGAATAGATTTGGGGAAAAAAATAAAGATGAAATAAGAATGATAAAAATAATTGCACGTTGGTATTTGTAAGGAATCTGAACTGGTTATTTTGCTCCTGTAAGACATAGGGAAAAGATTGATTTCACACACAAATATCTAGCACACTCACAGCTAACACGTTGTCTGGCTCTTCCTATTTTTGGATGTCTGGTGCTATTTCTTTCATCTCTACCTGTGAATATAAGCAAAGACAAATAGAGAAAAATGATATGAAAAGAAACAGCAACTCTGTGTCTGGCGCTCTTATTGAAACAGAAAAGGAAAAGGTTGTTGCCAAAAATGAATTAAGTAAGATGAGTACATATTTAACAAAAGTTTCCATCATAGCAGGGCAAAAAGGTTTTTTATACTTTGAGCAAAAGCAAAATCGACATGCAGGTTGGTGCTGAATTAAAGGGACACTACCGCTTAAATAAGCTGTAACTAGATTACTTGTGCATTACAAAAAAAACGTTATAAAACACATTTTAAAACACATGCTACTGTTTCTGTTTTCTTTGAAGTAATTACATGTAAAAATGAAAAATAAAGTTAGGCATTTTATCTCTGGGTTATATATTCTGGATTTTCCCACGATGTACCATTTACCAAAAGTTTAGTTTTGTGGCTCTTGTTTATTTAATCTGCAATATTTAACAGTTAATGAAGTCTGGGAGGGAATGTTTAGATAAGACTATTGTTCTGTAGGCTACCTGAGATAAGAACTTGCATTTGAATGAGATAATACAGGGAGTTTAAAAGACTTCTAATCTACCCCTGGTGATGTCCTTTGAATACATTCCATACAATGATGTGAGTAGGCTGCCTGACCCTAACTAAACATAGAGGAGAAAAAACAAAGAACATGTAAGATATCAGCAACATAAAATAAACACAATAACATTTCATTTTCTGGTGGTAGTGTGTCATGTTTCCAACGGTTCCAGCCATTCCCTCTGGTGGTTAGAGTAATCCAGGCCAGCTCATCCCTGTCTGGGTTAGCCATTCCATCCTGTGCCGCTCCTGGATTCCCCTGTGGCTGTTAGGCCTGGGGACACATGTCCTGTTTTCTCAGTCCTGTTCCCTATAAAGATATAAAGATGCAAGCAGCAGAAAGGCTCATAGCTCTTGCATGGCTCCAGTTCAGGAGAGTCTTATTTCTTGATGTTCTGCTATCTGTGTTATTCTGTGTATGATCTAGGCCTGGCTCTGACTATTCTTTTGTCTGCTCCCTGCACTCTGTATTATTGATTTCTTGTGTACCGACCTCTGCTTGTCTGACCTGCTCTCCTGGCTCGTGATCCCTGGTATACAGCTGACACTCTACTCATTTAGACCTTCTTGCATTTCCTGACTATTTTATTATATGTTCCTTGTGTCCTGTTCTCTTGTCATTCTGTATTTACCCAGCAGCATTATATTATCAGTCAGTGGTAGAGGCCATTGCAAGGACCTTATCCAAGTTCAGGATTCCCTGTGTTGCTGCTGGGCATATTGTCTTGTTGTCTCTTGTTAACTCCTGCTGTTATTGTGTTATTTATTCCTTGCCCTGTATCCTGTATAGCATTAGAAGGCCAGTATAAGGACCTTGCCCCAGATCAGGGTTTCTGTGTATGTGTGTGTAGTATTCTAGTTCCGTCATTCTTGTCCAGGATCTGTGTTATATCTGTGTGCTGTGTTCTGCATCAATGCAGCCAGCTACAAATCTACCTCAAGGGCTTAACATCTCCTACAAAGGGCCCTCCTTGGCTCACGCCAGGTGCCCCCATGACATAGTGGCCCTTCAAATAAGGATTTTTTTTGAGGATACAGATTTATATTTTTATTTTAATTAGATATTAATGTGAAAAGCCATCATATACTACAGGTAAACGTCAAAGCCTTTTCAGTTTTGTAAATCTTGTAATGGTTGTATTGAAAGATAAATCAAGGTTAGGTATAGTGCGGTTAGCATCAATTGGACCAGTGTTACGTATAAAACCAATATAACACAATAACAAAAAATAAATTAAATGCCGAGAGAATTAAAAAGAATTTCAGCAAAATCCCAGGCATGGGAAAGTGAAATTCTCCCAAATAAGAGCTTGATTTAATTCTGTCGACTGATCCTTCAAGGAACATATCGGCAGCTTGTGGACAATATTTTTTAGAAATATCAGCTGATTAAATTGAAAAAATTCAGTCAAAGTCAAAACTCCAAAATGTTCTGTTGGTTTGAAAAAAATTAGGCCGGTAAAACACCAGATAAAGTTTATTTTTCCGCCAACATCAAATCGATGTGTATCTTTAAGCCTGGCTATTGGAAAAATCAAATGTTTAAATAAAATTTTAGTCTTATTCCCTGTATTTATCTGCCTGAAATTCCATTTATCAACACTTTTCAGGACTTGTTACTTTTTGGAAGTCAGCATCCCAATAAACTCAAACTGAATTGCTAAAGTTGATATTTCCATTGAATCGAAATGTCGGTAAGCTCGAATCTGAATCTCTCGAATTGAAAAATATGCGAAACGAGATGGAAAGGGTGTGATTTCGGCTTTTGGGCCGTATTCGGCTTAACAATGAACTCTACTGAGTAAGTACTTTTGATTTGATAATAATGATATATGGATATGCACCTCTGCCAAGTGGTCTCTAGGAACATGGCCACTCCTACCACCCGAGATTCTCTCACTGATGGCCTTAGTGTCGCCTGACTAGTGCCATCACCTATTCTCTAAGGCAGTAAATGTAGTCCCCTTCAGTTGCACCAGATTTTCCTGCTGACAAGATCCTCTCTTCGAGAGTTGTGGGAGACCGCAATCGAGCCGCAATCTGCCGTTCTACGTAGGCACTGCATCAGGGGTCAGGTCCTAAAAAAATAAGTATGGGATGTCCAATATTTCTCCCCACCAATTATCCGAGTCATCTCTTACTTAACACACCACACATTCTAATTCAAAATTAATTTGTTTAAATAAAGGCAGAGTTTTATGGAAAATGTACAATAAATGCTATTTATTATGACTTAACATGGAAACATATGATTAAACGCCTAAGTACAAGCTGTATAGCGTCTGGGAGAAATGGGAACTTATTTCCTTCTGCTCAAATAGTGGCGGAACTGTGTTCCCACACATTCCTGCTCGACTTGACCCCTGCACTGCATAACTCGCGTATAAAAGTGCACAAGTTCTGCGTGATAGGTAATTTGCTAGTATACGTTCAAAAGTTGCATACGCTAAACAAATTGCATAAGAAGCTGCAGGGACTTCCGCATTTAGGAAGACCTAAGCCAAAGAGGAGGTGCAACCGAGGGAGAAAAGGTATTTACACCTCAACTAAAAACACAGATTAAAAAAAAGTTTATTTTTATTTAAATATAAATATCTTATAATTATTTATGGGGGGAAATGGGGAGTGATTTTTTTTATACAGGGTTATTCAGAGAGCGTGAAAAGCAGGAGAATGACTGGAGAATGAAATATTCTAGGTCAAAATAGCCAAACCAGAAAAATTCTCCCTATCATCTCACTTTCCAAATCGGCTATTTTGACCTAGAATTTTTCATTCTCCAGTCATTCTCCAGTCATTCTCCTGCTTTTCACGCTCTCTGAATAACCCTGATAGTGTTCCTTTAAATATACACGTTATGACACTGGTTATCTTTTTTTTTTAAATAATAAAAAATAGTGGATAGCATTAACTCCAATTAGTGATTCAATACACTAAAAATGCTATAAATAATAAATAATCAAATGCTAACGGAATAATGGGTAAGAGGGAAAAAGTCAATATTTTAAATTATTCTCTTTTTAAAATAAAAAAAAATAGTGGGTAGCATTAACTCCAATTAGTGATTCACTACGCTAAAAATGCTATAAATAATAAATAATAAAATGCTAACGGAATAATTGGTAAGAGGGAAAAAGTCAATATTTTAATTTATTCTTTTTTTAATATAATAAAAAACTCCAATTAGTAATTCGATGCACTAAAAATGCTAAGGGAAAAAGTCATTTAATTTATTCTTTTTTTTAAATAATAAAAAAATAGTGGGTAGCATTAACTCCAATTAGTGATTTGACGTACTAAAAGTGTTATAAATAATAAATAAATAATTAAATGCTAGGGGAATAATGGGTAAGAGGGAAAAAGTCAATATTTAAATTTATGCTTTTTTTAATATAATAAAAAATAGTGGGTAGCATTAACTCCAATTAGTGATTCAATACACTAAAAATGCTATAAATAATCAAATGCTAGCAGAATAATGGGTAACAGGGAAAAAGTCAATATTTTAACTTATTCTTTTTTTAATATAATAAAAAACTCCAATTAGTAATTCAATGCACTAAAAATGCTATAAATAATAAATAAATAATCTAATAAGAGGGAAAAAGTCAATATTTGAATTTATTATGGAATAAAAATATTATTGTGTAATGTTTCTCATTAAGAAATATTCACACGCATTTATAACGGACAACATCAGAAAGCATTCAAAAGATAACTAATTAACTAAAAAAACGATAGTGATGAGAACATTAATATTATTTTCTAAGAGCCGCAAAGAGCCGTAGAAGATGAAAAAAAAAATCTTTGGCAATTGTTTTTCTTAAAATAAATAAATAAATGGGGGGAAAAAATGGCTCTGGCCTCTTTCATTTCCATGCATTCATTGCATTCATTCATCTACAGGACGCGATGCGAATACACTCTTCGAACACCAGTGAGAGATCCTTGGATAATATTGTGATGGATGGAAGGAAATGAATTTCCATATGAAAGCAATAATAGTCACCGATTTCATAAATCCGGCTGTTACTGTAAACCTATTTTATTTTCCGTCTACGTTAAAGCGTTTCAGGCTTACGATACGGAACCCGGACTGGAGACACACAGACATCTTTTATTTTGTTTTATTTTTGCCTAGGAAGAAAAAAAAATATCCGATAAGAGCATTCAAAATAGTAATTTGCAGCCAGAACAGCCATAAATATGCCACGGGGACATTCCATGGCTCTTATCATCCAGAAAGTCAGGTCTTTTCAGAAGCAACGATCCTATAGTCTAATAAATAATGAACCAACATTGTTTGCTATGCCGGAGCCTGGCAATTTCTTGGGCTGATATATGATTTTTGTTGCAAGTGGAAGAATAAGTAAGTTACATAGATAATTGAGTAACTTATCTTGGAGTGGAGCCTCGAGGACGTAGATAGTTAGATACCCATCTTAATTCAACAGCGATACGTGTCAAGTGTAGGAATTCTGATCATATATAGCATAATGCGATGTACAAACTGGTCAAAGTCATTGCAGCACAGTCTTTTTATCACTATAATGAATGCTAAAAATAAATTAATAGCCAAAGGCGCTTCCTAGTGTGTAAAAGGGACTCAAAAAAAACAATCAAGATGGTTCACCATTCTTCTATACCTCCATTTACAGGGTTATTCAAAGAGCGCCGAAATTCCACTGGAATTTACATTCCTTGCATTTCGGGGAATCACATTCCTCGACCCTGCGGTAAATTAAGCATTAACTGCAGGGTCCCCAAATGGAGGGAAAATCCCCTGCAAAACCACTGATTCAAAACAACAACTGCCTACATTTTCAGGTTCCGATAAGCCCCTTGGTATCCACTGGCAAATATCGGATCCGATCCGATCCGAAAACATAGAAACATATAAAATGTCGGCAGATAAGAACCTTTCGGCCCATCTAGTCTGTCCAATTACATGGATACTTTACCTGGATTTATCTTTTGTTTAGGATAGCCTTATGCCTATCCCATGCTTGCTTAAAATCAATTACTGTTTTGGCCTCTACCACTTCTACTGGAAGACTGTTCCACATGTATCCACCACCCTCTCAGTAAAATAATGCTTCCTGATGTTACTTTTAAACCTTTGCCCCTCTAATCTAAGACTATGTCCTCTTGTTTTGCTACTTTGTTTCCTTTTAAATATACTCCCTTCCTCTACCTTGTGGATTCCCTTTACGTATTTAAATGTTTCTATCATATCTCCTCTGTCTCGTCTTTTTTCCAAGCTGTACATGTTAAGATCATTAAGCCTTTCCTGGTAACTTTTCTCCTTCAAGCCGTACACCATTTTAGTAGCCCTTCTCTGAACTCTCTCTAAGATGTCTATATCCTTCTGGAGATACGGTCTCCAGTACTGTACACAGTACTCCAAGTGAGGTCTCACCAGTGCTCTGTACAGTGGCATGAGCACTTCCCTTTTCCTACTGCTAATACCTCTCCCTACACAACCAAGCATTCTGCCAGCATTTCCTGCTGCTCTATTACATTGACTACTAGACATGTGCACAGCACAAAATTTCGTTTTGAACTAATGGATTAGTCCTAAATGCAATTTATTTAGTTGCTAAAGAAATTCGTTTTCAGTTCTTTAGTATGAAAACTAATTTCATTCATCCGAAAACCAGTGGATACAATTACTATTGTAGTGGCTCCTCAGAGGGCTGAGATTGCTGCTTGTTACAGTATCTCTCACTCTCAGCACAATGTGTCAGGCAAAGCTTTTACAGTAACTGACTGCTGCTCATCACAGCACTCAGAGTTTCCGTAAAACTAGTAAATAATATTTTTATATATAAGAGGTTAGAACAATATTATTTCCTTGTTTTACTGAAACTCTGAGCGCTGTTACAGTCAGGCGCTGTAACAGCTGAGCCTGATATATGGTACTGAGAGATAATATAACAAACTGCCGATCTCAGCGCTCACAGCCACTGGATTTAAAGGGCTAAAAAAAAGGCTCCTCTCTGTATAATGTATAGAACATCCTTCTGCATTATTTAATACCCCTCTCTGTATAATGTAGATAACATCCTCCTTCATTAATTAATACCCCTCTCTGTATAATGTATACAACATCCACCTGTATTAACGAATACCCCTCTCTGTATAATGTATAGAACATCCTCCTGAATTAATTAATGTCCCTCTCTGTATAGAACATCCTCCTCAATTAATACCTTTCTCTGTATAATGTATATAACATCACCCTGCATTAATACCCTTCTCTGTATAATGTATAGAACATCCTTCTGCATTAATTAATGCCCCTCTCTGTATAGAACATCCTACTGCATTGGCACGTGGAGGGTGCAGAACTTCAGAATGCAATGCTTATTCAGCACAGGAGTGAGAACTTTTACTTAAACTTTGTATCTCTGTGGGGGAGACACAGGAATATAAAAGCAGGGTAGAGGGAAAATATTAACGTAAATCAGTCTGAAAGCTCAGAGAAGAGATGACTGGTGCAAATTTATTTTTATAATAAAGCACTTTAAATCCAGGGAAAACAAATAAATCACACTGAAGGCTCATAATGACAGAGTAACTGTGAGAGCTTGTTACTAAATGTATCAGATGTAAAAAAAACCCTTTATAACAACAAGCAGCACTGGGAGAGGAGAGGGACTTTATATAAAACGTGTATTATAGATGAGGAAAGGGGGATAGTGCTCCTGGATAATATAAAATGTATCAGACCTAAGCCCCTATTATGCAGAGCGGGAGGGGAGATAACACACGTTTTATAAAGTCCCTCTCTTCTCCCAGCGCTGCTTGTTATAAAGGGGTTTTTACTATCCAGCCCTCCTCTGTCATTAGCTTTCAGTGTGATTTATTTGAATGTTTTCCTTCTCCAGCTGCTTTTATCATCTTGTCTGCCTCATAAACATGCAAGGGTTAAGTAAAGGTTTCCTCTCCTGTGCTGGCTGTCTGTGCTGCGAGTGAGTATTCTGGAGCTCTATCACTGTCAGATTTTCAGGTAGGGGTCGGGAAGGATTACGCATACAAACCTTTTCTGTAGCTTTGCGATGTTGCTCTCTTCATCGCTGGTCTCCTACACTCATCAATGTAATATCACAAAAAGGACTGAAACTAAAATGTAGTGCATTTTATTTTAGTTCTTTCGTTTTTTGTACTGAGCAGTTTCGTATCTCTTGAGTCATACGAAAACTAAATTATCCCAAAATTCGGACTAAATCGTTTTAGTACTAAAACAAATGCACATGTCTATTGACTACTTACCTTTAGATCCTCTGAAATAATAACCCCTAAATCCCTTTCCTCAGATGTTGAGGTTAGGACTGTATCAAATATTCTATATTCAGCCCTTGGGTTTTTACGTCCCAGGTGCATTATCTTGCACTTATCCACATTAAAACTCAATTGCCACAGCTCCCACCATTTTTTTAGTTTACCTAAATCATTTGTCATTTGGCTGATCCCTCCAGGAACGTCAACCCTGTTGCAAATCTTTGTGTCATCAGCAAAAAGACATACTTTTCCATTAATACCTTCTGCAATATCACTAATAAAAATATTAAAGAGAATGGGTCCAAGTACTGACCCCTGAGGTACCCCACTGGTAACAAGACCTTGCGCCAAATAAACTCCATTTACCACAACCCTCTGTTGAACGCCCGTTGAAAACCCATTGAACGCGTCCGTAAAAAGCCGACGATCCGCCAAACACAGTGCCGACCAGCCGCCAGAAAAAGCCAACAAGACGAGAAACGGGGTAAAAAAAAAAAAAACTATTTTAAAATTTGAAATGGGATGAAAATTGCTGGAATTAACATATAAGGTCCTATGAATAATAATAATAAAAAGGTCTTTTAAGGAAAAAAACACTGTATGAAAACAATTGGAAAAACTAACTTTGCAGAAAAATGCCAAGAAAATCCTAAAAAAATTTAAAGAGACTTTTTGCTGCAAATTAAAGAATAATAGAATAGATATTGTATGAAAACAGGAATATTTTTTTACATTGAGACCTATGGGATTCGCCTGGTTAAACCTGCCGAATGAAACCACTGAACATTAGGGCACTTCACTGACATTTCACTGCTGTTCAGTGTTCTCTGAATAGACTAACCATTGCTATGGGGAGTCCACTGCTGCCGAAGATCACTCGTATTTCACTGGCAATTCACCATTATTTGGCAAATTGCGAGGTTTTGAATAACTGAATGGCCACAAAATTGCACCGTACGGGGAAATTCACTGTTTGGTGCAATTTTGGGGCCAGTTCGGCTCTTTTTGAATTACCCTTTTAGGGCACTACCACCCGTTAAAATGTAGCATCTGACGACCCACCAACAGATCGCCTTGTTCGCGGTTCTCAATGTACAAGATTCATTAGAGCACGCTAGGGAAACACTGAGACCCAGCGCTAATGCGGTTGTGCACAGGATAGAACTGTTTTTTCCAGTGCAGAGTGCCGGGCCATACCTATCCCCTGCCCTCACAAGCTTGTGTAAGTATGAACACATCCAGCAAAGAACCCTCACACCCCTGCATTATTAAAATCCTCCAAGGTGGCCGTATTATCCATGTTTATATGCACACATATCTTAATTAAGGCTGATGGGCATTGCATGATAAATGCCACCCAACAGCATGTAGAGTCATTACACTGCATTTAATAAATCCAAAAGTAAGGCCAGGTGACTCACAATAACTTCCCTGTTGCAGCATATAAATAATACATCTTTCAGGGCAAGACATATCCACGTGTCCCTTTAAAAATGGTCCTAACCCTAATACTCAACCGCTTACATACTATGAATAACCCTCAGCATAAAATGTTTAAAATTACCCAACATATTAGAATTAGGATACATGTGGATAAAGGATACATATATATTATAATAGAGCCTACTGCAACAGCAGCAACATTGCTGACCAGATCCATTACTATGGTGTATGGGGCCAAGAGAACGCCTGTGCTGCATTCCTTTCAATTGCCTGTTAATTGCCTGCTAATTTGGTGCAAGGACCTTTTTTTTTTGTCAGTTAACACCAGGGTTGAGCAGTAGGTAAACTTTTACGAATAGCGTACGAGTAGAAATTAGCGCCGGGACCAAACGATCTGTTGGTTACAATAGCGCAAAATCCCAACCTCAGAAACAAAACACAACCAGCATCTAAAGAATGTTAAAAATAACAACCAAAGAAATAAAGTATTTTGCAATCTTCTGTAATCTGTGTTGTATTTGAGACAAAATAACAGATGATTCACATGTAAGAAATGCCATTGTATGACAGATTACCAAAGAGCTGACAAAGGTCTAACATCAGAACGTCTGTGTTTTCAAGTATAGATTTAGCTATGATACAACGTCAAGAATTCTAAATAGTTTTCACATTTTTATTTATAAGTCCTTTCTACAGTTAAAGGGACACACAACCTCTTACATAAGCTGTAACTAGACTACTTACTCGGGCATTGCAAACAAAAACACATTATAAAACACATTACAATACACATGCTGCTGTTTTTTCCCCCCTTAGTTCGAAGTAATTGCATGTAAAAAGTAAAAAAAAAAAATCGTCTTTCTTTATATCCGTGTTTCATTTTCTGGATTTTTCCCATAATACAACATTTACCAAAACTTTGCTTAGTGGCTCTTCTTTATTTAATCTACATTATTTACCAGTTAATGAGGCAGAAGAAGGAATATTTAGATAAGGCGGCAGGAGATTATTGTTTAGGCTACCCGAGATAAAAGCTTGCAGCTGAATGAGGTAACACAGGGAGCTTAAAAGACTTCTATTCTACCCTCTGGTGATGTCCTTTGAATACATCCCACACAATACAATGATGTGAGTCAGTGATCGACCCATTAACTCCATTATATGGCCAAATCCATGAAACTGGGGTCAAGCCGGAGGTCTTGTTGCCTTCCATTCTCTTATCAAAAGTGGGCAGGAGCCGGGGGCAGTGCTGCACGGCGCCGGGATGTTTGGTGTGGGCAGGGTATATGTGAAATGAACAATGTTATTAGATTTTCTACTTTTGTATAAAAAGGCTGAATATATTGGCATTAAAACACACCACTTTCTCCACCCTATACTCTGTCTCGGCAAGTGATTGAGGGGAATTAAGGGCTATTCCCAGAAAAGTCACTCACCATCACCATTTTTCTCCTGTAACCACAAGCCAGCCATACTCAAAGCAAACTCTCCCTCTGCAAAAAAGCCAGAAAAGGTATACTTCAATCAACACCACTTTTGCCTTTTTGTTACTGCAGCAAAAATGTGAATGTTTACATGTTCTGTTCAATAAAAACATGAAAACATATACAGAGATATTCAGAGAGCGTGAAAAGCAGGAGAATGACTGGAGAATGAAAAATTCTAGGTCAAACTAGCCGATTTGGAAAGTGAGATGAAAGGGAGAATTTTTCTGGTTTGGCTATTTTGACCTAGAATTTTTCATTCTCCTGCTTTTCACGCTCTCTGAATAACCCTGATAATGTTTGTGTTGTATTATTTTAAGCAGACTGTGTTTTTCAAATTGTTGTGACTTAGATGAAGATCAGAGCACATTTTATGACCAATTCATGCAAAACTCCACGTAATCCCAAAGGGTTCACATACTTTTTCTTGCCACTGTATATATACACTATTTTTTTCTTCCCTCCTTTTTTGATAGTTTAATTCTGTGCTGATTCTCAGTCTGCTCTGCTCCTCCCTGTTGTAAATACTTTGCATGACCAAATGTCTACCCCCTCTACATTCTGTTTTTGCTTCATCCACAGTCACTCACCCCACTGATATTGCATCCACCCACTCAATCCACCCTCCCACCCAGCCCCTATCCTAATTATATTTTCTCTATATCCTTTTCTCAGCTGCTTCAATCCTCGCTTGGTTTAACCTCATCATGCCAAAACTCTTAGTCTATCATTATGCAGTGTGCTATTTTCTCTCTGGTAATTATCTCTACACCCCCTCTGCTCCCTTTTGTTTCACTTGCCTTAATCCCTTAGATTGTAAACTCACAGGATGTCTTGCTGAGCACTCGTATAAAGTGCAGCATTAGCAGGACAATTATCCTACGGGCAGGACAGTCTGTTCCTTATGTTTTATTATTTATTATGTCACCTGTCCGTGCTTCCCCATTGTAAAGTGCTACGGAATCTGTTGGCGCTATATAAGTACTTGTAACTGTAACTATTCTATAATACTCATTAGTATCTTCGGAGCAAGGAATTTACCTGCGGTGGAAATACTCAGCCTGAGTAGCAGAATCTGTCACACTGTTGTTATACTTTTATGTAAAAGACAATATAGTAGATTTTTTAGCTTCTTTTGTCTTTCTCATTGAGTTGTAGTTGTTCCTGTGAAATGTAAAATTAGTGCACCCAGTGTACAGAACTCGCAGACCTGTACAGCAAGCGGTATCAGTTCCCTTTACCCTATTAGTTATCTCATTCCGATAGCCTGTAACATAAAGGGCAAGCGAAAAAAAAAAAAGCGATTTGCTCATTTTTTGTGAATTCTGGCAGAATAGTTTCATGTGATATTTTAAATATTTTAAACTCCGATATTATTTATTTAATTAGGATGGTAGTAATTTGATGTAAAAAAACGCGCACACAATACATGTCATTAGAAGATAACATAGAACAAACACAGAATAATAGGATGCTCACGGTCCCAGGGTGGCCCACAACCAGAACAATCCAGAGATGGCGAGATGCCGGGCAATTCAGTAATGGCTGTTTAATATGGAGGAAGGCAACGTTTCAACAGTGGCGTTAGCTGGAAAGTTGCCTTCTGCCAAATGAAACGCCCGGCATTTGGGTGCCTGGTCCTCCTTTTAATATTCTGATGATAAGCACATTGGAGGAGTAAGTAGGCTGGTGTCAGACTAGGTGCGTCCGTACTGACGTGCCTACCGGTGTCCGTTGCAGCATTGTGACGCTGCAACGGGGCCGGTCACACGCTTGTGCGCGCGCACGAAATGCGCATGCAACAAGCGTCCGTCCACAAAGCCTCTCCGTCAAAACGCTAGACGCGCATCGATGGGGCTGCAAAGCGCGACCCTCCATAGGAGTGGGTATCGATGGGATTGGAAGTCAAGTGGAAGGAACGTCCACTCTCACAGACGTTCCTTCCACTCTGAAGTGTGCTCGTCTGACCCCAGCCTAAAGCTGGGACCCTATTCTGACCCTTATCGTTACTGAGTGACCTGCTAGGCATAACGGCTCTACTGGTTAAGATTAACAGCTCCTGTCCTGGTCCAGACAGACATTTATATAGCGCCAACATATTCCGCAGCGCGCTTTACAATGGTGGAGCACAAACATGAAACATACAGCTCTATTCACTACAGGTGAAACTCAGAAGAATTGGCAGAAGAAAAGAACAATCTAGAGCAAATAGCCGATTTGGAAAGTGAGATAAATGGGAGATTTTTTCTGGGGTCCCTGGCTGCGAAATTAGAAGAAGTGTCTCGTAACGTGTCTTCTGCTTAACATTTTTAGCTTTAAAAGCTATAAATCATAATTTACTGGTTAATGTGGAGATTTATATTAAATTCACAATGTAACCAGGTGAAAGAAATCAATATACACATAACTTCTGGTCACTATAGGGGTTATTCAGAGAGCCGATCTAGCTCCGAAATGGCACCGAGAAGTGAATTTCCCCGTACGGTGACATGTCGGGGCCATTCGGCTATTCAGAGAGCAGGCAGTTCGCCAAATTTTGGCGAACTGCCAGCCAGTACGGTGCTGTTCGAAGGCAGTGAAATCCCCCATAGAGAAGCAATGGTTAATCTATTGAGAGACACTGAACAGCAGAGAAAAGTTGCCTAAATGCCCTGATGTTCGGTGGTTTCATTCGGCAGGTTTATTCAGGCGAATCCCATAGGTTTCAATGTTAAAATATTCCCGTTTTTATCCAATATCTAATAAACCTTTTATTATTTTAATCTGCAGCAAAAAGTCTCTTTATTTATTGATTTTTTTAGGATCTTTTAGGTATTTTTCGGGATTTTTACCCGTTTTTTTTTAATCGTTTCTTCTTTTTTCTGTAACAGCCCTTTTTATTATCATTAATTGGATCTTATATGTAAATTCCAGACATTTTCATTCAGTAGTTTTTTTGCCAACAGACTTTCAGTTTTGACACTTTCAATCATATTGGTTCTTTGTTTGTTTTACCCCCGTTCATTAGCTTGTCAGCTTTTTCCGGCAGCTGGTCTGCGCTGTGATCAGCGACTCTGCTTTTTCTTACGAGTCTGGTATGTTTTTTGCGGCGGGTTTAGGGGCAGGTAATCGCGCATTTTCCCTGCATTCCGGGGAATCTGCGGTGAATGCTGAATTGGAACTTTGATTCCTCGAAGTGCAGGACGAGAGAGCACCGAAATGTCAGCGACATTTCAGTGCTCACTGAATAACCCCCTATATATATTGCAAAGGCAAATTATTAGCATATTTCGTTGTAGGGGGACCGTACTGTACCTAATCTATTTGTTCAAGTTCAATGTCCAAATGAGTAAAAAAATAAAGCTAGTTTAAAGTGTAACTATAGGTCAAGTACAAATTCTTACCTACAGTAAAGAATTCTTTGTGAACTTTATATTTGGATAAAGATTTAAACTCTATGGAGAACAGTCAGTTGCACTTCATTTTCTTCACTGTAGAACATTTGCTACAGATAATGTTTTACCGTAATGATTCTTTTATATTCACCATTACATGTTCACTACATGCACTGGGATTTAATTGATTCAGTATATCTGCTCATGCAAGGGAAAGTGATCACAGTGCTACTGATGCGTATTTTTTTGATAGTTTTGGACTAGTCCCATGGAAACTGTAGAGCATTCTCTCACAGATCTTTTGGAATGGCTGTATGGCTGCCATCAATGCTCTATTAGTATGGTTAGTTAGTATGGTTATCAGGACTCTACTAAAATGCTCATCCAAGCTCTTATTATCTCCTGTCTTGACTATTGCAACCCCTTTCTCTCTAGCCTTAAGAGATCCCAGATTCTCCCTCTGCAGTCTGCAGTCTGTAATGAACGCCTGTGCCAGGCTCATCCACCTCAACTCCTGCACCTCTCACACTTCACCCCTTTATCAATCTCTATACTGGCTTCCTGTCTCCTGTAGAATCCAATTCAAAATACTGGTGCTCGCATACAAAGCTCTCCATAACCGCGCCCCTGCCTATATCTCCTCCCTTATTAGCAGGTACACCCCATCCCGACCACTTCGCTCGGCCAATGATCTGACACCAGGCATGTACTGGCCATTGGGAGTACCGGGAGAATCCAGAGGGGCCGATGGGTCAATGGGCCGGCTGAGCCGGGGGGTGCTTTTTTATTTTAAAACTTAGTAAAGCACTTAGTATAACCAGGACTGGATAACACAAGCGTGGAATGTCAGCACTTGTTTCAAAGGTCTAAAGGATTTCAGAATTGCAGGGGTGGGTTAGGGGGGGCTTCCTTGGACACCCAAACTTGGATTCTGGAGCTTACTATGGCTTTATTGTGTGTAAAGGAGCGGAATCCACAGAGACTGTGAGGATTCCGCTCCACATTTTACTTACAGCTTCTCCTTCCAGTGACTGGTGGCTTCAGAGTTTGTCAGCAGCAGCCGGAGCACCACATGTTTCTACAAACCTATAATGCCTGTGCTGTGACCAGGAGCCATCCCCAAAATGTGAAAATACATAAGGTATTGACTAAACATGCCAAGTGACCCTTATGTCTTATACCTCAGCGCTGATGCGTCTCCTGAGAGCAGTATAGTGGCCAGACTCACAGCCAGGCATGCAGGGAGTTGTAAATCTGACAGATCCTCTGATCTGACAGTCCCTCTCCCCTGCTCCCTTTCTATAGCCTATTAAGCCAGAGCTCAGTGTGGCAGTGCTGTGCTTTCTCTATAGGAGCATTAAGGCGTTCATTATCACAGGAGTCTGCAGAGCTTAGGAAAGTATTTGCTAATCAGCCATAGCCATGTAGCAGGGAGACATGTCCAGGGACAGAGTCTAGCTTGGCCTCAGATTTAGAGAAGCCGAGCGTGTACACTTTTTCTATTCATATACTGTATGTAGAGCTGGACTCTTTCTGGACTTGTCTGTCTGTTACATGGCTGAGGTTGAACAGGGATTACTTTTCAGAGCTCTGTGTACCCCCTTAATTCACTGTTCCAATATTATCAGGGTTATTCAGAAAGAGAGAGGTGAAAACCTTGAATGACTGAAGAAGGAAAAATTCTAGGTCAAAATAGCCAAACCAGGAAAATTCTCCCATTTATTTCACTTTCCAAATTGTTCATTCTCCTGGCAATTCTCAAGGTTTTTACCTCTCTCTGAATAACCCTGTATGGCACAGTTCTGAGCCCCTTCTTAGAAGTGTACCCTAATTACATTTTATTAAAGTATATTTTAATATGTATCATATGATTTATCTTTTTATAAAATAATTTAATCAATATTTTAATTTAAATTAAGTATATTTTAATGCATATTTATTTTAATTGTTAAAATTACATTTACATGAATATATAATTCATATTAAAATACAATTTATTTTAATAATCCATAATTATTTTTTAATTCTATTGCTGTGGAGCTCTGTGATACGCTCATACACATCGTACATTGCTGTGAGTTTTATGGCTGTGTGATACGCATCAACAGGTTTTGGTGGGCATGGGGGATCAGTATTTCATCCTTGGATCCAGGCAACACAATGTCTTGTGCTGGCCCTGCTCCAGTACATATCAATATATTAATCCGGCCCTGCGTGTTTGCATATGGGAGTGGGCCGGTCTGGATGAAGTCTAGGGCTGTTTTTTTGTCCCAGTCCAGCCCTGTCTGACGTTATCGTCTCCTCGCCCCCGCACCCCTAACTCTCGCTTTCAGGACTTCTCCCGATCTGCCCCATTTCTATGGTACTCCCTCCCCCGCAACATTAGAGGGCTGAAAGGCAAAGCGCCAAAAGTACACGCAATTTCGGTGCTTTCTGAATAGACCCTTAGGCCTTCTATTGATATATATATATATATATATGCTTTTTGTACTCTGTTGTATGAATAGATGTTTCCTTTGAATGCTCTATTTGTGCTGATATTCCCCTTCACTTTATTATTTCGATTTAGTTTATTCTTGAATTTTTTTGTAATTTTTTAAATTCATATGGTTATCTAATATTTTTTTAGCACACCAAAACAAAAAAGTAATGACCTGATAATGGTCGATAATGCAATTTTTTAATGGAATTTGACCGCTGTCATCTCCTGAAGCTCTATGATTGCGTTATATAAATATATATTATTATTATTTATATAAATTATTTGTTTTTCTGCATCTCCTAAAAATCTGGTTTTAGCTTTGCTGTGATTCTGCAGCTCCTTAGATCGGTATATTTAGATGTCACATGTATAAAGACAGCAAGATATATCTGCACAGCCTGTTATATGTCTGTGTTGTTAATTTAATTCTTCACAGTTTCTAAGGTTTTGTTATAAAAAAAAACAATCAAAAACAATTGAATCTATCCCTGTCTATATATCTGTCTATTGTTTTGTTTATACGTCCATTGAAATAGATTGCTCAATAATGAAGGAGGAAAATGCAACAACGGGGTCATTATAACAGAAACATTTCATGTGTCAAGATTCCGGTTTTTGACAGTATAAGCAGCCCGTTTGAGCTGTGAACTTGATTTCAGATTCATTTCAATGTTTTCATGTTATTTTTCTGCTCGTTCGCTCTTATCTGATACAAAAGAACTGACGCCGGACTAGTTTTATCTGGATTTAATACTTTTTTTTTTTAAATGGTCAGCTAGGAATAATCTATTGCTTTTACTTCGTCTAATACCTAACAAGTCAGAGCACTGCCATGACTTTCACAGCTGGTAGATACCATCAATGCTGACTGATACAATTAATAAATAGACGTTGAGATACATTATCGCAAGCTTTAAGGTTACAGCAAGCTAGGAAATGCCTATACCATTCAGGTATCGGAGAGTAAGCCACAGCAATTTACGTGGAATTGAAGGAGGCCCCTTAAAACAGTGATTGTCTACCATGTCCGCTCAGATGTTTCCGAACAACATTTTCTACAGTGACATCATCAATGGTCTAAGATATTTTTAATCTACACAGACTGTATAAATAAGGACCATGTGAATAACCAAACCCACTTTTATTCTTTGATTGTGAAAGGATGGTGGCTGGCCCAATGTGCAGCCAAACCCAAAATAGTAACTAGTGTTAGGACCAAGTGATCTAAGAGCTACGAAAAAGTTACCACCAGCTCAGTGGTGCAGATAACAAATTTTACTGCTGCAGAATCTATTACCTGCAGCTCAAACCCCCCAAAAAACCAAATACTCTCTTCTCATCCCACGGCGAGAATGGCAGCCCGATCCGCTGCTTCTGGCCACCGGGAGCAGAGTGAGACTGGGGGAAGAAAGTCCCCTGTCTCTATCCGCGATCATTCCACCGACCAGCAGGATCTCGCAAGAGGCAAGATCCTGCTGGTGATGTTCCCGGCAGCACGATCCACCATGGTGTCCTATGGACGCCATGGATGGGGATGCTGGGGACGGTGCTGCAGTGCTGCCCCCAGCATCCGCGAGCTTAGCGATCACTAAGGGGCAGGGTGCCAGACTCCGCGCCTGCCCCGCGATCTGCTGGGGAAACTAGGACGCAAAGGGGAAATTTGCGAACACTAACTTTTCCCCTTAGCATCCCAGTTTTTGCCAGCATCACATGATAGTGTCTTGGGCCTGTGATGGGTTGTAGCAATTATTCTATATGCTATAGAGGACCAACATCTAGAATGGCATTGTCACCGAATCTCTTAATCCTTGCCCGCAGACACTGCTGATCTTTAGAATAGCCAGATTGCTAAAAGCAGTACAGACACGTAGAATAAATGGAGACAGAACAAGCCAAAGTTAGGAACCAGAGCAGGTAATCAGACAAAGCCAGGGGTTTGAACCAGTATGGGTAGTCGGACAAAGCCAGGAGTCAAAACCAGAACGGATAGTCAAACAGAGCCAGGAGTCAGAACCAGAATGGATAGTCAAACAGAGCCCGGAGTCAGAACCAGAACGGATAGTCAAACAGAGCCAGGAGTCAGAGCCAGAACGGATAGTCAAACAGAGCCAGGAGTCAGATCCAGAACAGATAGTCAAACAGAGCCAGGAGTCAGAACCAGAACGGATAGTCAAACAGAGCCAGGAGTCTGTATACAATCAAATCAAGGAGAGCAAGGGTTAACACTAGAGGAAGTAAAGCCTGAGTCCATACACAGTAAATCAGAATATAAAAGGAATCGCACTGATTAGGATAAATCACGACAGGGCAGCATAACTCACTACTTGTTTTTTTAAATCCGAAGGCTGCTGGCCCTGCGCATCCTGAGGGGAGCCGTGACAGGGACCTGTACAGGAGGCCTGTCTTTGGCATGAGCAGGCCTGGCAAAACCAGCAGGCATGACAGATTGTTGGGGATGCAAGGAAATTCTCATCTTGCCTGTTTCCTGTCTCCCCTTTTGTTCATATAATAGACTAGCCTAGGTATAAATAGCCATCCACATTCCAGGAGCCAGTTGGGTGTTTTGCAGATTACATACAAACTATTGGCAGTGGACTTGATGTAGCAGTGGGACTCATCATCAATAATGTTTATGACTAAGTGAATCACCAATTTTATCAAGTTGGCCTCTAGTCAGTCAGAGTTGAGATGATTCTGGATACTCCCTATTATGTTATCTACAACAGTTTGTATCAAACAATGGGCAGTATTTAACACTTTAAATAACAAGTACTTTTAGTTGGATACAATATTATCATAACATTCATTTGAGACCAGTGGGACTCCCAGCATTCCGGATGAGCCAGTAATTATTATTATTATTATTGTCATCATTTATATAGCGCCAACAGTTTCCGCAGCGCTTTACAATAACCGAAGGGAACGAAATACATATAAACGGACATAAGATGGAGGTGTAGAGGGCCCTGCTCATAAGAGTTTACGGTTTAGAGGGATTGGGGTTGAGGAAGACAAGAGGAATTTCCCTAGATAGCAGGATCATTAGTGCCAGTGGTTCGGGAATGGTGGGGCCACAGAAGCAGCTTCAATCATGTGTGAGTAGGTGAGCAGAGGGATGAGTTGCATCAGTGATGTGGTACGCTAATCTTAAGAGATGGGTTTTGAGGGATTTCTTGAAGGCCTGAAGGTCAGGGGAGAGTTTGATAGGGCGAGACAGGTCATTCCACAGGATTGGTGCTGCCCTTGAGAAGTCTTGGAGGCGAGAGTTGGCCGTGCATGTGTAATAGAAAGCTTCTAATACAGAATTAAGCCCCGTGTTATTAGGAATGCTGGGGACCCCCAGCATTCTGGATTCTTTGGGATTACAGGATCTGGGAGACCTGAGCTCTGTAGATGTGGCTCGGATTCAGCATGGCTCCAGCATTTCACACACTGGGGCTGTCCAGAGGCTCCCGGCATGTGCCGCAGTGTGCTGCAGCACTCGGGAGCCAGGATCCCATGCGCCAGGACCCGTTCGTGTGCCCCTAATTCGGAATTACTAAAATCCGGAAGGCTCAGAAAAGTCCGGTTTTCGGAAACCTCTGGATTTTAGAATTCCGGAAAAAGGGGTGCTCAACCTGTAAAAACATTTGGTCCAAACTATTAACCATTAATGTCTTCCAATTACTGGGCCAATTATGAATGTAGCAGCCTGGTACGTAATAATGGGGAGCTGCTAACATTTACCGGCAGCAATGCTATGTGCCACAAATGGAAGTGACACCTGGAGTTCATTGGACTCCACAGAGATCAGAAAGAGCTGTTGGAAAGCAAATGGGAACTATTCTTTCACAGTCTCCCTCTGCTATCAGTGAGACTGAAGACAGCAAATTGCACCATCCTCTGTATCGTGGGTTCAGAGGGCAAGTGTAGATTTTTCTTCATACTTAACAGCTCCCTCAAAAATGATAACAGATCATTTGGAACAGAGCCTGGAATGTGCAGTAAACACTTAAGAAGGATATTATAGCAATCAGGGGTGGACTGACAATTAATGGGGCCTCTGTGCGATATGAGATCATGGGGCCATGGGGCCCTTGTGCCATGCCCAAAAAGGGCCACACCCATACAATACTCCACCCATACGAAGCATCACCCACATGCTTGTTGTGTTAAAGAATCTATTCTTTATACATGTGATATTCTATATACAGACGATCTGTAGCTATCCGTATTCTGAACACGGTTAAGGGCTTAATCCCCCTTCTTTGGAAACAGCCCCTTTGTCCATCTCTGATGACCTGGTATGATAAGATGAATGACCTCTGCTCCATGGAACAAATCCACTACTCCGAGACCAATAGAATGCCCCACTAACTATTAATCTGGTCCAGATGGCTTCTGATCTTGCCCACCTCTAGATTTCGTGCCCTCCTCCACTGTTAACGCCCTGCTGTTGAATCCCGAGCCGACCCCTCGCCTCATTCCTTCCATCTCCACCCCCCTTTCTGCTTTTACATACAGGGTTATTCAAAGAGATCCGAATGGCTGCCGAAAGGGATCCGAACGCTGAAAATCAGCGTTTGGTTACCTTTCTTGGCCATTTGGCTATCCAGAGAGCAGGCAATTAGCCAAATCTTGGTGAATTGGCTGCACATACAGTGCCTGTTCGGTGCCTGTTCGAGGGCAGTGAAATCCCCATAGAGAAGCAATGCTTCATCTATTCAGAGAACAAAAACCAGCAGTGAAAGGTTCCCAAAATGCCCTGCCATTCGGTGGTTTAATTCGGCAGGTTTATTCAGACGAATCCCATAAGCTTCAATGTTAAAAATATTCCAGTTTTAAGTCAATATCTAATAAACCGTTCATTATAATATTCTGCAGTAAAGAGTCTCTTTATTTATAGATTTTTTAGGATATTTTAAGCATTTTTCGGGATTTTTTTTTTTTAAATTACGATTTTTTTTAAAAATTTGTAACTTTACTTATTTTTTCTGTAACAGCCCTTTTTATTATCATTCATTGGATCTTATATGTAAATTTCAGACATTTTCGCTCAGTAGTTTGTTTGTAAACAGCGTTTCACTTTTCAAACATTCAAGCAAACTGTTTTTCTAATTTATTCACTGCATTCGTCTGCGGTGTCGGCTTTTTCCGGCGGCTGCGCTGTGTGCGATCGGCTCCTGCTCGGGTTTTTCTGGCGTTTTCGGCGGGTTAATCCAGATGTTTTTGCGGATTTCGGTGTGGGCTCACCCTCGTTTGCGGTGAGTTTTCGGCAGATTTGCGGCGACCTTTCCCTGCAATTCGGGGACCCTGTGGTGCTTGCTGAGTACACCGCAGGGTCGCCGAAATGGGATCGCCAAATCAAAACGAATTGAAGAGAACGAAAAGTCACTTCTCTTTGAATAACCCTGATAGTGTGTTATCAGGAACCTGCATTCTAGATTACTTACATTTCGGTCCTGCGTGACAAAGAAAACACATGCTACTGTATTGACAATGGTTTGAAATATTTTATTGATATGCAAATAATTTTTTTTTTTGTAAATATATATTTAAGTAATTATTTTCAGTTAAGAAAATCAACAAGACATCCCCTCACGACCTGAACTGGACAGAAAACATACAGCAAGGAAGCAATAACTACAAATACAGTATATTAATGCAGGTGGAATTTTTCGGCATTGTTAAAGCATTACAAGGGAACTGATTGCGGTTCTCTGGCTGCCAGATCTAGTGTTGATATGCCAACTATAATCATTTGATAGCAGGTCCACATACAGGAAAGTGAGAAAGAATATCATTACATATCATTAAAAATGACAGATAGATGACTGGTAAAATTAAACAGGACTCCCTGTACATTGATATGAAAAAGATATTAAAAAAAAGAATATGTCTTCGTGTTTAATACATAACATTGTGTAATTATAAATGTTCTCAGTTTCAAGGACACACTCGATAAAGAATGTAGTCTCGAATATTTTTTCTCTGTCGAAACCCTTTATAAATTAGCATATAAATAAATGTTGAAATGAATGTACATTTTGCATTACGAGGGAGTAAATGAGGTTACCGAGCATTTAAATGTTCAGAAACACAGTTGTTATCGTAGAGTTCCCCGTAGAATACAGTGAAAAGGAACATTACTTCAAAACGAGTCAATTTGGCTGTCTGATATTTTTTCCCCCATTAATGTTCATAAAAATGGGTGTATATACAAGAATTTACAGATCGGTACTGTATAATTATATGGAAAGCATATGGAACAATAATCTGCTAAGAGCTTTTGATTCTTCTTGCTACAGATTTTATTCTTCTTTACCGTACAGTTTCCCCTTAGTCTCAACCTATTAGGATAGGTCAATGGATTGGTAAGCCGAAAAGAAGCGAGCCCCATATGAGTATCTGGGGGGGGAAAGAAGTGTATAGGGGCAGGGCCGGATTAAGATCAATTGGGCCTGGAGCTGAAGATTTTGGGCTTTTTTTGGAATTTAGTGAGATGAAAACATATTTTTGGCTATTTAGTAGTGCAGATACGGTATATCTAACCAGGCAGATACTGTGTGAGCAAATTTACATTCAAATTTCAATCATTTAAAGAAACAAATCCTACCTGAACCCCACCGTAAGAAAGCAAATTGTACAACAAATGCTTATGCCGGCTATTGATTACAGAGATGAAGTGTATGCAGCCGCCCCGCAAACACACCTTCAGAAACTTACCACGTTGTATAACTCATGCTGCCACTTTGCGCTACAATGTAACTACATGACCCACCATTGTGACATGTTAAAAGAGCTAAACTGGCCGTCGCTGGAGTCTAAACGTACCCTTCACCTTTCCAACTTGGTGTTTAAGAGATTTTCTGGGAAGCTGCCACCCTACCTGAATAGACTGCTTCCCTCAGCAGTTCCCTCATCTATAACCTCCTGTCCAGGACCAGCACCTTACTTGCAATACCACAATACAAAAAGACAGTGGCTCGGTCCTCATTTTCCTACAGAGCACCGCAATTATGGAATAACCTCCCAGATGCCATCAAATCTTCCCCCAGTCTAAAGTCACTTAAGAGTTCCCTATTAACATACCTCAATACGGAATGCACCTGTAAACATGTAACATAATGACTATTTCCTACATATTAATTTTCTGTTAATCTGTATATTTGTGTTTTTTTAATATCTTGCATTGTATTACTTTGTATTTCTGTAACAACTGTAACATTTTAATGTTCTTGAAACCAGGACATACTTGAAAAGGAGAGAAATCTCAACGTATCCTTCCTGGTAAAATCCTTTATAAATAAATAAATAAAATTTACAGCGTGTAAATTTTTTTTTTTTTTTTACATTTTATCATCCAAACCTTTGTGGTTATATATTTGATAGGGTATTCTTGTTAAAAAATTGAAATGGGAACCTGTTACTGCATTTTTCTGAGAAGATATAAAAATGTTAACCAAAAAATGAGAAAAAAATATGAAATATTTCTCTTGTGCTTTGGAGGATGGTGTTTTATGAATAATGTGACTATGTATAAAACACTGACATTGCTCCCAGCGTGGGAAATGAGAAGGTGAGTAATAGCAGTGGTATTGCTCATTTTATACGTGACAAATGGACAATGCCATCGCTTTGGAACTAAAAATAGTTTTTTTGTTTCTTTTCTTTTAGATTTTACATTGTCACATTTGGTATCAATGCAAAGGCCAGACTCTGACCTGTTCAATGACACCTCACTTGACCTTGTGAGGTGTAAAGATTAGTGGCACAGGGTTCCAAAGTCGTCGTCCCCCAGTGCTCTTCGCTGCACTGCGGCGGTTTAGGTTTTTGATTTTAAAATACATAACTGATTGTGCCATTACCTCCACACTTGTTGGTGACATGAGAAATGAGATGGTGAGTTAGTGCAGCATCATTGTTCACTTTATAATTGAAAAGTGAAAAATATTGCTGTGCTAGAAAAAGAAAAAATAAAGAAATATTTATTTTATTTTTGTTACATAAACCCTAGGTCAAATTTGATATCATTTGAATGGTCATGCTCTGGCCTTTCCAGTGATACATCACGTGACCCTGTATCTGCTATGGAGTTGGAGATACAGGGGTCCAAATGCCCATCAATGCAGATATAGTTATCCTTTCTCTGAACCTATTCTGGGACATGGGCCTGGAGCTGCTGCTCCATCAGCCCCTATGTTAATCCAGCCCTGTATAGTGTATATGTATAGTACATTTCAGTGCCCTCTCGTTCCCCGCGCTTCCCTGCACTTCGGGGAATCAACGTTCACCACCCTATGGTGTATTCAGCATTCACAGCAGGGTCCCCGGAGTGCAGGGAAAACCCGATGCAAACCCGACGAACACTTGCTGAACCCTCACTGAAAACCTGAAGAAACCCCCGCAAAAATAACGCCGATCACGCCGGAAAAAGCCAACGAGCCGCTGATCACAGTGCAGAGCAGCTGCCGTAAAAAGCCGACAAGCTGATGAACGGGGTAACGGGGTAACAAAAAACAGTACACTTGAAAGCTTCAAAATTGAAACACTGTTTGTGTAGCGCTCACCCCCGAAGGAGCCGCTTAAAATATTAAAACAATTTGGGCTCGTCTCCCCATGGCAAGAGAAATAACGGACGCGACACAGGTGGATGGGGTTAAAGATTTGGTGCGTTTACTGTTCCCAGTGAACGGGGAAAAAGGCAGGGTAAATAAAATGCACATACAGGGGTGGGACAATAATGCAAGGGGGGATAAATAATAATACAGTACATATAACACAACTTTAACAAATACTCCCTCGATCCCGAGTAGAAAGCTAAATAGCAATGTTCCTCTCTAACATACACATATACATATAGATAACATAGGAATGTAACTCTTCCTCACCGTATCCATTAATCCCAACCCCGAATAACCCTCCCCAAACACCCCAAAGTGTAGGTGTGCATGTGAGTGTAGCGGTCGCGCTGGCCAGCAAAAATATAAATATATCAGGGGAAAAAAGAAAAAAAATCAAAATACTCTTCGTGCACAATCTTAAAAAAAACAGTCTCGGTCACTAGAGATCTCTTCAAAAGAAATGTAAGTCCCAACCGTTGGGGCCCTTGTTGCAGAAAATGCGGTGTTGTACCCCGCTATGGTCTATGCAGTGGTGGCAGAGATGCGGTATCGTACTGCACTATGGTCTATGCAGTATGTAGCATTTGCAGGTTGTACTGCGCTGTGGTCTATGCAGTTTTCGGGGTTTGTGGGTTTGTACTGCGCTACGGTCTATGCAGTAACGGAAGTGCGGTGATGTACTGCGCTGTGGCCTATGCAGGCCTCTCACCCTTCCAGACGCTCGGGCGACACGGGTCCCAGCCTCCCCAGTCAGCCTTTCCAGCCTCTGAGTCGGTCCTCTGGCTCCTCAGACGGTGATCCGGCTCTCTCTCCCAGGCGCGCGTCCGCACCCTGTGCTTCGTGCTGGTCCCTCCGGCTTGTAGCCTTCCGATCTTCGGACTGTGCAGCCTCACAGCCGTTTCGGTGTCCGTGGCCGGGTCCCCGGTCCGCGTCCTCCGCTTTTCCCCGTTTTCCTCTTCTCCCCTCCTCTGCGTGCTTCTCTCCTCTCTCCTCGGCTCCCTCCCTCCTTGTCCGTTATTTTCAAAAACTCCCGCCAAAAAAAACGGCTTTCTCTTCGCGAGCCGGCTCCTTGCGCCCGCCGTTGGGGCTTTCCTTGCACACTTCCTGCATCTCCCGGCGCTAGGCATGCCGGGAGATGTAGTCCATCGGCGCTACACTCTCCCCCCTCTAGAATCCTTGGGTCTCTCCAAGGAGGTGCAGCGTGTGTATGAGTGCGTACATGTGTGCTAGTTACACTTCCCTCCTTGACATAACCCAACTTTACATATACTTTCTCCAAACGTTCTAACAATTCTATGGCCTCTACTAACATAGCGGACACTTTGGGCACTCTTGTCACGGTGGTCACAGCCTCTTCCGTACAGCGTCCTGATGAGTCGTAGGTGAGCCTTCTTGGAGGCCGAACAGAGCGTTTTGGCATGACTAGCTCTTGGTCGGGTAGGCCCTCACTAGGCGTGAGGGTTTCTTCTCCCCTGGTGGAGCCTCTAGGCTCCGTTGATCTCCTGTCGGACAGACCCTCAACAGACGGGGGAGTACCGACCCCCTCGATGGAGCCTCCTGGCTCTGTCGATCCTCCATTGAGCAGACCTTCAACAGACTCAAAAGTGTCCTCTCTTCCCACTTCGTGAAATTCACCTGGTTGATCCCCACACGTTGTCACTTCCTCTTCATCCTCGTAGGACCCTTCCAGCGAGGGCATGGAGTCATGTTCCGATCGAACGTCTTCTTCTTCAGGGGAGTCCACCTCGACATGGGTGTCTTCCAGGCGGAACTCGGGAGCTTCAGGCCGCAAGTTGCTCTCCCGAGTTCCCCAAACCCAACGAGTCCCGTCCGGCTCCTGCGACAGCCCTTGAGCCTGACGGCCACTCCCTCCTCCACTGTCCCCTTCGCCTGTGCCTACCTCCCAGGCCTGCGAAGGCCAGTGGTGGGGAGGTAGGGTCCCCAAAGGCAGGGTAGGTGGAGGGGTTTCGTCCCAGTTCGGGACCTCTGCGGTCTTCGATATCGTGAGCGAAGATGTTGAATCCTCAGTCGCCAACGAACTCGACGGCCATATCCACTCAAGGCAGAGACTCCCCTCATCGCTGTCGTCTTCGCCGGCGTCCGCTCCCCGGGCCTGCTGAGACCTGGTGCGGGGAGCTGGACAGGGCCCAGGGAGACTCGGTGCGAGGGCTTGCTCCCCGATTGGGATCCTCACTGCTTCTCCCAGTGGTAACAGGTGATTCCTGTGCCAATTCTTAAGCGGGCCTGCTCGACCCTCGGGTCGGATCTGGTAGACCGGCAGTCCCGGCAGCTGCTTGCAGATTAGGTAAATTTGCGAGCTCCATCGGTCGGCCAACTTGTGTCGGGCAGCCACGCCCAGATTCTTTAACAAAACCCGATCGCCGGGCTGTAGATCATGCAGTCGGACCCGCAGGTCGTAGTTTTTCTTGTTCCGCAGTTCCCTACTTCCTGAAGTCTGACGGGCATGCTCGAACGCGGAGGCCAAGTTCTTCCGAAGTCGATCCACATATCCTTTGTGTGAACTTCCAGACGTTCCGTCGGGCGCTACCCCAAACGCCAGGTCAACCGGCAGCCGAGCCTCTCTTCCGAACATTAACCGGTAAGGCGAGTACCCTGTGGAGTCGTTCTTGGTGCTGTTATAGGCGTGCACCAGTGTGGCTACTTGTCGGCTCCAACTCTGCTTCTCTCGGACGGACAGTGTCCCTAACATGTTTAGCAATGTCCGATTGAATCTCTCGGGTAAGGCGTCACCTTGCGGGTGGTACGGGGTTGTTCGAGTCTTCTGGATGCCAAGTGAGTGTAGTAGCTGTCCCACTAGTTTTCCCTCGAAATCCCGACCCTGGTCGGAATGGATCCTCTTCGGCAGACCGTAATGGACAAAAATTTTTTCCATCAACACCTTCGCCACCGTGTGAGCGCGTTGATCCTTGGTGGGGAAGGCTTGGGCGTAACGCGTAAAATGGTCGGTTACTACCAGGATGTTTCCCTGGCCACTTGTATCGGGCTCTAGGCATAGAAAGTCTATACACACCAAGTCCATGGGGCCTTGGCTCTGTAGGTGTCCCATAGGCGCGGCTCGGGCGGGCAGGGTCTTCCGTTGGATACATCTGAGGCACGAACGACAATACCCCTCCACTTCAGCCTTCATTCCCGGCCAGTAGAAGCGGTCTCGCACTAACTTGAAGGTTTTCTCCACACCCAAATGCCCGTGATTGTCATGCAGTGACTCCAACACCTTTTCCCGGTGCTTCTCAGGGAGGAACAGTTGCGTGACTTCCTCGTGATCAGAAGACGGTGCTCTACGGTATACCACCCCCTCTTGTATAGTCAATCTTTCCCACTCTCTGTAAGCCAGTTGGGCCCCTTCCAGACGACTCGTCTGCAAAAGTTCCCGCTTGTCTTCTTTCAAGGCTTTCCCAACTAAAGCGATGAGGGCATCTTCGGCTTGGTCGCCTCGTAAGTCTTTCCTTGAGAGTGCCGGTAAATCCGTGTCCTTGAGTTGGGTGAGGTTGCAGTAGAGTTCGGGAACAGCCCCAGCCCTGATTCCGATTGCCTCGGCTCCGGCTCCTCTCTCCCCGTTCGACCCCTCGACACACGGCCTGCACCCCGTCTGGAGTCAGCTGAGTCCATTCTGTATGATGGGGTCTCCGAGACAGAGCGTCTGCGTCCCTGTTGTTCACTCCCGGTCGGTACTTCAGGCTGAACTGGAATCCGGATAACGCAGCCAGCCACCGATGTCCGGTTGCATCTAACTTTGCCGTGGTGAGGATGTATGTCAGTGGGTTATTGTCGGTCTTTATTACAAACTCAGCTCCATATAAATAGTCCTTGAGTTTGTCCACCACGGCCCACTTCAACGCTAGGAACTCCAGCTTGTGAGTTGGGTAGTTTCGTTCCGATGGTGTGAGACTCCGGCTCACGTAGGCTACGGGCCGCAGCAGATCGTCATGCTCTTGGTACAGGACCCCTCCCAAACCCTCTCTGCTGGCGTCCACGTGTAACTCGTACGGCTTTTTTGGATCTGCGTACGCTAGAACAGGCGCTCTGGTCAGACTCTCTTTTAACTTTCGGAAGGAATCTTCACATCCTTCAGTCCACTCCTCTTGCACTGACTCTTTAGCCTTCCTCTGCCCGAAGGCCGGCGTCCCCTGACTCGGAGCCTTCGATTCCACTTGTGTCTCTTTGTTCTGTAGAAGTTCGTTCAGTGGTTTCGAAATTTTGGCGAACCCCTCCACGAACCTTCTGTAGTATGAACAGAACCCCAGAAATGACCTTACTTCCGTGACCGTCCGCGGTCTAGGCCATGACGTCACCGCCTCCAACTTCCGTGGATCCGTGGAAACGCCCTCCGCCGAGACTACGTGTCCCAAGTAAGTCACCGAGGGTAGGCAGAACTGACACTTTTCCAGCGACAGCTTCAACCCCTCTTCATGGAGTCTCTTCAGTACTTTCTCCAGTCTCTGTTCGTGTTCCTCCAGGGTTTTTCCGAAAACAATGATATCATCCAGGTACACAAGTACCTCTATCAAGTTCATATCTCCCACGGTCTTCTCCATCAATCGCTGGAAGGTAGCGGGTGCCCCAGTGAGGCCCTGGGGCATCCGATTGAATTCGAAGAACCCCAGCGGGCATATGAATGCCGTTTTCTCTCTGTCATCTGGGTGCATGGGTATTTGGTGGTAGCCACTCCGAAGGTCCAGCACGCTGAACCACTTCGCCCCTGACAGGCACTGTAAGGCGTCCTCTATTCGAGGGGTGGCGTACTGGTCTGGGATGGTTCGCTGGTTTAGGGTACGGTAGTCGATACACAGCCGGATGGAGCCGTTCTTCTTTCGGACCAGCACGATCGGCGAGGCGTAGGGACTTCTGGACTCTTTGATCACCTTTGTCCGTTGCAGTTCGTTCAGCTGCTCCCTCAAGTCGTCCAAGTCCCCCAGCGGGACTCGCCTGGACCTCTCCCGGAACGGCTTGTCTTCATGCAATCGGATACGGTGTTCGGTGCTCTTTGCCAACCCCACGTCGAACTCATCCCTGGAAAATAACTCCTTCCACTTCAGCACTTGAGCCTGAAGGCGCCTCTTCCACTCTTCGGAGATGGGAGCGTTCTTCGGGAAAAAGTTTTCTTCCGGGATGTCCTGTCCCCCTTCACTCCCCCAGACGGGTTAGGGAGCAGAGGCTTGGCGGACGCCACCTGTCCAATGGGTGTCCGAGCCTTCAGGACGACCGGTGAGGTTGATACATTGCACACATCAACGGAGACCCTTCCGCTAGTTTGCTGCAACATCTTCGTGGGTATTACCTCGGGGACTATTTCCAAGCCCACTTCACCCCCTTTGATAGGATCAGTTTCCAGCAAGACGTACGGCCCCGTCGGCAGTCCATTCGTTCGGACGGATACCTGCAGGCGGGCTACTTCTCCGACTTGCAAAACCTTCCGAGGCCCTCTCAGCCTCCCACACGCCCTACTTCGGTCGGTGCTTGCTGTTCTTCAATCATCTTATTGTAGACGGGACGCAACAGGGGGTGTAATTCCCCAATGGGACCTTCTTCCAGAGTCAAAGGAGTTAGAAGGCGCCGCACCAGGTCCGTGTTCGTCCCCACGATCATGGATCCTCGATGGTCTCCTGTAGGCCGAGGACACACAATGGCCAAAGCCTCGCAACTTCTGGGCTGTCCGGTGACTTCGGGTCCCAGGTCTAGCTTCACCTGCAGATACCCGTCGTACGGGAGACTTTCCGTCCCAATGCCCCATATCTCCAGATCCTTCAAAGCTTTCAGGGGCAAGTGCTTCAGGTGCTTCTCATAAAAGTCGCGGTATAGAAGGGTCACCTGTGCCCCAGAGTCCAGCAAGGCCTTTGTATAGATTCCCTCGACTCTGATCGGAACTACGGGGGAAGGCCCTATTAGGTGCTTCGGGATTTCTGCTGACGTAGAGCAGGGTTTCGGTCCCGTCCTTTTCACTCTTATTTTCTTACGACTTCGGTTCGCCTTGAGCGGGTTCTTTCCTTCTTCTGAGGGGCTTCTGGTTCCGGGGGGACCGCGGGGTCCGTCCCGACAAGCTCAGTGATCGCGGGGTTGCTCGTTTCACTTGTCCTGTCTACCCACGTGACGGTCCTGGAGCTCTCGGTGTCTTCGGGGCGCCCCAGCTGCTCCTCTACTGGGGCCCCATGGCGTTTCCCGCCGACGTGGCGGAGAACAGCTTCTTTATGATCTGAGCTAGTTCTGTTTCGGGGGAGGTTTCTGTCTTTGGCTTCTGGCACTGTGCCCGAAAGTGACCCATCTCGCCACACCTGAAACACTTCCTCCCCGCCAACTCTGCCGACGGATTGGTCCCGGTGAATTTTGACACGGGGGTCTGACCGGACGCCATGGTCGCGTTTCCGGTGCCTTTTTCCATGAAGGCCTTCTGTAATGCTGCTTGGGTTTCAATCACCTTTAACAAGACTTGACTCCATTCTGACTGAGTCTGCTGCATTCTTGTTTGAGTTTCTTGTATTTGTTGGATGGCCTTTTTCAGGTCCGTATGCTGCCGGGGAAAAGGTTCGCTAGTGATAACCTCCATCGCTCGGGGGGTCGGAGAGGGGTCCCGTCCTTCTATCTCGGAGCCGTAAGTGTCGCTGGATTCTTCATCCCATAGCGTGCACTCCCTGGGCCGTGCCTGTTGGGTGTGCACCTTTACTCCACTTTTCGACGACTTCTCTTCCAATAGTGCTTCCTCCTCTCGGACCGTTCGGATTAGTTCCAGATACTTTAGTTCTTGGTTGTTTCCTTTTGCCCTTAACTTAAGCATCACTGGATCTAAAGGTTGAGCGCCCCTTAAAACTTGCTGCATGCGGATTCCATCAATCTTCTCTGGATCAACTCCTTTCTTCAGTAATATGCGGTGTAAAATTCGGTCCAACCGCCCCATGTACTCGGTCATTTTTTCTCCTTTCTGTTGGTAGGTGTGTTCATATAAAAAAAATAATTCTGCTACTTTCTCGGTCTGCCCAAACACCTCCTGCAGGATATTCAGATAATCTAAAGCCGTGCAATCCCGTTGACTTGCCTTTAAATTTCTGACGGCCTCGGACGCGGGTCCTCTCAGACTTTCCGTTAGTCTTTGTTTCCTTTGGGACTCTGGGATATCCCATTCATCCATGGCTTGCGTCGCCTGCTCCACCCATTCGTCATAGGTTTCCTCTCCTGCCGGTGTTGGGGTGTTTCCTGAAAAAATTCTCAGACGCCTGTAATTAAAATTAACCGGTGGGGGGTCGTTTCTTTTTTCTAGTAATTCACCGATGGCTCTGACAAAAACTTCTGGCCATCTGTCCCGGTGTTCCTGCTTCCGCGTACTCTAGTTTCGGCACTCTGGGTCTGTATATTTTGGCTTCCATTCCTTCCGCTATGGTTATGCTCTCTTTTTGGAAACAGTCTGGGATACCTCCCCTCCACTCAAATAATACGTGCGTCTGTGCAACGTCTTGGTACCTCACGTCTTTTATTCCTCTCTCCGTGCGTCTGCGCCAACGCTCGTATAGCTTGACAAATTCTTTCCTGTTCCCATGTGCCTGTGGGAATCTCTAACACAACACTTGAGGCCAACTCGCTATCTCGCTGTCTACACCATCCAGCGGCAGTCCATTTTTCTCTCGCCAAAAAGAACGGTATTTTTAGAGACGAATCCCGGCTCGAGCCCCCACGTGTAGCGCTCACCCCCGAAGGAGCCGCTTAAAATATTAAAACAATTTGGGCTCGTCTCCCCATGGCAAGAGAAATAACGGACGCGACACAGGTGGATGGGGTTAAAGATTTGGTGCAGTAGTGGAAAAAGGCAGGGTAAATAAAATGCACATACAGGGGTATAAAAGGGGGGATAAATAATAATACAGTACATATAACACAACTTTAACAAATACTCCCTCGATCCCGAGTAGAAAGCTAAATAGCAATGTTCCTCTCTAACATACACATATACATATAGATAACATAGGAATGTAACTCTTCCTCACCGTATCCATTAATCCCAACCCCGAATAACCCTCCCCAAACACCCCAAAGTGTAGGTGTGCATGTGAGTGTAGCGGTCGCGCTGGCCAGCAAAAATATAAATATATCAGGGGGAAAAAAGAAAAAAAATCAAAATACTCTTCGTGCACAATCTTAAAAAAAACAGTCTCGGTCACTAGAGATCTCTTCAAAAGAAATGTAAGTCCCAACCGTTGGGGCCCTTGTTGCAGAAAATGCGGTGTTGTACCCCGCTATGGTCTATGCAGTGGTGGCAGAGATGCGGTATCGTACTGCACTATGGTCTATGCAGTATGTAGCATTTGCAGGTTGTACTGCGCTGTGGTCTATGCAGTTTTCGGGGTTTGTACTGCGCTACGGTCTATGCAGTAACGGAAGTGCGGTGATGTACTGCGCTGTGGCCTATGCAGGCCTCTCACCCTTCCAGACGCTCGGGCGACACGGGTCCCAGCCTCCCCAGTCAGCCTTTCCAGCCTCTGAGTCGGTCCTCTGGCTCCTCAGACGGTGATCCGGCTCTCTCTCCCAGGCGCGCGTCCGCACCCTGTGCTTCGTGCTGGTCCCTCCGGCTTGTAGCCTTCCGATCTTCGGACTGTGCAGCCTCACAGCCGTTTCGGTGTCCGTGGCCGGGTCCCCGGTCCGCGTCCTCCGCTTTTCCCCGTTTTCCTCTTCTCCCCTCCTCTGCGTGCTTCTCTCCTCTCTCCTCGGCTCCCTCCCTCCTTGTCCGTATTTTTCAAAAACTCCCGCCAAAAAAAACGGCTTTCTCTTCGCGAGCCGGCTCCTTGCGCCCGCCGTTGGGGCTTTCCTTGCACACTTCCTGCATCTCCCGGCGCTAGGCATGCCGGGAGATGTAGTCCATCGGCGCTACACTTGCAAGAAAACTACTGAACGAAAATGCCTGGAATTTACATATCAGATCCAATGAATGATAATAAAAAGGTCTGTTACAGAAAAAAGAAAAAAATGCTTTAAAAAAAAAACGTTAACAAAAAATTGCCATAAAAATCCCTAAAAATGCCATAAAAGATCCTAAAAAAACAATTAATAAAGAGACTTTTAAAAGCAGATTAAACTAACAAATGGTTTATTAGATATTGAATTAAGACTGGAATATTTATAACACTGAAGCCTATGTGGTTCGCCTGAATAAACCTGCCGAATGAAAACACCGAACAGCAAGGCATTTAGGCAACTTTTCCCTGCTGTTTGGTGTTCTGTGAATAGACGAACCATTGCTTCTCTATGGGGGATTTCACTGCTGTCGAACAGCACCGTACATGCAGGCAATTCGCCACAATTTGGCGAACTGCCTGCTCTCTGAATAGCCGAATGGCCAGGAAATGTCACCGTATGCTGAATTTCAGTGACCGGTTACATATTGGCAACATTTCGGACCTCTCTGAATAACCCTGTATGATTTGTAACCTACATCGGTGTTTCTCAACCTTGTCCTCAGGGAGCACTAACAGGCCAGGTTTGCAACTGGACTTGTGAAAAATAAGACACACATTTAAAAAAGACGCATCTTATAATTCCAGTAGGTCATATTCCAAGGGTGGTGCTAATGAACCAGAGCTGACGTTAAATTACCAAATCCATCGTAATCTATGGAGTTGATAATTTGCAACAACTCTGCAGCGATTACACCAACTTTGGAATTTGGCCCAGTGTATTTTACATCCTGGACATTGCGAGTTACGGGTTACTGTACAACAGTGTGTTTTACTGTAGTGTAATTGCATGTCATGGGTTATAATGTTAAAATGTGGGTTTTACTGTACTTATATTGTAAGCTAAATATTTTATGCAAAAATGGGTGTTTTAGTGTAAAACATTTTCATATAAAATTTATTTTTCGATACAGTTTTTTAATAGACAAAATATTTTTTAATGTGAAGTGAGTTTCTTATATTAAATCGATTTTTTTTATAAAAAAAAAAAGTGTTTTATTTTTATTAATCAGTGCTACTGTCAACCACGTAACTCACAATATCCCTTCGGTAAAATCTGCAATAATTTTTACATAAAACATACTATTTCATTACAAAATTAATTTCTATATAAAACACAAATTTTTACAATACATTTTTTCTATATAAAAAAATATTTTATGGAAAACACTCCTTTTAAATAAAAGAATTACATATAAAAATATTTCATATCTAAAAAATGTAAACAATTTTACAGTAAAACACAAATGTTACATAAAAAAAAAAAAATTCTATAATTTTTTTTTTATATATATTTTTTGATATTTGGGCCTATTTGTCCCCAGTCTCACTCTGTTCCAGGCGTCAATAAGCAGAGAATTGGGTCACCGTTCTCGCCATGGGATGAGAGGTGCCTATCAGAAATATTAGGGGGTGGGGGTTTTTAAGGGTGCTAAATGATTTTGCAAAAGCGGAAGCAGTTAGCACCAGCTTTTAGGTGCCGCTAAATTTCTGGTTTAAGCATCGGTGCATTAATTATCACTAACACATAGTAATACCCTACTTATCTTAACACTAATTACTAATTCCGGCCCCCATGTTAAGTATAGGATGCGCAAAGTACAGTAATCTCACGCAAGCTAGAGCAATCACCAATGCGCTAACGGATTTTTCACGGATTTATCGTTGAGAAGGTAATATGGGGGCATGCGTTATAGTCATTTAGGCTAGGGTCAGACTGAGGCAGTGCGAACGCGCGTGCAGCCGCACTTAATCACGGCCGTGCTAGCAGCAGATGCCGGGCAATGACGGCCAATATACGAAGTACGGTCGCACAAAAGTGCGGCCGCGCAACGCAAGCGGCAAACAAACGCATTTTTTCGAGAACGTGAAACCACTAGTACTGACGTACAGAGTGCGCTGCGTCCGCTAGCGGCGTGTGTGCGTGATTAGGAGACGTCAGACGCTGCTAATGTCCGGCCAACATAACGTCCAGACCCAAAAAGTGTTTTATTGATGATCCGTATAAAATCAACTGCGCATCGTATGACCGCTATTGCGTATTCCGTGAAAAAATACGTCCATTCGTTCGAACGCACTTTTTCACGGACAACGTGAAAAATGCGTTAGTCTGACCCTAGCCTTATCCTGATGGTAACACTCATCTGATCGCTACTGTTAGCAATCACTCGGGAATAGAGCCGAGATTTTGAATCCTCGTTGTTAAAATATCCATACAACACACGTCTTTTTTATAGAATTAATATAATTTCTATAATTTCACCGTCTTTAAACGCCTTATAGGTCAAATTAAGGACAGTTTATACTTATTTAGGGTTAGGGAAAGAGTGCATATGGTGAACAGTTAAGAGAGTTAAATATCATGAGCTGTGATTGCATGTGATGAGCGAGAAGTGCAACTCGATAAAAATGATAATAAGGCAGAGATACATGAATAGTTAATCGGATTTATCCTTGACAAGGTATAACCTCGCAGAACATGTTCCGTGTCGTTCTATTGTACTAGTTGCCGAGAATAGGTAAAATTATGACCTTGCATACTCGGGTAAATTTCAGCTTTAATAACAGATTATGCTATCTCCATTCTCCAACAGATAAGGTTTGACTTTGGCTGAAGTCGTCAAAGCAAATAGTGATGTCATGATAAAAGAAAATCGGTATTTTCATTATAATGTCACAAGTAGCACATATAGCTTTTGACTTTCTGTAAACAGTATCAGGGTTATTCAGAGAGTGGTGAAAACCAGGAGAATGAATGGAGAAGTGAAAATTCTAGGTCAAAATAGCCAATTTGGAAAGTGAGATAAATGGGAGAATTTTTCTGGTTTGGCTATTTTAACCTAGAATTTTCACTTCTCCAGTCATTCTCTGGGTTTTCACCGCTCTCTGAATAACCCTGTATAAGATTCTCAATAAATCATTGTTGCAGTCATTGTCAATATGTATATATTTTATCAGGTCTATTCACTAAAAGGTGAAACTCAGAAGAATTGACAGGAGAAGAGAACAATCAAGACCAAATAGCCAAGTTTCACCTTTAGTGAATAGACCTGATAGTAAAGATACATAAGGAAAAGACGGTCCTGCCCGTAGGATAACTGTCCTTTATACAGGTGCTCAGCAAGATATCCCGTGAGCTTACACTCTAAGAGACAAAGGTATGTGATACAAAAGGGAGCAGGGGAAGTGTGAGGCTGGTGGCCAGAAATAATATAGAAGGGATTAAAATGGGAAGGAGCAGACACTTCTTCCCACAAAGTGGAAGCACCTGGCAGGGAGAGCTATGAGTTTAAGCCTGGGACTAGGTGGGAGGGTAGATGGGGCGGGCGGGTAGGACTGCAGAGTGGAAATGCAGAACCTGGAAAGGGTGATGGCCTCTCTTGCACTTGGTAATGGACCAAAAATACTGACTGTCAGAAGCTAAAAACAAATCACACAAAAAAGGATTTCTTACCTCTTATGCCATGGTGCAGAGTTTCACCTTTAGTGAATAGACCTGTATGACTTCATGTGCAAACAAAGGGCTGCATTCCAATCTTGGTGTAAACCAGTGACGTGCGGTGAGGTCAGTGGCTGGTGAGGCACTGGCTAGTATCAGAGCCAGATATACACTGGTTTCATAGGTTCAGGTTCAGTGCTTCCCAGGATCTGGCTGCTCTCAGCTCCCCAGGATCTGGCTGCGCTCATTGCTCCCCAGGATCTGGCTGCTCCCAGTGCTCCCCAGGTTCTGCCTATTCAGTGCTCCCCAGCTACTGGCTGCTCTCATGCTCCCCAGGAACTGGCTGCTCTCATTGCTCCTCATGATCTGGCTGTTCTCAGTGCTCCCCATGGTCTGACTGTTCAGTGCTCCCCAGAATCTGGCTGCTCTCAGTGCACCCCGAGATCTGGCTGCTCTCAGTGCACCCCAGGATCTGGCGGGTCTCAGTGCTCACCAGGATCTGGCTGCTCTCAGTGCTCCCCAGGAACTGGCTGCTCTCAGTGCTCCCTAGGATCTGCGTCATCCTCCAGTCAGCCGAGTGTCACGCTGAGGCCACACCCCAAGCACACCCCCATGCCCACTGACTGTGAGAGAGAGGGCAGTCACATGACTGTCCTGTGTCAATTAATGCATGGGAGGCCTGCGCCAATCAATGCATGGGAAGGCGCTTTGCCATTGGTCCAAGCTATTCCATTGCTCTCCCAGTGTCTCTGAGGCACTGGGAGAGCAATGTTCAGGAAGTGGGCAGTGCTCACACGTCTGTTCATTGAACAGACGCGCCGCGCTGCACACTTCATGGCAGCCTACGCGGAAATTCAGCGGATCGTTGGATGCATTCAGCAGTTCTGCAGACCAATTTGGCGTCTATTCGGTGTTTTTACGATTCGTTCGGCAGTTTTGCTGCGTTTTTCTGATTCGCTGGTTTTGCAGTGGTCTTCCGGATTTGTTCCGCAGGTCGAATCGCTGCACTTTGGGGACCCTGAGGTGAATGCTGAATTCACCACAGGGTCAGCGAATTGGACTAGCCGAAGTGCGGGGAACGGGAGAGCACTGAAATGTCGGTAACATTTCGGTGCTCTCTGATAACCCTGCTAGTTCACACACATACCAGCGCTACGGAACTTGTTGGCGCTTTATAAATGCTTGTAACTGTAACATATGTAACAAGAATAAAAAAGCACAGGATAATACCGGGTGAAAGGGAATGCCGTGATGTTATTAAATGGTACTATTCTGTTTTTTGAAATGTGTAACATTGCACCAACTGGATTAAGGCCACATCTAACATACCGTATGTGGGATTTTTCTTCCTAGCGAGCCCCAACTGGGGTCTGGTATGGATTATCATTTTTGGGAATTAGGTAAATATATTGTATTTTTGTCTTCTCTTTGTCATGGCCTGTCCTGAGGTCATTCGGCTTGTTTTGCTGCTTTTAATGAGTTCTTTGCATGACTAAGTAGTTAAATGCTCCTTAATGTTTTTTTTTTGTCCTCAGTGCTAAGAAAATCAGTGCCACGCAGCACCGGCATTTATTACATCGTTCAAAGGTCGAAGACAACAGATTTGAATGGAGCAAAGTGCATATTTAGTAATAAAGGCTATGATTTTTCTCCCAGCTTCTTCATAATCCAGGTTAGATGAGATAAATTTGCCTCTTTACAGCCTCCCTGATAATTTTGAGGAAAACAGCTTGTCCACTCGCTCCTATTCCAGTATTAACCTGCCTCCTCCTAAGCACAGCTAACCTTAACCTGTTTGTTCTATCAATTCACTGATAAATACTGTCTGAGTCAGCATGGTGAACATTATATGACTGGCAACCATCTGCGAGGAACATGTGCTACAGCGGTGGTTAAGTATATATATATATATATATACCTATATATTCTGCTCCAAAAAAGACTCAGAGCAAACCTGAAATGTTAATCATCTTACAGGTCATTATAAAATCACATTTTATATATTATCTATATATCCAGATATCCATGAGCTACAACTCCCATGCTTCTCCATCCATCTAATGCAGTCAGAGATTCTGGGAGTTGTAGTTCAGGAACATTTGGGGCAAGGGTCAAGTCCTGGGAAAAAAAGTGAGGGGACTCACCCAAGAATTCCACAACCCCCATTACCCGAAGAGAAAAATATAAATTATATATA
This sequence comes from Leptobrachium leishanense, assembly GCA_009667805.1. Lineage (NCBI taxonomy): Eukaryota > Metazoa > Chordata > Amphibia > Anura > Megophryidae > Leptobrachium > Leptobrachium leishanense. The sequence continues at coordinate 20,735,352 of CM019066.1, forward strand.
TATATATATATAGTGTGTTTATTATTGCAGAAGTCACTTGCACATCACAGCAATTCGATGAATTGCATCCCAGAGCTCCTGTGCCACATTCCCCATATGCAGCAAGGAACTCTGGGTAGGATATGCAAATGACATCTGTCTCACTTTTTTGCATCCTGGGTCTGTTATTACACAGAACCCTAAAATCAATGTTATGCCACACTGTGGCTTTGTAGCAGAGATAAGGTTATGCAACTGGTCAAAGCCACTCCTAGGACAGCGCTGTTTTGGGTTTGTTGGACCCTCATCAGCAGGAGCTAGGCATGATGACCAGTTGCAGTGGATGCTTGGGACCCACAGGGCAATAAGTATCTACAAGGGTTGTAGTGGAGGACAAAAAGTGAGATAAAAGGCCTCCACACTACCTAAAATCAGATACTCAACTCTCATCCCGCGGCGAGAACGGCGGCCTGATCCACTGCTTCTGGCCACCGGGACCAGAGGCAGACTGGGGGAAGAAAGTCCCCTGTCTCCCTCCGAGATCACTCCGCCGACCAGCAGGATCTTCCAGTTATGTGAGCACAGCTGCAGCCTCTCACCAGCTGCACACAAGATTATTATTTTTATTATTATTCTTTATTTATAAAGCGCCAGCATATTCCGCAGCCCTGTACAATAGGCACAGTATAGACAGGTTACAATACATTGAACAACATTTGACAAACAGTACAGGAGGAGATGAGGCCCTATTCCCGTAGGAACTCACAATCTGGGAGGGTTGGGGTTGGAAACAGGAGGAGAGGACTGTAAGGTGAGAGTGATTGATGGTTGCGTCAGTGAGTTGGGTGGTAGGCTTCCCTAAATAGGAACGTTTTAAGGGAGCGTTTGAAGGAAGATAAATTAGGGGAAAGTCTGACCGTACAAGGAATAGCGTTCCAGAGAATGGGGGCTGCGCGTGTGAAGTCCTGCAGTCTATCATGGGAAGAGGTGATGCGGGGAGAAGCTAGGCGCAGGTCGCTGTTTGACCTTAGGGAGCGGGCTGGGGTGTATTTGGTGATTAGTGAGGACAGGTAGTGGGGCGCTGAGTTAGTGAGGGTTTTGTAGGTAAGGATAAGGATTTTGAACTTAATTCTGCAGTGGATGGGGAGCCAGTGAAGGGACTCGCAGAGGGGAGCGGCAGAGACAGAGCGGCGGGTGAGGTGAATTAGCCTGGCAGAGGCGTTCAGGATTGATTGTAGGGGGGAGAGGTGGGAGAGAGGGAGGCCAGATAAGAGATTATTGCAATAGTCAAGTCGGGAGATTACCAGGGCGTGTATGAGTTGTTTTGTGGTGACAGCGGTAAGAAATGGCCGAATTCTGGAAATATTACGCAATTGGTATCGGCAGGAGGAGGAAAGAGACTGGATGTGGGGGATGAAGGAAAGAGCAGAGTCAAGTGTAACTCCAAGACAGCGAACTTGGTTTGATGGGGAGATGGTGATACCCTCCACCGTGATAGAGAAGTCAGGAGGTGGGGAGGCATTGGAGGGAGGAATAAGTAGGAGCTCAGTCTTGGACATGTTTATCTTTAGGTGGTGCGAGGCCATCCAGGAGGAGATGCCAGATAAACAGTCACTGACTTTGGAAAGGACAGGGGGAGAGATATCAGGGGTAGAGAGGTAGATCTGAGTGTCATCAGCGTAGAGGTGGTAATTAAAGCCAAAGCTGTTGATGATTTTGCCCAGGGAGGAGGTGTAGATGGAAAAGAGCAGAGGACCAAGGACAGAGCCTTGAGGTACACCAACAGATAAAGGCAATGAAGAGGAGGAGTTACCAGCAAAGGACACAGAGAAGGACCTGTTGGATAAATAGGAGTCAACCCAAGCGAGTGCAGTGTCACAGAGACCAAGAGAGCCGAGGGTCTGCAGAAGGAGGGGGTGGTCAACAGTGTCAAAAGCAGCCAAGAGGTCAAGCAGGATGAGAATAGAATAGTGGCCGTGTTTTTTAGCAGTTAGGAGGTCGTTCATGACTTTGGTGAGGGCGGTTTCAGTTGAGTGTAGGGGACGGAAGCCAGATTGCAGGGGGTCAAGTAGGGAATTGGATGACAGGAAGAGGGAGAGGCGGTTGAAGACTAGTTTTTCTAAGAGCTTGGATGTGAAGGGAAGCAGGGATACAGGACGGTAGTTGGATGGAGAGTTGGGATCGAGGGATGGTTTCTTTAGTAAAGGGGTAACTAGCGCATGTTTGAAGGCGGATGGGAAGGAGCCGGTGGAGAGAGAGAGGTTGAAGATGTGTGTGAGAGCAGGGGTGAAGGAGGAGGAGAGGGGAGGAATTAGATGTGAGGGAATGGGGTCGAGCGGGCACGTGGTGAGATGTGAGGAGGACAATAAGGAATTGACTTCCTCATCAGTGGCTGGGAGGAAGCGGCAGAGGGTGGCAGAGAGGACCTCTGGGAGTGGAGGTGGCAGATAACTATCTTGTGTTGGGATGTTGCTTCTGATAGTTAGAGTTTTACCAAGTAAGAAATCTGCCAGGTCTTGAGCGCTGAAGGCAGCTGAGGGAGGAGGTGCAGGTGGGTGGAGCAGGGTGTTGAAACATAGAAAAATGTCAGCAGATAAGAACCTTTCGGCCCATCTAGTCTGCCCAATTACATGGATACTTTACCTGGATTTATCTTTTGTTTAGGATAGCCTTATGCCTATCCCATGCTTGCTTAAATTCAATTACTGTTTTGGCCTCTACCACTTCTACTGGAAGACTGAAGGTGGACCAGAGCCATTTAGGGTTAGAGGACAGCGTAGATATAAGAGATGAGAAGAAGGATTGTTTGGCCAAGTGAAGCGCAAAGGTGTATGACCGGAGAATAAACTTGAAGTGAACAAAATCAGCTTCAGAGCGGGATTTCCTCCAGGCAAGCTCTGCAGTGCAGGAGCATCTTTGCAGATAGCGTGTCTGGAGGGAGTGCCAGGGCTGAAGCTGAGCTTCAAGATCCAAAGCGTACAGGCCAGGTGCAGGAACCAAAAGGAGGAAGAAGAACTTGATGGAAGGTTCTAGACCTGAAACGTTGGCTCTCTTTGTTCATGCTGTAAATAAATGTAAGTGGCAACAGTGCACCTTTCTGCAAACGCCAGTGCTGTCTCTTTTCCTCCTTTTGGTTCCTACTTTTGTGATTAGGGTTAAGGTTACATTTCGCGTTAGGGTTAACCCTAACCATAAATCTTAACATTCTGCTCCATTTATGCTTAATTTTCCAGCAACAGATTCTGACCCTTCTTTTGATACGAGTACATTGAGCATGGATCGAGTCTTATTCTTGGTTGGTTCTCTTTGGATTTTAGCTGCATTTTATTTTTTGTGGGCTGACACTCTTCGCACCGTAGAAGCAATGTATTAAAATCTAGTCCCAACACATGGTGGAAATTTAGCTGCCACTGTGAAAACGAATGTACCGTAAAGCCTCAAAACATGCTACTGCATTATTTATGCATTTTTTTTCCAGCAAGACATGCAATTTATAGGTAAGTGACGTGAGGGATAGACAGAAAGAAACGCAAACAGTATGGCAAACATCCATCAAAGCAGCATACGTATTAATCACAGTACCGTGTATATCAGTGGCAGTACCATGCATATAAATCACAACACAATGCATAATAATGGCATTGACCCCACAGCAGATGTATCAGCATAGCAACAACCAATGAGGAAAACTATACATCACTTGCCATTAGCAATAGCTGTGAACCCCAAGAGATATTACAATACATAGTAATGCAACCTATAGGAATCAGTGATTGAAATGCATAATGTAGCCAAGGTTACCCACATTACTCACAGAGATTTACACAGACTGTACCCGACTCCGGAGCGTTTATTGCACATGACAATGTTCTTACATTCACAATTGTGCTTTGGGTGAACAATATTTTAATCTATATATGTAGAATACTGTAAAAACACACTAATAGACACAAGGGGTTATTCAAAGTGAGCCGAACTGGCCCCCGAAATTGCACCGAATGGTGAATTTCCCGGTACGGTGCACTTTCGGGGCCATTCGGCTATTTAAAACCTGGCTATTCGCCAAATATTGGTGAATTGCCAGCGGCATACGGGTGATCTTCGGCAGCAGTGAAATCCACCATAGAGAAGTAATGGTTAATCTATTCAGAAAACAATGAACAGCAGTGAAATGTCAGTGAAATGCCCTGCTGTTCGTTGGTTTCATTCGGCAGGTTTAATCAGGCGAATCCCATAGGTTTCAATGTTAAAAATATTCCTGTTTTTATCCAATATCTAATAAACCGTTCATTCTTTTAATTGCAGCAAAAAGTCTACCTCTGCCGGGGAGCGAGGAAGTGGCATTTTGCGCCAGTCTCTGCATTGAGGGATCTGAAGTGAGTATGGGATTTAATAGGGGGGGGGGGCTAAGATAATTGTGTTATGTGATTGTGCTGAAGGAAAATCACTTAACATCAGGGTCTGAAAGACGTTATCCTTTTCGGAATAATGTCTGACGCACATGGAGAACGGGCACATTGGAATATCTCGTTCTTCATATTCTGGGGAGACAGTAGCATCTCTCATACAAAATACGCTATTGTACAGTTACCCGATGCAGCATCTGAGACGCAAGCTCAGCTTGCATCTTGGATGGAATATGGCGTTAATACAAAGAGCACAGCCGTTACGCTGAATGGTTTGAGCGCTGTGCTTAACCGCAATGTATGGAGAGGGACCAAGATGTGCAGTAGAAAAATAATCACAAATCTGATATTTTATATCCGATTATTTAACACTGTTGTCTATGAAGCAAGTGAACACAGGATTTGGTTTGTGTTCTCACTAATCAGTAACTGACTGTTTAACTATAGCAGAAGAAAAACACCAGACATGAGATATTTGAGTTTGCCACTGGGATATCACATTTATGGTATATGCAATTGTCTCTTCTAAATATTTGCTGCTCTAATCAGGTGTCCTCCTGTGATCCTGCTAACCTGTTTTTCAACTTACTGCCGAAGAGCACCGGCGTCTCGCTCTATTTTCACAACAAGCACATTTGTTACAAAAGACCTGAAAACATGTTGCAATGCTGAGAAGAAAAAATGATGGACCTCATCCATTATCTCTATAGTTTAGGCTCCACAAACGAACCAGAGTCCAAAAGATAAGATCTTTGAAATCATTAAAGGGATGCTGTAACCACCATGCCATGCATTTGGGAGGATATGGTTCATTAGTCCTATCACTCCCTGTCTTCCTGTTCTCGGATCAGACGACGTGTGGTAATTTCCAGAATTAATTGTCTACAATCTGCCCCTCGGCCACAATACTCAAAGCAGGGTGCTTATTGATTGGAGTGTTCACGATGGAAGACCGTGAACTGTTCAACTGAACTACGGTGTTGATAATGCTTTGATAACGGATATGGTCCAAATTCATTAAATTCCCTTAGTATGACATTTTTTATGCTTTATGAATAGAGCAATACTCATAGGCAGGGTTTTAAAGGGTCATATGATAATGGCGTGCAGGCAGAACAATCCCTTAATCCAGTGGTTTCTAACCCTGATCCTCAGGTCCACCTAACAGGCCAGGTTTGCCAGAGACGTTAAGAGACGTTAATGTACAGTAAGCAGGCACTACATCTGAGATTGAATAAAAAATGATCCTGGGATTGCAACCTATAAACACACAATAAAAGACTTCATCATGCAGCATAATAGAAAACACACATAACGCCCCTGAGAATATAACTCACAGGATAAATGATATAAACAGGCATATCATAAAGTGTTACCACTCCACCGATAGTTCCTCTCAGGTAGGTTCATCCCGCCGCCACAGGAAAAGCCAAGAGACGTTCCTTCGGTAAAAATATTTATTTGGTATAACACAGCAATAAAACACTCCAAACTCCAACGCGTTTCGTCCTATAACCAAAAGGACTTCATCAGGGAGAGAGTGTATGGCTAATCCCTCCACCTTCTTTAAATAGTGTCCCAGTTATTCTTAATCGACCGCCATCTTCTGGCTTCCTCCTTCCGGTTTCGTGTGTCTCCATTGCGCAAGCCCGGAAGTGACATCTCTGGCCATCGATTCCATGCGTATCACCCATTGCGCATATCTGGAAGTGGCATACTGGGTGGACGGTTTTGGGAATCTTCAATTCCTTTATTGCAGCGTCCACAGCTCCGGAAACCCAAAAAGTCCTCTGTATGTTGGCATCTGTGCACAGACCTCCTTTGGAGGGGATCAGTCCAAATATTAACCCCTTGTCGTCTAGGGGTCAATGGATAAAGTTCATAGCCCTAAAATCAGCTCCCAGTGAGGTAAAAAACATCCTATTACACACTAATAACATATCCAAACATCTAAAACATAAACCAGTAAAAGTGAGTGAATAACACTGCGAACACGAAATACATTAAAAACACCCTTTTATATCCAATTCTACATTAAGACCCCCATCTTTGCATGTACCCATACGGTAACTCGATTCAGTCTCTTTCCTAGCTAATCTTCTAGAGAAATCTCCTCCTATCCGATCTTTTATTACTACATCAATCCCTACCCATTTAAAATTATTTAGACTAAAATGGGGGCAATTGCTACATGTGAGATGCCAGCTGCATCTTGGATGGAACAGGACAAGTTAAAATTAAGCAGCGTGCTTGTGCCATTATGTTGTACAGTTTGAGCGCTGTTCCTACAGTGTTATTCAAAGAGCACCGAAATTGCACTGGAATTTCAGTGCTCTTTCGTTCCCCGCACACTGGGAAGTCAAATTCAGCATTCACCGCAGGGTCCGCGAAGTTCAGGGAAAAGTAGCCGAATGCATCTGAAAAACCACTGCAGAACTGCCGAAAAAACATTGGATCAATCCGATAAGCTGCCGAAAAAATGCCGAATGCACGCGACGACCCGCCGCAAAGCTGCCGAACGCATCTGAAAAGAGCCACCGATTCGCCAAACAGAGCGCCAAGCGGCCGCCGGAAAAACCCGACAAGCTGACGAACAGGGTTAAAAAAAAAACTGCAACTTTTAAAAAGCGTACTGTACGGAAATGCCTGGAAATAGGATATCAGGTCCTATAATTAATAATAAAAAGGTCTGTTTCTGGGGAATAAAAGCCATTTAAAAAATAAATAAATAAACAATCGGGGAAAAAAAGTTTGCTGAAAATATCCCGAAAAATGCCTAAATGAGCCTAAAAATAAATAAGGAGACTTTTTGCTGCAGATTAAAAGAATAAACAGTTTAAAAATCAATAAAAATAGATATTTTTTTTTACATTTAAACCTATGGGATTCACCTGATTAAACCTGCTGAATGAAACCACTGAAAATCAGGACATTTCACTGACATCTCTCTGCTGTTCGGTGTCCTCTGAATAAAATAACCATTGCTTCTCCATGGGGAGTCCACTGCCGTTGAAGATCACCGTATTTCACTGGCAATTTGCCAATATACCGGACCGTACGGAGAAATTCACTGTTCAGTGCAATTTCTGAGCCAATTCGGCTCGCTTTGAATAACCCCTTTAGCGTCCTGGTTGTGATCTAGCCCCTTAACCCCTTCACTACCGAGAGCGAGATATCTCGGCTTCAAAGGCACCATCCGGTGCCAGATATCGAGATATCTCGATCTGCAGCCCACAAGCAAATGAAATTCATTTGCTGCAAATTTTGTTTGCTTACGGGCTGCAGAAGATGACCCCAAAGTTTTAACCCTGTGGGCATAATGCCCAAAGAGCTAAAACTGTGTAAAATCGACTGATGATGCCCTCAAATCGGACATTCAGCAGCCAATACAGGGAAAAAAAATCAAGCTGCAGCTCAAACAGCTGTAATTCAATCTGGCAGTAGATGCTGCCATCTACTGGCCAAATAGGTTATTGCATTAAGAAATACAATGGGAATATGCTCGAATATTTCTTACTGTAAAAAGTAATTAAAAATGATTTTACAAGAAAAAACTGGACAATTCTGACAATGCTTTTTTGGAAAATCACTCGGTAGTGAAGGGGTCAAGTGTACACCTTCAAAAAGCCCCTTCAAAAGGCAACAAGTATAATAGCAAATTATGGGCCATATTGCATTCCTCGCGCATCGGTTTTGCGCGCACGCAAATGCGCATTTGCGCGAGGACAAAACCATTTGCGCAGAACGTTGTATTTCAACGTTCGCGCAAACGATACGCGTTATCGTTTAACGCGGATGGACTTGCGCGAGCGTGATGAACTGGGCGCGTCCTATACTTAGCATTGTGAGCACAAATGCGTTAAGCGGATGGTATTTCAATAGATGCGCAACTTCCTACGAACGACGTTTGCGCGCATAATTTTAACGTCTTTGAAAACTTGGTGTTAACTGCAAATCTGAACGTTCTGGCCGAAACAAAATACACCAGCACGAAAAAAGAAACATACAGCACAGTATAGTTACACATTCTACACATACCCAAACCAAAAAAATTGTGCATTTGTGCATATTTTTTTTATTGCTGCAGCATGTATACTCAGATTTATTTTGACCGGCGCAAAAACATTAGTGAGTCAATTAAGGTGAATTGATGTCAATTAAGGTTCTTAATTCTGATTGGCTGAATCCCGCGAAAAAAACTGTCCGCGCACGGATTTACATGCGCAACGTTACTGTGCGCGTATTACACTACGTTTTGCGTGTTTTTTTTACTAACGTTATTTTTTGACGGATGAGAAAAATGCGTTCGGATCCGAATATCCCGTTAATTTTCGCACGATAACGCTGGACACTGCGCGCAAAAAAAATTGCGCTGCGCGAGCGCATTTGCGCAGAGAATGTAGTATGGCCCTAAATGTCTGTAGTATTATTTACTATAAGAAAAGGGAGATGAATGTAAAGCAACTGATAAAATGGGACTCAATCACATCTGGCAACGTGGGATTCCCTTTAATTAGGGACTCACAGAGTTTCCAAAAACTTATATCGCCGGAAGAAGTCGTCTTATTTGAGTAAGAATCACAAAAGCTGTTTTTTCTATTATAAAAATAAAACAAAAGAACGTCTGTTGCCTGGAAATATATGTGGAAACCTTTATAATGTGACAATGTCATTACTCAGAATAGATTTTTTTTTTCTCCATAGGTGTCGCACGCATATTATTTTTTATTCTTTTGATATGTAACAATAAGTAATTCAGAAAGTTGTTTATAACGTGAAAACCAAAACTTCTTTTTATAAAATGTCAAGCCATTAGGGAAACAGTATATTACAGCTACTTTTCTTATATGCAGACTAAAATGCCTTCCAATAAAAACAGTAGTCGTTTGGGTCATTAAGTTTAAAAGAAAAGAAAAAGAGAGTTTTAAAGGGACCTCTCCAAGCTCCATAATCACTAAAATTTATTGTAGTAATAATAATAGCACAATGAAGCTGTGGGTGTCTGGCTTCTCTCTAATTTTAGTTTTCAAATAGTTTGACACAAACTAGAGGATTTTTCAGCACACACACACACACCACGAGCATAATGTCACAATCTGATGTTCCATTTCTAACTACTGATTTAAAGGGTTCATATTAGAAACATAGAAAAATGTCGGCAGATAAGAACCTTTCGGCCCATCTAGTCTGTCCAATTACATGGATACTTTACCTGGATTTATCTTTTGTTTAGGATAGCCTTATGCCTATCCCATGCCTGCTTAAATTCAATTACTGTTTTAGCCTCTACCACTTCAACTGGAAGACTGTTCCATGTATCCACCACCCACTCAGTAAAATAATGCTTTCTGATGTTACTTTTAAACCTTTGCCCCTCTAATCTAAGACTATGTCCTCTTGTTTTGCTACTTTGTTTCCTTTTAAATATACTCCCTTCCTCTTACGTATTTGAATGTTTCTATCATATCTCCTCTGTCTCGTCTTTTTTCCAAGCTGTACATGTTAAGATCATTAAGCCTTTCCTGGTAACTTTTCTCCTTCAAGCCGTACACCATTTTAGTAGCCCTTCTCTGAACTCTCTCTAAGATGTCTATATCCTATATATTCTATCAGCAAGATAAAGATAATGAGATTGTAACTGATAAAATATTTCACAAATATATATATATATATATATATGTAACCTTTAATCAGGAATCATAAAAATACAAAAAGTTCCGAAAGCGTCTGGTACGTGAACCCAATCTTCACAAGATAAGAATTGCTCAACAGAAATAATATTTTCTTTCAATTTTCATGTCCTCAACCCGTGGCCGCAAGTGGCCTGCATATCATTCGGCACCTGCCAGCGAGCAGGGTGGACAGTGCGGGACGTGACAGTACCCATCTCTAAGGGAGGCCACCAGACGACCGCCAGGAGCATGTGGGTGAGAGGAAAAGAAAGTACGACAAGCTGCGGCGCATGGACTTCAGTGGTAAGTAACCATGACCTATCCTCCGGTCTGTACCCTTTCCAATCTACTAGAAGTTGCAAAGTACCCCTGGATATTTTGGAATCCATGATAGCCTGAACCTCAAACTCCTCCTCACCCAGGGCTCGAGTCGAGCGGGAACGCGCGGGAACGGCGTTCCTGCACTTCTCCCACAGCGGGAACGCTGCGGGAACGCAGCGTTCCCGCTGTGGCCCGAGCCCGAACGCTTTAGCAGGCGGCCGCCGCACATTGCCGGCGGCCGCGTGCTTCCTATTAGAACGGCCGGTGACCGGAAGTGGAGCCGCTCGCCTGGCTGTTTCATAGATCCCAGACGAGCGGCTGCACTTCCTGTCAGCGGCCGCTGAAGCAGGAAGCACGCGGCCGCTGGCAATGTGCGGCAGGAGCATCAGAGGAGCAGCAGAGGAGCAGCAGAGGTGAGCTGGGCTGGGGGCAGTATCCATGAGACCTGGGGGCAGTATCCATGAGACCTGGGGACAGTATCCATGAGACCAGGGGGTAATATCCATGAGACCTGGGGGCAGTATCCATGAGACCTGGGGGCAATATCCATGAGACCTGGGGGTAATATCCATGAGACCTGGGGGCAATATCCATGAGACCTGGGGCATATCCATGAGACCTGGGGGCAGTATCCATGAGACCTGGGGCATATCCATGAGACCTGGGGGCAATATCCATGAGACCTGGGGCATATCCATGAGACCTGGGGGCAGTATCCATGAGACCTGGGGCATATCCATGAGAGCTGGGGGCATTATCCATGAGAGCTGGGGGCATTATCCATGAGAGCTCGGGGCATTATCCATGAGACCTGGGGGCATTATCCATGAGACCTGGGGGCATATCTATGAGACCTGGGGGCATTATCCATGAGAGCTGGGGGGGCATTATCCATGAGAGCTGGGGCAATATATACCCATATGAGCTGGGGGCAATTATATCCAAGTGAACTGGGGACAATTATATCCATGTGAACTGGGGAAAATATATCCATATAACCAGTGCTGTGTATATTATTCTTGGGGTTCAGTGCTGTGTATATTATTCTGGGGGCTCAGCGCTGTGTATATTATTCTGGGGGCTCAGTGCTGTGTATGTTATTCTGGGGGTTCAGCGCTGTGTATATTATTCTGGGGGCTCAGCGCTGTGTATATTATTCTGGGGGCTCAGTGCTGTGTATGTTATTCTGGGGGTCCAGTGCTGTGTATTTTATTCTGGGGGCACAGTGCTGTGTATATTATTCTGGGGGGTCTGTGCCTGGATATATATATAAATATATATATATCCAGTGGGGAGTGTATCCTGCACTCTGGACGTCAACAATGCCTGGTGCCCATCCAGCTCAGATGTAGAAAATAGTCAATATAAGGACGGCACTCACGGTCTTAATACCAGGAAAACTTGAATTTAATGTAGAAAAAAGTAGAATCGACGTTTCAGTCCACTACCCGTGGACTTTCATCAGGATATACAGAGCAACCAAACAATACAACATTTAAATCGAAAAATAATGACTTACTCACCAGCAATCAGTGACCCTCCATCCCGGTGCCGGGCGAACGCGGACTCATCCGAGTGACGCCAGAACGCCGGCGACGATCATGTGACCCCACCGTAACCATAGAAACCCGATGTAATTCCAACGGCGTCGATAACACTAGACGCGTACATGGGAAAAACCAAAACACTGGCAGACCCGCAACAGCTCAAAGCGGCAGTGATCACAGGGTGTAACCTACTAGATCAAAACTGCGTAGCTTACACAACACAGAGGTCAATAATGGAGAACAGACCGGGCACAAAAAAACAAAAAAGATAAATAGCATATATAAAAAAGGGAGGTAGAGCCAAATAAAGAATAAAGAAAACACCTAAAAAACCAAGAAGAAAAAAAGAAAAAGGAAAAAAAGGGAAAAAGAGTATCAATAATGTAAAAATGATCTAAAAACAATTGCTAACGCTTCGGGCATGTGGAAAGTACACAAGTGTGTACAGTATAGAGTATAGTGTATGGTGTATACCTCCAGCCAGAGTCAAAAGTACAAGATAGCGCAAGAGGGCTCAAAGGTACAACAGTGTACCAAAGCACCGAGAAAGTGAGTGGCACAAACCAGAATGCCATATATCAATGGTAATATCAAAACTGGCTTAAGAGACTCAAGCAAAAGAATACTGCTAACCAACGCTATAAAAGGAATACGTATACACAAGTGTAACAAAAAACCCCATGTATGCTGTTCAACATAATGAAACTTGCAAGACCAGCGCACTACATGATGGAGAAGGAGCTCCAAACGAAACCAGAGGGAAAAAATGTTAATGTATGTATACGAGAGTACATAGAAAATTATCTAAGAAAAGGTTGAAAAGTAAGTCTCTCGTTAAGGCCAAGGGGAGACAAAGTATTCAATTCTTGGATCCAGTAGGTCTCCCTCCTTAAAAGCATGTTGCTCCAATCACCACCTCTTCTGGGAGCCGGTATGTGATCTATGGCAATGAACTTCAACATATGGTATACATGGTATATATATATTACATGATAGAGGTTTGAGCAGACCTACATGGAACACATTATGAATCTTGAGATATGGTGGCGAGAGCAAGGCATAAGAAGCTGGATTTATACAGCACAGAACTCTGTATGAACCTATGTATCTAGGAGTCATTTCATGGATGGCACAAGCAGGCGTATATATGACACGTGGACAACCATACCCTGTCCCCTACATTATATGTAGGTGCTTGCCTCCTGTGCCTGTTAGCCTTTCTCTTCTGGGACTCAATCTTCCTCTACATTATGTTCTTAGTGACGGGGCGGTCTTACACAAATCCATCCTTTAGTGACCGCTGCTGTTTTTACATTTCTGCGCTGTTAGTGTTTAGGTCAAATTTTCCTCTTACTCGTTTATTCAACCCACACATATTATACACCGTTTTTCCCGTCATTAAATGGACTTTCTAGAAATACCATTATTTCCATCATATCGAATAATTTACTATAAAAAAAATATGAAATATGATGAAAAAATGGTAAAAACACACTTTTTTGTAATTTAATCCCCAAATCTACAACCACCAAAAAAGACCGCGGTTAAATAGTTTCAAAAGTTTCAAAAAAAAAATACAGCACAGTATAGTTACACATTCTACACATACCCAAACATAAAAATTGTGAATTTGTCCATATTTTTTTTATTGCTGCAGCATGTATACTCAGATTTATTTTGACAGGCGCAAAAACATTAGTGAGTCAATTAAGGTGAATTGATGTCAATTAAGGTTCTTAATTCTGATTGGTGAATCCCGCAAAAAAAAACAGTCCACGCACTGATTTACATGCGCAACGTTACTGCGCGCGTATTATTACACTTCGTTTTACGCGTTTTTTTACTAAAGTTATTTTTTGACAGATGAGAAAATGCGTTCGGATCCGAATATCACGTTAATTTTCACCCGATAACGCTGGACACTGCGCGCAAAAAAAGTTGTGCTGCGCGAGCGCATTTGCGCAGAGAATGTAATATGGCCTTATATTTATAAACAGTACAGGAAAACCGTATGTGCAAGAGGGGAAGGAAGACAGAGAGGAAAAAGACAAACAAGAGAGAAGAGAAACCAACAAATAAAGAGAAAGAACTCATAGCAAAATCGTACCACAAGTACTCCGTTACCCCAGCACATAACCCGAGAGACTCAAGCAAAAGAATACTGCTAACCAACGCTATAAAAGGAATACGTATACACAAGTGTAACAAAAAACCCCATGTATGCTGTTCAACATAATGAAACTTGCAAGACCAGCGCACTACATGATGGAGAAGGAGCTCCAAATGAAACCAGAGGGAAAAAATGTTAATGTATGTATACGAGAGTACATAGAAAATTATCTAAGAAAAGGTTGAAAAGTAAGTCTCTCGTTAAGGCCAAGGGGAGACAAAGTATTCAATTCTTGGATCCAGTAGGTCTCCCTCCTTAAAAGCATGTTGCTCCAATCACCACCTCTTCTGGGAGCCGGTATGTGATCTATGGCAATGAACTTCAACATATGGTATACATGGTATATATATATTACATGATAGAGGTTTGAGCAGACCTACATGGAACACATTATGAATCTTGAGATATGGTGGCGAGAGCAAGGCATAAGAAGCTGGATTTATACAGCACAGAACTCTGTATGAACCTATGTATCTAGGAGTCATTTCATGGATGGCACAAGCAGGCGTATATATGACACGTGGACAACCATACCCTGTCCCCTACATTATATGTAGGTGCTTGCCTCCTGTGCCTGTTAGCCTTTCTCTTCTGGGACTCAATCTTCCTCTACATTATGTTCTTAGTGACGGGGCGGTCTTACACAAATCCATCCTTTAGTGACCGCTGCTGTTTTTACATTTCTGCGCTGTTAGTGTTTAGGTCAAATTTTCCTCTTACTCGTTTATTCAACCCACACATATTATACACCGTTTTTCCTGCCATTAAATGGACTTTCTAGAAATACCATTATTTCCATCATATCGAATAATTTACTATAAAAAAAATATGAAATATGATGAAAAAATGGTAAAAACACACTTTTTTGTAATTTAATCCCCAAATCTACAACCACCAAAAAAGACCGCGGTTAAATAGTTTCAAAATTTTGTCCCGAGACTAGAAATACCCAATTTTTACATGTTTTTGCTTTTTAACCCCTTCACTGCTGAGCCAGTTCACCTATGTGCGCTTTTCGTGCTAATTATTTTGAGATTACAGCCTAGGTCCTATTTAACTAACCCCCCCGCAGACAAAAAAAACTTTTTAAAAAAACCCATTTTTTTATTTTATTTATTTATTTTTTATTTTTTTATATATTTTTTTTAAAATTCTATTTTTAAACCAAACCTGGTCATGATCAGGCCTTTCCAATGATGTCAAATATGACCATCTAGCTGCCACGGATCGGGAGATAGGGGGATCCTTAGGATCCCCTTATCTCTACATGGCAGCTAGAGGGTTAACTGGCCCACTGACATCCTCACACATATGGTGAGGTTGTCAGTGGGTGGGGGGGACCTGGAGGCTTGGCTGACATCCAAGATGTCAGCCCCCCTCCAGGTTCGAATCACGTTTTGGCGCCAGCGGTGCAAAAAGCATCTCCCTAGCTTCAATGGTTGGAGAGATAGAGGGCTCCGAAGGAGCCCCCCCTCCCCTCCATTGATTTCAATGGGGGCGCCTGCTGATGATGTCACCACGCAGCGTGGTGACGTCATCGAGCTCGCCGGCCCATGCAAATCAGGAGGGAAGGCTTCCTCCCTGCCAGATCTGTGAGGGATCCAGCGAGGGAGGTAAGTATTGGGCGGGAGGGGGGTTAGGCGCCGCTGACGTACCATGTACGTCCGCGGGTCTAAGGGAGACCCGTGGGCAGGACGTACATGGTACGTCAGCAGTCCTTAAGGGGTTAACCATGTTCCTAGTCTCCCTTAAAGACAACAAATGTTTATTCAAAGTGGGTAGACTGGTTGTGGGGAACTGAGATGGGTAGTGTTGGGGGATTAAACCCATATACCATATAAAATGGGGAATGACCAGTGATCTCGTTGGTAGAGTTGTTGCGTGCATACTCTGCCCATGGTAACAGCTCGGACCAATTGTCCTGCTGTTGCGAAACAAAGCATTGCAAGTACTGTATAAAACAAGCAGGTCAGCGCCACAAATCACGTCCACCACCAATCTCCCAAAAGCTTGATCAAACACAGTGGTCTTTCCTATACCAGGTGAATGAAAAAAACATATACGTATCTTGATCAGCACAATAAAAATTGCTATCAGGATCATGGTGTCTCTCATAGATCAGCAGACCATATTTTGGTCCAGACCCTGGTTAGCTCTCTCAGCCTCCCCATTAGTCTGAGGAGGGTAGGCTGAGGAAAATGCTAACTGTACTCCCATATTTGCACAGAACCCTTTCCAGAAATGAGGCACAAACTGTGTACCTCTGTCAGAGAGGATCCCAAGAGGAACACCATAGAGCCAGACTACGTTCTGGACAAAGACTTGCACCAGCCCCGCAGCTGATGGCAGCTTGGCGGGAGTAAAGGTAATGGCCCATCTTGGAAAAGCGATCCACAATCATGAGGATCACGCTATTATCCTTGTACCTGGGTAAATCAACAATAAAGTCCATAGCAGGATGTGACCATGGCCTATCAGGAATAGGCAGAGGTTAAGTAATCCCGCTGGTAAGGTTTTTGGACTCTTACTTCTAGCACAAACCTCCCAAGCAGACACGTAGCCCTTCACGCCTTTACATAGAGGGGGCTACTAGAACTGTTGTGTCAGACTAGAAATGGTTTTGTTCATGTCCATATGACCATATGGTTTTGTATCATGATGCAACATCATTAACTGTTCTCTTTCCTTTTCAACAACAGTTTACCCGGAGGTTCCTCCCTGGGAGCAGTACCCTGAGCTGCCTGGGGTTGCAGGGGCGAAGAAACAGAGGCAGTGGTGGAAGCTATAATACGCTCCTGGGGGGGGCAATGGGCTTCCGGTCTTGCACATGATGTTCATACGTCTCGTATTGTCTAGCCTTTGTGTTGCGAGAACCAGGCCTATATCTGAGGATGTAATTGAATCTAGAGAGTCACAGTGACCATCTTGCCTGTCTAGCATTCGGTCTCTTGGCATCTCCAATATACTGTAGATCAGATTTTTGTGGTCAGTGATAAACTTGACTGGATCGCTTCAACCCTCCAAGAGATTCCTCCACTCAGACAATGCAGAAAACACGGCCAAAAATTCACAATTCCCTATGTCATAGTTCATTTCTGATGGAGACAGTTTGCGGGAAAAGAAACCACAGAGATGCAGTGGACAGCCATGAGACTCCCTTTGGGATAGGCACCTATGATAATCTCAGAGGTGTCTACCTCCAACTGAAAGGGTAGCCTAGGATCAGGATGTCTCAACACAGGGGCGGTTGTGAAGGCTTGTGTATGGGTTTCAAAAGCTTGCTCAGCCAGAGGGGTCCACTTTTGTTTGTGGGCTCCCTTCTTCGTCATGGCAGTTATGGGTGCAACCAGGGAGGAGAAATGTTTAACAAACCTTCAATAATAATTTGTGAAACCTAAAAATCTCTGGATGGCCTTAAACTTGTGAGGTAGGGGTCATTTGAGGATTGCAGACAATTTAGAGGGATCCATCTGGATGCCCTCAGAAGTAATGACATAACCCAGAAAGTGCACAGTGGCTATGGCGAAAATAAATTTTTCTAATTTAAAATAGTGACCATTTTGTAACAACCTAGTAATTACAATATGAATGTGTTTGTGGTATGTGCCATAGTCTGAAGAATAAATCTAAATGTCATCGCGATAAACGATAACAAATACCAGTAGGAAATCCCTGAGAACATTGTTTATGAAGCCCTAGAAGACAGCTGGAACATTAAAGAGCCCAAAGGGCATTACCAGGTACTCATAGTGCCCACTCTTGATTTTAAAGGCCGTCATCCACTTCCGTCCGTCCTTGACATGGACTGGATTATACGTGCCCCATAAATCTAGTTTGGCAAACACCTTAGCCCCCTCAATCTATCAAATAGCTCTGTGATGAGAGGTATGGGATATACATTTTGGATCGTGATCCGATTCAGATCTATAATCGATGCATGGTCGCAAATCTCTCTCCTCCTTTGACACAAAAAAGGACCCAGACCCAGCAGGAGATGAGGAACATTTTATGAACCCTCTGGCAAGATTCTCCCTTATGTAATCCTCCATAATTTCATTCTCTTTTTGAGACACAGGATATGCACGGCCCTTGGGAAGCATGGTACAAGGAAGTAGATCGATGGCGCAATCATACGGTCTGTGGGGTGGCAGAATCTCAGAAGTTTGCTTATCAAATACCTCCTTGAGGTCAACACACCACTTCGGTACCTCAGTGGACAAAGGAGGAGAAGTAGGAACATTAAGACTACCAATGGTGATCACAGGCATAAGGCATTAAAACCAACAGTGTGAATTCCAAGAGACAATTTCCCCCTGAGCCCATCCAGAACAGGGTTGTGTTTCACAAGCCAGGGAAAACCCAACACCACAGGGCAAGAGTGTGATTCAATAATCTGGAACTCTACTGTCTCTTTATGCAGGACTGATGCTGAATCATGAGTAACACTGGGTCTGGACATAGGTCTCCTGTCAATGGCATCCACCACTTATGTCAGTGTTAGCATTAAGGAGGTCCTGTGCCCATTGTGGGGGGGGGGGGTTTACGACACAAACAATCACACAATGGATGCACCCAGTGACACATATAGAGTAAAATATTTTCTTGACTAAATATACAAGAGGAAAAACAAAGCACATGTAAGATATCAGCAACATCAAATAAACACAATAAGGACATTTCATTTTTTGGCGGTAGTGGCACTTTACGAGGTTCTATTCCACATCATCTGAAGGTAAGACCACATTTCCTACAAAAAAATAAGAAAGAAATAGACTAATAGTTTCTTTCCACTGTAAAATGACCATGGAAATGAAAATTATTTTTTAAAAAAACATTGAAAAAATGAACAATCCTCGTTAAGAATTTTATATTCTCCCAATGAAGGCCTCAATTTAATTCTTTTGGATAAGCATTTTCATATGTTAACAATCAGAAAAAAAATATTATTTTTCAAATGATTATCTACAGAAGTCACCATTAAAGTCTATGGGAATTTTGAAGCTAAATCATTTGACGTTTCCTAACAAATTGTAATCATTTGTAAATGCTTAACCAACGGAACTAAATGAAGGCCTAAATGCCATTGAAGCCTAGACAGGTATGCTGAGTGCATCAACACATATATACTGTATATATTTTTTAGCATCTTCTGCGCTTATGTATTCTACCTATCGTGACAATATTTTGTGCACTGCCAATACCCACATCAATAGATAAGTTCAAAAGGCTCAAATAAAAATATGCACTCTCTTCTTTACTTTTTTGATATTCAAAGGAAAATCAAACATCGCATTACTTTTTCTAGCTTTTATGGTATATACAAATAATGCAAGGCATCTTGTAACTAATGGCAAATAGAAAAGGTCATGGGGCCTTCTGTCATGCTTTTGCGAAATTTTAGTACAAGGAATTGGCCAGATGAGTCTGTTCTAGGTCAGTCGGTCTGTTTATAAACAAGACCTTCTGTGAAATATTCACAAAAAATCCAATCATTAACTAATGTCAGTTCTTGGTACTCTGAGATCAAAAGCAAATTAAAAAAAAACACACTGTTATTTATACACAAATCAACTTACTATATACTATCAGGGTTATCCAAAGAGATCCGAATTGCTTGTGAAAGGTAACCGAACGCTGAAAATTAGCGTTCGGTTACCTTTCCTGACCATTCGGCTATCCAGAGAGCAGGCAATTCGCCAAATCCTGGCGAATTGCCTGAACATACGGTGCCTGTTCGGTCCCTGTTCGAGGGCAGTGAAATCCCCATAAAAAAGCACTGCTTCAGCTATTCAGAGAACACAAACCAGCAGTGAAAGTTTCCCCTAATGCCCTGCCATTCGGTGGTTTAATTCGGCAAATTTATTCAGGAGAATCCCATAGGCTTCAATGTTAAAAATATTCCCATTTTAATTCAATATCTAATAAACCGTTCATTATAAAATTCTGCAGCAAAAAGTCGCTTTATTTATAGATTTTTTAGGATACTTTAAGCATTTTTCTGATTTTTTTTTTTTTTTTTAAAAGTCCGATTTTTTTTTTTTTTTTTTCAGTTTGCTTATTTTTTCTGTAACAGCCCTCTTTATTATCATTCCCTGGACCTCCTGTGAAAATTTCAGACATTTTCGCTCAGTAGTTTCTTTGCAAACAGCGTTTCTTTTTCCCAGATTCATACAAATGGTTTTGCTAATTTATTCACTGCCTCCTCTATGTCACAGCTGCTTCTGCTCTGTGTGATTCGGCTCTTGTTCGGCTCCTGTTCGGCTCCTGTTCGGCTTCTTCGAAGGTTAATCCAGATGTTTTTGCTTGTTTTCAGCATGCATTCGGTTAGTTTTCGTCAGGTTTTCGGCGGCTTTTCCCTGCAATTCGGGGACCCTGTGCTGTTTGCTGAATACACCGCAGGATCACCGAATTGCAATCGGCAAAAGGAACCGAATTGAAGAGAACGAAAAGTCACCGAACGTGCGGTGACTTTTCGAATCTCTTTGGATAACCCTGTATATATTTGGAAAACATTTCTTACAAATTTAAGTATTTAAGCCCCTTCCACCCCAATTTAATCCTTCTGCTTTTCAGCTAATTGCCCAGCCTTGTGCTGAAGCTGTTTTACAAGGTGCTATTCACTAACCTCAGAATTTGACCCAAATTGCAACGAATGGGGAATTTCACCGTTCAATGCAATTTCGGGTCAATTCATGTGGTTAACAAGCTGTCAATTCGCCAAATACAGGCGAATTGACAGTGAAATACGATGCAATTCGCCACAATTCGGCAGCACCGAAATCATCCCATAGCAGACTATCGTGTCTTCTATTCACAGAACAGTGAATTGACGAAATTCTGACGAAATGCACTGATTTTCAGTGTTTCAAAATCGACAGGTTTAAAAAAGAGAATCCCATAGGTTTCAATGTAAAATAATAATATCCTTTTTTTCAGACCATTTATTCTTTTTATTCTTTGCAAAACAACTTTTTATTTTTTAAAGACCTTTTTGTATTTTTTTAGACAAGTTTTTGTATAATATTTTGTAAAAAAATCCTTTTTTTTATTTTGTAAGAGACCTTTTTATTATTTTTTAAAGGACTTTTAGACATTCAGTGGGGGTTAATTTATTAACAATTAATAAAACTATTATTTATTTAAACTTAAAATTAATACAATTAATTAAAAATGTTGATGCTAATATAATTAGCTTAATTAAATTACAATTTTAATGAGTAACTGTTAATGATTAACAAATAAAATTATTATTTAAGAACTGTTTTGCGACATTGGAGAGCTCTCCAGCTTTATCTGACTTTATTTGCGGTTCGCAGCGATTAACCCACGAGAGACCTATACCCCAAGCCGATGGAACCTTGCTAGCATACCACCTTTGCACCGGACTACAGCCCGTGAGTTTTCTGGAGCCGTTGCGAGGAGATTTGTGGTTTGCGGCCTGATTTTGCGGCCTACACCTGGCGGCCATCTTTGAGGCGTTACTATAGCCTCTCGGAGCGCGTACTGCTTGAGACCCCCCTGAAATTATGGGTAGAAAATCCAACAAGGAGTCCCCGACAGAGGGACATACGGGACTCTTTAGGCGAGAGGCGACAGAAACGGCAAATGACGCCCCAGACATACCTCTCCCCCATGGTGAGCTCTTCGGAGGACGAGGATCCATATAGGTCGGAGGCCTCCGTGGCTGCCCGAGTGTCGCCACGAGACCTGGGGAAGGTGAGACATTTGAAGAAAAATCCTCGTCCCCCAGTCATTGGTGGCGGCAGGTAGACTGGCTGAGTCATTGGGTGCCGCCCGGGATATTGCGCCCCTCACTGAAGGCGCTATGCGACACTTACTTTGAGATGCAATGGCAGAGATGAGGTTGATGTGGAAGGCCAACTTTGTGGCTATGCAGACGGATATGGTGACCGTTAAAGGACGACTGTTAGTGGTTGAAAAGCGCATGGAGGAGACAACAGCGACGCAGGCCCTTTTAACACCACAGGTGGAGGCCTTGCAGAGCCAGGTGGCGCAGCTTACCGGAGCAGTGAAGGCTGCAGAAAATTGGCACCGCCGGAAGAATGTGCGGATCAGAGGGATTCCGGAGTTGATTGCTGCCGACGCTCTGTTGGCCTATGCTAATAAATTTGCTTTGCATGTACTGGGGATCCCAGCAGAGACTACACCACTCTTCCGGCACGTTATTCGGCTGCGGAAGGCGGCGACGGCCCCAGCGGAGTCCCCGCGCGATGTACTCGCGATGGTCGTGGAGGAAGCGGATAAATGTCGTCTGATGTCGAGCCCTTTCGCCCGAGCCCCGATTTTTATATGAGGACGTTTCATTGACACTTTTTAATGACCTCTCCGTTTTTGACGCTCATTGCCCGGTGGCAATTTCGAGGTGTCTGCTTTTTGAGGAGTAGTGGGGTCCGATACCGTTGGGCGTTTGCGGGTTCTATGTACATCTGCCATGACAATCTGTCGCATCTAGTTAAGAACCCCACGGCGGCCTGGCAGTAGTTGCACTCCTTGGGTCTCTCCTCTCACCAGGCATCGCCTGCTTCTGCTCGTGAGGATTCCTTGTCTGTCCCGTTGGACCCGGGCTAGGTTACTTAAGTGCAATACAGCTCACTTTTGTCTTTACATCTGGGATGAGGAGTTTTTCTATCATTGGCCTCCCTATAAAATACACCAGCACGAAAAAAAAAATACAGCACAGTATAGTTACACATTCTACACATACCCAAACATAAAAATTGTGAATTTGTCCATATTTTTTTTATTGCTGCAGCATGTATACTCAGATTTATTTTGACAGGCGCAAAAACATTAGTGAGTCAATTAAGGTGAATTGATGTCAATTAAGGTTCTTAATTCTGATTGGTGAATCCCGGAAAAAAAAAACAGTCCGCGCACTGATTTACATGCGCAACGTTACTGCGCGCGTATTACACTTCGTTTTACGCGTTTTTTTTACTAAAGTTATTTTTTGACAGATGAGAAAATGCGTTCGGATCCGAATATCACGTTAATTTTCACCCGATAACGCTGGACACTGCGCGCAAAAAAAGTTGTGCTGCGCGAGCGCATTTGCGCAGAGAATGTAATATGGCCTTATATTTATAAACAGTACAGGAAAACCGTATGTGCAAGAGGGGAAGGAAGACAGAGAGGAAAAAGACAAACAAGAGAGAAGAGAAACCAACAAATAAAGAGAAAGAACTCATAGCAAAATCGTACCACTAGTACTCCGTTACCCCAGCACATAACCCGCTCCATATCCTACGGCAAGGCGCCACCGTCCAGGCGTCCCATACTTTATAATAAGTCTGCAGCGTGTCGTGTAGTCGGGCTGACAGTTCATACATTGTCAAATTATTGAGGTGGTTTACACAAACTGTCCACCAGGGCGGAGGGTTCACCGACCTCCATGGCTCCGCTGTCGCCTTCCTGCCGGCCAACATAAGTTTGGACAACAGGCGATTCTGTGCACGTGACAGCTCCACCAAAGGGTGCGACAGGAGAACCATCCATGGGTTCATAGGGGCATCAAATTCCAGAACCCCAGAGGCCAATGTGTGGACCCTTTCCCAGTAGACGCTTAGAACTGAACACGACCAGCGCATGTGGGCATATGTCCCCTTGAAACTACAATTCCGCCAGCACGTGACAAGAATGGACAGGCTTACCTTGTGGAGGTTTGGAGGTGTGGTTTTATAAGACTGTTCTTGCAGTGAGACATTTATGGAGGATTTAGAAATAGCTTCCCGAATGTCATTCCAGTCGTCGATATCCACCGGTCCAAGCTATCGCTCCCACGCCACCATATCCAAAAAATAATAATATTTTTAAATAACTTGTAGAAAAAAGGGAGATTTGCTAGAGAGTGTGAATCACTCCCAATCCCTAAACTGGTCAGGGGAAATAAAAAATATACATATAGTTTTTATTAATGGACATTGCCAAATAAAAAAGAAAATAAAGAGAACACAAAATAACCTCCGCACATGGACCAGTAATAAATCGGTGAACTGTCTCATATAGACCCATCGTTTTAGGACACAAATCTGCCAAGAATGAAGATCCTGTAGGGTTGAATAGTCTAATAAAATTCAAAAAATTGATTAGCGATATAATATGTCTCACCCACAATATATACAGGCGTGGTGATGTAGATTATTAAGGTTGAGTTACACGAATGGACTGATGAGCTCCATAATCCCTATAATACACAATTTAATAGTTGATCCCCTGTGTAGCTCCAAACAAAATCAACAGTAAAGTGTATCTGTATCTTGGGTATGCAAAAAGTAGCATAAGGAAAATATATGAATATATACTGTATTAAGAGAAAAATAGGGAGGCTTAATGGAAGAACAAAGCATTGTATAAGCTGTAAATAGACAATGGACATATGGCACCATATATTTATATAAAGTTTTATGTACAAAAATTGTGTAGAATCACCAGAAATGGTAGTTACCTATGACCAAGCACCCCCCTAAATTGGTGCCACAAAATTGATGATATAGCAAACAAACATAAAATGGGCAAGGCAACACATGCAGCAAATTAGAATAATTGACTCTCCTAAACAGAGTGATTGACAGAAATCAGTCAGTAATCACGTGATATATCCTAATGAATTTCGTATACAAAGTCCTCATATAAGTTCAATGGTGCAAAATAGAAGATGTAGTGACCATCACAGCAGGTATTTCAAGCTGAAAAATCGAGAGGAAATACTGGACATAGCGTATATATGTATAGCAGTTTTACGCTATGTCCTGTATTTCTTCTAGATTTTTCAGCTTGAAATACCTGCTGTGATGGTCACTACATCATCGATTTTGCACCATCTGAGAACTTTGTATACGAAATTCATTAGGACATGTAGCGCTCACTCCCGGAGGAGCCGCTGAATTTAAACCTCGGGTCAGTCTCCCCGCACTAGGGAATAAATATACATTTATATTTTTATAAGTTTTATAAGTTATATAGTTTACTGAATAAACTGGCATATAAAGAGCAACACGGTATACGTATATATATATATATTTACAGTAGTTCGTAATGCGAGAAACGCGTAGCGGAAAAGAAAAAGGAATTTTAACCCCTTCGTGGTTGGAGTGTGAGTCCCGTACAGGTTGTGTCGCAAGAAAGTGGAAGTGTATGTGTGTATTGGTACCCGGGTACAATATTCAACTGGCCAGTGAATGATTTCAGGTGTGTCTTCGACTAGTCACGTTGGGGCCCTGTAGGTTTTGACAAAACTGCAGCACGCTTTATTATTTTACTGTGGCCGGGAAGGCCTCTCACCCATCTGCCAGATACTCTGCGCTCCGCTCGACCCAGGACGTCTCTCCGCTCGATTTGACTGGGATTCTGTGCCACCGGATCCGCTGTCTTGCTTGTCTGTGTCTGCCACAAGATGTCCAGCTCACCGCCTGCACTCCCGTTAGATTGTCTGCGGTCTCCTAACTCGGGGTCCTTCAGCTTACTCTGTATCTGTGTAAAGTTACTAGCGATGGATCACTAGGTCTTTGACCAGTAAAGGGGAAACCCGATCTCCAGCTCTGCAAGGCCGCACCTGCGCTCCGGCCTACTCACGATCAGTATCTCTCTCACGTGCGTCTTGCTCTCCTCACTCCTCTTGTCATGCCTCAGCCCTGAGAGTCTGCTGTGGTCAGCCTGGGTCACTTGCTCTCATTACCTGCTTTCCACCTAAGGGTTAACTCTGTGTCTGAACATGAGGTTTTGCATAAAACCAGACCACACCCTCCTCCCCTTTGCTCTTTCATTTTGTGTTTTCCCTTCCTTATGTCAGAGGTCCTGAGAGCTCCCTCTTATTGTATGTTCCTGTATATTCCGCTCTGCCGTGTACACCAGGTATTCCATCCTTGCTGTGTCTGCATTACATGGTTCCTGCTTGCTGGAAGATCCACTGCGTGGCCCACTATCCAGTGGGTCCAGAGACTCTCAAATGGCTTCCAGTCCTCAAGCTCTCTCCAGGAGGAAGACCTTCTATCAGGTACTATTACCAAAGGCTCCTGCTTCCCCTCAAGAGGAACTAGCGAGAGACTACGTGGCTCACCATCCACTTGCCTGTGTTACTATCTGTTCTGTGCTGGACTGTTTGCTGTGAACCATCCCACAATACAAGCTTTGTTGTGCATATACTGTCTCCAGTGTCTTTCTGCCTGCTCACCCCCAGCGCTTGGGAATATAACAACACCCTGAGGTCGTGCCATGGCTCCTTCCTGGCACAAACCTGACACCTCTGCATGCTCTGGCGGTTCTCTCCACGAGGCTGCGGATGTAAGTCTCTCTTTCCCACCCACTTCCTGTTCCCGCCCGCAAAGCATGCTGAAAAATGTAGTCCCAATGTCCAGTGTCTTACATTGCGCTTGTCTCTGGTGGCCAAAAACAAGTACTACAACAACAGTGTTTAAAACCAGCGCTACACTCTCCCCCTCCTAGAACTCTTGGGTCTCTCCAAGGAGGTATAACAGTTGCATTACATTTCAACATAACATTAGGCAACACATACAGGCTCAGCAGCAAGCATGCAATGGGTTAGATACTGTTTCGTTTTGGGCATTAAATGCATCATTAATTATTGAATTAATATGCAATAATTAAAGCCCCAAGTTGCAACAATAACATTTATATCTTGTGGGTAATATGGTCGAATATATATAAGAAAAACCACACAGAAACCGGTGCAATATGAATGACAATTTACTTGGCAATCTATATTCACAGTTTATATCATATGCTTTACAGTAACTACAGAAAAACTAACATATACACACAGTCATGGCACAGTACATTAAACTAAACAACAATACTTCACAGTACATTAAACTAAACAACAATACTTAAACAATACAGAAATGAACTAAAAGCATGCTTACTATGACCTCTCTAAAGTAGGCTGGCTTAATGACATCACAGCTAGCCCCACAGTGCAAACAGCCTACACACTGCCCCTATTGGTCCTTCTTTGGTATGTCAATCAGTTAGTATTAAAATATGATAATTTATGGCAGAAATCACCCATGATCATAACAGATACACTTCCTCAAGTTGACTCATGCTTT
Organism: Leptobrachium leishanense; assembly: GCA_009667805.1. Lineage (NCBI taxonomy): Eukaryota > Metazoa > Chordata > Amphibia > Anura > Megophryidae > Leptobrachium > Leptobrachium leishanense. The sequence goes on from CM019066.1 coordinate 20,762,532, forward strand.
TGACCACCTCAGCTAACATAGCAGACACTTCGGGCAACCTTCGCACTGTGGTGACGGCCTCTTCAGTGCTATGTCCTGGTGAGTCATAGGTGAGTCTCTGGGGCGGTCGAATAGAGCGCTTTGGTTCTGGCTCAATCAGTTCCTCTTCAGGTGGAAGTACTACAGGTGCGGTTTCAGTTCTCCTTTCCACAACTGGAACAGACATCTCTTCGGAGTATGATCCTTCCAGTGAAGGCATGGAACTGTAGTCATAAGACTCGGCTTCAGGAACTACAGGGATTTCAATAGTCTCGGGAACTTCCAATTGAAATTCAGGAGCCTCAGGCCTCAAGTTACTTTCCCACCGTACAGGAACTGGAATGACCTCTTCAGGCTCTGGTGAGCGCATCCAGTCCAGACAAAAACTTTCTTCCTCACTGTCCCTTTCACTCTCTTAGACAACCCGGGTCTGCTGAGACCGAGTAACGGGAGTCAAACGTGGAGCAGGCGGGTTTGGCAGAGAAAGTTCGTCCCCAACTGGTATCCTCACAGCCTCTCTCAAAGGTAATAGATGATTCCGGTGCCAGTTCTTAAGAGGCCCAGCCTTTCCATCTGGCCGGATTTGGTAAACTGGCAGACCCGGCAGTTGCTTGCAGACAATGTAGACCTGAGAACTCCATCTATCCGCTAACTTATGCCTTGCAGCAGCACCAAAGTTCTTCAACAAAACCCTATCACCGGGTTGTAGATCTTGTATCCGAACATTCAAGTCATAGTTCCGCTTATTCCTTTGTTCCCTGTTTCCTGAGGTCAAGCGGGCCTGTTCAAACGCAGAGGCCAAGTTCTTCCGAAGTCTATCCACATAATTTCTATGAGAAGCTACCGACGTCTGATCCAGAGATAGCCCAAACGCCAAATCAACCGGCAGTCGAGCTTCTCTTCCGAACATAAGACGGTACGGTGAGTATCCAGTAGCGTCACTCTCCGTACTGTTATATGCATGTACTAGCGTAGCTATGTGACGACTCCAGCTCTGCTTCTCTCTGTTTGACAGTGTCCCCAGCATATTTAGCAGCGTGCGATTGAACCTTTCGGGTTGAGCATCACCTTGAGGGTGATATGGTGTAGTTCGGGTCTTTTGAATTCCCAGCAGTTCCAGTAATTGCCCGACAAGCCGGCTTTCAAAGTCTCTACCCTGATCAGAGTGTATTCTCCTTGGTAGGCCATAGTGAACAAAGAACTTTTCCATCAGAACCTTCGCCACCGTAGGAGCACGTTGGTCTTTTGTAGAAAAAGCTTGGGCGTAACGTGTGAAATGATCAGTCACTACTAGAACAGCTTGGAAAAAAGACGAGACAGAGGAGATATGATAGAAACATTTAAATACGTAAAGGGAATCCACAAGGTAGAGGAAGGGAGTATATTTAAAAGGAAACAAAATAGCAAAACAAGAGGACATAGTCTTAGATTAGAGGGGCAAAGGTTTAAAAGTAACATCAGGAAGCATTATTTTACTGAGAGGGTGGTGGATACATGGAACAGTCTTCCAGTAGAAGTGGTAGAGGCCAAAACAGTAATTGAATTTAAGCAAGCATGGGATAGGCATAAGGCTATCCTAAACAAAAGATAAATCCAGGTAAAGTATCCATGTGGAAAAGAGAGGTGTCGGTATGGGCGCTCTTGTCTAGGTGTGGATGCTTGTTTTGATTTTGCTGCCGTCTAGGGAGTAGCACAGACTCTCGAATTGGGTGTGCAGATATCAGAGGAAAAAAGAGGGGGTTCCTAGTGGCGCAACAATTATATGCAACAGATCACGATGTCGTACTGTGAACCAATAGATGTATATAGATCCTTACGGTTCGTATGAATGCAACTTCACTGGTGCAGATTCAGGGTAAAGTGCTGATGTCACAGTTGGTGTGATATTAAAGTGCAGTAGTTTATGCAATGTAAAAGGTGCAACAATTTATGCAATATTAAAGTGCAACAATTTATGCATTATTAAAGTGCAACAGTGACAGCCTGGGTGCATAGGGAGAGCTAGCACAACACGTTGATAAATATTGAAAAAGAGGGTGGTACGGATGCCCGCGTCAGCGTTATGGTGACCGGTGCAGTCTGAGTATAGATGCTTGATGTCTATTTGTGAGTATACAAAATGACCTTACACTGATTTCCCGTGTGTATTGAAGGTCTACTGTCCTTAGTGTCTTTGTCTTCCAGAAGTCCTAAGATAGCAGAATGTGCACTAAACGTGCTCTGCCTTGTGCTCGATGTAGCAGCTCCTCCTATAACGTTGATTAACTCCACTCAAAATGGGAGATAAAGAACGAGGGAGAGAGAAAGAAATAATAATAGTGCAGCAGCGTTTTATATTGGTAAAATCTCTTGTGTTCAATAATTGCACACTTACAAGAGCCAGAGCCACTTAAATCCGGGCTCTGGAGTTGAACGCCTGGTGTCAACTATAGGGTGACCACTGCCCTTCTTTAATGTAACGCCTTCACCTCAGGTGGAGAGATATAAAAGGGGAGAAGAGTGCTCTCATGGCACAGCATCAGTGGTTACAGACTTACTACGAAAGGAAGGAGGTTGGTTACACTCACCAATTTGGGAGCCTTATCACTCCAGGCTCAACTGCTGTGCGTATGGTACTGCTTGGTGGTGAGTACCAAAACCCCTCTTAGCTGCTTCTTTAGGTACAGGTTGCGGTGTCCGTGGTGGATCCTGGAGAACTGGCCTGATCAGGTTGGTTTAATTTACCAATATAGGTTCAGTAACCAAATGCTCCTATGTACTTAGATAATTGTAATTGGGCAGACTAGATGGGCCGAAAGGTTCTTATCTGCCGACATTTTTCTATGTTTCTATGTTTCTACTAGAATATTTCCCTGCCCACTAGCATCCGGTTCTAAGCACAGGAAATCAATGCACACCAAATCCATGGGTCCTTGACTTTGTAGATGGCTCATTGGAGCGGTTCTGGTCGGTAGGGTCTTCCTTTGGATACACCTCAGACATGAATGGCAGTAACTTTTCACTTCAGCTCTCATGCAAAGCCAATAGAATCTGTCTCGCACCAGCTTAAAAGTTCTCTCTGTGCCCAAATGTCCATGTTCATCATGTAACGACCGCAGTACACTCTCTCTATGTTTAGTGGGAAGGAACAACTGTTGGGTCTCTTCAGCATTGTTTGAGGGGCCCCTTCGGTAAACCACCCCATCCAACATCTTCAACCGTTCCCATTCTTTGTATACCAATCTGGCCCCATCTGGGGAATTGGTCAGCAGAATTTCCCGTTGGTTCGCATTTAGGGCCTTTACGGTTAACGCAATCAAAGGGTCTCTAGCCTGATCAGCTCTCAGGTCCTGTTTCGAGAAAGTAGGCAGACTTTCATCCCTCAACTGCGTAGGGTTACAGTAGAACTCTGGAACAGCCGCAGCCATAACTCCTATGGCTTCCGCTTCAATCCCTCCCTTGACCCGGCGCTCTGCTCCTTGACACAAAGCTTGTACCCCGTCTGGAGTTAACTGAGTCCATTCTGTAGTGTAGGGTCTTCTCGACAAAGTATCAGCATCTCGATTATTCACCCCAGGGCGATACTTCAGGCTGAACCGAAACCCTGACAGAGCGGCCAACCACCGATGTCCCGTTGCGTCCAGCTTCGCAGTAGTGAGGACGTAGGTAAGAGGATTGTTATCCGTCTTTATCACAAACTCGGCTCCATACAGATAGTCTTTTAGCTTGTCTACCACCGCCCACTTCAAGGTTAGGAACTCCAACTTGTGGGTAGGATAGTTCTTTTCAGAAGGCGTAAGGCTCCGGCTCACATAAGCTACAGGCCTCAGCAATCCACCATACTCTTGGTACAGGACTCCCCCTAGACCTTCTCTGCTGGCATCCACATGTAGTTCGTATGGCTTGTGAGTGTCCGCGTAGGCCAAGACAGGAGCTCGAGTTAGACTCTCTTTCAGCTTCAAGAAAGCACCTTCGCATTGACTAGTCCATTCTCCCTGGATAGACTCTCGAGCCTTCCTTGGCCCTGGAGCCGACGGATTTCGGTCAGAGGCCTTGTGGCCTTCTTCTGTGTCTTCCTTCTGTAGGAGCTTGTTCAGCGGTTGAGCTATCTTGGCAAATCCTCCTACAAACCTTCGATAATAGGAGCAGAACCCCAAGAAAGATCTAAGTTCAGTAACGTTTCGGGGTCTAGGCCAGGAAGCTACGGCCTCCAACTTCCGAGGATCTGTCGAAACGCCTTCTGCTGAGACCACATGTCCCAGATACGTAACAGACGGTAAACAGAATTGACATTTCTCCAGAGACAGTTTCAACCCCTCTTCATGGAGCCTCTTCAAGACCTTCTCCAACCGTTGCTCATGTTCTTCCAAAGTCTTCCCGAACACGATTATGTCATCCAGATACACTAATACTTCGATCAGGTTCATGTCCCCGACTGTCTTCTCCATTAACCATTGGAACGTGGCTGGAGCCCCCGTAAGGCCTTGAGGCATTCTGTTGAACTCAAAGAACCCCAGTGGGCAGATGAACGCAGTCTTTTCTTTGTCTTCAGGATGCATTGGTATCTGGTGATACCCACTTCGCAGGTCTAGTACACTAAACCATTTTGCTCCAGACACACACTGTAAGGCGTCTTCTATCCGAGGAGTGGCATATTGATCTGGGATGGTTCTCCGATTCAGCGTGCGATAGTCTATGCATAAACGGACAGAACCATTCTTCTTCCGGACCATTACTATTGGGGATGCATATGGGCTCCTGGACTCTTGAATCACCTTGGTTCTTTGCAGTTCATTCAGCTGTTCTCGTAGATCATCCAAGTCTCCCAGTGGAACTCGTCTTGACCTTTCACGAAACGGCTTGTCTTCTTGTAATCGAATGCGGTGCTCAGTACTTTTAGCTAGGCCCACGTCGAACTCATCTTTCGAGAACAAGTCCCTGCACTTTAGGACCTGGGACTGAAGACGTTTCTTCCATTCTGGTGAGATGGGAGCGTCCTTGGGGAAGAACCTTTCATCTGGAATCTCTTTATCCACTCCCCCTCCTAGATCGGTAGGAGAGAGAGGCGTAGCAGACGCTACTTGCCCGATTCGTGCATTCGTGCTTTCAGGATCACTGGAGAATCAGACACATTACACACACTGACTGAGACTCTTCCTCGTGTTCTTTTCAAAGCTTTAGTGGAGATTATTTCAGGGATTACTTCTACTCCGGCTTCACTCCCATGATTAAAATCGGTTTCCAGTACCACATAGGGGCCTGGTTGCGATCCGTTCAACTTGACTGAAGCCCGGAAACTCGTTACTTCTCCTGATTGCAGAACCTTCGCTGTTCCTTCCAATCTCCACAGGCGCCCCACTTCGGCAGGTGCCTTCTGTTCTTCGACCATTCTCTGATAGACTGGATGTAACATTGGGTGTACTCCCTTAGTAGAACCTTCTTCCAGTACTATAGGAGTCAGGAGACATCGCACCAAATCAGTATTCGTCCCCCCTATCATGGAACTTCTGTTTGCTCCTGAAGGCCGAGGACACACAATGGCCAATGCATCACAACCTCCGGACTGTCCGATGACCTCGGATCCGATCTCCAACTTCACCTGTAGATACCCATCATAGGGGAGTTTCTCAGTTCCGATACCCCAGATTTCCAGATCCTTCAATTTCTGTAGAGGTATGTGCTTCAAGTGTTTCTCATAGAAGTCTCGGTAGATCAATGTCACTTGAGCCCCTGAGTCCAACAGAGCTTTAGTGTAGACTCCCTCCACTTGGATTGGCACAATAGGGGAAGGACCTATCAGCTGGACAGGAAACTTAATGGTAGTAACAGGAAATTTAGACCCAGTTTGTTGTACCCTGGCCTTCTTCTTGGCACGTGTAGGTTTTGGGTGTGCATTGCTTCCCCATGACGTAGGACCGGATGCTAAGGGAGTGACTCTTTCGGTCCTGGCAGGCTCAGCAGTTGGTCCGACTCTGGGCCCTCTCGGCCTCTCAGTCCTGGCTTGATTTTTGGAGCAGGTTTTGACTTTTGGGCACCTAGTTTGCTCCTTCACTTGTGCCCTCTGGCGTTTCCCGCCGGTGAGGTAGATAGCAGCCCTTCCAAGGCTTTCAGGAACTCTTCTACTCTATTTCCTTCAGGCTTCTGGCTTTTGCAATGTGCGCGGAAATGACCCATTTCCCCACAACTGAAACATCTCTTCTTTGAAGACGGAGACGCACTTACTTGCTGTGATTCGGTTGAAGGACCCTGGCCAGAAACCACAGCAACTCCAGTTGTCCGCATGTCAGTAAGGAACTTCTGCATCTTGGTCTGTGTCTCTGTCACCTTCAACAGTACTCGGCACAGTTCCGCGTGCGCCATTTGCAATTCAGCTTGAGCTTCTTGTACCTTCTTAACGGTTTTGTGCAACTCACCATGTGCAGAGAGGTTTAATTCTTTTGCAGCATTCTCTGTGGATTTAAAAGCGATCAGATGCTCTTGTTCGTCCACTTCGGATCCATAGGTGTCTAACGAGTCACTTTCAGGCTGCAAGCATTCGTTATGCCTCACAGGTTGCGCGTAAGCTCTTTCTCCTCTCCTGAAGGATTTTTCTTCTATAAAGCCTCTTCCTCTCTGACAGCTCGGATCAGTTCCAGGTACTTCAATTCTCGGTTACCTTCCCTGCTTCTCAGCTGTAGCATCACCGGATCTAGAGGTTGAGCGCCCCTCAGGATCTGCTGTATTCGGATCTTATCTACTTCGGCCGGTTCGGCCCCTTTCTTGAGAAGTATCTGGTGCAGAATCTTATCTAGGTGCCTCATATATTCAGTCATTTTCTCACCCTTTCGCTGGTAGGTGTGTTCGTACTGGTACACGAGCTCTGCAGCCTTTTCCGTTTGCCCAAAAACTTCCTCCAGAACATTTAGATAATCTAAAGCAGTGCAGTCTTGCTTACTCAATTTTAGGTTTCTTACAGCCTCTGACGCAGGTCCCTTTAAGCTTTCAGTAATCCTTTACTTCTTCTGCGCTTCAGGGAGGTTCCACTCATCCAGAGCCTGCATCGCCTGTTCTACCCATTCTTCGAAGGTTTCTTCTCCCGCCGGAGTTGGTACATTTCCTGTAAAATTTCTCAACCGTCGATAACCAAAGTTAGTGTGCGGAGGGCTTGTTCTTTGACATTTAGCCAGCAAATCTCCAATAGCCACTATAAATTCAGGCCCGATCATGGCCAGCGGACTGGGCGTGGGAACACTCGCGGATTCGCCACGTGGCGCACTTGGCTGAATCAGTTGGACTTCCACCTCATCGGTCAGCTTCACGCTCGCGCCCTGAAAACACACTGGAACACCCTTTCTCCACTCAAAAAGAACATACGTGTGAGAGGTATCTGGGTTCTCTTTAATGTCCAGGATTAACCCCCGATGATCTGGTGTCAGCACGGCCACGGCCTGGCGAATCTGATCTTCGGCCAAAGTGTCTGCAGGAATATCCATGACTATACATAATTCTATCTGACTACTGTGCTCCTCACACCATTTGGCAGCAGTGTCTGGATCCATATTTAACCCTTTAAATGCGTTTTTTCCAGAGACTGGATCCCGGAAACGAGCCCCCATGTGTAGCGCTCACTCCCGGAGGAGCCGCTGAATTTAAACCTCGGGTCAGTCTCCCCGCACTAGGGAATAAATATACACCAGCACTGTTGTGGATTTTATAAATTATATAGTTTACTGAATAAACTGGCATATAAAGAGCAACACGGTATACGTATATATATATATATTTACAGTAGTTCGTAATGCGAGAAACGCGTAGCGGAAAAGAAAAAGGAATTTTACCCTTCGTGGTTGGAGTGTGAGTCCCGTACAGGTTGTGTCCCAAGAAAGTGTAAGTGTATGCGTGTATTGGTACCCGGGTACAATATTCAACTGGCCAGTGAATGATTTCAGGTGTGTCTTCGACTAGTCACGTTGGGGCCCTGTAGGTTTTGACAAAACTGCAGCGCGCTTTATTATTTTACTGTGGCCGGGAAGGCCTCTCACCCATCCGCCAGATACTCTGCGCTCCGCTCGACCAGGACGTCTCTCCACTCGATTTGACTGGGATTCTGTGCCAGCGGATCCGCTGTCTTGCTTGTCTGTGTCTGCCACAAGATGTCTAGCTCACCACCTGCACTCCCGTTAGATTGTCTGCGGTCTCCTAACTCGGGGTCCTTCACCTTACTCTGTATCTGTGTAAAGTTACTAGCGATGGATCACTAGGTCTTTGACCAGTAAAGGGGAAACCCGATCTCCAGCTCTGCAAGGCCGCACCTGCGCTCCGGCCTAGTCACGATCAGTATCTCTCTCACGTGCGTCTTGCTCGCCTCACTCCTCTGCATGCTCTGGCGGTTCTCTCCACGAGGCTGCGGATGTAAGTCTCTCTTTCCCACCCACTTCCTGTTCCCCCCGCAAAGCATGCTGGAAAATGTAGTCCGAATGTCCAGTGTCTTACATTGCGCTTGTCTCCCTCTGGTGGCCAAAAACAAGTACTACAACAACAGTGTTTAAAACCAGCGCTACAGACATATCACGTGATTACTGACTGATTTTTGTCAATCACTGTTTAGGAGAGTCAATTATTCTAATTTGCTGCATGTGTTGCCTTGCCCATTTTATGTTTGTTTGTTATATAGTTTATAAAAAGTTATCAGATCCCCTCTAAGGCCCCGTATATATTTATAAAAAGTTATTTTTCTAGATCATTTCTAAGGCCCCGTATACAGTATACTGATATAAAGTTATCAGATCCCCTCTAAGGTGCCGTTTCTCTAAACTAAACAGGTTTAAGCTTGTTAGTCTTTCCTCAGAACTTCCATTCCCCTTATTAATTTAGTCGCCCGTCTCTGCACTTTTCATAGCACTATAATATCCTTTCTTAAGACAGGTCTCTAAAATCACAGGGCATATTCAAGGTGCGTCTTAACATTGATTTATAAAGAGGCAAAAGTATGTTTTCATCCTGAGAATGAATTCCCCTTTTAATGCCAATACTTTGCTGGCCTTGGCGGCTGCTGTTTGACATTGGGCATTGTTAGCTGAGTTTGACGTCTATGATTATTCCCAAATCCTTCTCCTGCTTGGATTTCCCTAACTCTGTACCATTTAGGGTATAAGTTGCTTGTGTGCTCTTCACTCCAAAGTGCATAACCTTGCACTTATCTACATTAAATTTCATCTGCAATTTAAGTGCCCAGTCCCCCAATCTACCTAAATCCCTCTGCAGCAAAGTAATACTGTCTGCGTGTGTGTGTATAGGTATGTGTGTGGTGGTAATAGTGTTAAGGTGTAAAGTAAAGCGCTTTTCCATAAAATCATTGGTTCCTGCTAGTGGTTTTATGGAAAAGCACTAGCTATTGTAGGTGTTAATAGAAAAAATATATCCTCCTTTTTTCCAGAAAACCTATTTGTCTCCCATAAGGTGAATGGAAGCAGTGAAAGACTCCCCAACAACTTTAAAAAAATGTCCGAAGGTTATCACAATTACCTCTGTGCTCATCTTCCCATTAGAGAGCTAGGAGCTGCATTACAGCCCACTATATACATCACTTGTTTCTAGAGGTCATCTAGAGTGGGAAAAAAGAATTCTAAATATTAATTTCATGCTTGAATTGACCACCTAATTTACAATATTATTGTAGAGTTCAATTGTTCATTCTCTCAATGCAAAACTGCATCACAATTCCCATGTACAAATTTAACCCCTTCGCAAGCGAACTCTTTTTGTTGCAAAAAAATAATATAGTAACATTTATTTGAAAAATGTAATGCATACTTAAAAATTAAATATAAGATAAAATGGCAAATTTGCCTAGAGATTGTTATTCCGATAGATTTAAAATAATAAAATAATGTAAATTTGCTCATTTTACATTTTGCTTATCCTATATAGTAATGGATAGGGTCTAAACTCTAGATGGTGCCCCTTGTTCTGCATGGTTTCACACAGGTTCTGCATTAATAACATACAAACAGGAATGGCTTTTGTGTCAAATAAAGTAAATGTAATAAAAATAGATATTAAAATGTTCAGATCTCCTGCTTATGGGGATTTGTAGTGATCATAACGAGATTATTAGCAATGCAGCTTCCAAAAAAATACCAATATCTGTACGTGCTGCGTAATGCCTGTGTATGGGAGTTACAGCAACACCTTGTATCTGTATGTGCTGCATAATGCCTGTGTATGCCAATTACAGTAACACCTTGTATCTGTATGTGCTGCATAATGCCTGTGTATGGGAATTACAGCAACACCTTGTATCTGTATGTGCTACATAATGCCTGTGTATGGCAATTACAGTAACAACTTGTATCTGTATGTGCAGCATAATGCTTGTGTATGGCAATTACAGCAACACCTTGTATCTGTATGTGCTGCATAATGCCTGTGTATGGGAATTACAGCAACACCTTGTACCTGTATGTGCTGCATAATGCCTGTGTATGACAATTACAGCAACACCTTGTATCTGTATGTGCTGCATAATGCCTGTGTATGACAATTACAGCAACACCTTGTATCTGTATGTGCTGCATAATGCCTGTGTATGGCAATTACAGTAACACCTTGTACCTGTATGTGCTGCATAATGCCTGTGTATGACAATTACAGCAACACCTTGTATCTGTATGTGCTGCATAATGCAGGTGTATGGGAAATACAGTAACACCTTTTATCTGTATGTGTTGCATAATGCCTGTGTATGGCAAATACAGCAACACCTTATATCTGTATGTGCTGCATAATGCTTGTGTATGGGAATTACAGCAACACCTTGTATCTGTATGTGCTGCATAATGCCTGTGTATGGAAATAACAGTAACACCTTGTATCTGTATGTGCTGCATAACGCCTGTGTATTGCAATTACAGTAACACCTTGTATCTGTACTGTACAAGGATTTTCAGTTATTAAAACCTCCTGAATCTTATCCCTGTACAGCAGTGAGTGACCCCAGAGCTCTTCCTGTATTCTAGAAACATAGAAAAATGTCGGCAGATAAGAACCTTTCGGCCCATCTAGTCTGCCCAATTACATGGATACTTTACCTGGATTTATCTTTTGTTTAGGATAGCCTTATGCCTATCCCATGCTTGCTTAAATTCAATTACTGTTTTGGCCTCTACCACTTCAACTGGAAGGCTGTTCCATGTATCCACCACCCTCTCAGTAAAACTCTCTCCCTGGCTGTTGTAATGCATCAGTAAAGTTTTTTGTTCGAGCAATGGTGTGTTCCTTGTAGCTTCATTTCATACATAGGGCCCTATCACCTCCTACAAGCTAACGCTAGAGGTCATGTTAGCTAAAAAGAGGTGATAGCGCTCCGCACAGATCACCTCCAATTCGCTGACGGGTTAAAAATCTAGTTTGTAAACCGGTATTAGCGATTTATACCGGAAGCTTACTGTATTTTGCGCTGTCGCTAGCTAAAAAGTTAACACCAGCTCAGAGCTCCTGCAGAATCAGTAAGCAGCAGCTGAAAAGCCCCTTAAAAAAAAAAAATCACCTCTTATCCGGCGGCGAGAATGGCGGCCCGATCCGCTGCTTCTGGCTGCTGGAAGCAGAGGGAAACGGGGGGAAAAAAGTCCCCAGTCTCCCTCCGTGATCACTCCGCCGATACGCAGGAGATCCTGCCGGTCACATGAGCCGGCAGAAGGAGCCTCCGTGGAGTCCTACGGACTTCATAGAGTGGATGCTCGGGACAGTGCTTTTTTTTTTTTATGAGAAATTATTTTACCAGGAAGGACAGATTGAGATTTTTCTCGTTTTCAAGTATGTCCTGGGTGGTGAGTATGTAGCGTTAGGTGTCTTGCCCAAGGACACTTACAGGAGAGGAGCTCTTGCTTGGATTAGATCCTGGGTCTCCACATTCTCCATGGTCATAGAGCAGTGATGTTACTTCTACTCCACCCAGCCAGTGTGTTAGTGCTTCCCCGAGCATCTGCGAGCCTAGCGGCCGCTACAGGACAGGCTGCTACACTCCAGAATGACTGGAGAATGGAAAATTCTAGGTCAAAATACCTGATTTGGAAAGTGAGATAAAAGGGAGAATTTTTCTGGTTTGGATATTTTGACCTAGAATTTTCCATTCTCCAGCCATTCTCCTGCTTTTCACCTCTCTCTGAATAACCCTGACAATGTTTTCCGTCCTGCACCGCGCTTCACTTTCATATAGTCCTGCTGTAAAACCTATGCAGACAGGGTTTGATACGCTAATTATTGCTTCCCTATGTATTAAAATGTAGAATTGAGTTAACTCGATTTTGGTAGTGAAAAGGTTAATGATGATATGCATGATAAGTGCAAATGTGTCTTGGCTATAATGTAAAAACTTAACATTTAAGAGATTCACTCAAAAAGCAGGCTGCGAGTTCGTGTCAATCCAGTGAGTTTAGTTCATATAGGATTGCCTTACAGGCTACGAAGAAACATGAAAAGAGCTAATTTCACAGAATCTCTTCAGGCAGAATCTTCATTATGTTACAAAATAATAATAGTTTTCCAAACAACCTTTTTACTGAGTTAAACAGTCATTTTTTCCCCAGGTATTGCTTCACAGAGCAGCTGTCCAGCAAATGAGGCAAAATAAGGGCAAAGTACAATGGCCAGAAAGATTGTAAATGTTAGAGGAATTCATTAAAACAAAGAGTGGATTGACTGTGGAAAATCATAGCAAAACATCTAGAAACAACGCTTATTCTATTAACTGTTCATTTGAATACACATTTACCACTGATTTACAGTATTGATAGATAGAAGGATAGAGAGCGATAGATATAGAGAGCTAGAGAACGATAGATAGAGGGATAGATAGAGGGATAGATAGAGGGATAGATAGATAGATAGAGGGATAGATAGATAGAGGGATAGATAGATAGATATGGATAGAAAGAGATAGAAAGATAGATAGATACGGATAGATAGATAGATAGATAGATAGATAGATAGATAGATAGATATGGATAGAAAGATGGATGGATAGATAGATATGGATAGAAAGAGATAGATAGATAGATATGGATAGAAAGATGGATGGATAGATAGATATGGATAGAAATAGATAGAAAGATAGATACGGATAGAAAGATGGATGGATAGATAGATATAGATAGAGGGATGGATAGATAGATAGACAGATATGGATAGAAAGACAGATATGGATAGAAAGATAGATAGATAGATAGATAGATAGATAGCTATGGATAGAGATAGATAGATAGATAGATAGATAGATAGATAGATAGATAGATAGATAGATAGATAGATAGATAGATAGATAGATAGATAGATAGATATGTAGCGCTCACTCCCGGAGGAGCCGCTCAATTTAACCTTGGGTTAGTCTCACCGCACTAGGGAATAAATATACACCAGCACTGTTGTGGATTTTATAGATTATATACTTTGCTGATCCCAATAAAGCGGAATATATAATGTGAATACGGTATATGAACGACAGGATTTCGTAATGCGAGAAAAACACGCGGCGGCAAAAGGAAAGTTTAACCCCTTCGTTTTAGGAGTGTAAGTCCCGCAAAAGTAATGTCCCAAAAAGGTGTGTGTGTGCGATTCAGGTACCCGGGTACTATATTCAACTGGCCAGTGAATGGATTGAGCGATTCTTCGACTAGTCACGTTGGGGCCCTGTAGATTTAAACAATACTGCAGCGTGCTTTGTTTAAACTTGGACTGTGGCCTGGAAGGCCTCTCACCCATCCGCTGGACAATCTGTTCCGCTGTCCGATCAAGGATCTCTCTCCGCTTGATTATACTGGAACTCTGTGCCACCGAATCCGCTTCTCCTGCTTGTCCGATTTCGGTAACGAGAATTACGGCCTACCACCTGCACTCCCAGTGGATCATCGCGGTCTCCTTACTCGGGGTCCAAACCGGAGCGTTGTGTCTGCGCATAACCTCTCAACGATGTGTGGATAGGTCTCCGGCAGCACTGTCTCTGATTCTCAGCACCCGCAAGGCAGCTCCTGCTCTCCGGCCTGGTCTCAATCTCTGGCAGTCTCACGTGCGTCTTCCACCTTTCGTCGCTCGGCTCACCCTGGCTCTCCTTCGACGAGGCTGCGGATGTCCTTCGCTCTCTCCCACCCACTTCCTGTCCCCGCCGCAAAGCATGATGGAAAACATAGTCCCGTTGTGTCCCTTAAACTTTACATTGCGCTTGTCTCCCTCTGGTGGCCAAACCCGAGCAATACATCAACAGAGTTTTTAAACAGTGTGATAGATAGATAGATAGATAGATAGATAGTGTCGCGCTCATGTGGTACGATGCTGGAACCCAAGGTACAGGAGGCCACAGAGGAGGTCCGCTATGCGGTACAAATAGGAATGTCCAAAAATCAAGGTCAATGGTCTAGCAAGGGGTCGAGGCTGGCAGCAAAGGTTCAATACAAGATGGGAAGCAAAAGGGTCAATAACAGGTAAATCAGCGAGGTTATCTGGGAGCACTTGGCTACAACACTGTGAAACAATACTGAAGCAATGCCAGAGAGGATATCTGGCATTATATAGGGACCGGAGGTGGACACGCCTCTGTCTTAGCAACCGCCCCTCCTATTGGAGACTGACCCGGTAGCTCCTACCCAGGCCAAGCAAGCTCCTGGCCTGCTCTGTTCCCACCCACCAGACCTGTCAAAGACTTGGCCAACCACTGGGCGCCATCTTGGCCGAATCCCTTCAACCAATGCCCTGAGCGGTCACGAGCCACAGTACCAGCCGCCTGCCACCGCATCGCGCAGGACACTATGCACCACTGAGGGGAGTGACCACCCTGGCCACCATGGGCAGAAGGCCAGAGGCCACGGTGCTGCGTGACGCAAGGAGAGAGGCCGGCATCGTGTGAGGACGGAGGCGACCGCCGGTGAGGCGTGACAGATACATATAGAGATAGATAGATAGAAATGGAGATAGACAGACATGTGCATGGCAAAAAAGTTAGTTTGGAATGGATCAGCAAATCTTGGAATACAAATATTATGGACTTGAAAGCATTTTGGAAATTGTCAATGTGAACTTGAACGTTTAGATATTTCAGAGACTACCAGGGTTAGTCAGAGAGAGGTGAAAACCAGGAGAATGACTGGAGAAGTGAAAATTCTAGGTCAAAATAGCCTAACCAGAAAAATTCTCCCATTTATCTCACTTTCCAAATCACTATTTTGACCTAAAATTTTCACTTCTCCAGCCATCCTCCTGGTTTTCACCTCTCTGAATAACCCTGTACATATTTTTACTCCTCCTTCTCTCTATACCTCTAATCCTTCTATAATCCCCACTTTACTTCCTCTATATTACCCCATATATCCCCTTTAAACCCCAAAAATGATATATATATAGCGCTGTCCTAGGAGTGGCTTTGATCAGTTGCATAAACCTTATCTCTGCTAGAAAGCCACAGAGTGGCATAGCATTGATTTTAGGGCTCTGTGTAATAACAGACCAAGGATGCATAAAAGTGAGGCAGAGGTCATTTGCATATCCTACCCAGAGTTCCTTGCTGCATATGGGGAATGTGGCACAGGAGCTCTGGGCTGCAATTCTTTGAATTGCTGTGATGTGCAGGTGGCTTCTGCAATAATAAACATAACTATATATATATATATATATATATATATATATAGCGCTGTCCTAGGAGTGGCTTTGATCAGTTGCATAAACCTTATCTCTGCTAGAAAGCCACAGAGTGGCATAGCATTGATTTTAGGGCTCTGTGTAATAACAGACCAAGGATGCATAAAAGTGAGGCAGAGGTCATTTGCATATCCTACCCAGAGTTCCTTGCTGCATATGGGGAATGTGGCACAGGAGCTCTGGGCTGCAATTCTTTGAATTGCTGTGATGTGCAGGTGGCTTCTGCAATAATAAACATAACTATATATATATATATATATATATATATATATATATATATACATATTATACTATACAAACAGCGGCACTCCAGAGACTTTTTCAAAAACCAGCAGGTATCTTTGTTTGTTTGTTGTCAGCAAACTTTCTTCTGGATTATATATACACACACACATACAGTACATATATATATAGTTACAGATATCCACAGAATTGCCCTGAATTAGCAACAACAAAAAAGGAAGATTCCTATTCTCCTAATAAGAGTATAAATCAATAATATGGGTCCAAATAATTAAAAATGCTTTTAATAAAAATAATAAAAAGGTCTGCTACAAAATAAAAGTCTTTTAAAAACTATGAAAATTATGTCTAAAATACAAAAAGGTGTTCTAACAAAATGAAAAGGGTTTTTGCCAAAAATGAAAAGAATCTGAAAATGAAAGAAAATTAAAAAATATATTCCATTTATTGCACTGACACCTATACGATTTGCCTGTTTAAGACTGCCGAATTTTAAAACACTGAAAATCAGGGCATTTTGCTGTAATGTCGGTGCAATTCGGCGTCCAGTGAATACTGGAAAAGATACAGGGTTTTTCAGAGAGAGGTGAAAAGCAGGAGAATGACTGGAGAATGGAAAATTCTAGTTCAAAATAGACAAATCAGAAAAATTCTCCCATTTATCTCACTTTCCAAATTGGCTATTCTGACCTAGAATTTTCCATTCTCCAGTCATTCTCCTGCTTTTCACCTCTCTCTGAATAACCCTGATACAGTGGTACCTCGGTTCACGAACGCCCCTGTTCACGAACAATTCGGTTTGCGACCAGGAAGTTCGTCAACATTTTACCTCCGTTCACGAACTCCGCCTCGGGTTACGAACAAGACCCGGGCCATCTTCCCCACTCTGACACATAGTCGTGGCTTCCTGTACTCGAGATCGCGGTCGCAGACAGGGCTACTGTGAAGCTTTTTTGTGAGCTTAGTAGCACAGTACTGTTCAGTATTACTGTATTAAATCCAGCATGGCTCCCAAGAAAGTGCAGAACCAGCATGGTGGGAAAAAGAAAGCGCAGAGAGGTGAGAAGAATGTGCAGAGCGTTAATGAAGGTGAGAAGAATTTGCAGAGCGTTAAGGAAGGTGACGAGGATGTGCAGAGCGTTATTGAAGGTGACGAGGATGTGCAGAGCATTATTTAAGGTGACGAGGATGTGCAGAGCGTTATTGAAGATGACAAGGAAGTGCAGAGCATTATTGAAGGTGACAAGGATGTGCAGAGCGTTATTGAAGGTGACGAGGATGTGCAGAGTGTTACTGAATTTGTTTCATATTTTTGTGGCTAATTTTTTTTTCCATATGGTTCAGAACGGATTAACCTGATTTACATTGAACCCTATGGGAAAATGTGATTCAGTTCACAACCAAAAATCGGTTCGAGACCATGTTCGTAGGGTCAGAACGGATTAACCTGATTTACATTGAACCCTATGGGAAAATGTGATTCGGTTCACGACCAATTCGGTTCACGACCAGAGTCGTGGAACAAATTAAGTTTGTGAACCGAGGTACCACTGTAGTCTTCTATGGGGCAGTTTCGGTGCCACTGAACGCTGCTTGATTGCGGCGAACTGCATCGTATTTTGCTGTCAGTTCGCCAGTATTCAGCAAAGTGACAGCTTTGTGAACAGACCAATTGGTCTGAAATTGCACCGAATGGTGAAATCCACCGTCTGCTGCAATTCGGGGCCATTTCGAAGGTTTTTCGAACCTTTTAAGTGTTACCAATGCCACACAAGTTTCACATAAATGTTAAGATAATTTTTTTTGCAGCAAAACGCGTAAAAAAAGTGATACAGTTACTCATTATGTTATTTTATGTAAATGGAGGTCAAAGTTAACATTACTTATAAATCATGAATCATTACCATCATTATTTCAGCATTTCCAAGTGCTCTGGGCCTCTGTGCCTTTATGTATAAAATGACTATACTTGTTTGGAAAGGAATAGTCCCAGTTCAATATGTCACTTGGGACATCTAGTGGTGACCTGACATGCAGCTATTGGCTGGCCAGGCCTAAAGATACATCACTCACCCTAGTGATAAGACAGCCAGGGGAGTAATGGTGGAGGTAAATAGTAGCCCCTCCTGACCTCCTTCATGCCCCAGTCCCTCCCATTTTAACCCTTTAGTCTTTCATAAAGCGCTCCTTCATTCCAGTGCTAAGTTCCATCGGAAAGGGAATAGCTATATTAAAAGACAGGAGTTATTCCCTATCAAAATGTCCCTGTTCCCTATGTGACTGCAACATGTTGGAAGGAACGCTGCAAGCAGCGAGCCAAAGCAAGGTTTATGAGAGCGCTGGAAATGGACGACAGTACAAAGAAGAGTCCCCACTCAGGTCTCAAAATATTTTAGCTCGATGGTGCCAATACCGAGAAGACATAACCATACACAAAGCAGACTGCCAGAACCCAGAAAGGGCGGCTAGAACGGAAATGTCAAGGAGGATCCTCTGCATGAGAGATACAGTAATCCTCAATGATGTTTTGGCCTCATTAGGCCTCGTCAGGAGAGTGTAGTAGATATCTCTATAGGCACCTTCATCAAGGGGTCCACGTCTGGATGACTCTGTGCACCTAAGGCTAGGGTCAGACAAACGCAGTATGAACGTGTGTGCAGCAGCACTTTATTACGGCCGTAGTAGCAGCAAATGACGGCCAATGACGGGCAATATACGAAGTACGGCCGCACGAAAGTGCAAGTGGAAGCAGCAAACAAATGCATTTTTTCGAGAACGTGATACCGCTACTACTGACGTACAGAGTGCGCTGCGTCCGCTAGCGGCGTGTGTGTGTGATTAGGAGACGTCAGACGCTGCTAATGTCCGGCCAACATAACGTCCAGACGCAAAAAGGGTTTTATTGATGATCCGTACAAAATCACAGACGAAAATGCGCATCGTATGACCGCTATCGCGTATTCCGTGAAAAAATACGTCCATTGGTTCGAACGCACTTTTTCACGGACGACGTGAAAAATGCGTTAGTCTGACCCTAGCCTCAAGCGTTATACAACAAGCACTGAACTTGCCACAGAAATGTCACCGAACAGTGAATTTCCCCGTACGGTGCAATTTCATGGCAGTTCGTCTATTCAGAAAGCTGTCAATTCGCCATTTCGTGGTCATTCGGCTATTCAGAGAGCAGACAGTTCGCCAAATTTTAGCGAACTGCAAGCAAGTACGGTGCCTGTTCGAAGGCAGTGAAATCCCCCATAGAGAAGCAATGGTTAATCTATTCAGAGACACCGAACAGCAGTGAAAAGTTGCCGAAGTACCCTGCTGTTCGGTGGTTTCATTCGGCAGGTTTATTCAAGCGACTCCCACAGGCTTTATTATTTTAATCTGCAGTAAAAAGTCTACTTATTGATTTTTTAGGATCTTTTAGGCATTTTTGGGGATTTTTCCGGCACAATTTTTTTTTTTTTTATTTTAACAGCGGATTTTCTTTTTTTCGGTAACAGCCCTTTTTATTATCATTCATTGGATCTTATAAGTAAATTCCAGACATTTTCGTTCAGTAGTTTTTTTGCAAATAGGGTTTAAATTTTAACACTTTCAATCGTATTGGTTATTTTTTTACCCCTTTCGTTAGCTTTTTTCCAGAGGCTGGTCGGAGCTGTGGTCTCTCCAGACGTGTTTCAGCGTGTTTTTCTGCAGCGGTTCGAGTGATCCGATACTTTGGATCGTATCAGATGCATTTCTCGGGTCCGTTCCCTGCACTCCGGGGACCCTGCTGAATTCACCGCAGGGTGGGGAACGGGAGCGCACTGAAATGTCAGCGACATTTCGGTGCTCTCTGAATAACACCCAGAGTGTTAGGCCCTGTTCACAGTGTGCGATTTGAAAATCGCACGATTTTCAGTGCGATTTTCATATTCGCGACGTCGCGGTTTTGTGCGATTTTTGCAAAGCACCACCAATGCAAATCACAAAATCGCAGATAGCAAAAAAAGGGTCATGTACCAGCGACATCGCGCGGCAAGATGTGAACAGCTCCATTGAAATGCATTGGAGAAGCACCACAGCGCGACGTTGCGGCAAAATCCGAGCGAAAAATCGCACAGTGTGAACCGGGCCTTACTGTTAGGTTCCTGTGTCCTGCAGAGGGATAAGGCTAGGGTCAGACGAAAGCATTTTTCCCCGCGAACGTGAAAAAGTGCGTCCGAACGCATTGATGTATTTTTTCACGGAATGCGCAAAAACGGTCAGACGACGTGCATTTTCGGGCGTGATTTTGTACGGATCGTCAATAAAACTCTTTTTGCGTCTGGACGTTATGTAGGCTGGACATTAGCAGTGTCTGACATCTCCTAATCACGCAAACACGCCGCTATGCCGCAGCTGCGCACTCAGTACGTCAGTACTAGCGGTTCAGCGTTCTCAAAAAAATGCGTTCAAATTCCACTTGCGTTGCACGGCCGGACTTTTGTGCGGCCGTACATCGTATATTGGCCGTCATTGCCCGTCATCTGCTGCTAGTGCGGCCGTAATTATGTGCGCCAGAACGCACGTTAAAAGTGCGCTGGTCTGACCCCAGCCTAATTGTCCTGGATCTATAAACTTAATTCATCCACCGCAAGATTCAAATATCAGGACAGATTCATTGGACAATTAACACCCAGGACACCAAGCACAGATCCTGGATCATCCCTGGAAAATCAGGACAGTTTACAGCTGTGGTATATATATAT
This sequence comes from Leptobrachium leishanense, assembly GCA_009667805.1. Classification (NCBI taxonomy): domain Eukaryota; kingdom Metazoa; phylum Chordata; class Amphibia; order Anura; family Megophryidae; genus Leptobrachium; species Leptobrachium leishanense. The sequence continues at coordinate 20,783,168 of CM019066.1, forward strand.
ATATGTATTCACACTAGTCAGAGGATTGGGCCTCATTTTTGCAGCCATTGATTGCTAGACTTTTGCTTTTCCAAAGTGCAGCTCAGGGGGGATTCTAACATTTCATTATGTATATAGGCATTTTATTCCTTTTTCCCCAGATCTCTTAATTTTTTTCTCCCCACATGCCTCAATCTACAAAATATATAACACAACAGGAGCTTGTTCTGCCCCTGCTGTACAGAGTTTGGTGCTATGTCTGGTGTTCACTAACTAGGTTAGCCTTGCTTCTGCAGGAACAAAACACCTGCCAGTCCCTGCTCTCCCTGCACCCTCAGGAGGATCAGTGAAAAAAGGAGATACCGCAGTATTCGAAACCTACGTGGAAACATTCTTAATCTGCGCATGCGCGTCGCGCCTCGAACATCTCTCCCTCTCGGAGCGTTCCTTGCCAAAGCCACGCCTTCTTTTGTCTCTCCCCCATCGCGGCGCGCTGGATGACGTCAGCAGCGAGTCCAGACGCGCTTTGGCCAGTCAGTGACACCGCCCCGGTGGCATTCCCAGCATTCACCGCGCGCTTTGCGGCCTAGCAGGTGCGCAGCCTGTCATATGTTTGGGAGAAAATGAAGTAAAAAAATACTGAAAACCCCAATTTTCCTCACTAAGACTTTCTAACGTGTCTTTGGGGTCAGATAGTGGGAATCAGAGGTGTAGTGTAGGGTTTGCAGAGGCTCTCTGGGCCCAGTCATCTCATTGGGTCACTTTCCGTATGTATGATGTGAGGCAGTGTCCCCTCAGGACTGTGTATAATGGCAGCGACCTTCTTCGGGCTCTGTCATGTTGATTCAGCCCTTTAGGTTGTTTCCTAGCTGGGTCAGGTTGCTGTGATGTCTCTTAACCCATATTTTATTTTGTTTTAGCATATAGTTAACATGTGTGGCATCTTTTGTCAGGTGATACTTTGATCCCTCCTATGAAATCTGACTACACACGGTGCTGATCAATCTTCTCACAGGTAAGGGGCATATGTGATGCAAAAGGTGAATATTTCTGATAGAGGTCCTTTGTACAGGGATGTATTTGGATTTGGTGCTGTTCTATGCACTCAAATCTGCTGCCCCCGACCCAATATCACCTGCAGACACGTGAGGTTAACTCATGTTATTCATGTCCTTTCGGTGTCTGTGTAAATCGATTTTTTTTTTTTTTTTTTTTTTTTTTTTTTTTTTTTTTTTTTTTTTTTTAAAACCATTTAAAGTAAAAGCAAACATTTTATCTCCTGCGCTACCCACATCATTTATAGTGAGAAACAAGAGGGGTGTTTGTGAGGGTCCTGAGAACGAGCAACAGCACAATGGCCTGCACTACGGTGGGTGCCCGCTCAGGTCTCACAAACAAGGTTTTAGCTTGCTTGTGCCATTACAGGGATGAATTTTCCATATGCAAATCAGCCTGCTCTCACCCAGAAAGGGTGGCCAGTGCTGATTGCCAAGGACGTCATCCCTGCACGAGTGGTGCAGCAACCCCCGACGATTGTTTCGGCCTTCTTTGGCCTCGTCAGGAGGGTATAGCTGACACCCCTCTAGGCACATCAAGCAAGGGGTCCACGTCTGGATGACCCTTTACAATTATAGCGAGAAACAAGAGGGGTGTTTGTGAGGGTCCTGAGAACGAGCAACAGCACAATGGCCTGCACTACGGTGGGTGCCCGCTCAGGTCTCACAAACAAGGTTTTAGCTTGCTTGTGCCATTACAGGGATGAATTTTCCATATGCAAATCAGCCTGCTCTCACCCAGAAAGGGTGGCCAGTGCTGATTGCCAAGGACGTCATCCCTGCACGAGTGGTGCAGCAACCCCCGACGATTGTTTCGGCCTTCTTTGGCCTCGTCAGGAGGGTATAGCTGACACCCCTCTAGGCACATCAAGCAAGGGGTCCACGTCTGATGACCCTTTACAATTATAGCGAGAAACAAGAGGGGTGTTTGTGAGGGTCCTGAGAACGAGCAACAGCACAATGGCCTGCACTACGGTGGGTGCCCGCTCAGGTCTCACAAACAAGGTTTTAGCTTGCTTGTGCCATTACAGGGATGAATTTTCCATATGCAAATCAGCCTGCTCTCACCCAGAAAGGGTGGCCAGTGCTGATTGCCAAGGACGTCATCCCTGCACGAGTGGTGCAGCAACCCCCGACGATTGTTTCGGCCTTCTTTGGCCTCGTCAGGAGGGTATAGCTGACACCCCTCTAGGCACATCAAGCAAGGGGTCCACGTCTGGATGACCCTTTACAATTATAGCGAGAAACAAGAGGGGTGTTTGTGAGGGTCCTGAGAACGAGCAACAGCACAATGGCCTGCTCTACGGTGGATGCCCGCTCAGGTCTCACAAACAAGGTTTTATACTCTGGGCCCTATCACCTCCTTAACTCTAGCACTCACATAAATGAGCGTTAGTGTGCCACACATATCCCCTCCTGATCGCTAACTGGTTAAAACACCCATTAGCACATCGGTATTGGCACTTTTTAGCGCAAATTTACTGTACTTTGTGCTTCTATGCTTAACATGGGGAGAGCAAAGCGTAATTAGCGTCAGGATAACATAGCCCTACCGCTAATTACGAACCGCTGCCGCTACAACCTAGAGCTGAAGCAAACCGAGCTTCTGCGGGATCAATTGGCAGAAGCTGGAACCCCTCCCAAAAAAATCAAATGCCTCAGGGTGAGAACAGCGGGCCGATCCGCTTCTTCTGGCCACTGTGAGACTGGGAAAAAGTCCCCCCAGTCAAACTCCGCGGACCCGCAGGATCACGTGAGAGGCGAGATCCTGTCGGTCATGTAACCCCCGCAGCACGAGCCTCCATGGAGGGGATGTTTGCGACTGCGTGTAAGCGCTGCCCCGAGCATCCTGGAGATTAGCAGCCACTACGGGGCAGACTGCTGGATTCAGTGCCTGCCCTGTAATCTACAGGTAAAGTGGAGACGCTAAGGGGAGATTTACGAGTGCTAATTTTTTCCCTTTTTACGTCCCCGTTTTAGCTTGGGGCAAGGGATAGTGCCCTATATCGGGGCACCAGAGTATAGTAGATAATGTTCCACAGAAGAAATGCAAAGGAATTTCCTTTATTGAAATAGAATCGCGTTTGCATTTGGCCTCTGGATTGTGCCCCTAGAGTTTTAGCACCGTGGTCCTAATGAATGAGATGCTGTCTGAATAGCATGACCCCAGCTAGTCCTGCAGAGAGCCCCAAACTGCAATAACTTATTTTTGCCAGCAGATGGCAACATATTACACTAAGGAATACATTGTGAATATTCCCAAAGATTTCTTACTGGATAATTAAAATGATTTAAAAAAAAAAATGTTTCCTGAAGTGATTCTGAAAAATTTCATGGTAGTAAAGGGGTTAATTACACTGGGTGTTGTCAAACAAAATGTATTCGGAAAAAAACTATCTCTGCATTTCCGTTTTACTGTCCTCCCTGATGCTCTGGAGATTCTGCAGTGTGTGACATGCTGCACAGGGACAGCTTGCCCCTCAAAAGGCTTTGCAGTGTCTCCCAGCTTAAACAGACTGGTGCTGCAGCCGGAAGGGAATTGCGGCTCCACTGCCGTGTCTTCCTCATACTTCGAATTCTCACGGATTCCAATATCCTGGAAGAATCTAGAATGCTCGGGGTGCAGAGCATTTTGGATATGGGTTGCTCAGTCTGTATGTGCTATGTAACCCACAATACAGAAGTAAACGTTATGTGCTGGATAACATCATGTTTTACAAAGTACTACATGCAAATACATAATAATTTCAATACTAATATTATCCATTGTAACCTGATTTAATTCTTAGTGGACACATGAGTAATCCTGTTCTGCTCGTCCAGCAGACACTTAGCTACTTTTCCTGGATGCCTCAAGTTTCCTGGATTGAGCCTCCTATTTTTTTTAATTCTTTCAGTTGTTGAATCATAACTAGATAGCTCTGTGATGAAACCTAACACTGCTGCATTTCTTTGTTTCAGATATTGGGGACTGCTGCCACTCAGAATCCTGTTCTCTCTCGCCTTTGAAACCATTGACAGGTGGATTGATCCTTTGAAAAAAGGTAATGAAAAGTCTTAAAGGAAGAGTTTTACTTTCTTTCTCCTGTGCTGTGCCGGTAATTCTCAAATTTGAGACAAACATGGCTCCATAAGAAAAGGCAAAGTACCTGATTTTTGGTGGTTACATACCCCAAATGAAAGCTAATGGGTTACGTTATAAATTCACAATAGAAGCAGGCAGTGCATGCTTGAAATGGGGCAGTCTTTATAAACGACTGCTGAACAAAGGACAGGCCTGGAGATGAAACTGAAACATACAGGGTTATTCAAAGAGAGCCGATCTGGCCCCCGAAATGTAACCGGACACTGAAATTCAGCGTACGGCTACATTTCCTGGCCATTCGGCTATTCAGAGAGCAGACAGTTCGCCAAATTCTGGCGAATTGCCTGCACGTACGGTGCCTGTTTGAGGGCAGTGAACTCCCCCATAGAGAAGCAATGCTTTGTCTATTCAGAGAACATAAAACAGCAGGGAAAAGTTGCCGAAATGCCCTGCTGTTCGGTGGTTTCATACTCCAGGTTTATTCTGGAGAATCCCATAGGCTTCAATGTTAAAAATATTCCAGTTTTAGTTCAATATCTAATCGTTTGTTTTATTCTGCTGTAAAAAGTCTCTTTATTTTTTAGATTTTTTTTTATATTTTTTTAGGATCTTTCGGGCATTTTTGGGGAAAAAATTGCAAACGTTTTGTCTTTTTTTTTTAATTGTTTTTCTTTTTCTTTAACAGACCTTTTTTATTATCATTCATTGGATCTTATATGTAAATTCCAGACATTCTCGTTCAGTAGTTTTTTTGCAAACGGCGTTTAAATTTTCAAACTTTCAAGCGTATGGTTTTTTTTTCACTTGGTTCGTCTGCGTGTCGGCTTTTTCCGGCGGCTGCCCTGCACTGTGATCGGCGGCTAGTTGGGTTTCTTCGGCGTGGTTAATCCAGCTGTTACTGTGGGTTTCGGTGTGCGTTCGGCAGGTTTGTGGTGATTTTTTGGTGTTTGCGGCGAGTTTTCCCTGCACTACGGGGCCCTGCAGTGCTTGCTGAATACACCGCAGGGTCGGCGAACTAGGATCGCCGAATCGCCCCCGAAGTGCAGGAAACGAAAAGTCACCGAACGTGCGGTGACTTTTATCTGCCGACATATCCTTTCAGGCCCATTTATTCTGCCCAATTCTATGGATACTTTCCCTGGGGGTGTTGGACAAAATCTCTACAAGCCAGGTTCCCTAATGCCAACATCCCGACGGCCAACTTATTTATTTATAAAGGATTTTACCAGGAAGGATACATTGAGATTTCTCTCGTTTTCAAGTACAAGTGCCGGAGATACCAAGTTCTCTACACGGCAAACTTCCAGACATCCATAATCCCAGCAGCTAACCCTAATACTAACACCCTAACCCTTAGGAAGTTAGGGCTAGGTTTAGGGGGCTAAGGGCTAGGTTTAGTGTTAGCCGCTGGGATTTTGGATGTCTGGAAGTTGGCCGTCAGGGAGTTGTCTGTGTAGGGAAGTTGGCAGTCTGGATTTTGGCATTAGGGAACCTGGTTGTAGGGATTTCGACCCAAACCCTTTCCCTGATTTATCTTTTATTTAGGATAGCCTTATGCCTATCCCATGCCTGCTTTAACTCGATCACTGTTTTAGCCTCCACCACTTCTACTGGAAGCCTGTTCCATGTATCCACCACCCTCTCAGTAAAATAATACTTCCTGATGTGCAGAGCAAGGATCTCAAAGTCTGCCTCCAACGCACACTCAAGATGATGTTGGCTTTCAATTCCCCGAACACGGTGAATGCAATAAGTGGACAGAGAATCACAGCAGTTGTAGGTCAGAAATATACTCTGGAGGGGTGGCGCAGAGTTTGAGATCCCTGCAGCAGAGGGTTAGTCTCTGCTTGTTTAAGGCTGATGAGAAAGTACAACATCTCGATAACCAACAGGTTAATATAACGTGTTGCAGACTAACTTTGTAGTTTTATCCCCATGCTTGCTTGGCTGTTACGTGTTTTATCTTTCATTCTCTTTTTTTTTTTTTTTATGCTAGATGGAACCTCAATATCCCTGCCCGCAATCTGAGCTCAATATGGATTTGAAGATCATGTCTGTGAATTGTCATCCCAATGATATTCTAGTGACATTCCAAGGAAAATATTTATCGGACTCTGAACTAGACTACCACATATTACAGAACGAGATTCAGCTAGCACCAAAAGCTAAAGCCGTTGCTGTTATCGGGGAGTTCTGTTTGGTACAAGACAAGCCGTTTGGAACGTGGAACAGAGGAAAGATTTTGGATACGTACAATGATCTAATTGAAGTTCTAATGATTGATCAAGGAAATGTAGTGAAAGTTAAGAGCAGTTACATCGTCTCGGTTTCTGGGGAAATGTTTACCCTTCCTCCAAAAGTGGTTAATGGAATCTTTTCCAACATGCTTCCGACTGGAGAGAAGTGGACTCCTAAAGCTGTCAACTACTTCTCATCTCTGACCGGCCTGCAGATCAAAGGACATGTGCAAACACTCTTGCCAAATCAAGTCGTTCTGCTGGAAATCCCAAAAGTTATCGACCATGCTTTGGAATTACATTTGGCAAAGTATGTAGATTCCGGTTCGTTTTGCTTTCTCGTAGAGCTTATTCATAAATTTCCAGTGAGCTGTAACTGGACACCAATGCCTGATTTGCTACAACAGAAAAAGATACATTCTGATTTCTCGCTCTGTTTAAAGAACAATCCTCCTAGTTTCCAGAAGATATTGGATCATCTCAAACCAATATTTTCAGTTGGGACTAAAGAGAAGGTTAGAATCTCTGCTGTTGTAAGCCCTGAAAAGTTTTACTGTCGTTTCTTGTCTTTGGAGGAAGACCTAAATAATTTGACATCTGCCATGACCACACATTATGAAGCCATTGACCCAGAGCAGAATTCTATGTCGGATGATTTCAGTGTTCTCTGTGCTGCAAAAAGAAAGGATCACTTATGGCACAGAGGTGTAATACATAAGCTTATCTCTGGCGAAGAAATGAGGGTCTGGTTTATGGATATAGGTAGTTACGAAACTGTGCCTTCTGTTCATGTGCAGAAACTTCAGCCTGAGTACCGGTCTTTGTCAATGATGACAATCCCATGTTCACTTCACGCAACATGTGACCAGAGTGAAAGTAACAGAAATATGCAACTGCTACAGATCAAGCAGGGGCTTTTGGGACATATTGTTATTGCTCACATCAGTCAATTTTGTAGCACAGAGCAACTTTATTATGTGACCCTGTTCGAAAAGGATTATGAGCTTAGTTTGGAACACCCTTTGTCAAATCCTCCTTTTCCAACCGCGTCCGCCATTACATACGTAGACATCAACAACGCAGCCACCACCAAGAGCGAGAAAGAAACTGGCACATCACTGATAATTGCTGTATCGGAAACCAAAAAGGACCTTGTTAAAACCATAACCTACAAGACCATACAAATGGAGGTAGATTCAGTCTATGTTGTGTTTGTGGAGTATGTGATAACCCCTTCCAACTTCTGGATCAAAACCGATGACTGTCAAAATGAGTTTTTAGCCATGATGGAAGGCATCACTAAATTGTATGATTCATGTGGGCCTACTGAAATGGTTCTTGAGGACCCAACTCCTGGCCAAATTTGCTCTGCTCTCTACGCTAAAGACCAACATTATTACAGGGCCGTTGTTACTGAACTAGAGGATTCGAAAGTCGTCGTTTATTTCCTGGACTTCGGCAACACAGAAACAGTTGATCGTCAGAATGTAAAAACGCTGCTTCCGCAGTTTACCAATTTGCCTGCACTGGCCATGTGCTGCACGCTTGCGTATACATATCCAATGGAAGACGTGTGGGTGATGAGTGCTAATGATTATTTTAAAGAAATTGTCTCTGGCAAACCCCTCTTCTGTCATGTTTTGGCCAAAAAGAAGTACCAATACGTGGTCGATATCTGTAACTCTGAAAGCTCAGAAAAGTCAAATATTTCTGAATTGATGGTGCAAGCTGGTTTTGCAGAGTACTGGAAAACAGACTTGCATCCATCAGTTCTGACTGTGCAGAGCAGGTCTCGCAAAAAAACATTGAAAGTCAAGACGTTTTCCAGGCAGAAATCCTACATTTACATTGAAAACAACAGGTCGAAAAAAATCCCAGAAATGACAAATGGTGCCACGGAAATCCGCCAACTGGAGAAATCAGATTTGTCAGAAAATTGGGAAGAAGCATTATCAAATGTACAACCCATCAGTTATAAGCAGTATATCTTTAAGCCTGGAGCTACAGTTGATGTGATGGTGTCTCACGTGAACACACCAGCGGATTTTTGGTGCCAGCAGCTTGCCAGGTCTTCAGAGCTAAACGAGTTAATGACTGGCCTTCGGAAATACTATTCAGCCTGCAAAAGTTTGTACCAACAAGGACAAGTAGCTTGTGTTGTGAGGCGTCCATGTAATGGTGATTTTTACCGTGTATCTGTGATAAACTATGCCTCCAAAGAGGAAGTCGACGTACTTTTTGTAGACTACGGTTTTCAGGAGAGGGTTTCCGTTTCACAACTTCTGGAAATCAAAGCACAGTTTCTTGACCTTGAAGGCCAGGCTTTTCGCTGCAGTGTGAGCAATGCGATTACTCCTGCAAGACCTAATAACAGTTGGACATCTGGAGCATGTAAGGACTTTAGAAGTTTTGTACAAGTTGGCTCTGGGGGCTTAAATTGCACGATCCACGCACTGTTCAGTAACGATTCAGTGGGTCTTTATAATGCAGTGAAGCTGGAAACGACTTTCAACAACGTGTGCCAGTATCTAGTTGACAAAGGGCATGCTGTCTTCTCTCGTGACGCTATTCAATCTTTCAACATGCACACTTTTTGTTATTCTGACTTTGACATAAAAATTGGACAAGAGGAGCAAGTTTATGTTACATACATTTACAGTTCTGGGTTATTTTACTGCCAACTTGCTAGGAACACCAGCGTGATTGAAGCTTTAATGACGAACGTTTCTAAAATTGGAGAGCAAGCAAAGCCTGTGAGCGGTAAAGGAAGAAAAACCAGTTTGTGTGTCGTTAAGTACTTTGAAGATGGCAATTACTATAGAGCTATGACACATCCTGTAGATGATTCGTCTTGCTTTGGAGCCTTTTTTGTTGACTTCGGTAACAACCAGATAATTACTGAACATGAGGTCTTGTCTGTTCCGAAGGATGCAGTGGATATATTATCTGTACCAATGCAGGCCATCCAGTGCTCTTTCTCCGGCTTAAACGTTAAAACCATCACACCTGTGGTTAAGAAGTGGTTTACGGATCACTATATAGGTAAACTGCTGGATGCTGTTGTTATATCAAAGAACAACAAAGGACTTTTGGAGCTGGAGCTGTATGATGGATCGATCCTGCTAAATCAAAGAATCCTGGGTGAGTGTCTTGATTCAGAAAGTCCAGTGAAACACAACAAACCCTCTGAAAATGGGAATGCAAAGACGAGCATTGTAAAGGGTATACCATGTGAGGATTGGTCTGCAAAACCACGTGAGAATGCGTGTTTGCCAGCCGTGGAGAACATTACATCACCTAAGAGAGGAGACGCACTGGTTCCGAAAGTTTTGAGACTTGGTAAAGACTCGAAAATGTCATGCCATGTACAGAAGTCAAAACCTAAAAGTTTAGGGAGTGCTTCGTTTGCGACTACTAAGGAAACGCCAAAACAGACTCTTGTAAACTGCAGTGATCTTCCACAAAGAAATATCGAACCAGGCGTGACTGACTTAGGATATATTTCTCACATCAACAGCCCGTCTGACTTTTATATTCAGCTTGCTGAACATGAAAATAAAATCTTCTGTCTTGCGGAAGATCTAAATAAAGAAACATCCTTTCAGGAGGTTGCAAGGGAATGCTTGACAACTGGCAATTTAGTTGTAGCTCGTTACCCAGAGGATCTGGCTTTCTATCGAGCGGTCATTAAAGAAGTTAGGGAAAATCACGTCTTTGATGTAGAGTTTATTGATTATGGCAATACAGCCGTCGTAGATTCCTCAAACATACACAAGCTTCCAGACAACTTCTTGGTTACCCCTAGATTAAGCATCCATGCAACTCTCCATGGCCTTGACGAACTGCATACAGATTGTGAAAGGAATGACGAGGTGGCCTACAGCTTCCTTGATATGGTCAGCAGCAAACCACTAAATGCTCTTTTCTAAGCGTACAAGATTCACAGTGGAAGGTCGACTTAACCGACGACGGAAAATTGGTAGCAAATGAACTTATGAAAACCGTTAGAACCACAAGCTGTCAGACATCCTCTGTAACGAAAGAGACATCCAAAATTTCTAAACAGAATCAAAATATCGTAGAGTCCCCTCAGGCAACAAATGATAAAAAGGCCCAGAGCGTTGTTAGTACCATTTTGCACAGTCATCAGATACCAAGTCAGGGTTTTCAGCCCAACCAGACGGAGAAAGTTAAGAACGTACACATACCAGGCTCTGGAATATTCTTTGTTACATTAGACCGAAATTCTCAACCCACATTAACTACGCTAATATCCGCTTCTGTCCAGAAAGCCAATAACCGTCTAGACCTTAAAAATATCATCGTCGGAACGGTGTGTTTAGTAAAATCTGTAAAGATGCAAAAGTGGCTCCGTGCGGTGGTCGAGAAGGTCTTTCAACTTAAAAAGGTGATGTTGGTCTTCTTTATGGATCACGGGGCAAGCGAAACCATAAGCATGCACAATACAAAAGTATTGGTGGGTGATATACCAAGTATTCCAAGACAAGCGGTTGCTTGTAAATGGGTATCGGACAAAAATGTGGACAGTGCCTCATTTCTGGAAGAATTGCTGTCGCGCAAGGAAATGACTATCCAAGTTCTCTTCCTCGAACTGATGTCGGACAACGTTTGGAAAGTGGAGTTTTTAATAAACGGCTCACTCCTAATGGAGCACCTTGATAACTGTCTTGATTCCAAAAAAACAAAACTTGAAAGACGTTGCAGCAGTTCAGAATTTGCTCCTTATCCCTGCTCAAAATCTTCCATTCCCACGCCCCAGCTGGAGTTTGTAAGACTCTACTATGGCTTTGTCAGCACGGTGCGAGATCCGTCGGATTTCTGTGTTCAGTTAGACGACAGCCTGGAGGCACTCAACAACTTGTCAAGACTGATGGAAGGCCTTCCAGATCAAATCCTCTCCATGCCACCTAGTTTGCTTTGTCGTGGCTCTGCTTGCCTTATAAAGTGTTTTGCGGAAGAAGAGTGGTGCAGAGCGGAAATAATAAATGTTGCCGACGGCACCATTTTGCTGGACCTTATCGATAACGGCGTGTTCAAGCAGATTTATCACTCTGATAGAGGCAAACTCAAAATGATCCCGAATGAAATCGCGTGCCTCCCACCTCTGATGCACCGTTGCACTTTGCATGGCGTAATTCCAAGAGACGGAGCTCATTGGTCCAAAGAAGCGAACGCTTTTTTTCTTGACATTGTTCAGAAACAAAACACAGTTATTCAGTTCATCAAGAGATGTCCCAACAACACGTTAGAAGTCTGTGTGTATGGCGAAGGACACGGGAGACTAGCCTACCAGCTGGTCTTCAAAGGACTCGCCAGGCGCGTTGAAGGTAAAGATGACGCTGTCAATGGAGCACTACCTGACCTCACTTTAAAACCTTGTGTGGAAGTTAAGAAGGATACAGGCAGTGCAAGAAGTCAAGCATCTTCAAGCCAAATGTGCATTGGATCTTGGAAAGGAGAGCTAAGCCCTGACGGTCACGGGGCAACGGACAAAGAGATCCCAGACAAAACCAGAATCTTGATGTCTTCTAACCTGCAGAAAGTCTCTTCTTGTCGTGTGATACGTAGCCGAACGTATCTCAACCTGGACCTGAGTAAGTATGCTGAAATGAGTGGCCCTTATCTTTTTTCTTTTAGTGATATTTTGTCATTCTTGGACAAAGGTCCCCTATTAAGCTATACAGTATGTGCATAAAGCATATGTATGGGGCAGACCGATAATACTGTGGGCCTCGAGTGAACGCAAGGTTTATGTCTCCCCTATTTGATTGTCCCACTTCACTATAGCAATAAGATAGTAACCCACGTGCCTGACCTTTTGTGTAATAAATGGAATGGCCACGCTGTCTGGGTTTGAACCCTTACCTCTCACAGATGCCTTATTGCAGAAAAGTATTTGAATTTTGTGCTACAGAGAGCTCAGGGGCAGTGGTTCCCTGCCCCGGTCCTCAAGTACCCCTAATGGGTGAGGTTTTTAGGATCACCTTGGGGGAATTGCAGACTGAAAACTGCAACCTCTGAGCAGCAAATTTTATCAGCTGTGCTTCAGCTATCTGGCAATCCTGGCCTGTTAGGGAGACCAGGGTAGGGAACACGGCTGTGGGGGGGGGGGCTATACAGTATGTTCCAAGTAAGTGGATTCACCTTGTACGGAGCATAGCTTGTGCTCTGATTGGGTACATTGACGTTGTGGCAGACTTATGCAATGTATGATCAGATTTTGTAGCTGAAAAAAGCATTGTTGTGCCACAGTGAGGTGTTTTTTCAAACGTTAAACATTTTAAATTGGTTTGTGCTGTATAAGATTTATTCTGTATGTCTGTGTGTATCCCGTAACATTTTGAGTTGGACCATTTTAAAGAGCGCCTGTCAAGCCCATATTGGCCTCATTTGACAAGTAATCACAATATGCATGTTAGATTTGGGAAAGCTTGATTCCCTATAAAAGTTTAGCTGTCACATGCTTCCAGTGGCATGCCAACCAATGAATAGCAGATGTGTGCTGGTGAAATGATGCATTCCACTCACTCCCTGCATCTGATTTGAAGGCCAGCACGCTTTTCAATAATTCGGCACTCCATGTGATGACCCTCCTAGAGCTCTGCCTAATGAGTGTGGAGGTACCGGCCACTGAAACAGATATTTCATTGATCTTGAAGACCAATGCAATCTCCATCCCCTGATGAGGTAACATATTCAGGATGCACCTGGCCCGTACAGGACTGATTTGTTTATAATAGGGTTGCACCGATACCGATACTAGTATCGGTATCGGGGCCGATACTGGGTACTGCAGGAGTACGTGGTACTCGTGCAGTACCCCCCGATATTTTTCCCGATACCGGAAGCCGGCATTGAGCCGGCTTGCCGGCATCCGAGGGGCTGCGGCGGCTGTCCGAATGCTCTATCGGCATTCGGACAGCCGCCCCTGGAGTTCTGTGCGACGATACTTACCTTCCTGAGCGACGCCGGGAATGTCTCCGCGCGTGCGCTCGTTGGAAGGACCCCAGCCGCGACCACGTGGGACCATATGATCGCGGCTGGGGTCCTTCCAACGAGCGTGCGCACGGAAACTTTTCCGGCGTCGCTCAGGAAGGTAAGTATAAACAAAGTGAGCAGCTGCAGGGCCTGTCCGAATGCTGTTACAGCATTCAGACAGGCCCTGCAGCTGCTCTCTGCGACGATACTTGCCTTCCTGGGCGCCGCCGGGAAAGTTTCCGCTTGCGCGCTCGTTGGAAGGACCCCAGCCGTGATCACATGGTCCCACGTGGTCGCGCCTGGGGTCCTTCCAACGAGCGCACGCGTGGAGACATTCCCGGCGGTGCTCAGGAAGGTAAGTATCGTCGCGGGGGGGGGGACATGAGCTGTGGGGGCAAAATCCATACCTGGGGGCAAAATCCATACCTGGGGGCAAAATCCATTACCTGGGGGCAAATCCATGACCTGGGGGCATATCCATGACCTGGGGGCAATACCCATGTGTGAGCTGGGGGGCATACCCATGTGTGAGCTGGGGGGCATACCCATGTGTGAGCTGGGGGGCATACCCATGTGTGAGCTGGGGGGCATACCCATGTGTGAGCTGGGGGGCATACCCATGTGTGAGCTGGGGGGCATACCCATGTGTGAGCTGGGGGGCATACCCATGTGTGAGCTGGGGGGCATACCCATGTGTGAGCTGGGGGGCATACCCATGTGTGAGCTGGGGGGCATACCCATGTGTGAGCTGGGGGGCATACCCATGTGTGAGCTGGGGGGCATACCCATGTGTGAGCTGGGGGGCATATCCATGTGTGAGCTGGGGCATATCCATGTGTGAGCTGGGGCATATCCATGTGTGAGCTGGGGGGCATACCCATGTGTGAGCTGGGGGGCATACCCATGTGTGAGCTGGGGCATATCCATGTGTGAGCTGGGGCATATCCATGTGTGAGCTGGGGCATATCCATGTGTGAGCTGGGGCATATCCATGTGTGAGCTGGGGGCAATATCCATGTGTGAGCTGGGGGCAATATCCATGTGTGAGCTGGGGGCAATACCCATGTGTGAGCTGGGGGCAATACCCATGTGTGAGCTGGGGGCAATACCCATGTGTGAGCTGGGGGCAATACCCATGTGTGAGCTGGGGGCAATACCCATGTGTGAGCTGGGGGCAATACCCATGTGTGAGCTGGGGGCAATACCCATGTGTGAGCTGGGGGCAATACCCATGTGTGAGCTGGGGGCAATACCCATGTGTGAGCTGGGGGCATACCCATGTGTGAGCTGGGGGCAATACCCATGTGTGAGCTGGGGGCAATACCCATGTGTGAGCTGGGGGCAATACCCATGTGTGAGCTGGGGCAATACCCATGTGTGAGCTGGGGGCAATACCCATGTGTGAGCTGGGGCATATCCATGTGTGAGCTGGGGCATATCCATGTGTGAGCTGGGGCATATCCATGTGTGAGCTGGGGCATATCCATGTGTGAGCTGGGGCATATCCATGTGTGAGCTGGGGCATATCCATGTGTGAGCTGGGGCATATCCATGTGTGAGCTGGGGCATATCCATGTGTGAGCTGGGGCATATCCATGTGTGAGCTGGGGCATATCCATGTGTGAGCTGGGGCATATCCATGTGTGAGCTGGGGCATATCCATGTGTGAGCTGGGGCATATCCATGTGTGAGCTGGGGCATATCCATGTGTGAGCTGGGGCATATCCATGTGTGAGCTGGGGCATATATCCATGAGTGAGCTGGGGGCATTTTTATATGGTCTGTTCTTATTGGAAAGCGTCACATGACATTACAGAAAAGTATCGGTACTCGGTATCGGTGAGTACTTTTAAAAAGTATCTGTACTCGTACTCGGTCTTAAAGTGGTATCGGTGCATCCCTATTCAAAACGTGTTCAAACATGTGTGAAACCGGTAAAAATGAGCACCGCACAGAGGTGTGAAATGGTTCAGCAGCGAAAGGGTTAAGGACCAAGGACATACTATGTACATCATGGCCCTTTAACCTGCACCCTCCCTCCTTATATTCGCCTCTCTGGCTGAGGTCCTACACCAGTCAGACCGACTATTTTATGGTCCCCAGCTGTCGCGATTATGTCATTGCCGGGCATGATGTCAGTTTCAGACACCCCCCCCCCCCTTCGCCTGCAAGGGAGAACCTGAAAGGGGAGGGAGGATCCTTTGGACCCCTTGTTCCTCCTGAGCGGCAGCACTTTTTTTTTTAAAAAAAAAAAAAGCACCGCTGGAGAGGGGAAAAGGTCTGCCTTTTTAAACATTGCCTCTCTTTAGCCACTTAGTTGCCGGATTGGTGCTGATTCGCAATCTGCAACGGATCACAATTCGCTTCTAGTGGTGGCTAACATCGTGGATGTCATCCAAGCCTCCGGAGTCACCCCCACCCACTGACGTCGTCACCATATTTGCGATGACGTAATTTGATCAGATAACCCCCTAGATGCCAAGTGGAGCTAGGGGGTCCTTTGGACCCGCCGTATCTCCCGATCTGTGGCAGCTAGAGGGTCAATGGTCCGATCGTGGCTTTTCCAATGATATTAAATATGACCATGTTTTGTGAAAAAAATATTTTAAAAATGTTTTTTTTTTTTTTTTTTAAATTGAGTATAATAAAATAGTTAAAATCACGTTTAAACATGATGAGCATAAAACTGTCAAAATTAGCTCAGCACACAGGTGAAATCGCTCAACAGTGAAGTGGTTAAAAAGCAAAAACATGTAAAAAGTCGGTATCTCTATTTTCAGGACAAAATTTCAAAACTATTTAGCGGGGGCCTTTTTTTGGCGGTTGTATATTTTGGGGATGAAGGTCGAAAGTTGTTTTTTTTATATATATATATTCTAAAATTTATTGTAAATTATACAATATGATGAAAATAGAGCTAAAAACAAACGGCGCAGAAATGTAAAAATAGCAGTGGGTACTTTTGGAAAGACAATGGCAAAACCACCTGGTACCTAAGGGGGGTTAATGAAATTATGATGAGACATAGTATACATCTGTACATTTTGAGTGCACCCTTTTACAGGAAACTGACTGTTTATTCTTTTCCAGCTTGCATTGAATGATAATCCATCTCTACGAATATATTAACTGAACGGACTGCTCCTTAACCACATTAAATGCATAAGTGAAGCGACTTGTTTTTTTTTTTTTTCTGTTTTTTTTTGCTGCTAAGGAAGAAAAATGTGAAGTAATTGCCCCGTTCATCAAGCAAGATTTATCAACTAAATTTTGATGTAGTCTGGCGTTCCAGCACATAACTTTAATGCGAGCATCACTAATATGAGGCATGCAGATGTTTTCTATTTATTTTGAAGTTAACGGTAGGTAGTTCAAGTAATGGCTTTAATGTTTTCATCGCAAAGCGAATAAGTACTTACGATGGTCTGGTTTTCTGTTGGCGCGCTGCACACGTATCATTCCAAGGATGCCGTTACTGTGCTTTTATCAAAAGCTGCATCGGCTAAACTATTTCTGCTGCCCCCGAAGAACTTGCAGAAATGTGAGAGGTAGTTAAAGGTGATTTTAAAATCTCATAGAACCAGATGGTTTTTGGTTACGTAGTAAAAAAAAATCTTTTTTTTTTGGTCAGGAATCCTTTAATAAAACCAAGAAAGAGTTAATGGTTAATGTTTCAGTTGTTTACACTTTTTGAAATGAAGCACTTTTTTTTTTGTAGTATTCTAACCGTTTAAAAAGTTTTCTTTTTGTGTTGAACCTTTGCTCTGTTAATGTCAATATTAAATGCTTAATATTGTAACGTAGTTGTGGAAATTAAGATTACGATATCATTTCTAACACTGACTATGCGTTTTTTTTTGTTTTTTTTTGCTGTCTCATGGTGTAGACCAATAAGTAATTCTAAATTGGCACCAATATAGAGCCCAGAATTTTGCTACTAAGGAATTTATGTATAGTTGGTGTTTTTTGTTTTTTTTTCTTTCAAATTACCAGCCAGTATTGTTGTGTATTAAAAGGAAAGTCACAAAATGTAACGAGGATTGAGGATTACAAAAGCTAGCAAAAAAATGTCAGTGACTAAAATGTTGGGTACCAGCCCTTCCCTTCACTTTCTATGTACCGGTAAGTGTATAAAATTGGCTGTTCACTCGGGCTTTATTTCAGGGGATTCTGAAACAAATTTTGCCCTAAATGTTCATTAAAGCATGTCTCAACTTGTTAAACTGTGATTTCATTGTGTCCCGAGTGTGAGAGGAGCTGTGTCTGTGCATTTCCTAAATGTCTTGATGAGGCCCATGAACTTCCCAATACGAGCTGTGTATTGTTCAGGTTTGATTTGTTTGTGTTCTCTTTAAGTCAGGGTCAGATGAGCGCACTACTTGCGCCCATACTGACGTGCCTCTCGGCGGTCCGTTGCAGCATTGTGACGATACAGGGCCGGTCGCACGAGTTGCGTGCGCTACAGCGGACGTGCTGAAAGCCTCCCCTTCAAAACACTGACACATGTACAGGGCTGCAAAGCACAATTCTCCCTAGGAGGCTCGAGCCTTGCAGCGCTGATTGCACTAACTGCGCTCAGTGAGGTGGCCAGACTGGCATCAGAGTGGAAGGAACGTCCACTCTCATGGACATTCCTTCCACTCTGAAAGACGCTTGCCTGACCCCGGCCTTAGTCCACAATATTCCCAAAATATTTTTTCCTTTTTTTTAAAGGGATACGCTAATGAAAATAGATTTTTTTTTTTTCTTTTTGCACCTAAATAATTGGGCGGATGCAGCTGATGGCATCTGCCCAATTATTCATTTTTTTTTTATTTTGGGTTGTTTTACTGTTTCTCCCTCGCCCCGCACAGATCTTCGGCTGAGGAACTCTCGAACCCAGGAATCCGTGAAGCTTTTCTGCACAACTTTCGTTACATCAGTGTCATTTGCAGTTCCTACAATAAGTATGTGCGTAGGTTCAGTATGCAAGTTCCAATGCGCCTTTACAGAACGATGGATCGGAGCTGCTCATGCATGCGCAGATCCAATCCCTCGGCTGCCTCTATTTGAATGCTGGCTTTTGTAGACCGTCTCAGGGTGATGACGGCTCCGTGCTGACCTCACTATTGACAAATCTGGAGAACGGCAGCTGGAAAATTCAAAATCCTTGTCTGCCTGGATGCTAAGTGGGGTGGAGAAAACGGGTTGGCCCTGCGGGTCAAAGATGACCTCAGTTTTAATAAGCAGTGGTGGGAGACCCTGCTGCTCGTCAACCAACAGGATAGTGTCATCTGGGGCATGAAGCTCGAGGGCTTCATCCTCTTGCTCAGGATCCTCACCCTCAAAGTTCGTGTAACCAGGGAGCGGGCAATAACCTTTCGGTTTGGGTCTTTTTTGAGAATGCTGATGTCACCCCCTTATCAGAGACTATTTTGTGTGAGATTCTGCAGTAATACACACACACACCACACACCCCCCCCCCCTCTTCTGCAGCCAAGGGGTTAAGGTGCTATATCAGAATTTCCCCAGCCAATGCCTGGTCCCTTGAACTGCAGTTATATCTGCAGTAACTCTTATGTGGTCAGCAGATGGTGACCTCTCCCTGCCAAATAGGTTACTACAGTAAGAAAGACATTGGCAATACTCCTAAATATTTATTTTTAAATTCATTTTTATTAATTATAAACAAAAAACAAAACAACTTTCCTGAGTGTTTTTGGAAAATCACTTGGTAGTGAAGGGGTTAATAACATAGCATTGCTTGAATATTTTGCTGTATCATGGACATGCACTGCTTATGACTTACACACACGTTTGGGGCAGTATTTCAGAGCTGTTATTAACTTACCAGAGCCATTATAGTCTATTGAGTTGCTAAGTTTAAAACCGCTCTGGTTAAGTTAGCACCAGCTTTGTAATATTGCCCATTGTCTTTTGATTTGAACGATTACCTGTAATTTGGTTACCTTACGAGTTACATGTCTGAGATGTAGAAATGTCTGCAGTCACATATAGCTACACTATTTTATGCTTCTCATTTTTAAGGATCTCTAAAAATGTAGTCAGTAAAAGATTTTTTATTTTTGGTGACTTTTTATTTTTTCCCCAGAAGCTTTAACATAATGCCTTTAAAAGTTCTACGGTTCCCCTGATCTTTCTTCTTATGATGTGTATCTTGTTGGTTCAAAACACTGTACAGTATAATATCCTTTCGGAATAAATGCTGTAATTACTTATTCTTTTGTACTAGTTCCAGAGTTCTCTCAGATGTTGTTCGATCAATCCCGAGTGATCTGACTCATTGGAACAGTGTTACTAATCCCCATTGGGGAGGGAGAGAAGCTGGAGCATGCGGTTATCGTCTTATCCCTTCATACTCCAAATCTGTAAATGACATGTTCTTTTATTTGCAAAATGAGAACATGAAGTTAACATCTTTATTCCTGTGTTTTCTTAATGGCATTATATGCCTCTGTACATCATGACTGCTGTGAAAACTCTGAAGCCTTCACAGAATAATGCAGAATTTACTTTCAGTCTGGCCATAGTCAGATGACTGACTTGGTCAGCTGACTGCGGACAATTCCATCTGCCAATCAGGGTCTCCCACTGGAAGCGTCGAACAGGCTGCCGAACAAAGAAAAAAAAAACAATGTGGGGAGAAAGAAAAAACAAGGACAGCCCCTGTCCAGTGCAGGGGGAAGAAAAAAAAATCCTCACCGAAGGTTGGGGTTTATCCCCCTGCCCCGCGGTGGTGATATAGGTTTCAGCACTAGGGACAGCAACGCTGAATGCAGCTGGCTCAGAGGAAAGAAAAAAAAAATTGGAACCCAAAATTTCGCCTACAAAATACGGAAGGATACCAAATAAATAAAAAGTATTTTTGCTGCAGATTAATTAAAAAAAAATAAAGGATGAATAAAAAAAGAAATAGAATATATTGTTTTACATTGCTTCCTATGGGCTGTCTAACAGAATCAGTTCTCTATATGGGGCAATTTCCCTGCTGTGGCAAGACGGCTTAACTATACAATTCATCTTTTTTGATGCAGCTTGTACCAGATCGTCCTGGCATCATCCGATAAATCCCATTGAAATGGGAAAGATCGCTAGTCTGTTGTAATCACACAAAATCCCCTGAAATCATCCGAAGGTGGTTGGAGGCAGTGGAAGAGGGCTGATTCACCTGCTTGTTGTAGGATCGGTTGGCAACTTCAGACATTATCGGATGAACGCAGCATTCCCACACAAAATGCTGTCATCCAAGATGTCAAGCTGTTGTGGATTAATATCCTGTTCTGCACTGACCTGTGTGTCTGACCTGTGTGAGAAGCGTGGAACATGTCGCCAGCAATCCAGGAGGAAACCTTTAGGCTAGGGTCAGACGAAAGCATTTTTCCTCGCGAACGTGAAAAAGTGCGTCCGAACGCATTGACGTATTTTTTCACGGAATGCGCAAAAACGGTCAGACGACGCGCATTTTCGGGCGTGATTTTGTACGGATCGTCAATAAAACTCTCTTTGTGTCTGGACGTTATGTAGGCTGGACATTAGCAGTGTCTGACATCTCCTAATCACGCAAACACGCCGCTATGCCGCAGCTGCGCACTCCGTACGTCAGTACTAGCGGTTCAGCGTTCTCAGAAAAATGCTTTCAAATTCCACTTGCGTTGCACGGCCGGACTTTTGTGCGGCCGTACATCGTATATTCGCCGTCATTGCCCGTCATCTGCTGCTAGTGCGGCCGTAATTATGTGCGCCAGAACGCACGTTAAAAGTGCGCTGGTCTGACCCCAGCCTTAGCGGTATCTCACACGATGTCCGCAGCAAATGTGTTAAAATCTATCAACTTTCTCTTGCACACCATTTAGCAGATGCTTACCTCAAGATTCGGTAGGTTATAAAATGCCCTGTGCTGTAGAGAATTTGGACTTGCCTAAGGTTTATCATTGTTGACCTTTTTAACCATTTTCACCGCGGTGTGCTAAGCTCATTTTCACATTTTTTTTGCTAATCACATTTAACCAGTTGGCTGCTATGGACACGCTCAGCGCGTCCAGCCAAGTGGTTCTCCTGTGCTATGGACGCTCTGAGCGCGTCCATGCACAGGAGGCAGCAATCTGCCGGATTCCGGCGGATAGCTGCCCCCCCCCCCCGGTGCGGGCTGACATCTTGGATGTCAGCCCAGCACTCCGGGACCCGGCGGGGCCATTTAGATGTCATCGCGGCGGCTAATTCAGGCGCCCCCCCCCCAGGTGTGCGGAGGAGGCGCCTGAAAGGGAGGGGACCTCCCTCCCGATCGCCGGGGTGCACAGGGTTAATCCAGGCACCGTTTGGAAGGGCACAGCCTGCCCTTCCAAACGGTGGCTGTCATTAACCCCTGGGGAGCCGGATCACGATTCGGCACTGAAAAGCGCCGGATCGTGATCCTCTCCCAGAGCTGGCCGACATCTTGGATGTCGGCCAAGCCTCCGGGAACTCCCCCTGAGGACTGGCGTCATCGTGCATAGCACGATGACGCCAGTCCTGGAGTTAACCCCTAGCTGCCAGCAATGGTGGAGATAGGGGGTTCATCTCCCGATCTGTGGCAGCTAGGGGTTAATGTTTGATATCGTTGGATCGGCCAGAGCATGGCCTTTCCAACGATACTAAACATGACCGTGAAAGTTTTTTAAAAAAAATATTAAAAAAAAAAGTTTTTTGTTTTGTTAATGCAGCAATATTGTTCCCATTTCAATTATAATGTGAACAATGATGCTGCACTAACGATTTTTGTATGCGGTGCGTTTGTTTAAAATAGCGACATTTTCCCCAAACAAAAATGTAACCA
The DNA here is from genome assembly GCA_009667805.1 of Leptobrachium leishanense. Lineage (NCBI taxonomy): Eukaryota > Metazoa > Chordata > Amphibia > Anura > Megophryidae > Leptobrachium > Leptobrachium leishanense. Next base: position 20,805,335 of record CM019066.1, read on the forward strand.
GACCCCATTTCTAATTTTTTTTAACAAGCGCACCCCATAGAAAATATAACCGCAAACGATCGCATGTTAAAATGTGAAAAAAAAACACTTTGCACATAATAAATTATTGAAAATTCTAATTTTATTGCATTTTTTGTTATAATATACAGACCGGACATGACGTATACATATAATAATGACATATTATGAATCTGCCAAGTCTGCTGGAAAGAACGATATATAATATGTCTGGGTCATATATCAAAATAAGGCTTCAAAACGCTGTTAAACATGATGAGCGAAAGCGGTAAAAATGACCTCAGCACAGAGGTGTGAAAAGCCTCAGCAGCGAAAGGGTTAAGCGCTATTTGAAGTCAAACTGTTTCTTCTGCACATATTAATATTGTATCTCCAGCCAGGTCCTTGTTGCTGCTGCCTCTTTCCGTGTTTTGCGTTTAATCCCAAAGTGGAATTGTTCCTGTTGAGGTTATTACTATAAACCCATCAGTTTACCTCTTAGCTGATAAGCAGCATGGGGAATATGTGGGTGCTTAGAAAAGCAGCTCTTGGTTTCATTAGATAGGACCCACATGACCCAGTGGTGCCTGATTTTTGTTTCGCATGGAGCTAGATTGGTGAGCTCAAATGACAACTCTTTTTCTTGTTCTATTTGAAGTCATGTTTTATTGTAGGACCCAGACAAAGTGCTTTTATTTTTTTTTCAGATTCAAAATCCAACAGTACTATGTGCATATGCCAAGTCAGGATGCTTTATCAAAAAATTTCAAAAAAACTCAATTTGCATTCAGATTTCAGTCCTACTCGGCAGGTAAATTGTATTTTTACACATTTTATCATCCAAACCTCAGGGAGGGGACCTGTGTTCTACAGTGTAATCTTAAAAATATATATCAAAATGGAGATCCTGTTACAATTTTTTTTTTAGGAAATACACAATTTTGAGCAAACTTACAACATAGTTACATAGGCTGAAAAAAGACATGCGTCCATCAGGTTCAACCTTTCACCCATCACCTACTGCTGTGATCCAAAAGAAGGCAAATAACCCAGTCTGAAGCGCTCACCAATATGCAACACACTGGGAAAAAATTCCTTCTTTACCCCAGATGGCGTCAGATTTCTCCTTGGATCAAGAAGCTTTTACCCACATATTAAATATTATAACCCTTAATATTCTGTGTCTGCAGGAAGTCATCCATTCCTTTTTTTAAAAGTGTACAGTCTCTGACCCAACCACCTCAACAGGCAGAGAATTCCACAGCGTTGTTGTTCTCACAGTAAAATAACCCCTCCTATGCTTTAGGCTGAATTTCCTTTCGTCCAGTCTATGTGCGCCTGTACTGACGTGCTTACCGGTGTCAGTCGCAGCGTTGTGATGCTGCAACGGGTCCGGTCACACGCTTGTGCGCGCATAAGAAATGCGCGCGCAACAAGCGACCGTTATCCAAGCCTCTCGTCAGAGCACTAGGACACGTGTTGATGGAGCTGCAAAGCGCAATTCTCCATAGGAGGACCGCGCTTTGCAGCGCTGCGTGCGCTCAGCGAGGAGCCCAGCCGGGCGTCGAGTGGAAGGAACGTCCACTCTCACGGACGTTCCTTCCGCTCTCGAAAAAACGCTCGTCTGACACTAGCCTAAATGGGTGACCTTGTGTCCTGTGTATAGTCCTATTAATGAATAGGTTTCCAGACAATGGTTTATAATTGCCCCGTATATATCTATAAAAAGTTATCAGATCCCCTCTAAGGCCCCGTTTATATATTTATATAAAGTTATCAGATCCCCTCTAAGGCCCCATATATATATTTTTATAAAGTTATCAGATTCACTCTAAGGTGCCGTTTCTCTAAACAGGTTTAAGCTTGTTAGTCTTTCCTCATAAACCTTCCATTCCCCTTATTAATTTAGTCGCCCGTCTCTGCGTTTTTAATAGCACCATAATATCCTTTCTTAAGATAAGTGCCCAAAATTGCACGGCATATTCAACAAAAGAACCTTTTCTGTTAGGGGAATTGTGTTTCGTAAATATTATGACTACGAATAAAACCCTGAACTTGAACCCGACGTGGGAAATGATACGGTGAGTAATGGCAGCAACACTGTTCGCTTTATATGGGAAAAGTGGACTTCGCCACTACTTTAGACGAAGAATAAAGATTTTTTTTTTTTTTTTCATTCTCTATGATCATGTTGGCTATCATTGGAAATTCCAGACTAAAATCATCCGGTTCTACTACTACCATCCAAATAATTTGTTTTCCCTCAATCCCCAGAGATGTTTTGTTTACCATATTGAAAGGATAATGCTCCGGTTAGTTCCCACACTCAAGGTTGATTGTCTTCTCTAAAAATATAAATGGTATTGCTCTCTGTATTCGTTGTAAACTGAATGTAAAAACAGAATAATACGGCTTTCTGTGTATCACCTGACATGACCGTTGCTGATTTCTATCTAAAAATGCAACATACAAATTTTTGTGATACCCGCACTTGTTCCTCTATCGCAGAACATTTTCACAATTGATCTGAAGCAGGTGTGTTTTCCAGTGTGTTTGTAAGGCACCATCTGGATCCTGTGTCTCGCTGCCTGCTTAGTTCTGTTTGGAATATCTGTTTTTCTTTAACACGCCATTTAAGCTAGTGCTATATAACGCAAAACAATACACAGTGGAATTTAAATTCCTGGTAATTACACATTACAGACTTTGGAACATTTCATTCCATTGGTTATTGTTTGAATAAATCATAACGTGCGAGTTGTACAAGCTGAACTACTTGGAGCACATAGTAGATGCTTTAATTTGAAGGGACACTAAGCACCTTGATCGTATTATCTCATCAAAGTGGTCAGGCTGTGTGGAGTCTCTGTTCCCTCCAGCCCTGTTAGGACCATCCAGACGGCTGTCAATCGGCAGACTCGATTTGAATAGGCCACCAACTGAGTATTCCTTACCATTGTGTGCAAAGTCTTGGAAGATTTTAAAGCTGTGATTTTAATGAGATAAAAACAACAGTGAAAACAATGGTAAAAATGCTAGACAGTTTGATGGAAATGACAATGAGATTTTTGCCAAATATCATTGTCACAAACAACAATAGAATCCTCATAGATCTTCAGTCCTTCAAGAAATCCCTCAAAACCCATCTCTTCAGGTTAGCGTACCACATCACTCATGCAACTCATCCCTCTGCTCACCTACTCGCACACATGATTGAAGCTGCTTCTATGGCCCCACCATTCCCAAACCACTTGCACTATTGATCCTGCTGTCCAGTAAAACTCCCCTCGTCTTCCTCAACCCCACTACCTCTAGATTGTAAGCTCCTATGAGCAGGGCCCTCTACACCTAGGGCTATATTACATTCTTCGCGCAAACGTTAACACGTGCGCAAAAACGCATTAACGCGAGGGGAAAAACCATTTGTGCACAACGTCGTATTACTATGTCCGCGCAACGAATGCGCGTTAACGTCCACCGCGGGTGAACCTGCGCAAACGCTGCGTGAGCTTACTGTACATCACGCGTCCTATACTTAACATTGTGAGCGCAAATGCGTTCGTGCACTTGTATGCGGATGGTATTACAATCTATGCGCAAATTTTAATGGACAACGTTTGCGTGCAAAATTTTAACATTTTTGAAAAGCTGGTGTTAATGTCAAATCCAAACGTTCTGGCCGAACTCAAATACAAAAAAAAATATACAGCAAAGTATAGTTACACATTCTACACATACCCAAACAATAATATTGAGAATTTGTGCGTGTTTTTATTATTGCTGCAGCATATATACTCAGATTTACTTTGACAGGCGCAAAAACTTAAGTGAGGCAATTAACCTCCCTGCCGGTATTCCCGAGTGTGACTCGGGGTTAAATTTCACTACCACCAACGGTAACCCCGAGCCACACTCGGGCTGGATGCATACTCACCTCCTCCTGCGCTCCCTCGCTGTCCTCCGCAGTGTGATCACGGCGAGCTGCTTCCTGGAAGGCTCCCTGTGAGTCACATGATGCAGGGGGGCTGGACCGCAGCAAATTTCATTCATAATAAACACTGAATACAAAATGCAATGTTTATGAACGGCCACTAGGTGGCAGTACAGGATAAGAAATAGACCATACATCGTCTCACCCTTGTTCTCAGACAGATTTCAGTGTTTTTTGTTGTATTTTATTGAATATCATTTATTTGCATTATTTTGGATAATTATTTTTGGGATAATAAATTATTATTTGTTTCAAACTTTATCGGACTCAGTGTATTTACTATATTTTATTTATTTATTTATAAAGGATTTTACCAGTAAGGACTCGATTGCACGGATTTCAGTGCGTGATTCCTAATTATTACAGGCTAACTATGTACAAAAACACGTTTCCTTTAAAAATAAATTGAGACGCTTTTAGACACAAAATTTTGAAATAATTAGACCGCCAGGGAGGTTAAGGTAAATTAATGTCAATTAAGGTTCTTAATTCTGATTGGCTGAATCCCGTGAAAAAAACAGTCCACACACTAATTTCCGCGCGCTACGTTACTGTGCGCGTATTTATCAGCGTTTTGCGCATTCGTTTTAGGCTAGGGTCAGACGAACGCAGTATTAACATGCGTTTAGCCACACTTAATCACGGCCATGCTAGCAGCAAATGACGTCCAATGCCGGGCAACATATGAAGAACGGTCGCACTTTCGTGCGGCAGCGCAACTCAAGTGGCAGACGAACACATTTTTTCGAGAACGTCAAACCGGTAGTATTCACGTACAGAGTGCGCTGCGTCCACTAGCAGCGTGTGTGCGTGATTAGGAGATGTCAGACGCTGCTCATGTCCGGCCAACATAACGTCCATACACCCAAGTTTCCTGGTTTGGATCGATAAAAAATCACGGCCGTAATTGCGCATCGTATGACCGCTATCGCGTATTCCTTGAAAAAATACGTCCGTTAGGACGTGCTTTTTGACGGTCGACGCGAAAAATGCATTCGTCTGACCCTAGCCTTACTTGCGTTATTTTTTGACAGATGAAAAAATGCGCGAGGATTGTAATACCACCGTTAATTTTCGCACGTTAACGCTCAAAGCTGTGCTCAAAATTTATTGCGTTGCGCGTGCGTTTTTGCGCGGAGAATGTAATAGGGCCCCTAGTGTTTCCATCCTATGTCAGTTTATCTGTATCTCGTTCACTTTGGTTATTGTAAAGCGCTGCGGAAACTGTTGGCGCCATATAAATGATGACAATAATTCTAATAATAGAAAACTAAACAGAGAACTTAAGCCGAAACTACATTGGGGATGAACAAGGAAAATATGCTGAAGTAGCAGATTGGGAAACCGTAAATTCACCATGGTTTCATTGTATAGATCCACCGAAGTTTGCTGAAGTCAAACCACTGGTTTGGTTTTTTCCAATGTAAGTACAGTGATTAGTGAATAACCCCTTTAATATTGTATGTGCTTGATCATAATGTACGAGAAGGGATTTAAAGCTCTTGAATAAATCCATTCAATATGCTCATTGGAGAATTCGGCTCGCTCAAATGCTGGCTGATTAATGTAACGACCACATGGTGGCAGAAACATTCTATATTAAATGTATGAAGACTAAATCTGTTCGTGATGTATTAAGCGATGTAATTACTCACTGCATAGTTAATGACCTATCAAATCAATAAGTAATAACATACAAATGGCAGTTAAACATAAAATAACTTTTCAGAACATGCTACATGTTAAACACTATCACGATTGTGGTGATGCCAACAAAATATTCTGTTTTATTGTGTAAAAGTGTCACGTGAAGACTGCGGTTGGTGTAGCAGGATGGGGTTGTGAGCCCAGGATGCAGTGATGGAGGCAGGTTCAGGATAACAAAGGGTGTTTATTGTAAATAAACACGATATCATAGAATCAGGCAAGGAATAGACAATGGCGTAGTCAGGGTTCAGCAAGGGGTCTGGTACACGGGAGTGCTAGATGGGGGGCAGAAGGGAAGCAGGATGGGAGGGTACTGGTATATGGAAGCGATGAAAGTCCAGATATATAACAGAGGGTCCTCGGAGTCTTTGGCAGAGAAGTCAGGAGATTGTCAAGGAGTATCAGGGAGCTTAGGCAACAGGTATCGCAGTCAGGAACTTCAATGTTGAAGAGCAGGGGAAAGGATGGGACTCCCTTATATGATGGACCAATTAGGGAAGATGAAAGGCAGGTGAGTCTCCATGGCCAGAACGTTAGAGTCCAGGATGTGAAAAGTCAATACAGAGTCCTGGAACCTGCAGGGGGCATGCAGGGTTTGGAACAAAAGGGGGCGCCAGGGGGTCAGGGCCACCAGGACCTTACAAAAAGGCAATTAAAACAGAAGATAAACAAGTATAAGATGTAGGTTAATGTCAGATGAACGCAGTCTGAGCGCACACTCCGTGCGTGGATAACGGCCATAAGTACTGACGGAAGATACTGTAGACACCACAAGATCCGTTTTATTTGACGGATGTAGGAAAAAAATGGAAATATGGGAATCAAAATTAATTAAAATTAAATGACAGGTACAGTCAGCCAGAACGAAAAAACTTCTGAGCGTCAACGTGATGGACGTCGCAAATGTGCTGCATCTGACAGCGCGTCATCACGAACGCAGGCCGCTACATGGACGCGGCGCAGTCTGGGCGTCCGTCGTATCGCTTTTACTTCGAGGCCTAAATGGCATCCGTTGCCACCTGCGTGATGCGTGCGCACTTCAGTGCGCACGTACTTCGTGTGCTGGTCTCTATTGATCACAAATCAATGCTACGACGGACGTTAAACTGTGCATCGACACGGACGTGATGACTGCGTTCATCTGATGCTAGCCTAAAGTGGTTATTCAGAGAGGTGCTCTCTCGTTCCTCGCACTTCGGGGAATCAAATTTCCCGACCCTGCGGTGAATTCATTCACCACAGGGTCCCCCGAAGTACAGGGAACAGATCCGAAAATCCCCCGAAAACCCTGTCGATATGGTCTGAAACTTCAGAGCGATCCAAAACGCCACAGAAAACCCTCCGAGTTTACCAGACGATCCACCGAAAATCAGTTGAACAAGTCCGAAAAAAGCTGAGGATCTGCCGAACACAGCACTGACCAGCCGCCGGAAAAAGCCGACAAGCTGAGGAACAGGGTAAAAAAAAAATAGAAAAGAAAACGATTGAAAGTTTCCAAATTTGAAACGCCGTTTTCAAAATAACTACTGGAAGTAACATAAGGTCCTATAAATAATAATATAAAAATATCGGGGGAATAATATATAAAATCGGGGGGGGGGAAATGTTGCTGAAAAAAATCCCGAAAAATGCATAAAAAAATAGACCTTTTGCTGCAAATGAAAAAAATAAACGGTTTCATAGATATTGCATAAAAACAGGAATATTTTTAACATTGAAACCTATGGGATTCGCAGCAATAAACCTGGCGAATGAAACCACCGAACATCAGGGCATTTCGCTGACAAATCGACGCTCCATCCCCCAGGTAGACACCCCTGACCCCGCTCATACCCAGATTGACGCCCCCTCTCCCTCAGATATACACCCTCATCTCCTTCAAATAGACACACTAACACTCCCATGACATTGCTTACTTGGTGGTGGAAGAAGGCTCTCAGAGTCAGGTAGTCCTGGAGGCAGGTAGAATTCCATGCTGAGCATTGGCTCTGTGCATTTACACAGCAAATGTTGGCAGTGGCACGGGCCCGGAGTGTGCACTCTGCTCCCCCCACACAAAGGGCAGGTTTGTCTTCTAGACCAATGGCTCCCAACCCTGGACCTCAGGTCCCCTAACAGGCCAGATTTTTAGGATTACCTTCAGGAAATGCATCCTGAAACCTGCAATCACGGAGCAGCAAATCATATCACCTGTGCTGTACTTCAGATATCTGTCAAACCTGGCCTGTTAGGGGTACTTGAAGACCAGGGTTGGGAAACACTGGTCTAGACTGTCAGTCAACTGTACAGGAGATTCTATAGATCAGTTGTTCCCAACCATGTTCTCTAGGAGCACTATCAGGCCAGGTTTGCAGGATATGTGAAGCGCAGCACAGGTGATATGATTTGCTGCTCAGTGATTGCAGGATTCAGTCTGAATTTTCCCAAGGTGATCTGCAAAATCTGGCCTGTTAAAACTACCTGAGGACCAGGGTTGGGAAACAGAGGATTGGATTATATATGGTACAACTGTGTAAGTTAAGAGGGACTTCAGAAGGGGTTTAAAATGTGTTTAGGGGTGATGGGGCAAATCGTTTAATCGTCCTGGCCGAGCATTATTAACCATTTGGCTGCTAAGTGCGCGCTGAGCGTGTCCTGCCAAGTGCACCTCCTGTGCTACGGACGCGCTGAGCTGATTGCTGCCCCCCCCCCCCCGTGCAGGCTGACATCTGCATGACAGCCCGGCACTCCGGGACCCTGGGGGGGGGAAGATAGATGTCATCTTGGATGTCGGCCAAGCTTCTGGGAACGCCCCCTGACGACTGGCGTCATCATGCATAGCGCGATGAAGTCAGTCCTGGAGTTAACCCCTAGTTGCCACCAATGGTGGAGATAGGGGGTTCCAATGAACCCCCTATCTACCGATCCATGGCAGCTAGGGGTTAATGTAGCCCCAACGATAACAAACATGACCATGTAAAAGTTAAATAAAAAAAATAAAGATAAAAAAATATTTAAAAAAAAATGCAAACGCTCACATGTTAAAATGTGATTTTTTTTTGTAAATTGTAAATTATTGAAAATTCAAATTTTACTGCATTTTTTGTTATAAGATACAGACAGGACATGACTTATACATATAATAATGATATATTATGAATCTGCCGAGTTTGTCGGAAAGAACGATATATAGTTGCAATAAAAAGTATGTGAACCCTTTGGAATTACGTGGAGTTTTGCATGAATTGGTCATAAAATGTGCTCTGATCTTCATCTAAGTCAAAACAATTTGAAAAACACAGTCTGCTTAAAATAATACAACACAAACATTATATGTTTTCATGTTTTTATTGAACAGAACATGTAAACATTCACAGTGCAAGGTGGAAAAAGTATGTGAACCTTTGGACTTAATAACTGGTTGACCCTCCTTTGGCAGCAATAACCTCAACCAAACGTTTCCTGTAGTTGCAGATCAGACCTGCACAACGATCTGGAGTAATTTTGGACCACTCCTCTTCACAAAACTGTTTCAGTGTAGCAATATTCTTGGGATGTCTGGTGTGAATCGCTCTCTTAAGGTCATGCCACAGCATTTCAATCGGGTTGAGGTCAGGACTGACTGGGCCACTCCAGAAGGCGTATTTAGTTTTGTTGAAGCCATTCTTTTGTTGAATTACTTGTATGCTTTGGGTCATTGTCCTTTGCATCATCCATCCTCTGCGGAGCTTCAGTTGGCGGCGTATGGTCTTATGTTTTCCTGCAAAATGTCTTGATAAACTCTGGAATTCATTTTTCCATCAATAACAACAATCCGACCAGGCCCTGAGGCAGCAAAGCAGCCCCAAACCATGATGCTCCCTCCGCCATGTTTTACAGTGGGGATGAGGTTTTGATGTTTGTGTGCTGTGCCTTTTTTTCTCCACACATACAGGGTAATTCAAAGAGATCCGAATTGCTGGAGAAAGGTAACCGAATGCTGATTTTCAGCGTTCGGTTACCTTTATTGGCCATTCGGCTATCCAGAGAGCAGGCAATTCTCCAAATCCTGGCGAATTGCCTGCACATACGGTGCCTGTTCGGTGCCTGTTCGAGGGTAGTGAAACCCCCATAAAAAAGCACTGCTTCGGCTATTCAGAGAACGAAAACCAGCAGTGAAAGGTTCCCGAAATGTCCTGTCATTCGGTGGTTTCGTGCAGCAGATTTATTCCGGAGAATCCCATAGGCTTCAATGTTATAAATATTCCCGTTTTAATTCAATATCTCGTAAACCGTTCATTATAAAATTCTGCAGTAAAGAGTCTCTTTATTTATAGATTTTTTTAGGATATTTTAAGCATTTTTCTGGATTTTTTTTAAATTAACTTATTTTTGCTGTAACAGCACTTTTTATTATCATTCCCTGGACCTCATATGTAAATTTCAGACATTTTCGCTCAGTAGTTTCTTTGCAAACAGGGTTTCACTTTTCACACATTCAAGCAAACTGTTTTGCTAATTTATTCACTTCACTCTGTCTGAGGTGTCGGCTTTATCTGGAGGCTTCGCTGCATGTGATCAGCTCCTGCTCGGGTTTTTCCGTGTTTTTTCGGCAGGTAAGGCTAGGGTCAGACGAACGCATTTTCGCGTTGTCTGTGAAAAAGTGCGTTCGAACGAATGGACGCATTTTTTCACGGAGTACGCGATAGCGGTCATACGATGCGCATTTGCATCCGTGATTTTGTACGGATCATCAATAAAACACTTTGTGCATCTGGACGTTATGTTGGCCGGACATTAGCAGTGTCTGACGTCTCCAATTCACGCACACACGCCTCTAGCGGACGCAGCGCACTCTGTACAACCGTACTAGCGGACTTTTGTGCGACCGTACTTCGTATATTGGCCGTCATTGCCTGGCACTTGCTGCTACTACGGCCGTGATTAAGTGCGCCTGCACGCGCGTTCGCACTGCGCTCGTCTGACCCTAGCCTTAATCCAGATGTTTTTGCGGGTTTTCGGCGTGCATTCGCCGGGTTTTGCGGTTAGTTTTCGTCGGGTTTGCGGCGGCTTTTCCCTGCAATTCGGGGACCCTGTGGTGCTTGCTGAATACACCGCAGGGTCACCGAAATGGGATCGGCAAAAGGAACCGAATTGAAGAGAACGAAAAGTCACCGAAAGTGCAGTGACTTTTCGAATCTCTTTGAATTACCCTGATAGTGTTGTGTGTTTTTTCCAAACAACTCAATTTTGGTTTTATCTGTCCACAGAATATTTTGCCAGTAGTGCTGTGGAACATCCAGGTGCTCTTTTGCAAACTTCAAACGTGCTGCAATATTCTTTTTGGACAGCAATGGCTTCCTCCGTGGTGTCCTCCCATGTACTCCATTCTTGTTTAATGTTTTCCTTATTGTAGATGTGTCAACAAAAATGTTAGCATGTGCCAGAGATTTCTGTAAGTCTTTAGCTGACACTCTAGGATTCTTCTTTACCTCATTAAGCATTCTGCGCTGTGCTCTTGCAGTCATCTTTACAGGACAACCAAACCTAGGGAGAGTAGCAACAGTGCTGAACTTTCTCCATTTGTAGACAGTCTGTCTTACCGTGGACACATGAACATCAAGGCTTTTGGAGATACTTTTGTAACCCTTTCCAGCTTCATGCAAGTCAACAATTCTTGATCATAGGTCTTCTGAGAGCTCTTTTCTGCGAGGCATGGTTCACATCAGGCAGTGCTTCTTGAAACCAGTAAACCCAAAACTTGTGTGTGTTTTTAAAGGGCAGGACAGCTTTCAGCGACATATCCAATAATATCACACTGATTGGACTCAAGGTTGGCTCACTCCTGGCTCCAATTAGCTCTTGGAGAAGTCATTAGGCTAGGGGTTCACATACTTTTTCCACCCTGCACTGTGAATGTTTACATGTTCTGTGCAATAAACACATGAAAACATATAATGTTTGTGTTGTTTTATTTTAAGCAGACTGTGTTTTTCAAATTGTTGTGACTTAGATGAAGATCAGAGCACATTTTATGACCAATTCATGCAAAACTCCACGTAATCCCAAAGGGTTCACATACTTTTTCTTGCAACTGTATAATATGTCTGGGTCATATATTAAAATAAGGCTTCAAAACGCGGTTAAACATGATGAGCGAAACCGGTAAAAATGAGCTCAGCACAGAGGCGTGAAATGCCTCAGCAGCGAAAGGGTTAAATTATAGTCCACTTCTCCTTAAAGCCATATTTCCTAAAACCCAAATAGCACTACCCACTGTGACACCAAACAAAAAGTCACCATTATGCTGTATTTCTTATTACTGTAACCAGACCTTAAACTGATCTCTGTACTAAACCTTAATTTACCTTTTATTTAACCTATTCACAACCAAGTAATTTTCAACAAACTCACTGGCCGAATCCGTTATTATATACACATTACAGTTTGGGCTCTGTGTTTCTTTGAAGGGCAAAACAGACATCCAAGTGTTTCAAACAGATTGACTGACTTCTCCAAAATGTTGAAACTTTAGGGGCACATTTTGAAGCCCCTTTGCAATCAATCAGCTTCTACATAGCACCAACAGTTTCCATTTACAATAATAGGGTTATTCAAAGATAATCGAAAAGTCACTGCACGTTCGGTGACTTTTCATTCTCTTCAATTCGGTGCGATTTGGCGACACTGCGGTGTATTCAGCAAGCACCACAGGGCTGTCGTAGTGCAGCGAAAAGCTGCCACAAACCGACGAAGACTCACCGCAAAACCCGGCGAACGGACACTGAAACCCGCAAAAACTTCTGGATTAACCCCGTCGAACACACCGGAGAAACCCGAGCAGCCGCCGATCACAGCGCAGAGCAGCCGTCGGGAAAAGCCGACACCGCAGACGAATGGAGTGAAAAAAAATAAAAAACGGTACGCTTGAATGTTTGAAAAGTGAAACGCTGTTTGCAAAGAAACTAAAGAACGAAAATGTCTGAAATTTACATATAAGATACAAGGAATGATAATAAAAAGGGCTGTTACAGAAAAAACGATTTAAAAAAACGCAAAAAAAATTTGCAAAAAAATCACTAAAAATGACGAAAAGATCCTAAAAAAAATCTAAAAATAATTAGACTTTTTACTGCAGAATAAAATAATAAATGGTTTATTAGATATTGCATTAAAACATGAATATTTTTAAAATTAAAGCCTATGGGATTCGCCTGAATAAACTTGTTGAATGAAACCACCGAATGGCAGGGCATTTCGGGAACCTTTCTCAGCTGTTTTGTGTTCTCTGAATATCCGAAGCATTGCTTCTCTATGGGGATTCACTGACCTCGAACAGGCACCGAACAGGCACCGTATGTGCAGGCAATTCGACAACATTTGGCGAACTGCCTGCTCTCTGAATAGCCGAATGGCCAGGAAAGGTAACTGTATGCTGAATTTCAGCGTTCGGTTACCTTTCGCCAGCAATTCGGATCTCTTTAAATAACCCTGTAAGAAACAGGGAAATTAAACAAAATTACAAACAAAACGCTTTATTTAACTCTGTCGGCTGCTATATTTTAAATATCTGCTGCTTGCAGCCAATACTTGTTTTTTTTTTCCAGAATTCGATTGGATTGATTCAATGGAAAAACTTTGTCATGATAAGCTAAATTCCGAAAAATGGCGCTGTTCAGATAAAAACAGCTGGTAAAACGTCTGAAAAACAGAGTGTAAATACGTGTGCTTAGATGTGCTTTCCGCAATTTACTTTCTTACCGTAAGACCCAGATTTAAGCGTTTTCATCTCAAATCCTGGTAACGCGATTTATACTGTCAATCCCGTAAATGCAAGTTATACTGTACATGCGAGTTATACTGTAAATCCCGGACATGTGATGGATTGGTGCTGCGCACACACACACAGGCAGAAATAGTCCATCATGGGAAAAGAAAAACACATTCCAATGCGCAAACTGGTACCTGGCAGGAAATACTGATATTGAGAGGAGAATTTCTCTCTATGTAACGTACTTCACAATGACATACATCTATACATACATATTCCCATGCAGTGTTATAGGCAATATTGTATAGACAGTTGGTTCAATATATCATAGTCCTTACGTATTGCAATATGGTGGTATAGTGCCACCTAGTGTCTGTATTGGTAATTGTCTTTCAATAGGAATTCTTGTGAGTATTAAAATGCTGGGAATTCTTTAAGTTCGTGGCACTTCCACAGATTCCAAAGTTCTTTATCTCTCTTGTAGCTCCGAGAGAAAGAGAGTGGAATTAGGGTTGTGCCGTATACTATTGATATATTGTGGTCTAAATGATGGATGCACACTTACGCAGATTGGATCTTGAACTGCAAGCTGCTGTTTAGTGAAACCACACTCCTCCTTTGGCGTTTCCTCCTCTGCTCCTGTTCTGATTGCTCTCGGGACCCAGTAAATCCAAAACTACCCTTATATGGGTGCTAGGATTTTATGGTGGTGCCTTGGCCAAAAAACACTGGATGCAGGGATTAACCAAACTTGGATTTATTCACAAATATACACAGCTATAAAACAAAGGAAGAGCCCCAACGCTAGCTCTGAGCAGGTCAACACATTTGGTCATTTAATCCTGTTCTGAAGGAAGTGACCCACAACCCTCAAAGGTGGTAGTCCTCTTCCGATGCCGATGCATGAAGTGACATGTAAGGAAAGGAGAGACTTCCTTGCGTAGGTCTATTGGAAGCACAATTGAGGACTTGTTTAAGGTAAAGCCCATAGAAAACCTCTGTAATCAGCAACACACCAGGGACTGATGCAGATAAAAAATTTATTTAAACATAAAAACGAATAAAATTAAATAAAATAGATCAACCTGGCTCAGCCAGTATACCCAGATGCGTTTCGCCACGAAGACCAACTGAGGAAGCCACGTTACGTGGCGAAACGCGTCTGGGTATACTGGCTGAGCCAGGTTGATCTATTTTATTTAATTTTATTTGTTTTTATGTTTAAATAAATTTTTTATCTGCATCAGTCCCTGGTGTGTTGCTGGTTTTCTATGGGCTTTACCTTAAACAAGTCCACAGGCGTCTAACCCCAGAGCTTGGCTATAAACTCCAACACATGTGAGTTTAATCCCTTCATATGTACCTCAATTGTGCTTCCAATAGACCTACGCAAGGAAGTCTCTCCTTTCCTTACATGTCACTTCATGCATCGGCATCGGAAGAGGACTACCACCTTTGAGGGTTGTGGGTCGCTTCCTTCAGAACAGGATTAAATGACCAAATGTGTTGACCCGCTCAGAGCCAGCGTTGGGGCTCTTCCTTTGTGAGTGGGAGCAGTATAACACGTATCTCCATTGAACAAATTTTTTTTGTCTACACTATTGTATTTCTTCATTGTTTTTCATATCATATGTGGACGGCACTACAAAAGAGAACCACCACAAGATCCAACCGCGACTGCCATCATGCTGCCAGTTACGTATTTGTTTTCCATTGTTCACTGGTTTGGGGGACTCCACTGATTCCTGGCTGGCTTTGGAGATTTGGTGGCGGTACAGGCGGGGGCGCCTACCACTTTGGTTGTATTGTACAATCTTATATACAGTTTTACTTTCTATTTGGTGCCAGGAAATACCACCAAAACTATGGGCGCCGCCATCTTGCATCTGTAATGACGGCCCCAGCTGTCCGATTGGTCACGGTATGTCACTTCCGGTTTGGCGGCCATCTTAGGTGGGGTACTTCTGGTTTTGGCGGCCATATTGGTGGAGTAATACTGGCGTGGTGGCCATTTTTTTGAAGTCCTAGTAGCATGTTTGGGCGAATGGTAAGCCTAGCATGCTTCCTGAGGGGCCCCACCTTTGAGGCATTGTGCCTGTGACCATATTATTATAATAATATGAGTGCGATGGCCATATTTCAAAGGTCCTGGTGGCATATTCAAACAAAATTCCCTGAGAGAAATAGTCCATCAACTCCTGGCTCCCAGATCGCTTGCTGATGCAAGCGTTTGGAGACAGGTGCACCCTGACTTCATTGGTGACCGGCAGGCGGGATAGTAAAATCCCGTCTGCCTGGTGATGATTGGCGGGTGCAGAAAACTCATTTGTTTTACACAATAATATCTCCAAAACAGGACTAGAGGAAGGGTGTCGCTCCACACAGCGTGACCACTTTAAAAAGTAAAGGGGTCAGGTTGCGTCGACTGTCCCTTTAAGCTTTATACAGATACTTTGTTCATTTGTGATGCTAAATTATGTATGAGTGTGTAGTTATTTACATATCATTTTAACACCTTGGGGACCAATGACGTGCAGGGTACCTCCTGGAAAAAAATGGCCGCTAAGGACCAAGAATGTATCCTGTCCATCATGGTCCTTTAACCCCTCTCCCTTCCTAAACTCGCCTAGTGGTCTGACTTCCTTAAAGACTCCGGCCGCCACACTGATGTCATCACCGTGCGTGAAGACATCAGTTTCCATGCCCCTCCCCAACACTGCCGGGAGAGAGCCTGAAAGGGATGGAGGGAGGGTCCTTTGGACCCCTCTCCCTCCCAATCGGCCAAGAGTTTAGAAAAAGAGAGTCATTGCTGGAAAGAGCACATTCTGCCTTTTCCAGCGATGCCTCTCTTCAACCCATTAGGTGCCGGATAGTAATTTGGCGCCAATCTGTGCCGGATCGTGGTTCTCTCCCGAAGGTGGCTGACATCTTGAATGTCAGTCGAGCCTCTGGGGACTCCCCCATCCACTGACGTCGCCATATGCGGAATGACATCAGTTGGGCAGTTAACCCCTTAGCTACCAAGTGGAGCTAAGAGGGTCAAGTGTGGTATCCTTGGAAAGGCCAGAGCTTTGCCTTTCCAATGATGCCAAACATGACCATGGTTGGTGTAAATAAATAAATAAATTAAAACATGTTTTTTTTTTTTTTTATTATTTTGTCTTGGTCGTATAATAAAACAGGACTTCAAACCGCGATTCAACATGATGAGCACAAAACTGTCAAAATGAGGTCAGCACACTGAGGTGAAATGGTTTAGCAGTGAATGAGGTTAAAAAGCAAAAACATGTAAACATTGGGTATTTCTAAACTCAGGACAAAATTTAGAAACTATTTTCCCGGGTTCTTTCTTGGCGGTTGTAGATTTTGAGGATAAAAGTTCAAAAAAGTGTGTTGGTTTTTTTTTCCTTTTTTTCATAATACTGTATTTCAAATATGACAAAAACAGTTTATAATATGTGTGGGTTCCATAAACGGGGAAGAGGAAAATTAGAACTAAACACAAACAGCGCAGAAATGTAATAACAGCAGTGGGCACTTTCAGACAGACAATCGTAAAACTGCCTGTTCCCTATGAGGTTAATATTATCTTTAATAACAATATCAGTTTGGAAAAGTATGGATAATAACCACTTTACATCATTATAGCATTCTAACTAATGCACACGATGACATTAAATGCTTGCATTAGTGGAAATATACAAAATCCTTTTCATTATAGATCCCTTCGTGCAGTTATACCCAGCAATGACATTTTAGCTTAATCAATAGAAAATGGAGCAATAATTAATGACATTACGGTTGGACAAAGTCCCAGGACCAGTTGCACTTCCAGTTAAAATTCATGAAATAGTTTATATATGAATAATCCATTTACAGTAAGTGTTTAATGATAAACTGGAAGCCAATGCCGCCTGGGTACTTGGCGTATATTTTAATGAATATAATAAATATTACTATGGATTAAATAAATTTAGTGAATTTTTTTTTTTACTAGGGATAGAATAAAACTGCCACCCCGAATCACAAAAATACAGATTTAAAAATGATTAGCTCTATAATTATCATATTTAATGAACAGCAATAAAGGAAGATTAATATGAGTACATGAAGCCAGTGAAGAGACAATAATAGAATTTATCTTCAGTACTTGTATATGCAGACAATGCCGGTATTATATACTCCCAGTGTGATTGTAGCACTGGAAATTACTATAGTCAATGCAGATGTGATGCTGTAGTAACCACACATGAGCTTAAAAAAGGACACTTTACCCATCTGGACAGCATTGACTTAATTAACTGGTTATTGAGTCCTGAGTAAGCCCCCTTCTCCTCCCTCCCTGTGTGAGACTCCTGGGGTTTCAATCATTTTGGATTTATTTGACCTAAGTGAACATCCAATGTGTCAGGGTTCAAGGCCTGTCTGAGCTCGGTATGCAGCGATACAAAAGGCAAAGAGACCAGAATGATAGTGCATCAGGGTTAGTTGTATACCAGGTATGGACACAGGCAGGGGCCATGGAAGGAATGTTGCTGGACACATGGGAAGGGGCCAGGGAAGAAATGGGTCTGGACACACGGGCAGGGGCCAGGGAAGGAATGGAGCTTCTTTAAAACACTTGGGAATTAAGGTGATCTGTGTCTCGTCATACAAAAAGTACCACGCTGTATTTTGGGGCTCACTAATTTCTTTAAAACACTTGGTAATTAAGGTGATCTGTGTCTCGTCATACAAAAAGTACCACGCTGTATTTTGGGGCTCACTAATTTCTTTAAAACACTTGGGAATTAAGGAGATCTTCTGTGTCTCGTCACACAGCCAGCAATTTTTTTTGGGGCTCACTAATTTCTTTAAAACACTTGGGAATTAAGGTGATCTTCTGTGTCTCGTCACACAGCCAGCAATTTTTTTTGGGGCTCACTAATTTCTTTAAAACACTTGGGAATTAAGGTGATCTGTGTCTCGTCATACAAAAAGTACGACGCTGTATTTTGGGGCTCACCAATTTCTTTAAAACATTTGTGAATTAAGGTGATCTGTCTCTTGTCACTGGCTGCCAGCTATCAGTGTATCTCACTGAGTTATACCAGAGTTATTTAAATCTTTATACCAGAGTTGAATCAGAGTTCTGTATATATTAATCTATATATCACTCACCATGTCTGAAAGAACAAAAAGGACTGGCAGACGCTCCCAGCCACAGATAAGAGGGCAAGCAGCCCCTGTGTCGGGAGGCTCGTGTCTCTGGTCGTGGTGGACATGGTGCATCCTCTGCAGGGGCACGCTTGTCCTTTCTAACTGGTGCTGGCTGTCTTAAGCAGCAGCAACATACAGAGGACTTGGTGGATTGGCTAACCAGGCCATCCTCATCCTCCTCATCCTCTGCCAGCCAGGCTTCTAGTGCTTTACAGTCCACCTCAGCTGCCAAAGCATCTAATGCAGCCTCCATGTCCACAGCTACTCCTGCTGTAGCCTCGCTATCACACACGGAGGAGTCAGCTGAATTGTTTGACTACAATGAGAGTGACATGCTGCTTGAGGATGCGCAGCAAGTACACTGCTCTGATTCAATCTCTGAGGTTGAGCAAGGGAGTATAATCAACCTAGAGGAAGGGGGTGCCAGTGATGACACACAAATAACTGGCACTCATGTTGCCCCAGCAGCTGCAGCATACTACCAAGTTGGCTCCAGTGACAAGGAGATAGGGGGTGAAGATGACATTGATGATGATGAGGTCACTGACTCCACCTGGGTGCCAGATCGAACTGAGGAATCAAGTGAGGAGGAGGGGGAGGAGGAGGAGGCACAGCAAACACGAGGCACAACATCCTCTGTGACCAACCGTAGCACTAGCCAGTCCAAGGCATCACATGTCAGAGCTGCTCCGGTGCAGAGCGCTGTTGTCTCAAAGAACACATGCGGTAACTCTGCTGTCTGGGAGTTCTTTAAGAACTGTGCAGCAGACCCCACCGTTGCTATTTGTAATCTATGTCAGAGGAGGCTGAGGCGTGGAATAAACACCGGACACTTGGGTACCACGTGCTTGAGGCGACATA
The DNA here is from genome assembly GCA_009667805.1 of Leptobrachium leishanense. Lineage (NCBI taxonomy): Eukaryota > Metazoa > Chordata > Amphibia > Anura > Megophryidae > Leptobrachium > Leptobrachium leishanense. The sequence goes on from CM019066.1 coordinate 20,824,819, forward strand.
TGAACACGTGCCACACATCCCGTTGGGGTAAAACTTTACGTAGGTCCTCCTCCTCCTCATCTGTCTCTACCCACACTGTATGTCCTGCCATGCAATTGCCTACAACCTCCACCGACAGGGATGATGCTACAGTAATGGATGTACCAGCAGGTCCTTCCTCACAATGTGACATCATCCCAGTAGCTGAAGATTTACGCAGTCAGATTACGTTGCCGCAGCTGCTGCAGCGAAAGAAAAAATATAGTCCCAACCATCCCCAAGCACAGCGTCTAAATGCCAGCTTAGCAAAATTACTCGCATTGCAGCTGCTGCCTTTCCAGCTGATGGACTCTGCTCCCTTCCGTGAATTTACTGAATGCGCTGTACCACAGTGGCAGGTTCTAAAACGCCATTACTTTTCACGCAAGGCCATTCCAGCACTATACCAGCACGTGGAAGACAATGTTATCCAGTCATTGGGAAAGGCAGTCAGCAGCAAGGTGCATGTCACTTTAGACACGTGGTCCAGCAAGCATGGACAGGGTCGTTACATTTCCTTCACGGCACACTGGGTAACTCTGATTGCAGCTGGGAGGGATCCAAGACGGGGCTCTGTGCTGGAGCTTGTTCATCCACCACGCCTCCAGAAAGCTGCTTGTATGAGGTCTGTCTGCTCCACCACCACCACCTCTTCCTCCTCCTCCTCCTCCTTCTCTGTCTCTGGTGAAGTGGCAGTTAAACCCACGCCTGACAGGGTCTACGCAATGGCTCAAGCAAAAAGATGCCATACTGTGCTTGAGCTGGTTTGTTTAGGGGATAGGAACCACACCGGGTCAGAAATTTTGTCAGCTCTGCAGGGGCAGGTGCAGAGATGGTTTACACCACGCCAGCTTGAGCTGGGAATGATCGTCTGCGATAATGGCAGCAACCTTCTCTCCGCCCTACGCAAGAGTAAATTGACGCATGTACCATGCCTAGCACACGTCCTAAATCTGGTGGTACAGCGTTTCCTAACCAAGTACCCAGGGCTGCCAGAGCTTCTCATCCAGGCCAGAAAAGTCTGCAGCCACTTCAGAAGGTCATTCCCAGCAAGCGTTCGCCTGGCAGAAATTCAAAGAGAATTCCACCTTCCCACAAACCGTCTGATCTGTGACATGCCCACCAGGTGGAACTCGACATTAGCAATGCTGCAGCATCTGCACAAGCAGCAGAGGGCCATCAACGAGTACCTGTGTGAGTATGGCACAAGGACAGGTTCAGGTCAACTTGTTTTTTTTTCCCCCCGCAGTGGCTGATGATCAAGGATGCTTGCACTGTACTGTCACCATTTGAGGAGGCAACGAGGATGGTGAGCAGGGACAGTGCATGCATCAGTGACACAATTCCTTTAGTGTTCCTGCTGGCGCACACTCTGCGGGGAATTATAGATGTGGCTCTAGAGGCAGAGCAGCGGGAGGAAGAGGAGGCCTTCCCTAGCTCTCAAGGCCCCAGTCTTGCTGCAGACAGCATTCCAGCAGGTCCTACTCAGATCAGACAGGAGGAGGATGAGAAGGAGGAGGACTATTTAAGTAGTGGGGGCATTGAAGGTGGGGATTCCTCAAGGCAGGGTTATGTGTGCCCAGAAACAGAAGGGCTTGTGCGTGGCTGGGAGGAGGAAGTGCACGATACTGTCATCCTCATTGACCAGGAAGACTCGGCAGCTAATGCCACCTCCAACCTACGCTGCATGGGCTCCCTAATGATGCAAAGCCTGCTAAAGGACCCCAGGATTCGTGCTATCAAGGAGAGGGATCATTACTGGTTGGCAACCCTTCTTGATCCACGATACAAGGGGAAAGTTGCAGAGCTCATCCTGCCCGCACAGAGGGAGCACAGGATGACAAAACTTGAGGACGCTCTAAAGCGAAACTTGTGTAACACCTTTCCAGGCACTGTTAGATTACCAAGTGCTGACACACGTGCTTCTGAGGCTGCAGGTGATCAGAGGAATAGCGGTGAAGGCCAGGGCCGCTTGACTGATGCATTTTTTAATTTTTTAGTCCTCGACGCCCAGGGACGTCAAATGTAGGCACCCATTGCCAGCGTCTTCACCATATGGTGCAGGACTACCTAGGGGCAAGGGCAGACCTGGATACGTTTCCAGCAGATGATCCACTGGCTTACTGGGTGTTGAGATTGGATCACTGGCCAGAACTTAGCCAATATGCTATGCAGCTACTAGGTTGCCCTTCATCTAGCGTGCTTTCCGAAAGGACGTTCAGTGCCGCTGGAGGTTTTGTCACAGACAAAAGAGTGCGTCTGTCCACCGACGCTGTAGACCGGCTGACATTTATAAAAATGAATCAGTCCTGGATCAGCAGCTATCAATCCCCTGATGCCGAAGTAACGGAATAGATCGGGTATGTCTTCTGCATGCACAAAACCTCCAGCACTGAACTCTTCCACAATACCACAAAAGGGTTACGGTGTGAATGCACTTGCTGCCATGAAAGGCACAATATTTGGCTGCACTGACGCCTGTGCCAGATTTATATCATTTTAATTTTTTGAACAGCAGGGTCCAACCCTGCACTCTTCCACAATACCACAGTGGGGTTACTGTATGATGATACTTGATGGCCTGGCACCAAAGGCACAATATCTGGGTGCACTGACGCCCATTACCAGATCAAAAACCTTTCAATATAGGACCACATGGTCCACCCCTGCACTCTTCCACAATACCACAGAGGGGTTAGGCTAGGGTCAGATGAGCGCATTTTCTACGGACTGTGCGTCCGTGCAGTACGGACGTACTTACTGACTGACGACAAGGTAGTGGCCACACACAGTCGGTTTTTTTTGACTGATGTAGCAGGGAAAATAAATTACAATGAAAGAACATTCTGTCCATCAAAAATGCTGGACGTATAAATGCAGTCCGTCTGACCTTGTTGCATCACTCACACACAAAGCTATGCGGACGTTGTGGACGTGGCGCACTCTTCACGTCCGTTCTAGCAGTATTACGTTCTTGCCTAACCTGCGTCCGTTTGCAGCGTCCGTCAGCCCCCGCACTTCTATGCGCACGTACTTCGTGTGTGGGGCTCCATTTAACACAATTGTATGCTATCACGGACGTACTTATGTGCGGGCAACACGGACGTTAACACTGCGTTCGTCTGACCCCAGCCTTACTGTATGATGATACTCGATGGCCTTGCATTAAAGGCACAATATCTGGGTGCACTGACGCCCATTACCAGATCAAAAAAATTTCAATATAGGACCGCATGGTCCACCCCTGCACTCTTCCACCATAACACAGAGGGGTTACTGTATGATGATACTTGATGGCCTGGCATTAAAGGCACAATATCTGGGTGCACTGACGCCCATTACCAGATCAAAAAAATTTCAATATAGGACCGCATGGTCCACCCCTGCACTCTTCCACCATAACACAGAGGGGTTACTGTATGATGATACTTGATGGCCTGGCATTAAAGGCGCAATATCTGGGTGCACTGACGCCCATTAACAGATAAAAAAAACCACTTTTCAATATAAGACCACATGGTCCACCCCTGCACTCTTCCACCATACCACAGAGGGGTTACTGTATGATGATACTTGCTGCCCTGGCAGTCTTGCACCAAAGGCAGAATATCTGGGTGCACTGACTCCTTAACCAGATGCATATCTTTTAATATAGGACCGCAAGGTCCACCCCTGCACTCTTCCACAATACTACAGAGGGGTGACTGTATGATGATACCTGCTGGCGTGGCATTAAAGGCACAATATCTGGGTGCACTGACGCCCATTACCACCAGATCAAAAACTTTTCAATATAGGACCGCATGGTCCACCCCTGCACTCTTCCACCATAACACAGAGGGGTTACTGTATGATGATACTTGATGGCCTGGCATTAAAGGCACAATATCTGGGTGCACTGACGTCCATTACCACCAGATCAAAAACTTTTCAATATATAGGACCACATGGTCCACCCCTGCACTCTTCCACAATACTACAGAGGGGTTACTGTATGATGATACTTGATGGCCTGGCATTAAAGGCACAATATCTGGGTGCACTGACGCCCATTCCCAGATTCATATCTTTTTAATATAGGACCGCATGGTCCACCCCTGCACTCTTCCACAATACCACAGAGGGGTTACTGTATGATAGTACTTGCATGCCTGGCACTAAAGGCACAATATCTGGGTGCACTGCCACTGACGCCTGTATCAGATTCATATCCTCAGAGGGGTTACGGTGTGACGGCACTGTTGGGGACGCTAAAAGCCCAATTTTAAAGCACCTATTGTTACTTTCATTCAAAGCCTGCATAAGTTTCACAATAATTTAGCCAAAAAAAACACTAAACTTTTTCTGCGCGTCCTAAAATGTCTTTTCATACAGGCTGCCGCCCCAAGCAGTTGTTTATGGATAGATTAAAGGTATAGCATTTACTGGCATATGAAACGTAATTTTTTTGTTTTTAAGTGTTTCTATACATCCTAGAAATCCGCCACTTCACGGGCAGGTTATGGGGACCTCCTAGGCACGATATTTGAAGGAATTTTTGTTTTTTATTTTTAACCCTTATTTCATGGAAATCTCACTGTCCCTTTAAAAACATTTTTTTTAAAACTTTTTGTCCTTGTTTCCTGTCCCCCAGGGCACTACCCGGACCCCCATACACCTTTTATGGCAAATATGTAGCATATATGGCCTCTTGGAGGGCACTCTAAAAAACCGAATTTTCAGCCCCATTGACTTGCATGGGAGTTCGGGTTCGGACCCGAACAAATGGGAAGTTCGGGCTCGAACCGAACTCGGGGGGTGTTCGGCTCATCCCTAATTATAGAGCCAGGGAGACTCTGCCTTACAATATTACGCTATGTTGCCTTTATGTTTTTTATTTTTTAGTTTAAAAAAACTGAACTGATGATCTCTTTCAAATTATCTTAAGGTATGCTGATTGGCCACAAGGCACTCCACTAGCTTTTTTTTATTTTTTATTTCAATTTGAGGTACCAGGGAAGGAATGGGGCTGGACACATGGCAGTCAGGTTGCAGGGCACAGCAAGAGGCTTGGAGAGCACAACTGGAGTTTTGAGGAACATCGCAGGAGGTTTGAGGCAGACAGCTGAGCCTTGAGGGTAAACTGCAGGTGGCTAGAGGCTTCAAGGAGCACCCTCCTAGGTGGTTACTCCAAATGATAACACAGTGCAGAAGAGGAAAGGGAGTATCAGCCTTATAAACAGAGTCAATCAGTTGTAGATGATAAACACCTGGCTTTCTGCATGTGCATGGAAATGGAAGACCAGGAGTGGACTGAGAAAACCTGGTCTGAAGCAGTGACATGAAAGGTGCTGCCAGAATCAAGTTGTAGCAGCATCTAGCTCGGGCGCGGGCCTTCCTACGGTGTCTCCGCATTCCCTGACACAATGCCCCTCAATGCTTTCAGTATGCAAGCACCAATCAGGGTGACAGCAGAGACCGCCAGACCTGAAGAACACAGGGCAAAATGAAGACATGGGTGTAAAGGTGAGTTTTATATAATCTAAGCTAAAATCATTTGGAAATGGTAAACCGAGTGTAGGGTCGGAGTGCCCACTCATATTTTTGCCTAGTTTATCAACCCTCTAACCTTTGTCATGTTGGATATAATAGGATGTCAGCCATTTCTTATAAGCTTTGTTTGTTTTGATGGTTAGTTTTTCAAACTGGGTAGAAATGAGGTAAGATCACGGCTCTACAACCGTGAAGATGAAGGATCTAATCCTGGGCAGAACACCTCTCCAGTAAGTGTCCTTGATTAAGACACTTAATGATATATACATACATACAGAAAAAATGGCGTCGCGCCCGTACTCACCAGAGCGGCTGCAACAGCCAGGAGTAACAGCCCAGTTCATGTATAAAACATAACAAGAGAAAAAAGATGTCATCTGCGCTCGTTTCTATATATTTCCATGTGCACCAAAACACTATCAGGAGGTTTTAGTTTGTTTTAATGGACATTGAAACGTAAGCTCGCTCGCCCCGACAAGGCACCTCTTTGTAGAGCGAGTCCTAACCAATGTACCAAAAGCTGTTCTTCTGAGCAACTACATGCCGTCCTGCTGCTTTTCATCTACGGAGAGGCTGAAAAATGGTGGGTTTATTTATACACGCACCAAGCACTTCCCACTTGGGGTTGAAAACAAAAACATGGAAAAAGGAACAGCAGCAAAAATGACTAACTGGTGTTACAGCATAATATACATACATACAGAAGAAAATGGTGTCGCGCCTATACTCACCAGAGCGGCTGCAACAGCCAGGAGTAACAGCCCAGTTCATGTATAAAACATAACAAGAGAAAAAAGATATCATCTGCGCTCGTTTCTATATACTTCCATGTACAACAAAACACTAGGCAGACAAAATGGTGGTTTTATTTATACACGCACCAAGCACTTCCCATTTGGGGTTGAATACAAAAACATGGAAAAAGGATATATACTTGTCTTCCACACAATATCGTCCATGTAGCGTAACAACTCTTCTCTGCTCTTCAACTGTGAAGAAGTAGGTTTGATTCCCAATCAAAACGGATGACCAGCACGTCTCTCTTCTACAACCATGGCAAACCAGGTTTAGCCTCACCACCACGTTTCTCCTCTACAACCATGGAAAGCAGATGTGGATCCTGGTCAGAACACCCTACCAGCAAGTGTCCTTGGGCAAGACACCTAATGACATACAGTTGTGTTCAAAATTATTCAACCCCCACTGCTGTAAAGGGTTTTAGGGAATTTAGTGTACATTTGTAATTGTATTAAGAATGAAATCCTACAAGGACTTTTTAAAGAACCATATGCAAATAAAATGACATCAATTGGTTTTGTAATACAGTAGTAAATGTTTCTTTTGTGAATTCTTCATTGACACAATTATTCAACCCCTTAAAGACTACCACTCTGAAGAACAGAGGTTCATTCAAGTGTTTTCAATCAGGTATTGAAAACACCTGTGGATGTCACAGAGCAGCAATAAAGCATAATAAGCACCAATTAGGCAGCTTTAAAATGACTGTGATACTCAACTCCTTCTAGACATTTACTGGTGTGGTTACAAACATGGTGAAGTCAAGAGAATGGTCCAGGAAGACAAGGGAAGAGGTGATTACTCTTCACAGGAAGGGCAATAGCTATAAGAAGATTGCAAAGATGTTAAACATACCAAGAGAGACCATAGGAAGCATCATTCGCAAATTCAAGGCAAAGGGCACTGTTGAAACGCTACCTGGTCGTGGCAGAAAGAAGATGCTGAATTCGACTGCTGTGCGCTACCTTTAGCGTAGAGTGGAGAAAAGTCCCCGTGTGACTGCTGATGAACTGAGAAAAGATTTGTCAGATGTGGGTACTGAAGTTTCAGCTCAGACAATACGGCGCACACTGCGTAATGAAGGCCTCCATGCCAGAACTCCCAGGCGCACCCCCTTGTTGTCTCCAAAGAATAAGAAGAGTCGACTGCATTATGCCAAAAGTCATGTGGACAAACCACAGAAGTTTTGGGATAGTGTTCTGTGGACTGATGAAACAAAATTAGAACTGTTTGGGCCCATGGATCAATGCTATGTTTGGAGGAGGAAGAACAAGGCCTATGAAGAAAAGAACACCTTGCCTACTGTGAAGCATGGCGGGGGGTCAATCATGCTTTGGGGCTGTTTTGCTTCTGCAGGTACAGGGAAGCTTCAGCGTGTGCAAGGTACCATGAATTCTCTTCAGTACCAGGAGATATTGGATGACAATGTGATGCAGTCCGTCACAAACCTGAGGCTTGGGAGACGTTGGACCTTTCAACAGGACAATGATCCCAAGCATACCTCCAAGCCACTAGAGCATGGTTGCAGATTAAAGGCTGGAACATTTTGGAGTGGCCATCGCAGTCACCTGACTTAAATCCTATTGAGAACCTCTGGTGGGACTTAAAGAAAGCAGTTGCAGTGCGCAAGCCTAAGAATGTGACTGAACTGGAGGCTTTTGCCCATGACGAATGGGCGAAGATACCCGTAGATCGCTGCAAGACACTTGTGTCAAGCTATGGTTCACGTTTAAAAGCTGTTATAACTGTAAAAGGATGTTGTACTAAGTACTAAGATTGAATGTCACTTGGGGGTTGAATAAAACTGATAATGATGTGAGCACAGAAAAGACATTTGTGGTTATTTCATTATAAATGTTATGTTATATTTGTCTGACCTACACGTGCCTCTTTGATTTAATTGTAAGCAAGATGACTGAATGATCAAAATCAATGTCAAACTGGCCAAAACACTCAATTTCAGTGGGGGTTGAATAATTTTGAACACAACTGTATATGCCTACTTTTCAATAAATGAACCATTGAAACAGGATCCCCCAATCATATTGTATCATCTTTGTTAAGCTATATCTGTACTTCTTATGCATCATCCCTCTCTTCACGGGTCTTGTACAGCGTTACAGTAGTTGATGTCGCTATATAAAGTATACTTATAATAAACCAAATAGTTAACTGTTATTTGGTAACAATATGAAAAAGGGTTACACAATTTTTCTAATGGATTGACGAAAATATTTTTAATAACGGAGGTGGGTATTTTGCTTTCATGCCTCCTCATACTTTACTGATCCTCACAGAATCCATGGTAACAACATTTCGTCATGTCTATATATAGAACAAAAACAATGGGGAGTCGCTTTCTTAAACTACCAACGTGGGTGTCGTTTATTGTATGTAAGGGTCTTTGGAAGGGACATCCCCTTCTTTCTATAAGTCAAGGTAGAAGAACTCAGGAAACCTAACCAAAAGGAGCCATAACAGGAAACTGATTTTTTTCCAGCTGCAGGAAACATGAACGCTAAAAACAAAGGAGGAAATCCTCGTCCAATCAAACAGCCTCCTGATATTATGCTGAAAAGTACAAAAAAAAAAGAATTATGAGTAATAAGCTATTAATAAACATCATAAGACACATCTGGAAGCAGAAAATCAAGTTACAGACAAATATAATCATTGCAGATTGGTAACATTACAAGACAGAGGTGGGAATAACAGGGTGGGATAACATTCCCCTCCAGGTCTTTACTAAAATTCTAGGGCTATATTACAATCCTCGTGCAAAAACCCTCGCGCAATGCGAAAATCTTTGCGCCAAGCGTTAAAGTTTTGCGCGCGCAAATCACCGCCGCTGGAATTACAATCCTTGCACGTGTTTTCATCCGCCGATCAATGACGCGCGCAAACAGGACGCGCCCAAATGCTCGCGCAGTACCGTCGCGCGCAATAACCAGTTTGTGCACTGTTTTCTTCTCACGATTCAGCCAATCAGAATTAAGAACCACAATTATCTCACGTTAAGGAAATTTCGCCTGCCAAAATCAATCTGCGCATATATGCTGCAGCAGTAATACACGCACACACAACTTCTCCATTTTATTGTTTGGGTATGAGTTGAATGGGCAACTATACTTTGCTGCATCATTTTTTTTAGGCTGGTGTATTTGGTTTCAGCCAGGTCGTTCAGATTTGCCATTAACACCAGCTTTTAGGAGTTGCTAAAATTATGCACGCAAAGGCCATGCGGTAATTACCGCAAAATAGATTTAATATCATCCGCGTACCAGCGCACATTCGCATTTACGCTCACAATGTTAAGTATAGGACGCGCAAAGTACAGTAAACTCGCGCAGGGTTCACGCCGTTTCACCCGCAGTAGACGATTGCGCGCGGTTGTTGCGCTGACTATGTAATACGGGATTCGGCGCAAATGGTTTTACCCCTCGCGTTAATGTTTTTTTGCGTGAAGATTGTAATTTAGCCCCTAATGTTCGATCATCACATTTAGGAAAATTGTATCATTTTAATACGATCCTCAGAGGCTCATGTGCTTATTCGCGATAGATGCAGCCCAATGAGGAAAGGGAGAACCAAAATAAAAAGATCCACGAAGGACCAGACGTCGTCGAGATTTCATAGCTCTTATTATTTTGGTTTTCTTTTCATTTAGTTCCCCTGCTTTTTGGCCTTTTTTTGCTTTATTGTTCTAAATATTTATTGATTAATAAAATAACTTTATGTCTTGAGTTAATATGTATGAATATGCATGAACCTGTGTTGCCCTCTGTGGCTTTATTTGCCATAGATTGTGTGTACGCAGACCCAATTAATACTTCTGAAACGTAGAATTTTCATTAAAGCAATATTCTAAGTTCCTCACTGCTGTTGATATACATTTTTTTTTAATATTTAATTACTGAATGATGAGATGTTAAAGGACACGTAATGCATACTGACTACTTTAGCTTATTAGTATTAAGTGATCAGGCTGTGTGGAGCGCCCCCTTCCCCCCTCTCCCTCCGGTCCCATTCGGCTGATAGCACGATGTGAAGAGGAGGATTTTGCATATCCTGCCTGCTGGGTCCAACTTGGGGACTGACGCTTTGTGTGCCGACATCATTTTTTCCCCAAATGCTCACAACAAGTTTTCTGGGAGATGGCAGCGTGCCATCATTCTGTGCAGGCGCTGCATGACTAGCGCACAAAAGTACAGAAGTTCTGCTAGATACGCAATTTCCATGGAGTATGTATGAATGTTACGTACACTACGCAAACTGTGAAAGAAGGTCCAGGAAGCCCTGAACCGAGGACTAGGGATGGGCTGCCGGTTCGAATCAGTTCGAATTTCATTTTGAACATTGGCTGTTCGAAAATTTGCGAACTTCAAACTTTTCGGGACGTTTGCGGAAAGTTAAGAAAAAAAATGTAAAAAAAATTCTAAAAAATGCTTAAAAGATCCTAAAAAAATCAAATAATAAAGAGACTCTTTACTGCAGAGTATAATAATAAACGGTTTATTAGATATTGTATTAAAACGGGAATATTTCCCACTCATTGTTGGTCCAACATTTCCCACTCGGTGATAAAACATTTCCCATGGCTTCAAATCGAGTTTAAACATGATCAAAAGCGGTAAAAATGAGCTCAGCTCACAGTGGTGAAATGGCTCAGCACTCACTACTGAAAGGGTTAAAAACTTTTTTTTATTGTTTTCTGTCCCCCATACACGTTTTATAGCCAATATCTTGCATATATGCCCTCTTGGAGGGAACCTTAATTTTCGAACGTTCGAGTCCCATTGACTTGCATGGTGTTTGCATTGTGTTCGAGTTTGCAGTCAAACTTTTTCGGATGTTCGAGTTCGAATACGAACTGAACACGGCGGTGTTCGGCCCACCACTACCGTGGACGAGGAGCAGATGAGTGCTGAGGAAGAAAAAGTGAGTATTTACAGCTAAAATAAAGCATAGATTGACTCCTTAATGCCGGGCAGGTGGTGTCCGGCAGGAGGGTGTTAACGCCAACGTGGCATACAAGTTACACCCTGCTGCCAGGTGCTGCGGCGTGCCTCTCCTTCCGCCAGCCCACGCAGCTGACATTCAGTTCATGACATGAGTTCAGGCCATGTCGCAGCAGCCAACGGCATCTGCCAACTGCTAGGTGGGGCCTAGGCGGCCCATAGATGTCAACGAGGCATACTAGTACGCCTTGTATCTTCAAAGCCCCCGGCCGCATGGTACGAACTACGGTGGGAAAGGGTTAAAAAATAATTGGGCTTGTGCTGTCAGCAGCATCTGCCCAATTGTGTAATGGATAAAAAAGGGAGGGTAAGTATTTTTTAGAGTGTTCCTTTAATTATATGTCTTTAAATATGTCTGTGTGATGTTATGATACCACATTTGAGACAGACCTTTTCCAACTGAACTGTTGCGTGCTAACCCACACCCCCACCAATAAAGTTCCTCAAAATTTGCTGGTATCCATTTCTGTATCTAATGTTTGTCAAATACATAGGGTTAAATGGGCATTCTAGTTATTTTTGATAGCTGTTCGGCACGATACACTTATTTTACACCCACTATTCATTTCATAACTTCAGCGGGTAACTCCTATTGAAAGTCAAGGAACCCATGGACTTCTCCCTACGATTTATGATGATCATGATGAGATTATTAGCAATGCAGCTTCCAAAAAAATACCAATAGAATATAAAGTAATATCTATATGTGGGCAAAATTCACCGCATGCCATTGAAATATGGCATATAAAAGGTTAAACAGGGGGTTTAAATGGTTAAATATCAACGTCTCCATCTTCCCAAGGGCACGGCTCCCATTACCTGCGGTGTGATCGCCATTTGGTTTTCACGCTTCGCAGCAAGCTAACAACAAAACCGCGCTAATACCTTTAATATTTTTCCTCGTCCAAAAATAGTTGACACCCAAATTACACACAACATACAAATAAAATTAAGTTTACACGGCGGCGGAGAGGAAAGATGTGACTGACACGGCACTCTGTCTCCTCTCGTCTGCTAATAACAAACAGGCATAAAAACAAATGGATGTTTCCGTGAAATTGTGTTTCCGTTATGATCCAAATTACTTTTCATTCTGTTCGGTCGGTCGCAGTATATTTCATGTATTAATGTTAACGATTTCCATTATGAGATGTCTAAACTATAGTACGTACTAAATTGAAATGGACCGTTGTTTCAAATTTGTATGTCTCATTTGAGTGCAATCATTCAGCGCTGCGTTCGTCCCTAACATTCAACGATAGCTCTCGGCAATTTAACGGGGGTCGTTTACCACGACCAGGGTGACCCGCGGTTGGATCCATTGCTGTAAATTGTATTTGAGATTCTAGTTACTGCTGTTATCAATTTATTTTGTTGAAAATGAGCCACGTTTCCCTCTGTGCTGTGGAACATGTAATACGTGCTATTTTTTTGCACTGTAGAACTTTGAGACAATCTTGTTTCTATTCCCTTCCCCCATAACGACCTGTTGTTGAGCAACATCTTAAACAGCCAATGGCTCTCTGTTTGTCCACTGAGAGGTTTATTCAGTGAAATTAAATATCTTAGAGCCATAATTTCAGTGAAAGAATTCTTCACGATTTTTTTTCTCTGACTTGGCCTTGCACGTACACTTTAGGCACCAAGGCCGCTTTGGATTAAGCATACTCTCACAGACTGACATCCATCTCTCTTCTCTCTGCTGCCCTGAAACAAGCATCAACGTATCCACCATTCAACATGACGACCAACACTATACTCCAGGCTTTCATATACTAGCAATTGTATTTTTTGTCTGCATCTATTAATCTCTGGCTGACTAATTCGATTTTAAATTTCCCTCCATTTCTATTTCAGAAAAAATCTGTCTGTTTCTCCCTCCTCCCTCTCCCCACAAGTTGTAAATAGTAGCTATCTGTGCAATTTCACCAACCTCATTCTCTTTCCACAGCAAACTCACAGACTGACATCCATCTCTCTTCCCTCTGCTGTCCCCGCCCACCCAGGCCCAGTCCCTAATTTCATCTCTCCTTTCCAGCTGTCTCCACTTCTCTTTCTAATCACTCTTACTAAGCCCAAGCTTCTGGTCCTTCCCATGCAATCCCTACGATATTCTTCTGGTCACCAGTTTCACCTTCCCTCTGCTCCCATTTGTTTCAATTACCCCTGTCCCTTAGATTGTAAGCTCTTGGGATGTCTGCCTGAGCACTTAGTTTAAAGTGCTGTATTACCTAAACAGTTATCCTACGGACAGGGTTGTCTTTCCTCTTGTATCATGTACGTCTCCTGTTTGTGCTTACCCCTTGTAAAGCACTATGGAATCTGTTGGCGCTGTATAAGTACTTGTAACTGTTACTAACTGGCTGTGGTTCAAAATCCCTAAATTTTTTTTTAGCCTCCGTATTATTTCTTCGTACATGACATCAGAGAGGCATAATATCTGTTACGTGAACATACACTGATTACATTGGAGTGATTTGCAATCCAGTGCCACTCGAGAGCAAGCGTTTGGAAGTCCAGAGCCATAGGTGGATAGGGGAATGTTGCGGAAGTCATTGAGTTGAACTGTCTCCGTGATATTCAAGTTGCTTGTCTAGCACTGGGGTGTGACAATTATTTAATTCTTTCAGTACAAAAAAAATGTGTAAACTCGATATTGCATTGTAATACTTTAAATAAATAAAAATGGAAGATTAGTATGCCCCCCTGGAGAGAAACGTAATTCTGTGAGATCTCACTCTTGTCACCCTCTATTAGTATAAAGAAGCTGCAAAGAACAGCCCACGTCCTCACTGAAACATAAAGCACAACTGACTTTACTTCTGAATTACAAAGGCCAAGGAGAGAGCGGAATAGAGGGAGAAATCAGGAGTCACTGCAGCTGTACAGGTAAGATTCAGGGGGTTATAAAAAGTGAAAATCCCTGTACAGTACAGATACAAGGTGTTACTGTAATTGCCATACACAGGCATTATGCAGCACATACAGATACAAGGTGTTGCTGTAATTGCCATACACAGGCATTATGCAGCACATACAGATACAAGGTGTTACTGTAATTTCCATACACAGGCATTATGCAGCACATACAGATACAAGGTGTTACTGTAATTCCCATACACAGGCATTATGCAGCACATACAGATATTGGTATTTTTGGAAGCATTGCTAATGATCTCATTATGATCACTACAAACCCCCATAAGTAGGAGAGTTGAACATTTTTATTATTTATCTTTATCACAATTGCCATATCTAGCGCATAAGATCGTTTCTGCCTGTCTACTGATAATACAGACCCCATGTGAAATTGTGCAAGATAAGGGACACCATATTTCATTTAGAAATTTTCATCTCAGAAATATTTCTGTAAAGAATAGACATGTGCATTCGTTTTAGTACTAAAATGATTTAGTCCGAATTTTGGGATAATTTAGTTTTCGTTTGACTCAAGAGAAACGAAACTGCTCAGTACAAAAAATGAAAGAAACTAAAATAAAATGCACTACATTTTAGTTTCAGTCCTTTTTGTGATATTACATTGATGAGTGAGGAGACCAGCAATGAAGAGCGCAACATCGCAAAGCTACAGAAAAGGTTTGTATGCGTAATCCTTCCTGACCCCTACCCGAAAATCTGACAGTGATAGAGTTCCAGAATACTCACTCGCAGCACAGTCAGGCAGCACAGGAGAGGAAACCTTTACTTAACCCTTTCATGTCTATGACGCAGACAAGATGATAAAAGCAGCTGGAGAGGGAAAACCTTCAAATAAAATCACACTGAAAGCTAATGACAGAGGAGGGCTGGATAGTAAAAACCCCTTTATAACAAGCAGCGCTGGGAGAAGAGAGGGACTTTATATAAACGTGTGTTATCTCTCCTCCCGCTCTGCATAAGGCTAGGGTCAGACTAACGCGTTTTTCACGTTGTCCGTGAAAATGTGCGTTCGAAGAATGGACGTATTTTTTCACGGAATACGCGAGAGCGGTCATACTATGCGCAGTTTCATCCGTGATTTTGTACGGATCATCAATAAAACACTTTGTGCATCTGGACGTTATGTTGGCCGGACATTAGCAGCGTCTGATGTCTCCAATTCACGCACACACGCCGCTAGCGGACGCAGCGCACTCTGTACGTCAGTACTAGTGGTTTAACGTTCTCGAAAAAATGCGTTCATTTTCCACTTGCGTTGCGCAGCCGGACTTTTGTGCGACCGTACTTCGTATATTGGCCGTCATTGCCCGGCATTTGCTGCTACTACGGCCGTGATTAAGTGCGCCAGAACGCGCGTTCGCACTGCCTCAGTCTGACCCTAGCCTAATAGGGGCTTAGGTCTGATACATTTTATATTATTCAGGAGCACTATTCCCCTTTCCTCATCTATAATACACATTTTATAAAGTCCCTCTCCTCTCCCAGTGCTGCTTGTTGTAAAGTTTTTTTTTTATGTCTGATACATTTAGTATCCAGCTCTCACAGTTACTGTCATTATAAGCCTTCAGTGTGATTTATTTGAATGTTTTCCCTGGATTTAAAGTGCTTCATTTTATTATAAAAATAAATTTGCACCAGTCATCTCTTTATCTGAGCTTTCAGACCGATTTACGTTAATATTTTCCCTCTCCCCTGCTTTTATATTCCTGTGTCTCCCCCACAGAGATACAAAGTTTAAGTAAACGTTCCCTCTCCTGTGCTGGATAAGCATTGCATTCCGAAGTTCTGCACCCTCCACATGCAAATGCAGTAGGATGTTCTATACAGAGAAGGGCATTAATTAATGCAGGAGGATGTTGTATACATTATACAGAGAGGGGTATTAATGCAGGAGGATGTTATATTCATTATACAGAGAAAGGTATAAATTGAGGAGGATGTTCTATACAGAGAGGGACATTTATTAAATCAGGAGGATGTTCTATACATTATACAGAGAGGGGTATTAATTAATGCAGGAGGATGTTATCTACATTATACAGAGAGGGGTATTAATTAATGCAGGAGGATGTTCTATACATTAAACAGAGAGGAGCATTTTTTTTAGCCCTTTAAATCCAGTGGCAGTGAGCGTTGAGATCGGCTGCTTGTTATATTATCTCTCAGTACAATGTGTCAGGCTCAGCTGTTACAATAACTGACTGTAACAGCGCTCAGAGTTTCAGTAAAACAAGGAAATAATATTGTTCTAACCTCTTATTTATAAAAAATATTATTTACTAGTTTTACTGAAACTCTGAGCGCTGTGATGAGCAGCAGTCAATTACTGTAACAGCTTTGCCTGACACATTGTGCTGAGAGTGAGAGATACTGTAACAAGCAGCAATCTCAGCCCTCTGAGGAGCCACTACAATAGTGATTGTTTCCACTGGTTTTCGTATGAATGAAATTAGTTTTCATACTAAAAACTATACTAAAAACTGAAAACGAATTTCTTTAGCAACTAAATAAATTGCATAAGGACCAGTGATCTACAGGGTACATCCTGAGAAAAAGGTCACTTAAGGACCAAAGACATACCCTGTACATGATTGTCCTTTAACCCACCTCCCTCTCTATATATACCTCTCAGAGTCCCGCAGTGGTCTGACTTCCTTGACCCCAGCCATCGCACTGATGTCATTGCCAGGAGAGACAACGTCAGTTCCAGGTAACCCCCTGCACAGCTGGGTGAGTGTCTGAAAGGGAGTGGGGGTCATTTGGACCCATCTCCCTCCCGAACAGCAGAGAATAAAAAAAGAGAGGCTTCGCTGGAAAGGTCACAGTGTGACCTTTCCAGTGATGCCTCTCTTTAATCCCTTACGTGCCAGTCCGCGATCCAGTCTTTTTCCCCCAGTCTCTCCCTCGGTTCCTGGCGACAGAGGAGGCAGACGGAGCCACGGTCCTCACTACGGGACAGGAAATAAGTATCTGACAATTTTTTTATTTTTTTTGGCTGGTGTTAACGGATTCTGCAGAAGCGGATTCTGTTAGCACCAAGTCCTGGCTGTGGTTTCCTTTTTATTAACCGCAGCCGGATGTTAATCAGCGTTAGAACTTTGTAATCCTAATGCTGATTAACACTTTGCGCTCCCCATGTTAAGTATAGAAACATAGAAAATGTCGGCAGATAAGAACCTTTCGGTCCATCTAGTCTGCCCAATTACATGGATACTTTACCTGGATTTATCTTTTGTTTAGGATAGCCTTATGCCTATCCCATGCCTGCTTAAATTCAATTACTGTTTTGGCCTCTACCACTTCTACTGGAAGGCTGTTCCATGTATCCACCACCCTCTCCGTAAAATAATGCTTCCTGATGTTACCTTTAAACCTTTGCCCCTCTAATCTAAGACTATGTCCTCTTGTTTTGCTACTTTGTTTCCTTTTAAATATACTCCCTTCCTCTACCTTGTGGATTCCCTTTACGTATTTAAATGTTTCTGTCATATCTCCTCTGTCTCGTCTTTTTTCCAAGCTGTACATGTTAAGATCATTAAGCCTTTCCTGGTAACTTTTCTCCTTCAAGCCGTACACCATCTTAGTAGCGCAAAGTACAGTAACCTTGCGCGGAAAGGCGCAAGGTACTGTCACGTCCCGGCGGCTGGCGCGGCTCCAGCGTCCTTCCCTGTGTCCCCGGGGTCTGCCTCTCCCTCAAAGCCCTTCCTTGCGCCCTATGCGCGCGTGCCACCAGCCTCTCCGGGTTTAAGCTCCTACTGGCGGCGCAACGTCATCACGCCTCCACCGTGGGTTTCCCTGCACCATGTGATCTTGTTGGCCAATCAGATTGCAGGCCGCGAGATTTAAACTTGCTTTTTGCCTTTTCTCATTGCCCTTTCGTGGTTTTGCTTGCCTGACCCTTAGTGCTTATTTCTTTAACCTCTGATTGAGTTTCTGTATATGACCTGGCTTTTGGATATTGACCTGTGTATCTCTATACTCCTTTGACTCAGCTTTTGGAATTTGACTTAGTATTCTGTTGTATCCCTATGACCTGGGCTTGTGTTAGACCCCTCTGGTACCTCGTACTGTTTCTGTTTACTGCCTCATATTTTTCCATACTTACCTGTCTCCATACCAGCCACTCTAAGGACTGGTTTCTGTCCTCGTTGCTTGTTGTCCCTGCCTTATAGGTTCACCTCTCGCTATTGCGTAACCCAGCCACCTCAAGGACTGGTATCGCACCTAGGCTTAGGGTTACCTATTGTTACATATAGTACCGGCCGTAGCACATCCTTGATATTACGTGTGCTCGCCTGACATCACGAAAGGGCCATGGACCTAGCAGGTACTGCCCAGCAATTATCAGGTTTAGAGAGTCGTTTGGAGGATCAAGATCATCGACGTGATCAATTCGCTCAAGCCCTCCAAACTCTGTTACCGCACCTACCCAATTAGAGGTTTCCCCTCCTGTTAATCCACCTCTTCCTGAACCATTTACCACACCGAACCCGTGCCCTAACTTACTACCACCGGTACGTTATGGGGCGACCCTATTGCCTTTAGAGGGTTTATAAACCAGATCTCTTTCCACTTTGAGCTAACTCCTTGGTCTTACCCTACAGATCGTACGAAGGTAGCCTTTGTTATCAATCATCTTACCAATAAAGCATTGTGTTGGGCTAACCCTCTCTGGGATACTGATAAACCCATTGTTTATAACTGAAGTGGACAATATAGTCCTTCCTCGGATGCCAGTCTCTGTTCTTATCGGTGGAGAAATCAGGTAAGTGACGGTGCGCGGTTAAATAAATCACACAGACAACCAAAGGAGTCTATTCGGCTTCTCTGGTCAAAGCCAATGATCTCTCTGATCCTTTATTAGATTTTGATATGTTTTATAGCAGTTCTATACGTAAGCAGGTGGGAGTCAACTTAACATTTTGATTGACTTCAGCATAAAATTGTGGACATACAGTTTATTTATTAAATAAATGAAAATCAAACATCAGCTATTTCCAAAGGTCAAGGTATCATGCGTCATCGGCGTAGTCAGCAGCTTTCTCTACGTCCTGGGTGATGTCCTGTGATGTCTTGTAATGTCCTGTAACAGGATGCAAAATGGGTCCTCCACCCAGCTTGTGGGCAATTATTTCTGCAGAGACAGCGAAATTACGCAAGATACATTTTGGTTTTATCTGAAAAGACAGTTATATTAATTTCTTCTTAAAGACATAGCAAACTTAACTTAAATGAGCATTTTTCTAGGCCTTTTTCTAGGCCTTTGAATATTATGAAAGCAGATACATATTCTTGTCCACAACAGTCCCCCTTAAAAATGCACATTTCTTAAGTGTCCCCTTGGAGACGAGCCACGCCTTCATCCGTTCCCCTAATAGTCTCGCCAGCCATCCCAAATCTTCACCGGAGGTTGAGACGAGAAACTCCTATTGAGTAAAACCCCTTTGTATTCCGGACGTGGGCATGGTCGAGACTGGTGGGTCAAGAATCGAACCTTCAACTCGTCTTGCAATGGGTGACTAACCTTGGCTCAAAGTTAAATCACATACGGGTTTCCCGAGGGAGGGGGTGTATGGATTCATAACTCTGTGGTTGGTTCATCACTGGTGGGTGGAGTTTGTCATAAATCTCATTCATAGGTATCTCCATGAATTGTAGACTAGCATAGGAGGTGTCAATGTTCTCCCCAGTGTCCCCACACAAGTGACTAAGCATAACGGGGGTAGTGGACTCCACAGTTCTTTCTACAACCTTTTTTTACGCGCTGCGGAATATGCTGGCGCTTTATAAATAAAGAATAATAATAATAATAATGTAGGGTAAAACACAACATCCAATCACCGCCAACAGAACCATTACTACCAGAATAACTATCCCTATTTGTGTGAGGATCTTCTGCC
The DNA here is from genome assembly GCA_009667805.1 of Leptobrachium leishanense. NCBI lineage: Eukaryota > Metazoa > Chordata > Amphibia > Anura > Megophryidae > Leptobrachium > Leptobrachium leishanense. Next base: position 20,845,025 of record CM019066.1, read on the forward strand.
AGCCACTCATCCAACTAAAATACTGATCCCACGGATCAGTAATACCAGAGTTCTTCTTCAGTTCTTCAGACAGGTCTTCCTATTGTTTAATGGCTTTAGTGACCTTAACAGTGGGGCCTGTGTTATCCGGGATAAAGGTGCAACAGGAGCCACCAGTACCTTTCTGCATCTTACAGACCCCACCCCTCTCTTCCAGTAGCATATCGAGGGCCATGCGAATCTGGAAGGTCATCGCAGAGGTCGGGCCTAGCTGGTCGGCCAAACTCTGGAGGGCATCTCGGGTATAGTTAACAAACCTCTGCTGGTTGTAATAGATGTAGTTAATCCAATCAACATTTTTGTTGATGGTTATCATGGGGATAAAAGATTCGAATCCCGCCTTTACCTGGTCTCTAGCTTTGAACTCATTAGGCACCCCCCTTGGGACTCCTATGACATCAAGGTAGACGTGTCGATCGAAACTGCCGGGTACAGGTTTCGCCTGTCTCCTTTGTCTAGTGAGTCCGAGGGTGTGGGCTATTGGCAGATCATCATCAAAGGGCAGGATGTGGAGGGGCATGATGGCTTTAGCCAGAGCACACTCACCGTCCCACGCACCTACCAAGCGGGAGCGGACTCGCAGGTCTCCGCAGATCCAATAGACATCTCCCAGGGATATCACCTGGTTTTGCACTTTCTCCTTCTCCACAGCGCTGTACCGCACACAATAACCTTGTGTGAAGTTTCCAACTACCCTGCCACCGGTCCCCCAAGAGGAGTAACAGGTCTAGTTCCCGGGGTAGATGGTGATACTCTCTGAGAGTCTGGGGTTTTGTGTCTGGAGGGGGTAGTTGGACTTCCATTCTTTGCAAGCATCGTGATTTAGAGTGGTGTTGGTAAACAAACTGAGAAAACATTCCTCGATATCCTCGGGGATATTGAGAGGTACCGTACCTAGATGAGGCCTAGCACTGCCACACACATAGCAATTGGTTCTGTTGTGGGACTGAGCACAATATTTCATCCATTCTAACCAAACATTCATATCCGAGTAACCTGTTTCTATGGCCTGTCAGGTATATTACACAGAAAAGGAGAATTTTAATATGGATGCTTGTAGCCATTTTGTTTTGAAAGACAGTTTTTCTCCAAAATTTCTCTAGGTTTAGAAATGAACGAGATTTTTTTTTACAGAGTTCATTCCTGGGTGAAGTCTTTTATATTTTTTTTAAGAAGTGCCAGACATGAAGGAACCTAGAATGTTTGTGTGTGATAAGGTTAGAGTTAAGTGCTAAGACGTGTCATAATTAAATTTATTGGTCTGTCTTAAGTTTCTAAAACAAAAGATATTTTGTCTCTTGGGTATAGGAATAAGAGTTAATATTCTGTAATATAGATTTATATTCACAAAATATATGTTTATAATCAAGGTATATTTTATTATATTTACAGTAGGAAATATATACTCCAATAAATATTGTAGAAAGTATATAATTGGTAAATAATAAAATTTACTAAAGAATAGATTCTGTTGAGTTAACCAGAAAAGAATTTAGTTGATAGGACTCTGAGTGAGTAACTAAAAGGGAGTAGGGATATAAATCAAAGATGACAGATGGAGACACAGTGTCTAGCTGGGAGGAGAGAGAGGTTCTTTGTTAAGTCAGATTGATCTTTTGACCCGAGATAGGATATTAAAAAGAAATGGTGGAATTAATTAAGAAGTGCAATACTGCCCTCTAGAGGATAGTAAATATTAATATTGCCAGTGACATCAAATTGGCTATAATAAGCGGCAATGTTATTTGCAAGTCAGTCGGAGATTCCAGCATTCAGAGACTCACACCGCAATGCATTCAGACTCACATCGCAATGCATTCAGACGTCCAGTACACATGACACTTTGAGAGTCGGAGATTCCAGCATTCAGAGACTCACACCGCAATGCATTCAGAGACTCACACCGCAATGCATTCAGACGTCCAGTACACATAGCAGATCCCAAGACATGAGGCCATCAAGATTCTCACCAAATTTCTGACTCTCACCAACTCTCTAACTCACATGCATTGATTATCTGATATCGATAATTTTCACATATTCCAAAACAAAGCATCACATAGAAAATTCCAAGACTTATCAACATCCAAATTGGACAGGTAATGTATGAAAAAAAGAAGGAATTAATGTAATTATATATATTTGTAGATATTCTTGCAACGTAGACTGAGACTTCTCAGATACGGTTCGATCCAAATTCTAAGTATTTTCTATTCTGCAGATAGAAATATGAAGAAGTGGATATAAGGATTTATTCCTAAAAGAAATGTTGTAAGATTGATACCAATATATATATTGAATTTGGAAATTACTGTGATTAAAATTAATAAGCAAGGAATTATATAACTACAAAATAAAAAGCAAAAGATTAGAAGTTTAATTCTCGAGATTAGGGGAGGATTCACTAAATAAGTTTTTATTACTTATCATTAAATTAGCTCATCTTTTGTTGATCCATGTAGTATAGAGATATATATATATATATCTATAAGAGCTGGCTGGTTAAACATTGTTTGCTGGGAAATGCATGTTGTATTAAGCAGAAATGTTTATTAACCATTTGTGTATTAGTTACTAACTGATAAGGTAAATGATATTAATCATATATGCAGTTACTAACCGGAGATACATATATTGTGAAGCTAGTTTTTATATGCTGGTGGATTGTGGTTTATAAATTTTTGTTTATGATATGAGATTTGAAACTTTTTTATATACGTAATAAAGATATATATTTTTATCCGATTATTGACTATTGTATTTTTCAAAGCAAAACACAGACAATTAAAAGAATTCAGGATAATTTCTAAGAAATATAAACGATTGATATTTGTGTCTCGTATAAGTTTCTTATGAAATAATAATCCCTGATATATTGGAGGCAACTGCCGAGGTAGGACCAGTAAGTCCGATATAGACATATTGGAGGCTTGGCTGATAAATCCAATATATAACGTGTTGTATTCACGTGCAGAGATTATATCCGACAGGCCATAGTATCCTTGAACGTGGGATTAGCGATGGCTACTATACCATTGGAAGAGATCATCATGTGGTGATTAAGGGGTTTGGACTGTTGGTGCGGAGGGACCCAGTCAGGGGCAAGGTACATATCTCGTAGGCGGAATTTTTCCAGGCTCCAGGGATTCTCTGATCCCCATTTTTCCCACATTCCCAGAATATAGGTACCGGCATCCCCGGGTCCAGGATTTTCTAGGGTTAGGATTAGTTTCAGTGCCGTCGCCACTGTTCTAGATTTAAATACTGTGTCATCATCTGATTCCTGCAATTCTTGGGCGGGGCATGTGTTTGGGGCCATTTTCAGTGTCAGGCGAGCGAGAAGTGATTTACCATTGTTATCCTTTCTAACTAGGGCGATCTGTGGCTTGTGTCCCCAGGGAACCCAAGTATTCCATCCCACCAATGCCCAGCTGCCACACTCCTGTCCCCAATAGCAATTGGTAACGCACATATATATCATAATTGTGTGGGATCCCATTTCTCCGGATACACTGCAGGCGGGGGCCTGGGCACGGGTTTACATCACAATAGTTAAAGGTGTAAGTGGCCACTCGAGTGTTAGAGGAATTGTACCAGAAAGTGGTTAGTTTGTTTTCGGCGGCAGCAACTGCCGTGCCATCAGCAATCTGTTTGACAACCTGTGGAATTATGTCAATGCCCACCTGTTCCCCCACAACTTCTTGCACCATAGTAACAGCTGCCTGTCCCATTATGACAGCCACATTTTGCCCCTGGATTCCCACCCCCCAAATGAGAAGGATATACATAATCATGGTTGGGTTGTTGTCTGGTCCGTTTCTGGTGTACAGGTCTTTTTACAGTGGGAAGCGTGGATCCAGGTGGGTTTTCCTTCCAGCTTTACAGACGTTGCTGTTGTGAGGAGGACCTGGAAAGGACCGTCGTATCTGGGCTCAAGTGGATTTTTCTGAAGAAACTTCTTCACTAGTACCCAATCTCCCAGGACTAGTTGATGAGTGCCATCAATACTTTCAGGGTCTGGAATGCAAGAGAACACCTGACCATGTATATCAGTTAATGTTTTTGAAACACTGGTGACATATTTTACTAGGCTGTCAGATTGTAACTGTAATAGTTGAGGGAAATAGCACCCTAGTCTGGGGGCCGTGCCGAACAGTATTTCGAAAGGTGACAGATTGTGTAGACCGATGAGGGCATTCATCAATGTTTTTGAGAGGTGTGAGGGTCCATGTGCCTATTGTACTACAGCCGGATAGAGTGCCTTAGGTAAGCACACTTTATTTCTTATGCAGAGGAGCCCGTGCATGTTTGTGGACCCCCTTTTTTCCCAGTATCCCTTCTCACTGTGTGATGCAGAGCCCTGCAACTGTGTTATTTGTAGTTCTGAGACAGGAGTCTGTACTAGTAGTGGGACTAGCTGCTCGAGTTCCTTTTCCTGTATTCTTTTGAGCACTGATTATGCAGGCCTGTGTAAGTGCATGTAGTTCCGTTTTTTTTTTCTCTTCGGGCAGAAAGGGTGGGGGCGAGGGGGGAAGTTGAACAGAATTGAAAATTCGGTGTGATATTTCCTGGACTCATCTGCAAAGCGGGAGCCATACAGTGTCAGGTAAGGGGCTTGTGAGAGGCGTATTGCACACAGAGGGCAGGTGTGCTGTTTCTGGGAACTATCAGCATCGTCCCCTCCCCCCTCAGGAAAATGAAAGAGAGCAGCGGGGTTGAGACACTGACATCTGGTGAGAGTGACATTATCAGGGAGCAGGAGGGAACATTGCAGGTGCAGGTGCCTTGCAGAGGACAGTTATTTGTGCTGGGTTTTTTGTTTTTTTTTGGAGGCAGGCAGAAACGTCATGCGGTGCCAATACTCGGGGCTGCTGATGTCTTTCTTTTTATTATGCAAATTAATACTTAATCAGCAGGCATCACTAGACTGTTGTAACTAATATCTTGAGCTGTTATTGAATTGGGGGACAAAACTTTTCTGGCATTAGCAACTTTATCATGTACATAGCTAGATCACACTCTGTTTGTGGGGTCGTCATTAACTAGAAAATCCTCTAAATTAACTAGAAAATAAAAACCTGCAATCCTCTGATACCGACTGTTTGCATACTATCCATTTTCAACCAAAATAAGCTATTGCAGGAGGTAAAAAAACTTGCTCTACCTTTAAACTGCATAGAGTTGTACATTTTTTTTTATTTTTTATTTCTCTCTTTACAGGGTTAAAATATCTGCATGTTCATAGAAAAAAGAGAGGAACCAATTTAATCTTTCTAGTTTCACTTTCTGGTCTGCGTCCTGCTTCCTTTTTTTTCTACATAAAAAAAACATAATACGGGATATTTTAAAGCTCACTTTTTTTTTTCCTTTCTGAATACTTAACTCTACCGGGCTCCGTAGCACTCTGTCCTGTAGAGCAATACTGATAGAATCCGTAGCCTCTCTATCCGAGAATATTTTGTATAAAACAATTTTTTACTAAAATAATAAACCATTAGGGCGTTAGCAAAAAATCCCTCCATTAATATAGACAAACGATTCTATCTACAAGAATAATAATTCCGCATACGTACGTCTTGTACTTCACATATACACTACAACAGTAAACAACGCAGAGTCTCTTGGCAAGCACCTAACAATGGAATCATGTCACAAACAAAGCAGGTGTCATGTCTCATCTGTCTACTTTGCTTTTGGTCTTTGCTTACCGTGCTTTACATCTCTGACATACATAAATACATACATAACATACATACATACATACTTCTTAATGCTCTCTACTGGAAAGCAACCTGTAGTTGCCATATCTAGGATAGGCTTTCCTAACCTCTTCTCGCATTGACTCATAAACTATCATCCGCATCCTATAGATTATCAGATTCTGGTTTAAAATAACTTTCATCCCACTTATAAAAATTCATCATATTTTGTAACCATTTACACGAGTCGGAACAGGCGTCCCTGTCCAACCGCCGATTAAATTTATACCTTTTTCGTCTCATACTTTATATACATACACATATACATCCATATATACAAATACTCACACTATATACACATATATATATTACATTTATAGTAGTTGCTTGGTCAGCTAATCTGTCCTTTGCCCACTCTCTGAGTTGTTTGCAAAATTCTATACCTGACTGGTATGAGACATCAGATACTAAGCGCGCAGAAGTAAATCCTTTTTCCATTATAGGCTAATACCCATCGCCTGTTTTTATTTCACACAAACTTAAAAGATCTCTCCATGCTGCAGAGTAAGTCTTCTGGATCTGAACTATGCGTCTATAAAAGGGCATAGGTTGTTTTTCCGGGTCAGGTAATGTGCCTACTAGGGAGGAGGCTTGGGATGGTGTGAAGGTGACATACATAATGGGGACGTCAGGGGAAGTGAAATCTCCTAGTCGGGGTGATGGTCCCGGTACTCGGGCAGCTGGGAGCGTCCAGGTTACATTATTTTTGGGAGTCGGAGGGATGTCGTGGGTGTTTTGGTAGAAAGGGTACATGGTGTCGGTTTGGTGGGGTGGAAAGGTCATGAGATCTTGGTGCTGGGGTGGAAAAGTCGTGGGCCGGCTACGGGCGATCTGGGGCGTGGCTGCCGGTAACCCTATGTGGGACGTTAGGGAATCATCGGAACGATTTACTGAGTCATAAGAATGACTGGAGAAAGGTGGTTGACCCGGGTCACCGGTCCGGTCTATCGTTTGGAGGGTGGTATCTAAATTGGGTAAGTGAGGCATAATAGGTGATATAGTCGGTGCCTGACTTGCGGTTGCTGATGGGGATGTGGCAGAACCGGGGGTGTAGTATGCCCCATCTGTACGTAAAACAGGGTAAAGACTCGTGGGGGCTGATTTTTCTATTTTCCTTTTGGAAACCTCGCCATATGAAGGAGACTCAGATCTTGGGGTGAGAAAATAGTAATTGTTTTTCCTTTCTTATTTTCCACTGTTTCTATCCACCCTTCGTTCTCAATTTCTTTTGCAACCCTATACCATGCCTGTGCTACATTCCATAATCCATTATCTATCAACATTCCTTTTTTATTCTTCAATGCATTTCTCCATTCCTCTATCTGTAGTCTGGGACTGTCTAGTCCGCAAATCCTGCCTAAAAGCTATAGTTTTGTCACATTTCTTTTGCCTGTCCTTTCCTCAACTAACTTGCATGGCGACAACCAACCAGCATGGCTACTCTGTTCATTTCCAATTCACGATTGTTAGCTCTTTTTCCCGTTCAATTTCACATTCACGTAGTTTATTAACAGTCAGAAATGAGGATAGACCTATATCTATTGTGTCCTATTTTAACCACGACAATAAAGCGTCTCGTCCTCTTCTATATTCCAAATATAGGAAACCTGTTAGCAGGTGTAATTAATACCTGTTTTACCGCAGCATATATATCCTACAGGTGCTTCCTTTACCGCGTCACCTGTTCCTACTAGATATATATATTCTTGTGAGTTTCTACTAGATACGCCTAATGCATCATCTATATACCGGTACCCACAAAAACTCCTCTGACTGTCAATCAAACTATACTTCAATCAGAGATATATCGCGTTCTACCAAGCTTGTGTTCACCTGTTACTGTTAGGAAAGTCCTACTACCAGGTATGCGTCTATTACATCACATCACCTGTTATCGCCTGGAGATAGCTAACCAGGTACACCCCACTTGTTACCACAGGATCACGATAATCTCTCTGATTAACAACCAAACCACAATGCTTTATCAGAAAATATGCTGTCAATTCAAAGAACCGGGAACAAACGTACAAACAATCAGACAACTGGCATGCGATTCGTGGGTCAGTATAACGGGCACCTGGGCAAAGTTAAATAAAACCCCACTTTTGATGCCTTTCCCAAGTGTCACACTGGGGTTTCCCGGGGTAGGATCACAAACCAGAACACGTCACCGGTAAGATATCAAAAGGTATCTTACCTGTGAGGTTACAAAGTTGATTAGGCTCCGGTTCTGGTGTGGTCCCGCCAGGAAATCCTCGTTGGTGGCACACTGGCTAAGGCATGTAACCCAGGGCCCCACAGTGCAGGCGCCAGATTGAAGTGGACAATATAGTCCTTCCTCGGATGCCAGTCTCTGTTCTAATCGGTGGAGAAATCAGGTAAGGGACGGTGCGCGGTTAAAGAAATCACACAGACAATCGAAGGAGTCTATGCTGCTTCTCTGGTCAAAGCCAATGATCTCTCTGATCCTTTATTAGATTTTGATATGTTTTATAGCAGTTCTATACGTAAGCAGGTGGGAGTCAACTTAACATTTTGATTGACTTCAGCATAAAATTGTGGACATACAGTTTATTTATTAAATAAATGAAAAACAAACATCAGCTATTTCCAAAGGTCAAGGTATCATGCGTCATCGGCGTAGTCAGCAGCTTTCTCTACGTCCTGGGTGATGTCTTGTAATGTCCTGTAACAGGATGCAAAATGGGTCCTCCACCCAGCTTGTGGTCAATTATTTCTGCAGAGACAGCGAAATTACGCAAGATACATTTTGGTTTTATCTGAAAAGACAGTTATATTAATTTCTTCCTAAAGACATAGCAAACTTAACTTAAATGAGCATTTTTCTAGGCCTTTTTCTAGGCCTTTGAATATTATGAAAGCAGATACATATTCTTGTCCACAACATAACGATCGGGAATTTATAACTGCCTTTCGCAGAGTGTTTGACCCCCCTGGTCGTAAGACTAATGCCACTAAGTCCTTATTACGCCTGCGCCAGGGTACTAAATCCCTGGGTGATTACGCACTGGAGTTTAGATCCTTGGCTTCTGAATTGAACTGAAATAATGAGGCTTTGATAGCAGTTTTTTTAGAGGGTTTGAATGATGAGCTCCAGGACGAAGTAGCGGCCAGAGATCTTCCGGAAGATCTGGAGGATCTGATCACCTACTTGTCCTTCATAGATGAACGTATTCGCCATCGTAAGAATACTAAAGATAAAGCTAAAAAACCACCTCTTAGGATTCCTCCCCGGTTCCCTTTACCCACGCTTCAAGAGTCTACTTCTCCTCCTGAGCCCATGCAGATAGACAGCACTAAACTCCCTGAAGCTGAAAAGCAACGCCGCCGACTTGAGGGATTGTGTTTATATTGTGGGTTAGGGGGTCATTTGCTTAATGGGTGCCCCCAAATGCCCTCAGGGTCCTGCGGGAAACTTACATGCCTAAGTGCCCCTTGGGGACAGCTCTTAGGTACTTTTCCCTCGTCCCCCAAACTTGAAAATAGACTCCGGGTTCCGGTCACTCTCTGTTGGGAGAATTCCCGTAACCTGGTGAATCTCTATGCCTTGGTTGACTCCGGTGCTGCCGATAACTTTATCAATCTTGTTTTCGCTCGCAAACATGCTGTCCCTCTTATTAAGAAAGAAACTCCTTTACTCGTACAAGCCATTGATGGCAGACCACTTGAAACCCCTTTTGTCCTTTTCGAAACGCAAGACATTACTGTCAGGATAGGACTATGTCACAAAGAGAAAATGTTTTTCCATGCCATTTCTTCGCCTTCCTATCCCATCGTACTTGGGTACCCATGGCTAACTCGTCATAACCCTGTAATCGATTGGCGAGCTCGTCAAATCGCTAAGTGGGATAAAGATTGCATGTTTTCTTGTATTGAGGTCCCCTTGTCTGTCAACACCTTAAATGTACCTACGGCTCCTCCTCTGACCACTACTATACCTACTCCATACTCTGATTTGGCACTTGTGTTCGATAAGAAAGAGGCCGATAAATTACCCCCACATCGTTCATACGATTGCGCTATCGACCTTCTCCCCAGTACCACTCCTCCCCGAGGGGTAGTCTATTCATTATCTGAGAAAGAGCATAGAGTATTAGAGGAGTATATTACTGACTCCCTTAAAAAAGGATTTATTCGCCCCTCTTCCTCTCCAGCAGGAGCAGGTTTCTTCTTTGTTCAGAAAAAAGAGGGAGACCTCAGACCCTGCATAGATTTTCGTGGGTTGAACAAAATAACCGTAAAGTATGCCTACCCTATCCCACTCATCCCCGAGTTGTTTGATCGCCTGAAATATTCAAAAATATTCTCTAAGCTGGATCTTAGAGGTGCCTATAACTTGATTCAAATCAGACAGGGGGGATGAGTGGAAAACTGCGTTCAATACTAGATTAGGGCACTATGAGTACCTGGTTATGCCCTTTGGACTATGCAATGCTCCAGCAGTTTTTCAGGCATTTATTAATGATGTCTTACGGGAATACACTCCTTGTTTTGTCGTTGTATATCTTGATGATGTCTTGATACATTCTCCTGACCTGAAAACCCACCACCACCAACATGTGCGACTTGTCTTGTCTAAACTCTTGTCCAACGGCCTATTTTGTAAACTCGATAAATGCTTGTTTGACGTACAACAAGTACAATTTTTAGGCTATGTAATCTCCTCTTCCGGCTTCATGATGGATCCTAAGAAACTAGATGCAATCGTTCATTGGCCTCTTCCCAAGGGTCTCAAGGCCATTTAAAGATTTATAGGCTTCTCTAACTATTATAGAAGATTTATCAAGGGTTTCTCATCCATCATAGCACCTATTACAGCATTGACTAAAAAAGGAACTGACACACAGAATTGGCCCTACAATGCATTAGAGGCTTTTGGAAAATTAAAAGCAGCATTCTCCACCGCACCCAACCTTCATCACCCTGATCCAACGAGACCCTTCGTGTTAGTAGTGGACGCCTCAGAGACTGGGGTGGGAGCTGTGTTGTCCCAACGCCCAGCCGACGACAAACCCATGCAACCTTGTGGTTTCTTCTCTAGAAAACTGTCACTTACCGAGACCCATTATGACATCAGAGATAGGAAACTTTTGGCTATCATACTTGCCCTAAAGGAATGGCGTCACCTCTTAGAGGGTTCTAATTGTCCGTTCTCTATACTCACTGACCATAAGAATCTGGTCTACCTGTCCAAAGCCAAGAGATTGAACGCCAGACAAGCTCGATGGGCTCTCTTTCTTACCCGATTTAATTTCGTCATTTCATACAGACCCGGGTCAAAAAATATTAAGGCTGATGCACTCTCCAGACAGCACGAGCCTCTATCTACTCAAATGTCGGTACCAGTTCCCATAGTGCCCGAAGAGAAAATCTTAGCCTCCCTGAGTACTCAGATCGATTCACCACTATGGAATCTGTTACTATCGAAACAGCCACTAGCGCCTCTGTCGAAACCACCCAAGAAACTTTTTGTTCCTCCTGAAGAGGTTCTAACAGTTTTATGACTATTTCACGAATCCAGATTTGCTGGACATTTTGGAGTAGAGAAAACTCTAACCCTAATCAAAAGAAACCTTTGGGGGCCTACACTTGCCAAAGATGTGAAAGAGTATGTTACTACCTGTTCTGTTTGTACCCGTTTTAAGTCCTCCCGTCTTAGACCTACTGGTCTTCTCCAGCCTCTCCCTGTTCCTGAATGTCCCTGGTCCCATTTAGCAATGGACTTCTTGGTGGTGTTAACCCCTTCGTTTGGCCATACAGTCATTTTTGTCGTTGTCGATCGTTTCTCCAAAATGGCACATTTCATTCCGTTAAGGAAACTTCCCTCCTCTAACGAGCTAGTACAAATCTTTACTAAAGAGATATTTAGACTACACGGTGTTCCAAATGTTCTCGTCGTGGTTCCCAATTTATATCGACATTTTGGAGAGGATTCTGTCAAAAATTAGGTGAGGTGTTAAACTGTCCTTTTCCTCCGCATATCACCCACAGACGAACGGATTAGCTGAAAGAACTAATCAAACACTTGAGACTTATTTAAGATGTTTTATTTCTGATGCACATAATGATTGAGTCACTCTATTGCCATGGGCGGAGTTTGCATATAATATTGCCACATCTCAATCGACTACATATTCCCCATTCGAAATAGTCAATGTTATGCATCCCACCATTTTTCCATCCTCGTTTGTACCTCAGGATATTCCTGCTCTAGAGGACCATCTCTGTAATTTACGTGTGATTTGGGAGAAGACCAAATTGAATCTCGAATCCGCTTCTTTGGCTCAGAAGCGTTCTGCAGAGCTCAAACGCAGACCTCCACCGGTTTATCATGTTGGGGACAAATGCTTAGGTGTATTAATCCCATCTCGTACGCTCTGCAGTTGCCTGAAGTTGCCTGCATCCCTTCGTATCCCTAACACCTTTCATGTATCCTTACTAAAACCCCTCCTGTGCAATCGTTTTACCCGTCCCGACTCTCTTCCCCCTCCTCCGGTTGTGGTAGACGGGAACCCCGAATTTGAAGTTGAGTCCATTCTAGATTCCCGTCGTTCTCGGAACAGGTTGCAATATTTAGTTCATTGGAAGGGTTATGGCCCCGCTGATCGCACGTGGGTCTCACTTCGCAACATTCATGCTCCTCGTTTATTGGCCGCTTTTCATCGTCGTTTTCCTGCTAAACCGGCTCCTAGCCGGCAGCTGGCACGGCTCCAGCGTCCTTCCCTGCATCCCCGGGCTCTGCGTCTCCCTCGCAGCCCTTCCTTGCGCCCTATGCGCGCGTGCCACCAGCCTCTCCGGGTTTAAGCTCCTACCGGCGGCGTGACGTCATCACGCCTCCAACGTGGGTTTCCCTGCACCATGTGATCTTGTTGGCCAATCAGATTGCAGGGCGCGAGATTTAAACTTGCTTTTTGCCTTTTCTCATTGCCCTTTCGTGGTTTTGCTTGCCTGACCCTTAGTGCTTATTTCTTTAACCTCTGATTGATTTTCTGTGTATGACCTGGCTTTTGGATATTGACCTGTGTATCTCTATACTCCTTTGACTCAGCTTTTGGAATTTGACTTAGTATTCTGTTGTATCCCTATGACCTGGGCTTGTGTTAGACCCCTCTGGTACCTCGTACTGTTTCTGGTTACCGCCTCATATTTTTCCATACTTACCTGTCTCCATACCAGCCACTCTAAGGACTGGTTTCTGTCCTCCTTGCTTGTTGTCCCTGCCTTATAGGTTCACTTCTCGCTATTGCGTAACCCAGCCACCTCAAGGACTGGTATTGCACCTAGGCTTAGGGTTACCTGTAGTTACATATAGTACCGGCCGTAGCACATCCTTGATATTACGTGTGCTCACCTGACAGGTACCAAACGCAAACGGGTTATTTAACCCATTAGTGTTTGGATTTTAATGTGCGGTGGCCACTAGGGATGAGCCAAACACCCCCCGAGTTTGGTTCGGGCCCAAACCCGAACTTCCCATTTGTTCGAGTCCGAACCCGAACCCCCATGCAAGTCATGGGGGCTGAAAATTCGGTTTTTTAGAGTGCCCTCCAAGAGGGCATACATGCTACATATTTGCCATAAAAGGTGTATGGGGGTCCGGGAAGTGCCCTGGGGGACAGGAAACAAGGACAAAAAGTAAAAAAAAAAACGTTTTTAAAGGGACAGTGAGTTTTCCATGAAATAAGGGTTAAAAATAAAAACGAAAAATTCCTTCAAATATCGTGCCTAGGAGGTCCCCATAACCTGCCCGTGAAGTGGCGGATTTCTAGGATGTATAGAAATATGTAAAAACCAAAAAATGACATTTCAAATGACGGTAAATGCTTTTCCTTTAATCTATCCATAAACAACTGCTTGGGGCGGCAGTTTGTAAGAAAAGAGGAGACATTTTCGGACACGCAGAAAAAGTTTACTGATTTTTTGGGGGTGAAAAGCAGGAGAATGACTGGAGAATGGAAAATTCTAGACCAAATAGCCGATTTGGAAAGTGAGATAAATGGGAGAATTTTTCTGGTTTGGCTATTTTGACCTAGAATTTTCCATTCTCCAGTCATTCTCCTGAGTTTCACCTTTCTCTGAATAACCCTGTCAGGGTTATTCAGAGAGCGGTGAAGAGCAGGAGAATGACTGGAGAATGGAAAATTCTAGGTCAAAATAGCCAAACCAGAAAAATTCTCCCATTTAGGCTAGGGTCAGACTAGCGAATTTTTAACGTGCGTTTAGGCGCACTTAATCACGGCCGCACTAGCAGCAAATGACGGGCAATGATGGCCAATATACGAAGTACGGTCGCACGAAAGTCCGGCTGCGCAACGCAAGTGGAAAATGAACGCATTTTTTCTAGAACGCAGAACCGCTAGTATGGACGTACAGAGTGCGCTGCATCCACTAGCGGCGTGTGTGCGTGATTTGGAGACGTCAGACCCTGCTCATGTCCGGCCAACATAATGTCCAGACACCCAAAGTTTCCTGATTTGGATCCGTAAAAAATCATGCACAAAAATGCGCATCGTATGACCGTTTTCGTGCAATCCGTGAAAAAGTACGGCAATGCGTTCGGACGCACTTGTTGACGGTTGCTGCGAAAAATGCGTTAGTCTGACCCTAGCCTTATCTCACTTTCCAAATCGGCTATTTGGTCCAGATTGTTCTCTTTTCCTGCCATTCTCCTGGTTTTCACCTTTCTCTGAACAACCCTGAGAGAGAGGTGAAAGCCAGGAGAACTGGCAAGAGAAGAGAACAATCTAGACCAAATAGCCGATTTGGAAAGTGAGATAAATGGGAGAATTTTTCTGGTTTGGCTATTTTGACCTAGAATTTTCCATTCTCCAGTCATTCTCCTGAGTTTCACCTTTCTCTGAATAACCCTGTGAATGTTTAATCCCAAGGTGAAAAATAACATTGCTTTAGATTTTTTTCAAACACCAGTTAACCACTTGGCTGCTATGGACGCGCTCAGCGCGTCCAGCCAAGTGGTTCTCCTGTGCTATGGACGCGCTGAGCGCGTCCATGCACAGGAGGCAGCAATCCGCCCGCCGGATTCCGGTGGATTGCTGTGCCCCCCGGTGCGGGCTGACATCTTGGATGTCAGCCCAGCACTCCGGGACCCCGGTGGAGCAATTAGATGTCATCGCAGCGGCGCGATGACATCTAATTCAGGCTAATTCGGACCTCTCTCCCTCCCGATCACCGGGGGGCAGAGGGTTAATCCAGGCACCGTTTGGAAGGGCACAGCCTGCCCTTCCAAACGGTGGCTGTGATTAACCCCTGGGGAGCCGGATCACGAATCGGCGCTGAAAAGCGCCAGATCGTGATCCTCTCCTGGAGCCTCCAGGAACTCCCCCTGAGGACTGGCGTCATCATGCATAGCACGATGACGCCATTCCTGGAGTTAACCCCTAGCTGCCACCAATGGTGGAGATAGGGGGTTCCAATGAACCCCTTATCTCCCGATCCGTGGCAGCTAGGGGTTAATGTTTGATATCGTTGGATCGGCCAGAGCATGGCCTTTCCAAGGATACTAAACATGAGCATGAAAAATGTTTTTTTTTAAAAATAAAACATAAAAATAAAAAAAATAAAAAAAAATATTTAAAAAAAAAAATCTAAAAAAAATTATAATGTGAGCAATAATGCTGCATTAACGATTTTTGTATGCGGTGTGTTTGTTAAAAAAAGGGAAATTTTCCCAAAAAAAAAAATGTAACGAGACCCCATTTCTAATTTTTTTAACAAGTGCACCGCATACAAAATATAACCGCAAACGATCGCATGTTAAAATGTGAAAAAAAACACTTTACACATAATAAATTATTGAAAATTCTAATTTTATTGCATTTTTTGTTATAATATACAGACATGACATAACGTATACATATAATAATGACATATTATGAATCTGCCAAGTCTGCCAGAAAGAACGATATATAATATGTCTGGGTCATATATCAAAATATGGCTACAAAACGCGGTTAAACATGATGAGCCTAAATCCTATTTATCCAACAGGTCCTTCTGTGTGTCCTTTGCTGGTAACTCCTCCTCCTCATTGCCTCTATCTGTTGGTGTACCTCAAGGCTCTGTCCTTGGTCCTCTGCTCTTTTCCATCTACACCTCCTCCCTGGGCAAAATCATCAACAGCTTTGGCTTCAATTACCACCTCTACGCTGATGACACTCAGATCTACCTCTCTACCCCTGATCTCTCTCCCCCTGTCCTTTCAAAAGTCAGTGACTGTTTATCTGGCATCTCCTCCTGGATGGCCTCCCACCACCTAAAGATCAACATGTCGAAGACTGAACTCCTACTTATTCCTCCCTCCAATGCCTCCCCACCTCCTGACTTCTCTATCACGGTGGAGGGTATCACCATTTCCCCATCAAACCAAGTTCGCTGTCTTGGAGTTACACTTGACTCTGCTCTTTCCTTCATCCCCCACATCAAGTCTCTTTCCTCCTCCTGCCAATACCAACTGCGTAATATTTCCAGAATTCGGCCATTTCTTACCGCTGTCGCCACAAAACAACTCATACACGCCCTGGTAATCTCCCGACTCGACTATTGCAATAATCTCTTATCTGGCCTCCCTCTGTCCCGCCTCTCCCCCCTACAATCTATCCTGAACGCCTCCGCCAGACTAATTCACCTCACCCGCCGCTCTGTCTCTGCCGCTCCCCTCTGCGAGTCCCTTCACTGGCTCCCCATCCACTGCAGAATTAAGTTCAAAATCCTTATCCTTACCTACAAAACCCTCACTAACTCAGCTCCCCACTACCTGTCCTCACTAATCACCAAATACACCCCAGCCCGCTCCCTAAGGTCAAACAGTGACCTGCGCCTAGCTTCTCACCGCATCACCTCTTCCCATGATAGACTGCAGGATTTCTCACGCGCAGCCCCCACTCTCTGGAACGCTCTCCCTCGTACTGTCAGACTTTCCCCTAACTTCTCTTCCTTCAAACGCTCCCTTAAAACGTTCCTATTTAGGGAAGCCTACCACCCAACTCACTGACGCAATCATGAATCACTCTAACCTTACAGTCCTCTCCTCCTGTTTCCAACCCCAACCCTCCCAGATTGTGAGTTCCTACGGGAATAGGGCCCTCATCTCCTCCTATACTGTTTGTCAAATGTTGTTCAATGTATTGTAACCCTGTCTATACTGTGCTTATTGTACAGCGCTGCGGAATATGCTGGCGCTTTATAAATAAAGAATAATAATAATAATAATAATGAGCGAAAGCGGTAAAAATGACCTCAGCACAGAGGTGTGAAAAGCCTCAGCAGCGAAAGGGTTAAATGCAGCATATTAGGATGTTTTAGGAGGGAAATTAATTCTCAAATCTCAATCAGAAGCAGACACCACCCCACCCCCTCAGTATAGTGTACAATGTATCAAATTGATTACCAGACTAAAAACACCTGGTGTTATGCCCGTTTGTGAACAGAGGTCATTTAGAGTTGATAATCTTTCCACGTACACATTAGTTTTTAATTCAATATCTAATAAACCGTTGCTTATAATATTCTGCAGTAAAGAGTCTCTTTATTTCTAGATTTTTTTGTATTTTTTTAAGCATTTTCTATACTTTTTTCAAAATTTCTTTTTTTTTTCGAACCCGAACCGAACACGCCCAAAAAGTTCGAAATTTGCGAACTTTCGAACTGCAAAAGTTCAGGTCGAACTCCGAACCCGAACAGCTCATCCCTAGTGGCCACCAGGGCCAACGTTAACGCTCACTCAGTTGAGCGTTGACATTAGCACCAAGATTGTAATGTGGCCCCAGGTTGGAAAGGTGAAGGGTGCGTCTGGATTCCAGCGACAGCCAGTTTAGCTCTTTTAACATGTCACAATGGTGGGTCATGTAGTTACATTGTAGCACAATTTACAGCAATGGATCCAACCGTGGGTTGCCTGGTCATGGTAAACGACCCCCGTTTAATTCCCGCGAGCTATCGTTGAATGTTAGGGACGAACGCAGCGCTGAATGATTGCACTCAAATGAGACATACAAATTTGAAACAACGGTCCATTTCAATTTAGTACGTACTATAGTTTAGACATCTCATCTCATAATGGATATGACGATGTTTGACCTCAGACCAAAAGTACAATGTTAGAACCTAAGTAATAATAATATTTTTGAGAAATCACAAATGTATGCGCTTTATTTTTGCACAAAAAATGCTGACCCTGTTAACTGTGACCCTTATTTGAAATGAAAACACCCAGGATTCAGATTTTTTATTTACTACGAAAACAAATGGACATTTTAAAGTGCTATTAGCTGGATCATTGGCCCTTTGCGAAACACTATGGGTTTTCAGGACACAAACTATTATGTTTCGATCTTTTTCTTTAATTGTAGGAATTATTTACATTGCTTCTGAATTCTGCCTTAATCACCGGCATTAAACAAATCCATTACACTCGTGTAATTTCATAAACTCGGCTTCAATAACATTTATTACCATCTCCAGAGTTTATTCATCCTTTACATTTTTTTTATATTTATTCGGAGCTAAATAAAAGGCCGTATTTCTGATTTAGAACGTGCATTTTGATTTATATTACTGCCGCGTCTCGTCTGAATTCCCCCGTGCATTTATTTTATTTGGCTACAGTTATATTTTTATATTTCCCAGTTTATCGGTTATGTTACAGGAACAGTTCATTCATTTGTGGAGTGGAATCTAAATGAGTCTAATAGTTATGCATACATTACGCCATCAAGTCCTGAAAAATGCTTTTTAGCTCGAGCAACAGAACACGCGCTCATCATGAAGAGAAAATCAGCCAGACATTAAGATTAAAAACCTATTTATCTGCAATAGATTCACTGAGTCGCGCATTGTTCTTTCTACATTTTTTTTTTATAATTTGGCCAGTGTCAGCAGCTTCTGTGAGCAGCACATTGTACGAAACGCTATTATAGTATATTTAATATTTGGTGCCCATACGCACACATTAAAGAGCAGCTGGACAGGTCTTGGAGGGTGCAGAAGGTGTGCTGCACCCGGCCCACTCTCCCACTGGCATCATGGGGCAGGATTCTTTAATCGGTGTAAGGTTCGTAGCCGCCGGTGCCGCAAGAAGACCTAACCCGGTCTTGCCTCACCAGGTTATTCCATGGCAGCATCTTTTCCACATGTTTCTGGGTTCCTGTATAGCTATGCACCATCTACAGGTGCTTATCATTACCAGCCCTGTGCGCCACTGTGAAATCGAATCGATTCGAATCGCAATGGAAAAAAACTGTCAGAAATGACCTGAAACGAAAAAAAAGACCCGAAAAAAAAAAAGTCATGCACAACCCTAATGGGCACTACCACCAAAAATGAACTGTCCTTATGCTGACTCACGTCATTGTATTTTGTGGGATGTATTCGAAGGACACCACCAAGAGGTAGATTAGAAGTATTTTAAGCTCCCTGTTTTATTTCATTCAGCTGCCATCTCTTATCTCAGGTAGCATGGAGAACACAATAGACCTCCTGTTGCCTTATCTAAACATTTCCTCCTCCACCTCATTAATGGTTAAATACCGTATTATTATTATTTATATAGCGCCAGCATATTCCACAGTGCTGTACAATGAGCACACTATAAACAGGGTTACAATATATTGAACAACAATTGACAAACCGGTACAGCAGGAAATGAGGGCCCTATTCCCGTGGGAACTCACAATCTAGAAGGGTTGGGGGTGGAAACAGGAGGAGAGGACTGCAAGGTTAGAGTGATGGACTGCCAGGTGAGAGTGATGGACTGGTTGCGTCAGTGAGTCGGGTGGTGGGCTTGCCTGAATAGGAAAGTCTTAAGGGAGCGTTTGAAGGAAGGGAAACTAGGGGAAAGTCTGACCGTATGAGGTAGAGCGTTCCAGTGGATGGGGGCTGCGCGTGAGAAATCCTGCAGTCTATCATGGGAAGTGGTGATGCGGGGAGAAGCTAGGCGCAGGTCGCTGTTTGATCTTAGGGAGCGGGCTGGGGTGTATTTGGTGATTAGTGAGGACAGGTAGTGGGGAGCTGAGCTAGTGAGAGTAAAACGTTTGCACTGATTTTGGTAAATGTTGCATGATGGTAAAATTCCACAAAATGGAGACAGGAGACAAATCTAAATATTTGTTTTCCTTTTTAAATGCAATTACTTCAAACAGAGAAAAAACAGCAGCATGTGTATTGTAATGTTTTTTTTTGTAATACACACATAATCTAGTTGCAGCTCATGTTAGTGGCAGTGACCCCTTAGTGACTGAGGCGGAATGCTACCGTCAATCACAAAAATATTCAGAAAATATAGGTGCCTTAAAATGACATAACGTTTTATTTTATCTTTTGTATATTCTTTATTGCTCTACAGAAAACACAGGTTTACAACCAGGGCTCTCTATTAGTAAACATAAATTAACTTATTTCCCATATGTCATCAGCTTGTAAGCGCAGAACATTAGTGTGCAAACCCTGATGTATGTTAGGAAGTAACATATTCATGAAATTAAATGAGCATTAACAGACTCTTTCTTTTAATAAGTTGTTAATTTAATGGTAATACCGGGACGTGATTGCTAGCCACTGCGCCTAATCATTCCTGCATTAGTAAAACACTGTCTCACCATACCATAAATACAGAAGTACATGGGTCAGTATTTATGATAATGTATGCGTGGGTGAAAACATCTATTGATTAGTCATCTAAATTAAGTGTTAATGTGCCGGTCCATTAGCATTCCTGAGTGTAAAGCAGGGGCAGACTAATAGATTCCAAGGTTATCTTGCACCCCCATATAATGAACTCACGCTAATGGAACAGAATGAGGTCTAGAGTTTTTCAACTAGTGTCTACTGGCTTTAACTCCTTCACTACCAAGTGATTTTCAGCAAATCCACCCTCAGGAACCAGTTTTTTTTTTTTTTTTTTGGAAAATCATTTTTTAATTATTTATACAGTAAGGAATATTTGAGAATATTCCCAATTTATTTCTTACTGAATAACCTATTTGAAGAATACACGGAGGCTTCAGTATCTGGTGAATACACAGGTCTATATGTCCAGGGGAATCAATCGATGCACAGTCTGAATATTTTTCTCCTTGTACAGGAATGAATTGAATAAAATAAAATAATTCAAATATTTTTTGGGATCTTTTATTCCAAATAAAACAATATAAAATGTAAATGTAAATATAAAAGCCCGACGCGTTTCGTCTATTAACTAGACTTTTTCAAGGGCAATATGATATACAAGTAGTCAAAATATAATATCCTATTGCCCTTGAAAAAGTCTAGTTAATAAAAGATCCCAAAAAATATTTGGATTATTTTATTGTATTCAATTCATTCCTGAATAAGGAGAAAAATATTCAGGCTGTGCATCGATTGGTTCCCCTGGACATATAGACCTGTGTATTCACCCGATACTGAAGCCTCCGTGTTTGCTTCAATTTATGTTTCTTGGAGCAGTGGACCATCTCCTGGGAGTCGACCTCAGTACTAAAACTGAGTATTATTTATCCTCCTTTACACCATTATTTGTTATTCGTTTATGAGTAACCTATTTGGCAGGTGGTCGTCCCCATCTACTGGCCAAAAGGAGTTACTGCAGGTAGAACTGCAGCTCATGGCTCCGTGTCGGCTGGGGAAATTCCTTAGTCAATTTCAACCCATTTTATCACCTTGGGCATCATGCCCACTAAGTTAAAACTTTAGGGGCACCTTCTGGAGACCAAAAGCAAACAAAAATAGCTTGCAACAAACTAATTTCATTTGCAATCACACAGCACAGTCGCAGATCATGTTAATATGATTTCAGGCTGCTGTGCAGGGCCATCTTTAACGCGGGGCAAAAGGGGCAGTTGCCCCGGGCCCAGTCACCTGAGGGGCCCAAAGCAGCTACCCCCTTGGGCCCACGCTAAAGACCACCGGCGACGCCAAAAACTACTTGTGAATGTGTTGTAACTATTTGTTGTCCTCCTCAGGCTCTGCTCCCTTTGAAGCTGCCGGTGGCGGCGCCATCTGGCTGTGTGTGTCACTCACGCAGGGGCAGACTGACCACTCGGGCACCGCCGGAGGGCCCGTGCAAGGGCGGGGGGCCCTGGGGGCCGCCGCAGCCAGGGCCAGACTGACGACCCGTCGGGCCCTATATGTACCCAGCCAAGCGGCACAGTGCTCATTGTTTCCGTCTGAGAGGCTGAGCGGCGCCACGGCGTTGCCTCCATAGCTGCGTGCCTCCCACATTCAAATCACGCGCACGGCACATTGAAAATGGCACCGCCCCCTTCATCATGCGTTGCATAGTGCACACTGTACAAGCGTAACGGCAGAAGAGGAGGGCACATCACAAGGTGCGGTGCAGTTGCAGCCTGCGGACGGAGGTCAGTGATGACAGCGGAGCCAGCCCTTGCCTGTGTCCACTCCACACAGAGGCCGAGAAAGGAGGACAGGGCCGAGAATTTTTTGTAAGTCCAGATGTGCCTCTTGAGACATTCACCCTCCCGCTTGGTACCCTGCTGGGTTATCACTCTGTAAAGGCAAATAAACCAGACTTTTAAACTTTGAGTAGTCCCAAGTTTATCCTGCAGCATACAGCAGGATGAGGTGTCCATCCCTTAACTACTGTACTTACATGTTTTCTTGGGATGAAGGAACCTGCCACTTTACTGTTTTTATTTGTATATTTTATTTTATACTAGCTATGTATTTTTTTCCACCACTTGACCTGTTGAAGGATAAAGTCCTTGTTGTTTTTCCTTTGCTTGTGGGTCCGAGCCCAAGATATTTCAGTGTTCTGGAATAGCAGCAATAGATCATATTGCTAATGCTGTATTTAGCACTTATAGGCCTTCTTACTACATTTTAATTGTGACTGCCTCTCCAGGCCATGCTTATCCCAGTGTTGTGATTATCTGCACTTTATTGTTTCAAGGTTGCATTTATATTCCCTATATTATCTCTGTTTTCCTGGTGCCTTGTAGTGAAGTATCTAAAAAACATCAGACCTTGTTTTTTTCCTGCAGTTCCAGAAATGGGAATCTGAGGGAGTAAGAAACTGGTGGGGCCCACTGGGGGGGGGCATGCTGGGGGGGGCAGTAAGGTGAGGGGGCATGCTGGGGAGGAGCAGTAAGGTGAGGGCATGCTGGAGAGGGGCAGTAAGGTGAGGGGGCATGTTGGAGGGGCAGTAAGGTGAGGGGGCATACTGGGGTACAGTAAGGTGAGGGGGCATACTGGGGGTACAGTAAGGTGAGGGGGCATGCTGGGGAGGAGCAGTAAGATGAGGGGGCATACTGGGGGTACAGTAAGGTGAGGGGGCATGCTGGGGAGGAGCAGTAAGGTGAGGGGGCATGCTGGAGAGGGGCAGTAAGGTGAGGGGGCATGTTGGAGGGGCAGTAAGGTGAGGGGGCATACTGGGGGTACAGTAAGGTGAGGGGGCATACTGGGGGTACAGTAAGGTGAGGGGGCATGCTGGGGAGGAGCAGTAAGATGAGGGGGCATACTGGGGGTACAGTAAGGTGAGGGGACATGCTGGGGAGGAGCAGTAAGGTGAGGTGGCATGCTGGAGGGGGATAGTAAGGGGAGGGGGCATGCTGGAGGGGGACAGTAAGGTAAGGGAGCCAGTAAGGTGAGGGGGCATGCTGGGGGGGGACAGTAAGGTGAGGGAGTCATGCTTGGGGTGAACAAGGTGAGGGGCAGCAAGGTGAGGGGGCATGTTGGGCGGACAATAAGGTGAGGGGGGGCCTGCTGGAGGTGGTGAAGTGAGTGACTTGCTGGGGAAGGGGTGTAAAAAAGAATGGGATGGGTCTAGGAGAAAAAAAAGTGTAAAAAAACAAACCCTGGGGTACTCTGTGAACTGTGATATGATCATACACACTGCACATTACTGTGAGTTTTATTGCTGTGGAGCTCTGTGATACACTCATACACACTGCACATTATTGCAAGTTTTATGACTGTGGAGCTCTGTGATACACTCATACACATTGCACATTACTGTGAGTTTTATTGCTTTGGAGCTCTGTGATACAGTAATGTGCGGTGTGTATGAGTGTGAGTTTTATTGCTGTGGAGCTCTCTGATACGCTTATACACACTGTGTGGTTTTTTTGGGGGGGGGAGCAGCATTTCATCCTTCGCTCCAGGCAGCACAATGTCTTGGGCCGGCCCTGGTGTATGTGTGTGTGTATATATATTAGACATGTGCACAGCACAGAATTTCGTTTTGAACTAATGGATTAGTCCTAAAATGCAATTTATTTAGTTGCTAAAGAAATTCGTTTTCAGTTCTTTAGTATGAAAACTAATTTCATTCATCCGAAAACCAGCGGATACAATTACTATTGTAGTGGCTCCTCAGAGGGCTGAGATCGCTGCTTGTTACAGTATCTCTCACTCTCAGCACAATGTGGGCCATATTACATAGGTGGTGCTAACTTAACCAAAGCTGTTGTAAACTTCCCAGAGCCATTATAGCCTATGGAGGTTTTCAGTTTACAACAGCTCTGGTTAAGTTAGCACCAACATTGTAATACTGCCCCGTGTCAGGCAAAGCTGTTACAGTAACTGACTGCTGCTCATCACAGCGCTCAGAGTTTCAGTAAAACTAGTAAATAATATTTTTATATATAAGAATTTATAACAATATTATTTCCTTGTTTTACTGAAACTCTGAGCGCTGTTACAGTCAGTTACTGTAACAACTGAGCCTGATACATTGGCTACTTGTTACATTATCTCTCAGTACAATCTCAGCGCTCACAGCCACTGGATTTAAAGGGCTAAAAAAAAAGGCTCCTCTCTGTATAATGTTTAGAGCATCCTCCTGCATTAATTAATACCCCTCTCTTTATAATATATAGAACATCCTCCTGAATTAATTAATGTCCCTCTCTGTATAGAACATCCTCCTCAATTTATACCTTTCTCTGTATAATGTATATAACATCCTCCTGCATTAATTAATGCCCCTCTCTGTATAGAGCATCCTACTGTATTGGCATATGGAGAGTGCAGAACTTCGGATGTTGCACTCTTCATTGCTGGTCTCTTTCACTCTTCAATGTAATATCACAAAAAGGACTGAAACTAAAATGTAGTGCATTTTATTTTAGTTTCTTTCGTTTTTTGTACTGAGCAGTTTCGTTTCTCTTGAGTAATACGAAAACTAAATTATCCCAAAATTCGGACTAAATCGTTTTAGTACTAAAACGAATGCACATGTCTAATATATATGAGGTGGTGTGCGTGTGTGTGGTGATATATATATATATACATATATATGATGTGGTGATGTTTGAGTGTAATGTGTATATTATGTGTAAGTGTATGATGTGAAAATGTGTATATGTGTACGTGATATATACAGTATATAGAATGTGTTTGTGTACAAAGAATGTATATACAATAGTACGTGTATATAGGATGTGTATGATTGGATGTTGGAGTGGAGAGCAAAATTCCAAGGGGGGGGGGGCTCCAAGAAAATATTTGCCCAGGGCCCAGTCAATATTAAAGACGGCGCTGCTGCTGTGTCTGCTACTGCTGATCGTGCATAAGTGATCACGGTAGTGAAGGGGTTAATAGAGGCTTTGTTCAATAATTCCCCATGGGATGTCCTGTAAAACCTCAGCTCCGAAGCGAGAAGCAAAATGGACAAGAATTGCTTTAGGAACACAGTTAATCACATGGTGACTAAGAAAAAAAATGTAACCCGTCTTCGTTACTCCACAAGCACATCTCTTCTAGATCATTCCAGTCAGCAGGTGACCCTCCGGCTGCCCTCTATCTCCCCCCGCACTGCCAACTCTCACCTTCAAAGATTCTCAAGGGCAGCTCAGGTCCTCTGGAATGACCTACCTCAGATATGATGAAAATTATGGTATCTTAAGAAAGTCCATTTAATGGCGAGAAAAACTGTATATAATTGTCAGGTTTGGGTTTACGGAGTTCAGGATGCGAGACAAGCCGTTAGGTGAGATCTTGGATTTTGCAAGGAGTACTCTGAACAAGGCAGAAGTTCGGTACCTGGTAAGGTTGGCAGAGAGTAGTCGGTGGCACAGGCAGAGGTTCGGTACACGGTAAGGCTGGCAGAGAGTAGTCGTGGCACAGGCAGAGGTTCGGTACACGGCATGGCTGGCAGAGAATAGTTGGTGGCACAGGCAGAAGTTCGGTACACGGCAAGGCTGGCAGAGGGTAGTTGGTGGCACAGGCAGAAGTTCGGTACACGGCAAGGCTGGCCGAGAATAGTCGTGGCACAGGCAGAGGTTCGGTACACGACAAGTCTGGCAGAGGGTAGTCGGTGGCACAGGCAGAGGTTTGGTACACGGCAAGGCTGGCAGAGGGTAGTAGACAGGTATACTCAGGAAGGGAAGTATGTGGGAGAGGAACAGGACAACCAAGCAACGAGTCTTGGAGAGACTGGGATTTAAATAGTGTGCTTGTGGGAATTGCACCAATCAGAGGAGAATGCTATCTGGTTGCCTGGGGATATCGGGTTCCGATTGGTTGGGGTTCCTGGCGTCTTACTTGGTGACGCCATCTTGGAGGAACCACGTGGGACGCCGATGCTGGAGAGTGTTGCCGCGAAGGAGACCCATGTTGCTGCGGAGGTGTGTGAGCGGTAGGAGGGCTCCCCGACATGGTGAGACTGACGCCGGGAGTGATCCCCCCTCGGAGATAGTCACCATAACCGCAAGGGAGGCTGCGGGGGGCTTGGAGCGTCGGCGTGGGGCCGCGGTCCGAGACTCGGAGGCGCACTCAGTGAGCTCAGCACTGCAAGGCTCGATCCTCCTATGGAGAATTGCGTTTTGCAGCTCCGTCAACGCACGTCCTAGCACTTTGACGGAGAGGCTTGGATAACGGACGCTTGTTGCGCGCGCATTTCATGCATGCGCATGTAGTCCTGTGTTGATTTGGCTCTGAGGACTACAGCTGTTATGCCTCTAGGGGAGCCAGAGGACAATGTATGGGAACATACTTTATTGGACTCATGGACCACACCTCCCAGAATGCCCTTACAGGAAAAGGAAGTATCCAAGCTTAAAGAAACAGGAAGTGAGAGCATGCATGCAGCGTGGGGAGAACAAAGTGAGCAAAGAGAGTGAGCAGTCAGATAAGAGAGATTTTTCCAGGATCTGTGCAAGCTGGAGCACAGAGAATCAGCAGCATCCAGTGCTGGAGAGTGTACCTTGGTCTGCTGTATATTGTGCTGGACTGTTCAGGAGGCGAGTGTGTTTGAAGAGGGGCCCTGTGTTAAGGAGGCCGCAGGCGGAGGGATTTGCTGGCGGCATTCGACTTCAAGCAGAGGAGATTCTGCATACCGCGTGGGGAAGAATTGATCCAGAGGCTGCAGATTGCTACAACGTTCAAGAGGCCTTCCTGGGACTGTGAGCAGCTGAAGTTGTGCGGTAACGAGCATCTTTTCTCTCTGTCTCGCTGACAGCATTCTATCCATCTTTACACTAACTAAGGATCACACAGCGGCTGAGCGGATTTTACCCACAGTCTTTCCTGTACTGGCAGCTACGTTATGCTAAAAGGGCCCCACCTCTTATGTGCACCAACTGGTACCCATCATCGCTGTCATTAGGACGAAGATCAGGGTGGTTCCCGGGTGTTTGGGAGGGTCCTGGGCTGGGAGGTTAGAGAGCAGTTGGTGTGTCTAGTTAGCTACTGTATTACCTGAAATCCTTTTATGCTGCCACTTGCATTTCAATACAAGTTTATATTGTTTATTGTACCACTGTGTAGTTGTTATTATTAGGTTCCTGCCTGGGCAAACAGTCCATGCCATGGATGCCCAGACAGGTGGAGGCACTGCCAACACTATGTATCCTTATTCCCAAAATGCGGAAACTCAGGACCAACAGGTAAAGCAAGAAGGTGTAACCCAGCTGGAGGGTGCCAGCGGGGGCGGCCCCCAGCGGCAAAAGAGCGTTACAGATGGAGGCACTGCTGAGATGAAAAAGGATACATTTTTCCACCTTACATTTGAGCCACGACCCACGGTGTCGTTTGTAACTGAGTGGGCTATTAATCAGAGGATACCCATATACCAGGCCCTGATGGTATGCAATATACCACCCCAAGGACAGGCTATGCAATGCATTCGCGTGTTAGAGAACCTTCTACCAGGGACTATGGTGACCATCAAGGATGTGTTGAGAAACCAAACAGGAGAGAAATATATCCTGGTTTATGCATTGAAGGATCTCAGGAACTGCACAAAGCCAATAGGTCTTCATTTAAGCGATGAACTATCAGAGTTTTGTCCGATTGTATATGCCGGTGTCAAAGAGGAAGCAGGGGCATTCCAAAGAGATGGCACCGGACATTACCTATTCCACCCCAAGAGGAGAAGAGGCTCCGTGTCAACCACATTGATTTTGTGGATGAAATACCGACCACGTCTTCTAGACCTAGCAATGTGCCAAACCCAACTGATGCTAGTAATGGCGATATACCAGATGTACTCAGGAAACTCTCAGAGGCAATTGTGACAGCTAATCATACTCATAGCTATCGCAAGTTGAGGGTATTCTCAGGGATGCAACCCGTTCCATCGGGAGAAGAGAGTTTTGAAATATGGAAGCGGAATGCAGCACAATTGCTGGGCGAATGGACCTGTACTGATGCTATGAAACGACAGAGAATAATGGAGAGTCTGCGGTCCCCAGCTACGGACATTGTGAATGCACATAAAATCTTAAAAGGAGAAATTGAGTCTCAGGAGTACCTACTGGTATTACAACGAGTATATGGAGATGTGGAGGATGCCGAAAGTCTTCTTAATAAGTTCTATAATACCCGTCAAAAGAAACATGAGAGGTTGTCTGACTATGTTACCAGATTGCAAGTGTTTTTGGAAAACTGATGGAAAAGAATGTAGTGTTACCTGCTCAAGCTCATGTGAAATTGACAAAACAAGTATTGCGGGGTGCCTTGTCCGATGACCCAGTAATTGTTACTTTGCGAGCAGGACTGACTAAAGAAGATTTAGATTTTATATTGCTCATAACCCAAGTGAAGGAGATCGAGAGTCAGATATTTTCTCCTGCCACCTCCAAAGAAAACCTGACGAAACCTTGGGAAAAAGAGAACACTGAAATGGCTAGCCTCAGGGAAAGACTAGCAGAATTAGAGTCTCAGTCACATCCTCCACGGCCCGAGCAGGATCCGAAAAGGGCAGAGCCCACCCGGCTGACTCGGAATCAACCAAGGGAGAGGAAATGTTGTACTTGCGGCCAGCCAGGACATTTTGCCAGGGAATGCCCTGCCCCTTCGGGAGAAGAAGACGGGCATGTGCTAGTGATAGGACCCCTGGAAGACAGTACAGTTTTCTCAAAGAAAATTAAGAAAAAAAGGAGAAACTGGACTAAAAAAAGAGCTCCTCGTTTACAGGCCAATCCCAAAGTAGGGCCCAGGTCTATCATCCACGTACTAATCAATGGCATCTATGCTTCAGCACTGTTAGATACTGGGTCACAGGTGACTATAGTTTACAGGTCATTCTATGATCAGCATTTAAAGCATCTGCCCTTACGGCCCACTGAAGAGATGCAGCTATGGGGCATGGGAGATCAAGTCTGCAAGACTGATGGAAGCATCAAGGTCGCCATCACCATTCCTCAGTTGAATACCGGAACAGAACAGAGCATGGAGTTGGAGGCCATAATCTGCCCAGACATGAAGAGAGTTTGTGCCCCCATCATACTCGGGACCAATGCCAGGGTGGTGCAGGATGTATTCAGAAACTACCTTGGGGAACGAGGGGTGCTTCACTGGATCATCTGATGGAAGTTAGTCCGCACCTCGGAGAAGAGTGTCAGCGACTGGCATTGCAGGCTAAAGCTGGGAAATGCCATTACATCGGAATTGGAGCTGTGTTCATCAGACCAGGTGAAACACTATCCCTACGGGCCTCGGCAACTCTACATGATGGAATTTTAGATGGCGGGCGACAATACTTAATTGAATCCCTTCCGGAGGATGACGCCCAGAAAGGATGGATGGTCATACCTGAAGTTAAAGACTGGAAGAACCACCGGGGGCAAGCCTTTCCGGTGATGGTGCAAAACCTAACTCACACTGAAGTGCGTATAGACCGGGGTCAGCTGCTGGGAGTGATCCACCTGCTAGACCAAATCTCCTCGATTATGGCAGTGACAGCTGAAGAGGGGAAGGTTCCCGGGACTCCTGCGGATTTCAGTCTAGAGGATTCTCCCCTATCCCAGGAATGGAAGGATAGTCTCTGAACTAAACTCCAAGCCAGAGAGAGTGTGTTCTCCAAAGAAGAGATGGATGTAGGCTGTGCAAAAAGTGCCACCCATGCCATTCGATTATCCAACTTTGCCCCCTTTCGGGAAAGATCTAGACGTATTCCACCCCGTGACATACAAGATGTCAGGGATATTCTCCATCAGATGGAAGGAGCAGGGATTATTACAGAATCTCGTAGCCCCTATGCATCCCCAATCGTAGTAGTACGCAAGAAAAATGGATCAGTTTGGCTGTGCATAGATTACAGGACACTAAATAAGCGCACCATACCAGACCAGTATACGTTGCCCCGGATAGAAGATCTGCTGAATGCTCTGTCTGGAAGTCAGTGGTTCAGTGTACTTGATCTAAGGTCTGGGTATTACCAGGTACCCATGAAGGTAGATGATCAGGAAAAAAAACGCCTTTATCTGTCCTCTGGGATTTTACCAGTTTACGCGGATGCCCCAAGGTATCACTGGAGCTCCCGCCACTTTCCAACGTCTAATGGAGAAAACCGTTGGGGATATGAACCCTCGAGAGTGCTTGGTGTACTTGGATGATCTCATAGTGTTTGGGAAGACTCCAGAGGAGCATGAGCACCGACTATTGAAAGTGTTGGATAGACTTGAAGCTGAGGGATTAAAACTATCCTTAGACAAATGCAAGTTCGCTAGAAGCTCTGTCACCTACGTGGGACATATAGTTTCTGCCCAAGGGGTTGCAACTGACCCGGGCAAAATCGAAGCTGTGGTGAACTGGCCCAAGCCAGATAATGTTGGAGAACTAAGGTCCTTTCTTGGATTCTGTGGGTATTACCGTAGATTTGTGGAAGGCTACTCCAAGATAGCGCACGAATTGCATAATCTCCTAAAAGGCTCTTTAAGTGCAGATGGTTCTAAAGTGTTATATTCCAGAGATTCCTTCGGGGAAAAATGGACCTCTGAATGCGAGCAGGCCTTCCTCACCCTGAAGAAGAAGCTCACTGAAGCCCCAGTGCTGGCTTATGCAGACCCTGAAAGGCCTTATGTGCTCCATGTAGATGCTAGTCTGGAGGGCGTAGGAGGTGTACTACACCAGAGTTATGCTGAGGGACTGAGACCAGTTGCTTACATTAGTCGAAGCATAACAGGGAGTGAGAAGAACTACCTGGTCCACAAGCTGGAATTTTTGGCTCTTAAATGGGCAATAGTAGACAAACTTCATGATTATCTGTATGGGACAGAGTTTGAAGTAAGAACGGATAACAATCCCCTTACTTACATACAGACGACAGCAAAACTGGATGCCACCGGACATCGATGGTTGGCGGCGTTGTCGAATTACCGTTTCCATCTGAGATATAAACCGGGCCCCAAAAACATCAGTGCAGATGCGCTATCACGGCGACCCGGGCTTCCTCCTCATCAAGAAGAAGAGGAGTGGGAAGAAGTCCCTGGACCTGGAGTGAGGGCTCTATGTAATACGGCGGTAGTTGTAGAACACCCAGAAGATTTTACCGAATTTAGGGGAATAGACTCCATTAGCTGTTCACCTGGAGTTGTGCCCGAAGCCTTCAGTGCTCCCATTATCCTACAGCATTGGTCAGATATCACGACAGCGGACAAGCGGAGAGCTCAGGCTCAAGATTGGCATGTAGGCAATGTCATCAAAGTCGTGAAGGCGAAGAATCCTAACCTTCTGACCAGTCTTCCCTCAGGACTGAAGGAGATATTTCAGCGAGAATGGAGCAAATTGCATCTGGAGGAAGGGTTGTTGTATCGGATTATTGAGTACCATGATCACCCAGATCGCAAGCAGTTGGTGCTCCCTCACCGGTTCAGGGGGAGGGTTCTGAGAGCCCTACACGATCAGCATGGACATCTTGGAATAGACAAAACATATGGTCTAGTGCAAGATAGATTTTTTTGGCCAAAGATGAGAGAGACGGTGGAGCAGTATATAAAAACCTGCAAAAGATGCATACAGAGGAAGACCCTACCCATAAAGGCTGCACCCATGGGCCATCTTAAAAGTAATGGTCCCCTGGATCTGGTCTGCATGGATTTTCTGTGTATTGAAAATGACTCTGCTGGCATTGGAAATGTCCTGGTGGTTACAGATCATTTCACACGCTACGCACAAGCATTTCCCACCAAAGATCAAAAGGCATTGACGGTAGCCAAGACTTTGTGGCAAAAGTACTTTGTGCATTATGGTCTGCCCAATCGGATACATTCTGATCAGGGCAGAGATTTTGAAAGTCGAATCATCAAGGAATTCCTGAGCTTGCTCAACGTTAATAAGTCAAGGACTACTCCCTACCACCCAGAAGGCGATGCACAGCCTGAGCGATTTAACAGGACCCTTTTGGATATGTTGGGTACACTGCCACACGTAGAAAAAGAGCTTGGAGTCGGCATGTGGAAGCTATGGTGCATGCTTACAACTGTACGAGACATGAATCTACTGGATTTTCACCATATTTCTTAATGTTTGGGAGGGAAGCCCGCTTGCCCATAGATTTGAGGCTGGGAGTTTCTTCAGATGGGTCGAGTCTCGTCTCTCATTATCAATATGTCAAGTCACTGAAACAGAACCTTCAGAGAGCTTATGAATTATCTACTCAGTCTGCTGCTAAGTTGAATGAACAAAACAAGAGGCGCTATGATGCCAAAGTAAAATATAGAGAGATACAGCCCGGGGATAAAGTTCTTCTCCGGAATCTAGGGGTGCCTGGGAAACATAAGCTTGCAGATAGATGGAAGACATTCTGTTTGAAGTGGTCGCCAAGTTGCCAGGACTTCCTGTATACAAGATCAAGGGACCAGAAGGTCGTATCAAGGCATGGCACAGGAACCATCTGCTGCCAGTGTTATACTCCCAAGAAGAGCTCCAGAAAGGAAATGAAGAGAGTGAGAATATATTCGCACCACCTGTAAGGGGCATGGAGGAGACAGTGCAAGACTGTAATGTGGAGAGAGCTAAAGAAAAGACCCTAGAATCCACTGACCGCAGTAACGAGTGGTGGATGGTACAAGACACTTCTCAGCAGCCACCTCCCTCCTCCCCCATAGCCTCTTCTACATTGGATCCAAACAGCCCTAGTTTTGTGCCTGGGACCCCTGAAAGAGACTCTTGTATCATGGGAAAGCCAGGGCCTCAAGCCTCTGGTGACCTCCCCAACCCAATGGCAGGAGCCGAAGATTCCCAGGCACACTATGGACTTCCTCAGAGAGAATTGAGACAGGGCACTAGAGCGAGGCAACCTCCCAGGGTTCTTACTTATGATCACGTTGGAGAACCTAGCTATGTCCCAGTGCCCCAGCTACACTGTAAAGTTGTTGATTTCCTGTATGCTTTTGCAGAAATGATGAATGTGGGAACTCCTGTTTATTAGAGCAGACTTCAAGATAGTTGACAATTGTCTAGATAGGACTGTTATGCAGGACTGTCATGCAGAAATGTATATGTTGCCGTTGTTTTTTTTTTGTGTGTGTTCTTGCACTTGGCTAGTCTTGCCAGTGGAAGGCAAGGATTTTTTTACGAGGGGGAGAATGTAGTCCTGTGTTGATTTGGCTCTGAGGACTGCAGCTGTTATGCCTCTAGGGGGAGCCAGAGGACAATGTATGGGAACATACTTTATTGGACTCATGGACCACACCTCCCAGAATGCCCTTACAGGAAAAGGAAGTATCCAAGCTTAAAGAAACAGGAAGTGAGAGCATGCATGCAGCGTGGGGAGAACAAAGTGAGAAAAGAGAGTGAGCAGTCAGATAAGAGAGATTTTTCCAGGATCTGTGCAAGCTGGAGCACAGAGAATCAGCAGCATCCAGTGCTGGAGAGTGTACCTTGGTCTGCTATATATTGTGCTGGACTGTTCAGGAGGCGAGTGTGTTTGAAGATGGGCCCTGTGTTAAGGAGGCCGCAGGCGGAGGGATTTGCTGGCGGCATTCGACTTCAAGCAGAGGAGATTCTGCATACCGCGTGGGGAAGAATTGATCCAGAGGCTGCAGATTGCTACAACGTTCAAGAGGCCTTCCTGGGACTGTGAGCAGCTGAAGTTGTGCGGTAACGAGCATCTTTTCTCTCTGTCTCGCTGACAGCATTCTATCCATCTTTACACTAACTAAGGATCACACAGCTGCTGAGCGGATTTTACCCACAGTCTTTCCTGTACTGGCAGCTACGTTATGCTAAAAGGGCCCCACCTCTTATGTGCACCAACTGGTACCCATCATCGCTGTCATTAGGACGAAGATCAGGATGGTTCCCGGGTGTTTGGGAGGGTCCTGGGCTGGGAGGTTAGAGAGCAGTTGGTGTGTCTAGTTAGCTACTGTATTACCTGAAATCCTTTTATGCTGCCACTTGCATTTCAATACAAGTTTATATTGTTTATTGTACCACTGTGTAGTTGTTATTATTAGGTTCCTGCCTGGGCAAACAGTCCATGCCATGGATGCCCAGACAGGTGGAGGCACTGCCAACACTATGTATCCTTATTCCCAAAATGCGGAAACTCAGGACCAACAGGTAAAGCAAGAAGGTGTAACCCAGCTGGAGGCTGCCAGCAGGGGCGGCCCCCAGCGGCAAAAGAGCGTTACACGCACAAGCGTGTGACCGGCCCCATTGCAGCGTCACAATGCTGCGACGGACACCAGTAAGCACGTCAGTACGGGCGCACATATAGCGCTCGTCTGACGCCAGCCTTAACATTTAAGGTCTTCACACTCAGGTTTACACACCCTTTTTCTCTAACAGGTCTATTCACTACAGGGTGACGTCAGGAGAACTGGCAGGAGAAGAGAACACTCTAGACCAAATAGCCGATTTGGAAAATGAGATAAATGGGAGAATTTTTCTGGTTTGGCTATTTTGACCTAGAATTTTCCACTTCTGCCAATTCTCCCGACTTCACCGTTTAGTGAATAGACCTGTTAAGGGTGAAGTCAGGAGAATTGGCAGAAGTGGAAAAATCTAGGTCAAAATAGCCAAACCAGAAAAATCCTCCCATTTATCTCACTTTCCAAATCGGCTATTTGTTCTAGATTGTTCTCTTCTCCTGCCGGTTCTCCTGACTTCACCGTTTAGTGAATAGACCTCTATTTGTGTGACTTTGCGCAATGAAAGCTGTAGTCATTGGAATCTAAAGAAACTATTAGTCACCTTTTCATTTCTGAAATGTGTTTTGATGTCAATTATTTGCTGTCCATAAGAACGAGGGAAAAATCCGATGCATCAGGCGTTAAACCCTGTGAGTGCGAAACGCGTCTGGAATCTTTCTTATTATTATAGGGTGGCGTGCCATGACTCATGGAGATAAAACGAGTTCACTGTCTTCTGTATGGTGGAGCTTTTTATATGAAAGAGCAAAAGGAAAGCACATATTTTTCTGATATTAACGGACAACTACAGTTTATATTTCTTAGGAATATGTTGATGGTAGACTGTAGCAGCTTGGTACAACGGTGACATATATCATTTGAAGGCAGACAGGTTTATTACTCAGATCTCGATACAGTACTTTACGTCCTGCTGTAGCTGTGGTTTGGCGTACAGGGTTATTTCATCTCTGACATGTCTTGTTTTTTAATCCAGAAAATCACCAGTTTCTGATGTCTCATCTTACCCACGTCTGTAGAACTCCAAGCCTATAACTGTATTTGTATTCATTTCTCTTTGTTATATCTTGAAGGGAAGGTGCAGCCTTGGACTGTGTTGAAGAACCTGCTACAAATTACGTTGAGCCTTATTCCTTAACCCCTTCACTACTGTCAGGTCTATTCCCTAAAGGGTGAAGTCAGGAGAATTGTCAGGAGAAGAGAGCAATCTAGATGATTTGGAAAGTGAGATAAATGGGAG
This sequence comes from Leptobrachium leishanense, assembly GCA_009667805.1. Taxonomy (NCBI): domain Eukaryota; kingdom Metazoa; phylum Chordata; class Amphibia; order Anura; family Megophryidae; genus Leptobrachium; species Leptobrachium leishanense. Next base: position 20,880,931 of record CM019066.1, read on the forward strand.
AATTTTTCTATTTTGACCCAAGGGGTTATGCTGTAAAATATCCTAAAGAAACGTAAATAAAGAGACTTTTTGCTGCGGAGTAAAAGAATAAGCAGTTTATTGGATATTGAATAAAAAAGGAACATTTTTAACATTGAAACCTATGGAAATTATCTGATTAAACCTGCCGAATGAAACCACCCAACAGCAGGGCATTTCTCTGCTGTTCGGTATCTCTGATTGCTTCTCTATGGGGGATTTCACTGCCGTCAAACAGGCACCGTATTTTGCTTGCAATTCGCCAATATTTGGTGTACTGTCTGCTTTCTGAATAGCCGAATGGCTGCAAAATTGCACCGTACGGGGAAATTCACTGTTTGGTGCAATTTTGGGGCCAGATCGGCTTTCTCTGAATAACCCTGCTAGATTTTTCACTTCTCCTGCCAACTCTGAGATCACCCTTTAGCGAATAGACCTGTAAATGATTTTCCAATAAAACGCTGTCAGGAACCAGTCAGTTTTTGAAAAATTATTTTAATTAATTATAAAGTAAATATTTGGAATATTCCCAATGCATTTCCCGATTAGATGTCGCCATCTAGTGGTGAAATAGAGTTCCTACAGTTCTGAGCTCCATGCAGAATCACTTGGGGAAAAGTTCAATACAGACATTCCCTGGCTGGTTCTAAAAAGTGTTAGCTAGGCTTGTGCACCTATTTTTTTTTCGGTTCGATTCGGTTAGATTTTTCGGATTTTTAAACTTTTCGATTCGGCTCGTTTCGACAGCTTTCTGTTTCGATTCGGTTCGGCTCGACTCGTTTTTCGTGTACATTTTTTTTCGGAATATCGACCATTTTTCGTATTTTCGTGTCACTTTGCTCGTTTTTTGTATCGACTTTTCGTAATTTCGGAAATTTTCGTTTTTTCGGAACGTCTGTTCCAAATAAATTTCGATTTGACACATTTCAAGTCCATTCGAAAATTCCGAAAATATTTCGTTTCGGCTCGGAAAACTTTTCGGATCTGCCATTTTCGGATCTAAAAATTTTCGGAAATTCGGCCGCATCCGAAAACACGAATCGGGAAATTTCGTGAAAATTCCGAAATTCCGAAACCCGAAACGCACATCCCTAGTGTTAGCAATGAGGGTGTCATTCATGACGTGCTAAAATGTTAGGGGCATGTTCTGGAACCCAAATGCAAATGAAACTAATTTGCAAAAAAAATAATTTGTAATGGTACAGCATAGCTACAGATTGTGTTCACTTGATCTTGGGCTGCTGTGTCTGCTGCTGCTGCTGCTGGTGTATACAGGATCATGTTAGTGAAGGGGTTTATACATATATTTAAATATGTATAAAGGAAATTTGCTTAGCAAAAATAGCATTATTTAGTTTTGGAAGAGAGTTCAGACTTTAATTGGATATTGTGTATACTTTCTACACTCATAGCTTATTAACCCGTTCACTACCAAGAGTTTTTCCACAAAACCACCGACGCAAAGAATGACAAGCTGGTCACACCATGGTTCAAATGTGTCAGGGACTATTTTATTTAAAGCAACGTTTCGGCTCCAGCAGTAACCTTTTACAACTTGACAAAGGTTCCTGTGGGAGCCGAAACGCTGCTTTAAATAAAACAGCTCCTGTCACTTTTGAACCATGGTGTGACCAGCTTGTCATTCTTTGCATCAGTGTTTCTTTCTTGAGACATTGAAAGACTGGAGGCACGGGGAGAGTCGAATGTGGCGAGGGAGGGTGTTCTGTAGATAGGGAGGGTGTTCTATAGATAGGGAGGGTGTTCTGTAGATAGGGAGGGTGTTCTATGGATAGGGAGGGTGTTCTATAGATAGGGAGGCAGCTCAGAAAAAGTCCTGAAGATGAGAGTATGAGTACCACTACCACTACCCAAATATTGTACCTATTTAATCAAAATTCACATCCAGCATTTGTGGTATCTTTGTATTATATTTATGATTTGTATTATATTCGTATGATTTGCTTTCTAGTAGATTTTTGTGGGAGTAAAACCAGAATGCTATTTTAGGAGAAATTTAATTGTGTTTACATAATATTCATAAAATCTAGAATTTAATTAAATCACCATCGAGTGTTTTTCTTGCAGAAGGAGTTTAGGAACATTCTGAGAACTCAAAACATGCAATACACGAGTAAAGAATAAATGCTAATGTTAAACCTAACCATAAATGAAGAAAACTATATAAACAAAAGCATATTCTATCCATTTGGAGATTTATTCTACACATCTTTTACATATTGTTTTCTCTAGGGGTGTTTTTAGTGTGCGCTCTCTGTATTTTTTATGTTTACGTTCCTCTTACTCATCTATAATTGAATTGTATTTTAGATGCATTTTGCCCCATTTCTTTCTCAGATTAGCTAAAACGCTGCCTGTGAATAACATTTTATAAATGTATTTTTTTCCCTAGTGTTTACTTTCTTTTCACCACAGTTTAATCTTTTAAAGGAACACTACCACTAACATAAGCTCTACTTAGATTATTTGTGCATTATAAACCACATTATAAAACACATGCTGCGGTTTTTATTGTTTGAATTAATTGTATATAAAAAGGAAAAATAAAGTTAGGTTTTTATCTCCTGTTTCCCATGATGCAACATTTACCAAAATCTTATGGCAAGTTTACTTTACAGCTGTGATGTAGGATAAAACGGTAGTGAAGAGGAGTGATTGTTTACACAAGGCTGCAGGGGCTCTATTATGTTGTCTAGGCTACCCGAGAGAAGAGATGGCGCTGAACAAGATCTGATAGTGGGCTTCCAACACTTTATTCTTCCCCCCTAGTGATGTCCTTTGTATACAGTCAGTTCCAGAAATATTGGGACATCGACACAATTCTAACATCTTTGGCTCTATACACCACCACAATGGAGTTGGAATGAAACAAACACAATGTGCTTTAACTGCAGACTGTCAGCTTTAATTTGAGGGTATGTACATCCAACTCAGGTGAACGGTGTAGTACTTACAGCAGTTTGCAGATGTGCATCCCACTTGTTAAGGGACCAAAGGTAATGGGACAATTGGCTTCTCAGCTGTTCCATGGCCAGGTGTGAGATATTCCCTCATTGGTCCAGAGTTCATTTCAAGTGTGCTATTTGCATTTGGAATCTGTTGCTGTCAACTCTCAAGATGAGATCCAAAGAGCTGTCACTATCAGTGAAGCAAGCAATCATTAGGCTGGAAACAAAACAAACCCATCAGAGAGATAGCAAGAACATTAGACGTGGCCAAAACAACTGTTTGAAACATTCTCAAAAAGAAGGAACGCACCGTGAGCTCAGCAACACCAAAAGACCCGGGAGACCACGGAAAACAACTGTGATGGACGACCGAAGAATTCTTTCCCTGGTGAAGAAAACACCCTTCACAACAGTTGGCCAGATCAAGAACACTCTCCAGGAGGTAGGTGTATGTGTGTCAAAGTCAACAATCAAGAGAAGACGTCACCAGAGTGAATACAGAGGGTTCACCACAAGATGTAAACCATTGGTGAGCCTCACAAACAGGAAGGCCAGATTAGAGTTTTCCAAACAACACCTAACAAAGCCTTCACAGTTCTGGAACAAGATCCTATGGACAGATGAGACCAAGATCAACTTGTACCAGAGTGATGGGAAGAGAAGAGTATGGAGAAGGAAAGGAACTGCTCATGATCCTAAGCACACCACCTCATCAGTGAAGCATGGTGGTGGTAGTGTCATGGAGTGGGCATGTATGGCTGCCAATGGAACTGGTTGACTTGTGTCGATGTCCCAATATTTCTGGACCTGACTGTACATCACACACACTGCAATCCTTTTTAGTCATACTCCATTCTGTATCCAATGCCCACAATGAGGACTAAGTGCTGTATAGATACTTGGGGGGGGCGGTTTACAGCACAAAATATCACACAATGGATGCGCCCAGTGATACATATAGAGGAAAATATTTTCTTAACTAAACAAACAAGAGAAAAACAAAGCACATGTAAGATATCAGCAACATCAAATATACACAATAAGGACATTTCATTTTTTGGCGGTAGTGGCCCTTTAAGATGTATTTAATATATGTACATTTGTTCACCAAGGTTTAAATACTGCTCAGATGGCACTAACAGTTGTACAATAATTTCTAAAATTCAGCATTTTCATCAGTTTAGTTAGTATAACAGAATTTCAGAATTCTCCTTTTTATGTTTCATTTATCCTAATTAACGTCTCGATTTAATTCTATCGGCAGATATTTAGAAAACAAATATTGGCAGGCTTTTCTTTTTTGTGCCTTTTACCTTGGAAGAAGCTGTGACTTTCACGTAGTAAAACATGCATAGGGTCATTTGCTCGTCTGTCTGTGCCACTGGGACTCAAATGCTTTCCTCCTCCAACTCCAATATATTTGTTAACCCATAAAGGCTAATGTCAGACGAACGCATTCTGAGCGCACTCTGCGTGCGTGCATAACGGATGGACGTACTGACGAAAGATATTCTAGACACCACATGGTCCGTTTTTGTTTTTTTTGACGGATGTAGAAAAAAAGGGAAATACGTTAAACAAAATTAATTGGAAAAGTGAAAAATAAATGGTAAAAGGATATAAAAAGCACTGAGGTGCGCACGTACTTCGTGTGTTGATCTCTATTGATCACAAATCAATGCTACGACAGACGTTAGACAGTGCGGAGACACGGACGTGATCACTGCGTTCGTCTGACGCTAGCTTTAGGTAGGTTCCTCTTAACATGGTGTGTGTGTGCATATGTGTATTTGTGTGAAGGCTCCTATTCTTTGCAGGGCTAGAGCCAAAATCAGTAATAGGGAGAATGCCTGGCATAATTAACCCTTCACTTCCAAGTGATGTTTCCAAAAAAGAACACAGTCAGGAACCAGCGGTTTTTTGGAAAATAATTTTATATTAATAATACAGTTGGAAACATTTGGAAATATTCCCATTGTATTCCTTACTGTATTAACTTATTTGGCAGGCAGATGTCACCATCTACTGGTCAAATGGAGTTACTGCAGTTCTTAGCTCTGTGCAGGATCAGCTGGGGAAACATAATTCAGATTCATTCCCATCTGGTTTTAGAAAGTGATATCACAATGTGCATGACGCCTGAGGTGCTAAAACTTTGGGGGCATGTTCTGGAGCCCAAATGCAAACAAAATCCATTTGCAACAAAAAATAAATAATTTGCAATGATACAGCACAGCTCCAGGTTGTGTTATCACAATCTCAGCCTGCTGTGGTTGCTGATCAACATGATCAAGGTAGTGAAGGGGTTAATAGAGGTAGACCTATAGGGTTGGTAGACCCAATTGACTATTGCTTAACCACTTGCCGCCCCAGGATGTGCTATTCCTTCCTGGCGGCGGGAGGGCGTTGAAGACGCATGGCGTACAAGTACGCCACGCTGTCTTCAGTGGGTCGCCTCAGCCGTCCACCTGAACTCAGGCCGTCCACCTGAAACCAATGACGCGCGCCGGCTGGGGGCGGGCTGTAATCTGCGACTTGCAACGGCACATGTGCAGAACCAATCCATCAACTGCCTTGTCCCAGAACTCTCACTGCTGTGAGCGTTCGGAGAGAGGATGATGTCAGTAGGCAGAGCATTCTGACATCATCGGTGACTGTCAGGGGGGGATATTCAAATCCTGTCTGCCTGGTGACATCTGTGTAGAAAAAAAGTACTCCTCCACGTCACAAAGTAATAATTTCAGAGCAGCATTAGAGGGAAGGGTGAAGGGTAAGCGGGGGGCACTCCCCATGGCTTGCCCACTTTAATAAGATGAAGTGGTCATGTTGTCTAGAGTGCACCTTTAACCACTTAGGGACCGCTGACGTAACATATACGTCCTGCCATGGATCTCCCTTAGAACTGTGTGCGTACATGGTACATCAGTGGGCTCCTAACCCTCCCTCCCGCTGATACTCACCTCCCTCGCCGGCTCCCACGGAGTGTCTGGCAGGGAGGAAGCCTGCCCCACTGCCCCACTGTTTCCTGGGGGCCGGCACATCCAATGACGCCATCACGCTGCGCGTTGACGACATCGGCAGGCACCAGTAGATAAAATTCAGGAAGGGGGGCTCCTTTGGAGCCCTCTATCTCCCCAACCATTAACCTTAGAGCGATGCAAGTTGCACCGCTGGAGTCTCCCCTTTTCATTAACCCGTTCGCTGCAGAATCGCCTTGATCATGGCCTTTCAAATGATACCAAACATGACCAGGTTTGGTTTAAAAATAAAATAATTAAAAAAATAAAAAAATAATAATAATAAAATAAATAAATAAATAAATTGTTTTTTTGTAAAAAAAAATAAAAAAATTGTCTGGGGGGGGGGTTTAGTTAAATAGGACCTAGGCTGTCATCTAAAAATAACAAGCATAAAACAGTCAGAATAAGCTCAGCGCACATAGGTGAACTGGCTCAGCAGTGAAGGGGTTAAAAAGCAAAAACATATAAAAATTGGGCCTTTCTAGTCTCGGGACAAAATTTTGAAACTATTTAGCTGGGGTCTTTTTGGAGTTTGTAGATTTTGGGGATTAAATTACGAAAAAGTGTGTTTTTACCATTTTTTCATCATATTTCATATTTTTTTTTATAGTAAATTATAGGATATGATGGAAATAATGGTATTTTTAGAAAGTCCATTTAATGGCGGGAAAAATTGTATATAATATGTGTGGGTTAACTAAACGAGTAAGAGTAAATTTGACCTAAACACTAACAGCGCAGAAATGTAAAAACAACAGCGGGCACTAAAGGACGGATTTGCGTAAAACCGCCTGGTCACTAAGGGGTTAAGCATATGTACATATATTCCTGTTACACAATTGCTTTTATGTACATAAGGAGCCAGCACTTGCTGTTTAACCCCTTCACTACCAATATCGAGATATCTCGGGCTTCAAAGGCACCATCTGGTGCCCCGATATCGAGATCTGCAGCCCAAAATCAAATGAAATTCGTTTGCTTTGAGCTGCAGAAGATGCCACAAAAGTATTAGTCCTGTGGACATAATGACCAAAGAGCTAAAACTGTAAAATCAGCTGCTCAAAGCTCTGAAATATCGGGCTTTCAGCAGCCGATGCAGGGAGAAATAGAAGAAAATAGACCAGACGCTCAAACCTCTAACTTAATTTGGCAGTAGATGGCGCCATCTACTGGCCAAAAATAGGTTATTTACAGTAAGACATACAATGGGTATAAACTCAAATATTTTTTATTTTAAAATTAATTAAGAATGATTTTACAAAAAAAAACCTGGTTTCTGACAATTTTATTTATTTATTTATTTATTTATTTATAAAGTATTTTACCAGGAAGAATACATTGAGATTTCTCTCGTCTTCAAGTACGTCCTGGGTTCAAGAACATTAAAATGTTACAGAAATACAAAGTAATACAATACAAGATATATAAAAAAAACACAAATATACAGATTAACAGAAAATAAATATGTAGGAAATAGTCATTATGTTACATGTTTACAGGTGCATTCTGTATATAGTCACTATGTTACATGTTTACAGGTGCATTCTGTATATAGTCACTATGTTACATGTTTACAGGTGCATTCTGTATATAGTCATTATGTTACATGTTTACAGGTGCATTCTGTATAAAGTCACTATGTTACATGTTTACAGGTACATTCTGTATATAGTCACTGTTACATGTTTACAGGTGCATTCTGTATATAGTCACTATGTTACATGTTTACAGGTGCATTCTGTATATAGTCACTATGTTACATGTTTACAGGTGCATTCTGTATATAGTCACTATGTTACATGTTTACAGGTGCATTCTGTATAAAGTCACTATGTTACATGTTTACAGGTGCATTCTGTATATAGTCACTATGTTACATGTTTACAGGTACATTCTGTATATAGTCACTGTTACATGTTTACAGGTGCATTCTGTATATAGTCACTATGTTACATGTTTACAGGTGCATTCCGTATTGAGGTATATTAATAGGGAGCTCTTGAGTGACTTAAGACTGGGGGAAGATTTGATGGTGTCTGGGAGGTTATTCTATAACTGTGGTGCTCTGTAGGAAAATGAGGACCGAGCCACTGTCTTTTTGTATTGTGGTATTCCAAGTAAGGTGCTGGTCCTGGATCGGAGGTTATAGGATGAGTCAACTGCTGGGGGAAGCAGCCTATTCAGGTAGGGTGGTAGCTTCCCAGAAAAGCTCTTAAACACCAGGTTGGAAAGGTGAAGGGTGCGTCTAGATTCCAGCGACGGCCAGTTTAGCTCTTTTAACATGTCACAATGTTTTATTGGAAAATAACTTGGTAGTAAAGGGGTTAAATAACAGTGCGCTGTGACCTTTAGTGTGCTTTTTAAAAAAAAATTCATGCATACAGCAAAAATGGTGTCGCACCTAATCCCTACAAGGGCGGCTGCAACAACCAGAAGTATCCAGCCCAGTACATGTATAAAACATAACAAGAAAAAAACAAAAGGGTGTTATCTGCGCTTATCCCTATAGCTCCATGAGAAACAAAACACAATCAGAGGTTTTGGCTTATTTGAATGGGCTTTTTTTCTGTATCTATGCATATTTTGTTGTATCTCCAGCCAGGTCATTTTTGCTGATGTCCCGTTGCGTTTTTTTGTTTTTAATCCCAAAGCGGAAATGTTTTTGGTGCGGGTATAAAACCCACCGTTTTGTCTCTTAGCTGAAAAGCAGCATGAGAGCATAAGGTTGCTTAGAAAAGTAGCTTTTGGTTATAACTAAGTTAGGACTCACCTACCAGAGGTGCCGTGACGTGGGAGGTGAGCTTACACTTTAATGGCCATTCAAATAAACCAAAACCTCTGATTGTGTTTTTGTTTCGCACCGAGCTATAGGGATAAGTGCAGATGACACCTTTTTTTTTCTTGTTATCTTTTTAAAATTTTGTCTGAAAAAGGACAAATCAATGGAGGTGAAAGGGATGGTCCCAGAAATACATCAAGATCTTCAGTTACTGGTACGCGAAGCCACACTGAAATGGTATAGTTGTGTACAGGTTCAAGTCCTAAAAAAAATAAGTGTGAGAACTCGCTAAGTCTCCTAATTCACAATTATCATCTTTCATGTAACACGAGCACATACTCAAAAATGTGATATTAATATATGTAAGTGTTTTTTAGTAAAAATATATGATAAATGGCCGCATTGTGAAGCAACTGATCAAACTGACACTCTCGTGTCTTAAGATATTTGAAATTAAACTGATCACATATTTTAACACCATAAAAGAAGGGCTCAATGAGGACTCTGGCTTTTTATCCCATTATCATAACGTTACATAGCAGTCAGAATCCTGGCTGATGTTTTGTTTCTTGTTTTTTTTGTGTGTGTCTTTTTCAGCCTTCACTGAATTGTGGGTTTTTTTCCTTCAAGTTGTCATGATCTTATCACTTGTTTTATGGGCCTAAAATTTCCCATTTTAGACTATACCATTTGACTCTCACTATTTATGTGCCCCTTAATGTCTTAATGTTCAATTCTAAGATACTGATTAGTATAGCGTCCAGACCCGAAGAAGAGAGGTTACACTCTCGAAAGCTTGTCTTTTAAATGTTATGCTAGTCCAATAAAAAATTTGTCACTACGTACTGCTATACTCGTGACTTTGGCATCTGGACTAACACGGCCTATCTAATCTACATAAAATATGCATGATTAAGGTCCGATAGGACCGAAACGTTGCAATTTTCTACTGCACTTCGTCAATAAAGATTTTCCTTTGGGTTTTATGGCTTATGTTGCACGCCTTGAATCATTTTGCTGTTATTTTGAGGCTGGGCGGACCTCATCGGCGTGTCACTAGGTCTTTCCACTGGCCAGAACGGGTCTCTCACTGATCAGGTATGCCACGCAGTTTGTGTTTTTGTAATCTACACTAACAAAAAATTATATATACTGTATATAGATTTCCATGACAACCCGCAACTCGGAGACTCAATATAAATTTTATAAATCTTTTATTAGTTCGACGTTTCAGCCCTTGCCGGGACTTTTATCAAGATACATAACATTGTTACATTATAAATATTGTGATTTAACACGGAAACATATGATTGGACACCTGAAAACAAGAATCAAAGTGTATGGGACCAATGGGAACTCCCTTCCCTCTGCTAAAATAGTGGAGTAGCTTCATTCCCAGGCACCCCTTTGACTTGACCCTTGACCCCTGGTTGTTTAAGGGTCATGTCAAAAGGGTTGTTTATCCTTCAAGGTTCTAGGCAGCTGACACAATGTATTATTTAGTTATTTTGTGCCGGTGATTTAGCTTTCCATTCCTTTTACCTTTGTGCATTGTGTTAGCTGTATATGGGTGTGTTAAGAATCTTTTTCCTCTTATTTTCCTGGGCCTTTTATACAACGTGCTTTAAGAGCATTCAATTGACTAACCGAAAGTTGAGGAAACAAGCTATAATCAAATTTAAGAACATCAAGCCATTTGTCCTAGAATTGTATATGTCTTGCTTTCAGTGCTTTCCGTGGGCATTCGAGGAGCTCAGCGTTATTATTACAGCACATAAAGGCTGCCGTGTGCTGACCTCAGAAGAATTATAGGCTGAGCTGACCTTGCTGGGAAGAAAACCTGCATCTGGAGCTCCACAAACCGAGGCTTTATCTTCCTGTATACATACGTGCCCCAATATAAGAACATCTTTAAAGGGATACTCTATTCAAAGCAAAGTCCCCTTGTTTTGCCCTTAATGAATTGGGCAGATGGTGCTGACAGCCTCTGCCCAATTATTTTACAATCTTTTCTTTTTGGGAGATTTTATTCATCCTTTGTCCCTCTCCTGATGTATCTGTCGACCGTCAGCTGTTATTTATCAGTGGCGTTCGGCAGTTTATCGGATGCGTTCGGCAGTTTATCAGCAGCGTACGGCAGTTTATCGGATGCGTTCGGCAGTTTATCAGCAGCGTACGGCAGTTTATCGGATGCGATCGGCAATTTATCGGATGCGTTTGGCGGGTTTATCGGCGGCAGCTGATCCATTCGGCACACTTCATAAAAAGGACTTTTCAAGGGTCCTGACTTTATGCTACAGGCACTTCCCGATGGGCAAATTATATGGTTTATAATTAGCAGAACGTTATAGAGCTGTTGGATTACTGGTATGATCCCAAGATACAGGAATATATGGCGAGCAGGCAGGTATAGAGTTACTGGAAACTGGATTATTAGACACATGAGGCAATAAGGCAGGAACGTGGGAAATTATGGAATCAGGCTGACAGCAGGGTGAGGGCTGGACACTTGGCAGACACAGGAACAAGGCTGGACTCTTTTTGGAGACTGGACGAGACAGGAGTCAGGCAGACAGCAGGATGACAGAGCCCTTGGCACACAGCAGGATGACAGAGCCCTTGGCACACAGCGGGAGTAAGGCAGGTTTGGCACACAGTGGGTGCAGTGTAAACTTGGCATACAAAAGGATCACAGGAGACAGGTCACGTGAAGGCAAGACCACAACAGCAGGTCATTGGATGGCAGTCCCACCACGGCAGGCCATTAGATGGCAGGCCCACCAGGAAAGTTGCTGGATGGCAGGCCCACCAGGCAAGTCGCTGGATGGCAGGACCACCAGGATAGTCGCTGGATGGCAAGCCCGCCAAGCAAGTCACTGGATGGCAGGCCCACCAGGGCAGGTCAATGGATGGCAGGCCCACCATGGCAGGTCGCTGGATGGCAGGACCACCAGGACAGGTCGCTGAATGGCAGGACCACCAGAGCAGGTTGCTGGGACATCACAGGACTGGTCCCTGGGAATGCAAAAATTCCATGAGATTTAGCAGGCTTGGCTTTGCGGCAGGTCACGGCAAATAAGGAACATCAGCACACAAGCTTCTGGGTGCACCACTAGTTTGAGAACAATGCAAAGGCACCAGTACACAGGGCCCACACCCTTAATTAGGGAGTCCTGGATCCTTTGCAAGACTGGGCTGCTGATAACTGTGCCCCCCCCCCCCGGAAGGCCAGGGTGGAAATGCTGGAATGCAGCTGCCCTGTTTGGAGAAAGCAACTCAGGACTCAATGTATGGCATAGCCAGCGCGGGTACGGGTTTTCTTAGGGTTCTTCTGTCTCATGGGGCTGGTTTCTGACAAGAGCAGAATTATTATGAAGCACTGCAGACACTGTTTGTACTGTACAAGGCTAGGGTCAGACGAACGCATTTTTCGCGTCGTCCGTGAAAAAGTGCGTTTGAACGAATGGACGCATTTTTTCACGGAATACGCGATAGTGGTCATACGATGCGCATTTTCGTCTGTAATTTTCTACGGATCATCAATAAAACACTTTTTGCGTCTGGACGTAATGTTGGCCGGACATTAGCAGCGTCTGACGTCTCCTAATCACGCACACACGCCGCTAGCAGACGCAGCGCACTCTGTACATCAGTACTAGCGGTATCACGTTCTCGAAAAAATGCATTTGTTTGCCGCTTGCGTTGCGCGGCCGCACTTTCGTGCGGCAGTACTTCGTATATTGCCCGTCATTGGCCGTCATTTGCTGCTACTACGGCCGTGATAAAGTGCGACTGCACGCGCGTTCGCACTGCGTTCGTCTGACCCCAGCCTTAATGATATAATAATATGGTATTACTGTGCCTTCTGTACATAGACATTATGCCCTCATGCAATATTTTGGAAGCTGCAGTACTAAGGACCCTCTACACCTCTTGTTTCCTTCTTATGTCTGTTAATATGTATTTTGTTCCCTTTGGTTATTGTAAAGCGCTGCGGAAACTGTTGGCGCCATATAAATGATGACAATAATAATAATAATACTAATAATCTTATTATAGCAGCACCAAAAGGTCAATGAAATGCCCTGATTTTCGGTGATTTCATTCGGCAGGTTTAATCAGGCGGATCCCATAGGTTTCAATGTAAAAAATATTTGTATTTTTATGGAATATTTATTAAACCGTTATTTCTTTTAATCTGCAGCAAAAAGTCTATTTATTGTTTTCAAAAAATTTTCGGCAACATTTTTCCGATTATTATTATTATTTTTTTTAAATAAAGTTTTTTCTTTTTTCTGTAACAGACTTTTTTTATTATTATTCATAGGACCTTATGTGCTAATTTCAGGCATTTTCGTCCAGTATTTTTCTTTCTTTGCAAACAGCCTTTAAGGCTAAAGGTCAGACTAACGCAGTATTAACTTGCGTTTATCCGCACTAAATCACGGCCGCGCTAGCAGCAAATGACGTCTGTGAAGGAACTGTTCCCTTCCGTCTGTCCTGGCTCTCCAGACACCCCTTCGTTGCGGTCAGCCCGGCTACTGGGAGCGCTGTCCTCAGTGCCTCGAGCAGCTTGACCTGCCTGCTTCTGTTCCTCTGCCCTGGAGCCGTTAGGAATGTCCAGAAGGCTGCTCTCTGCCTTCTGAGGGTGATAGTGTATAGTGTAGCGTCGCTGAAATAAAGACACCAGGCGCGGCTGTATGCTTTAAAACAGGAGTTCTCTGACTTTTTAATGAACCAAACGCCACCATTTATGCTGAAGTCCAACAGTCATAATTTGCATACCCATACTAATTACATTATGTCAGTTATTTACAATAAACATTCTTTGCATTCGCTAGCCTTCAGCTCACACAACATTTGTATATCCATTGTTCTAACACATCAGATTAAACACACACTATCAGAGATCCCTTGAATTAAACATGCAGCTAGATAATGGGAAAAGCCCTGGTGCATAAATTACACAGCAGTAAAGCTTGTTTACTGTATACACAAAAACACATTTACCTACAGGAATATAAGTATTTTTAAAACCAAAGCTATGCCATTTTACACTAAACTAAAACCAAACGATGTAAAATATATCTAAAATCACACGATATAAATGAACATAACAGTCTCTTGGGGTTTGAAGCATGGAGTGTTACATCAGCTCCATGACAACGTCCAATGCTGGGCAGCATACGAAGAACGGCCGCACGAAAGTCCGGCTGCGCAACGCAGGTGGCAAACGAATGCATTTTTTCGAGAACGTCAAACCGCTAGTACTGACGTACAGAGTGCGCTGCGTCCACTAGCGGCGTGTGTGCGTGATTAGGAGACGTCAGACGCTGCTAATGTCCAGCCAACATCACGTCCAGACGCAAAAAGGGTTTTATTGATGATCCGTACAAAATCATGGATGAAACTGCGCATCGTTTGACCGCTATCGCGTATTCCGTGAAAAGATACGTCCATTCGTTCAACGCACTTTTTCACGGACAACGCGAAAAATGCATTAGTCTGACCCTAGCCTAAAAGTTGCGGGGTCCTTTTTTTTTTTATATATATTCCGTTCGTCGGCTTTTTGGCTTTTTCCAGGGCTGGTTGACACTCTGTTCGGCAGTCCGTTGGATTTTTCCATATGCATTCTGATTTTTTTCGGCAGATCATTGGGTGCAGCGGTTTTGCGGCAGCTTTTCTCTGCACTTCGGGGACCCGGCGGTGAATGCTGAATCCACCACAGGGTCGGGGAATTTTATTCCCCGAAGTGCGGGGAACGAAAGATCACTGAAATTCCGGGAGGAATTTTATTCCGGGAGGATTTCAGTGCTCTTTGAATAAATAACCTCTTATATGTTTCAAATAAATGTTTTGCACTAATGTTATGTTTTGTTTATTTTCAAAAAAATTGTGAACTTAAAGTTTAGGCAAAAAAGGTAGATATTGCTTTTATACTTTAGTTTGAGGTAAACGCATCCTGGACGCCTGAAACACCACTGATAACCCTTAAAATCTAACATTTTCTTTATGGAGGTCACACAAGCACCCCGCTGCTCTTTGTACTTTTAACTCTGATAGTACGAACAGCTTTAACATCACTGTCCCACTTTCATTTCTCCCATTGGGACTGTCAGATGCGGAACAGCAGTGTTGCTCTAATGCAGTAATATACAGTATATTCTCCCTTTCTAACACATCTGCTCGCTTTTTGTATATGACTTAAATTTCGCCTAAAATAGCAGGCAGCCTTTGTTCAGCAGACAGCAGGTATCACTTCTGTTTAACAGAAAACACATTTTAATCCATGCTGACACTTTCAGGTTATACACAGGCCACTCCATCACACAGGGAAAGCTCAATGTGCTTTGGAACATTCATTCCTCTTTACAAAAAATATCCCCCCAATGCTCTAATGTTTAACTCTACCTGTAGCCCAAAAACCACATTCTGAAGTAACGATAGTCATTATTATCTCATTTAATGTAAACATTTATTGTACATTTATAAAACTGGGTTACAGACTACTGAACTCAGTCTGAGAACACAACATTACAACCTAAACAATGTTTAATTCTTAAAACCGGTGACTTTTTAATACAGGTTTATTGTATATAACAGTATACATGTGTCACAGTTACTTGGGTGCAAGGCCTACCTGCTGATGCCCGTACCGCTTCATTCTCAGTGCGCCAACACAAGTGCATCATTCCGATCGTGCACATTTAGGCGCACCCAGATGACACCGTCCAATCAGGAGGGGGTTAACACGATTTTAGACAGCCTGTCTGTCTCACATTGCCCTATCCTGGGTCTCCTTTGCCAGTTACCGCGCTCTATATTTCTGACTGATTTTCTGTGTTCGACCTTGGCTACGCTTACTCGATTGTTTGATGCTCTGTCTCCCTTTGACCTAGGCTACATGTTCTCAATTGTGTGATACTGTTTCCCTTTGTCCTAGGCTATGTTTACTCAGTTGTGTGATACTCTGTCTCCCTTTGACCTTGGCTATGTGTACTATTCAGTACTGTGACAGACCGCCTGGCACACCAACTGTGTGCCTCTGTCAAACTCTAGCTTTCTCCAAGCTGGAGCCTGACATCCAGGATTCTCAGCCCAAAACCTCCCTAAAATCACCAGGCACGACCAGTGGTTTAGAGTGAAAAGCAAGACTGACTCTTTATTTTAAAACATACAAACCCCTTCATGAATAAATCACAGATACTATCAACAGATCCAGTAACAGGACAATGGGAAAGTACATTCAAAACAATGGACACAGGCAACCTTATCTTAAACTTCCTGCTAGCTCTTGGGAGGAAGGGAAGGGGGGATGGGAGCAGAGCATGTGAAAACAAAGGAATATATTCTTACAGCGGTGGGTATACACTATACAGAGTGAGGATAGTAATAAAGAGGGAATGTACGCTATACAGAGAGAGGATAGCAATACAGAGGGAATGTACACTATTCAGAGAGAGGAATGTACACTATAGATACATGACACTATAATAAATGCATAAGGGAATAATACACAGACACAGTCAACATAAATCCTGGATTCCCTGGGCAATCCATTTGGCAAACCCCAGGCAGCACCTTGGCCCATAGTCAGTATGGCTAGCTCCCAGGCTCTTCCAACTACCCCAGAGGCAGCTGAGTCTGCCACAAGTAGGGATGAGCTGTTCGGTTCGATCTGTTCGGAGTTTGCATCGAACATCGGCCGTTCGAACGTTCACGAACTTCGAAGTTTTTGGGACGTTCGCCAAAAGTTCGAAAAAATAAATAAATTTTGAAAAAAGTATAAAAAATGCTTAAAAAATACTAAAAAATCTAGAAATAAAGAGACTCTTTACTGAAAAATATTATAAGCAACAGTTTATCAGATATTGAATTAAAACGGAAATATTTTTAACATTGAAGCCTATGGGACAAAACATTCTTGTTACTAAATCATCAGGCAGACACGGCCCTCTAATCAGGCACTGTAGAGGGCAGCCTGTAGGGGCCTCCCAAGGATCCCCTTGAGGAGCATGCGATGACAGAGCTGCGCCTGTGCGGACTATCCACCCGGGTGCATGTGGCATAGACAGGCAGCGCAGGGAGGGAGCCACTGCACCTGCAGCCACGGCAGACCCCCCCCCCCCACAACCAGGATCAAGGGAGCCCCCACTGACCACCAGGCTAAGGTAAGGCGACACATTTCTAAAAAAATAAAATCCAAGGACATTTTTAAATGTCCCCGGGAACATAAAATAAAACCTTTTTTTTTTCTCTACCTTGCTGAATGTACAGTCAGGTCCAGAAATATTGGGACATCGACACAATTCTAACATCTTTGGCTCT
This sequence comes from Leptobrachium leishanense, assembly GCA_009667805.1. Taxonomy (NCBI): domain Eukaryota; kingdom Metazoa; phylum Chordata; class Amphibia; order Anura; family Megophryidae; genus Leptobrachium; species Leptobrachium leishanense. Next base: position 20,898,042 of record CM019066.1, read on the forward strand.
ATACACCACCACAATGGAGTTGGAATGAAACAAACACAATGTGCTTTAACTGCAGACTGTCAGCTTTAATTTGAGGATATGTACATCCAACTCAGGTGAACGGTGTAGGACTTACAGCAGTTTGCAGATGTGCCTCCCACTTGTTAAGGGACCAAAAGTAATGGGACAATTGGCTTCTCAGCTGTTCCATGGCCAGGTGTGTGATATTCCTCATTACTCAATTACAATGTGCAGATAAAAGGCCCAGAGTTCATTTCAAGTGTGCTATTTGAATTTGGAATCTGTTGCTGTCAACTCTCAAGATGAGATCCAAAGAGCCTTCACTACCAGTGAAGCAAGCCATCATTAGGCTGAAGAAACCAAACAAACTCATCAGAGAGATAGCAAGAACATTAGGCATGGCTAAAACAACTGTTTGGAACATTCTCACAAAGAAGGAACGCACCGGTAAGCTCAGCAACACCAAAGACCCAGGAGACCACGGAAAACAACTGTGGTGGATGAATGAAGAATTCTTTCCCGGGTGAAGAAAACACTCTTCACAACAGTTGGCCAGATCAAGAACACTCTCCAGGAGGTAGGTGTATGTGTGTCAAAGTTAAAAATAAAGAGAAGACTTCACTAGAGTAAATACAGAGGGTTCACCACAAGATGTAAACCATTGGTGAGTCTCAAAAACAGGAAGACCAGATTAGAGTTTGCCAAACAACACCTAACAAAGCCTTCACAGTTCTGGAACAAGATTCTATGGACAGATGAGACCAAGATCAACTTGTACCAGAGTGATGGGAAGCGAAGAGTATGGAGAAGGAAAGGAACTGATCATGATCCTAAGCATACCACCTCATCAGTGAAGCATGGTGGTGGTAGGGTCATGGCGTGGGCATGTATGGCTGCCCATAGAACTGGTTCTCTTGTATTTATTGATGATGCGACTTCTGACAAAAGCAGCAGAATGAATTCTGAAGTGTTTCGGGCAATATTATCTGCTCACATTCAGCCAAATGCTGCAGAACTCATTGGACGGCGCTTCACAGTGCAGATGGACAATGACTCAAAGCATACTGAAAAAGCAACCAAAGAATTTTTGAAGGGACAGAAGTGGAATGTTATGCAATGGCCAAGTCAATCACCTGACCTGAATCCCATTGAGCATGCATTTCACTTGCTGAAGACAAAACTGAAGGGAAAATGCCCCGAGAACAAGCAGGAACTGAAGACAGTTGCAGTAGAGGCCTGGCAGAGCATCACCAGGGATGAAAGCCAGCATCTGGTGATGTCTATGCTTTCCAGACTTCAGGCTGTGATTGACCACAAAGGATTTGCAACCAAGTATTAAGAAGGGAAAGTTTGATTTATGATTATTATTCTGTCCCATTACCTTTGGTCCCTTAACAAGTGGGAGGCACATCTGCAAACTGCTGTAAGTCCTACACCGTTCACCTGAGTTGGATGTACATACCCTCAAATTAAAGCTGACAGTCTGCAGTTAAAGCACATTGTGTTTGTTTCATTCCAACTCCATTGTGGTGGTGTATAGAGCCAAAGATGTTAGAATTGTGTTGATGTCCCAATATTTCTGGACCTGACTGTATTTAATTATATATATTAGATACATTCAGCCAGGTAGAGGGGGGTGGCATGTGGGCTGCGCGGGGTCTCAGGCAGTGGTTTTTTTTTTTATGTCTATATTTTTATCAAATATATAGGGGAAGGTAAGGGCAGGTATGATATCTATATATATATATATATAGATATATATATAGATAAGATATATATCTATATATATTTTTACAAATATATATATCGAGACTTGTATAACACACACATTTTGGCAACTAATTGCCCCCCCCCATTTGGTTGAGCCCTCCAGATATGATATATATATTCTCTGCTCTGTCGGGTTCAACATTTCTTCTGGAGGGATCAGCGAAATGGGGGGGGGGCATTTAGTTGAGATTGTCCACATGCCACCCCCCCCCATGTGCGTATGTGTATATATGGTTTGAGGTCTGTGGGTGGGTGTATATATATATCTGCGTGTTGATATATACGTATATATAGGTCTGCGTGTTGATATATACGTATATGTCTGTGTATGGTATCAAAGCATCCCTACTCTATACACAGCGCTCCGTGTCCCTATAATATATATGATCAGGGGTTACCTTTTTTTTATATTTTTATACTATTCCTATTAAATTAACATTAATTTTTTTGTATTTTATTCAGTAGACACTTTTTTTTGCCTATATAACATGTGCTTTGTGAAAATAAAACCGTTTTGTGTGTACATTTTTATTTAGTTAGTGGATTCCTGACCAGTGCGGTGAGAAGCAAACGTAATGTAGTGTAGACACGCTGCGAGGCGAAGCGGAGTGAAGTCAAGCCTGCAAAATGTTTGCTTCTCTTCGCTTTGCTACGCTGTGCGTCGCTACACGCTCAGTGTGTCTCAGCCTTTATTCCCGCATCGCTAGCTTACCGAATCAGTTTGTATACTTGTTACTGACCCTGCTTGTTCTGAGGACCCGATCTGTTGCCGACTTTGCCTGCCATTTGACTATTCTCTCTGTGTATTCCCTGCCTGTTCTGTTTGCTTCCTGTTGCTACTGGTGTGTGCCAAATTCTCACCATATACAGTAGCGCAGTACAAGTGCCTAAACATTTCTGACCTGGTTTTGTTATAGCTGCTGATGTAACTGAATAGATCGGGGATCTCTTCTGCATTACCAAAACCTCCACCACTGCACACTTCCACAATACCACAGAGGGGTTGCGGTGTGACGGCATTGTTGCCGACACTAAAGGCCCAATTTTAAAGCACCTATTGTTACTTTCATCCAAAGCCTACATAAGTTTCACCATAAGTTAGCCAAAAAATCACTAAACTTGTACTGTGTGTCCTAAAATGTCTCCTCTTTTCATACAGACTGCCACCCCAAGCAGTTGTTTATGAATAGATTAAAGGAAAACCATTTACCGTCATTTGAAATGTCATTTTTTTGTTTTTAAATGTTTCTATACATCCTACAAATCCGCCACTTCACGGGCAGGTTATGGGGACCTCCTAGGCACGATATTTGAAGGAATTTTTCGTTTTTATTCTTAACCTTTATTTCATGAAAACTCACGGTTCCTTTAAAAACTTTTTTTAACTTTTTTTCCTTGTTTCCTGTCCCCCAGGGCACTACCCGGACCCCCATACACCTTTTATGGCAAATATCTTGCATATATGCCCTCTTGGAGGGCACTCTAAAATTCCCAACTTTCGAGTCCCATTGACTTGCATTGAGTTCGGTTCGTGTTCGCGTTCGAACTCTTGAAACTGTTCGAATGCGAACTGAACACGGGGGTGTTCGGCTCATCCCTATTCACAAGTACTATTTTAATTTGGCTTGTTCGTTCACCTTTGCCCTCTATTATTGTGCCTTTTTCCCCCTTTTATTTATTTATTTATATCAGTCCACACTAAGGACCGGAGGCCCGGATTACTTGTGTGTTTCCATCCACTGCATGTTAGGCCTCTCCTCCGTTGCCATCAGGACCGGATTAACATAGGGGCTGATGGAGCAGCAGCTCCAGGCCCATGCCCCAGAATAGGCCCAGTTAAAGGATAACTATGTCTGCATTTATGGGCATTTGGACCCCTATATCTCCAAATCCATAGCAGCTACAGGGTCATGTGAGGTATCACTGGAAGGCCATAGCATGCTTTTCCCAATGATCCCAAACATGACCAGGTTTTATGTAACAATAAAAATAAAATAATAAGGGCCATATTACAAGGTTGGTGCTAACTTAACCAGAGCTGTTGTAAACTTAACAGCTCCATAGGCTATAATGGCTCTGGTAAGTTTACAACAGCTCTGGTTAAGTTAGCACCAACTATGTAATACTGACCTAAATATTTATTTATTTTTTATTTCTAACACAGCAATATGTTTCACTTCTCAATTATAAAGGGAATAATGATGCTACACTAACTCACCATCTCAAGTGTGGAGGTGATGGCACAACCCGCTATTATGAATTGTTACATCAAAAACCTAAACCGCCACACTGCAGCGAAGAGCAGTGGGTTGGACATTAGAACCCTGTGCTTCTAATCTTTACACCACACAAGGTCAAGGGCAGGGCCAGATTAACATGGGGCAGATGGAGCAGCAGCTCCAGGCCCATGCCTCAGAATAGGCCCAGAGAAAGGATAAATATGTCTGCATTTGGACCCCTGTATCTCCACTTCCATAAAAGCTACAGAGTCAAGTGAGGTATCACTGTAAAGGCCAGAGCATGGCCTTTCCAATGATAACAAATATGTCCAGGTTTTAAGTAAGGAAAATAAAGTAATAAATATTTACTTTTTCTTTTTCTTTCCAACAGTAATATTTTTCACTTTTCAATTATAAAGTAAACGATGATGCTGCACTAACTAACCATCACATTTCTCATGTCACCAACAAGTGTGGAGGTGATGGTACAATCCATTGTTACGTCAAAAACCTAAACCGGGGCACTGCGGCAAAAAGCACTGCGGGGAACTTTGGACCCCTGCGTCTCTAATCTTTACACCTCACAAGGTCAGGTGATGTGTCATTGGACAGGTCAGACTGACCTTTGCATTGATACCAAACTTGACCATGTAAAATCTAGATGAAAATTATTTTTTTTTTATTTATTTATTTTTAGTTCCAAAGGGATGGCATTGTCCGTTTGTCACGTTTAAAATGAGCAATACCACTGCCATTACTCACCTTCTCATTTCTCATGCTGGGAGCAAGGTCAGTGTTTTATACATACAGGGTTATCCAAAGAGATCCGAATTGCTTGAGAAAGGTAATCGAACTCTGAAAATCAGTGTTCAGTTACCTTTCCTGGCCATTCGGCTATCCAGAGAGCAGGCAATTCGCCAAATCCTGCACGAATTGCCTGCACATACAGTGCCTGTTCAGTGCCTATTCGAGGGCAGTGAAATCCCCATGAAAAAGCACTGCTTCGGCTATTCAGAGAACACAAACCAGCAGTGAAAGGTTCCCCTAATGCCCTGTCATTCGGTGGTTTAATTTGGCAGGTTAATTCAGGAGAATCCCATAGGCTTCAATGTTAAAAACCATTCATTATAAAATTCTGCAGCAAAAAGTCTCTTTATTAATCGATTCTTTAGGATCCTTTTTTTTTTCTTTTTAAAAAGTCAGATTTTTTTTTTTTTAAGTTTACTTATTTTTTCTGTAACAGCCCTTTTTATTATCATTCCCTGGACCTCATATGTAAATTTCAGACATTTTCGCTCAGTAGTTTCTTTGCAAACAGCGTTTCATTTTCACAGATTCATACAAACGGTTTTGCTAATTTATTCACTGCCTCGTCTGCGGTGTCAGCTGCTTCGGCTGCTTCCGCTGTGTGCGATCGGCTCCTGCTCGGGCTTTTTCTGTGGTTTTCGCAGGTTAATCCAGATGTTTTTGCGGGTTTTCGGCGTGCATTCGGTGGGTTTTCTGGTTAGTTTTCGTCAGGTTTGCTGCAGATTTACCCTGCAATTGGGGAACCCTGTGGTGTTTGCTATACACCGCAGCGTCACCGAAATGGGATCGGCAAAAGGAACCGAATTGAAGAGAACGAAAAGTCACCGAACGTGCGGTGACTTTTCGAATCTCTTTGAATAACCCTGATAGTCATATTATTCTAAAAAAAAACATGTTCCAAAACACAAGGTAAATATTTCATTTTTTTCTTAATTTTTTGGTTAAAATTGTATATTTTCTCTGAAAAATGCAGTAACAGGTTCCCATTTCACATTTTGTTAACAAGAATTCCCTTTAGAATATATAACCACAAAGGTTTGGATGATAAAATGGGAAAAAGAAATTTACTCTCTTTACGGTAAATGATTGAAATCTGAATGAAAAATTCACACAGTAGCTGCCTCGTTAGATATACTCGTATCTGCACTATTAAATAACCAAAAATCTGTTTTAATTTCATAAAATTACAAAAAAGCCACCAAAATATTCAGCTCCAGGCCCATAGAGATCTTAATCCGGGTCTGGTCAAGGGAGGTGTCATTGGAAAGGTCAGAGTCTGGCATCTGCAATGATATCGAACATGACCATGTAAAAGAAGAAAAAAATATTTTTATTTGTTTGTTTCAGAGCAATGGCATTGTCCATTTCTCAGGTATAAAATGAGCAATACCACCGCCATTACTCACCTTCTCATTTCCCACGCCGGGAGCCATGTCACTGGTTTATACATAGTCATATTATTCCTAAAGCACCATCCTCCAAAACACAAGGGAAATACTTAATTTGTTTCTTTTTTTTTGGTTAAAATTGTATGATGGGGGCGTGGCTGGCTCTGCAAGGGAGAAGACGTGTCTGGAGGGAGCTCTGCCGGATTCACCTGATACCGGGGGTTTTCGGCTGGAGCCCCTGGTTGAATCACCCATTATTGAGTTCCCTGCATGGCTGGCCATAACGGGATTGCTCCAGGGCCGTTTTTGTCCCTCCCCAATCGGAGCACAGCTGAGTTTTAGCCCGGCAGACCTGTTGCCTGTCGGCCATCTTGAGGCCTATTCATCTGTCTCCGCACACGCTTTGCCCCACTTGCTTCCCCTGAGGAGAGTCGGACCGGGTGCTTGGTGGCTGCGGACTGAGGGGATGGAGGGCCCCCATCTACTGGCCGCAGTTGCGGTACCCCTGGAGATGAGGTTGAGGGAGCGGGCAGAGTGGTGCAGTCTGGAGCAGACCCCCCCCACCAGTGGCATGGAGGCTGCGTTTGCGGCCCTCGAGGCCTGCTTGGCGCAGCTGTGGGAGGAGGAAGAGAGCCCCATCACTCAAGGCTCATGGAGGCGCCTGATGGCTGCGGTGAGGACTGGCCGGGCGACCGCAGATTTTATTAAGGAGGTAACGGAGGTTAATGTCCCTGCTGCTTATGGAGAGAGAGCTGACGACCCATGCGCAGGTAACGATCCAATGTATGTGGCACCAGGAGATGGGATGGAGACTGCGGAGCTGCCTGTTGATGACCCCCGGGAACGCTCAGAGATAGAAGACGAGCACCCCCCCGAGGATGATGTGGACTGTGCGGCTGGCGCTGGAGGCCTGGATAGGAAGCCATATGTGGATCCCTTACCTATGGGGGAATTTTGGGCTCCGTGCAGTGGTGTTGTTCCAGATGCCCACAGAGTCGGTGCTGTGGCGGGAGTTGCCGGCTTGGAGAAGATGACCCTGTCTGGTTTGCCGCTGGCGGAGGCATCTGGCCTGCGGCCTGAGAAGGTGTGCGTCGAAACCTTACAGGGGCGGCCGTATTCCCACGGTGACTGGACTGCAGATGTCTGCTGCGCTGGCTTCTGGCTTGACACGGGCTGAGGTGGCTACTGTGTTTCTCTCTCAGGTCTGCTTCGGGCTGCTGTGACCCCCAACGGGCTGTTTTCTCCCATTCCCTTTCTCTCCACACTATTTTATGCGACACCTCTTCGCTCCGAGGACATTTATTTCTATGTTTTATCTGAGAACTTTTTGTCTCTTCTTGCTGTTGTAACCCACTTGACGACTTTTGCTTGTTTTTCTTTTTTTTGTTGGTTTTTTTTAGCGCTTTTTGAGGACTTTGATTTTTGTTCTCTTTTTGATGTCTTTTTTCTTTTCTGCTGAGACCCCCCATTCGGGCATGATCCCTTCCCCTCCCCCCTGTCATTTTATGTGCTGCTCGCTGACTACTTTGTTATTACTGCGTTGAGATTGAAACTTTGTTGGAGACACCCCCCCCTTATTATATGTGTATTTTATGTCTATTTGGCTCTGCGAGGCCAATTGTGCTGGTCAGTTTGTGACCTTTTGCTTGCAAAATAAAAACCTTAAATTAAAAAAAAATTAAAAAATTGTATATTTTCTCATAAAAATGCAGTAACAGGTTCCCATTTCAATTTTTTTAACAAGAAATCCCTATAGAATATATAATCACAAAGGTTTAATGATAAAATGTGAATAAATCATTTTAGGCTAGGGTCAGACTAACGCATTTTTCACGTTGTCCGTGAAAATGTGCGTTCGAAGAATGGACGTATTTTTTCACGGAATACGCAATAGCGGTCATACGATGCGCAGTTTCATCCGTGATTTTGTACGGATCATCAATAAAACACTTCTTGCATCTGGACGTTATGTTGGCCGGACATTAGCAGCGTCTGACGTCTCCAATTCACGCACACACGCCGCTAGCGGACGCAGCGCACTCTGTACGTCAGTACTAGTGGTTTAACGTTCTCGAAAAAATGCGTTCATTTTCCACTTGCGTTGCGCAGCCGGACTTTTGTGCGACCGTACTTCGTATATTGGCCATCATTGCCTGGCACTTGCTGCTAGTGCGGCCGTGATTAAGTGCGCCAGAACGCGCGTTCGCACTGCCTCAGTCTGACCCTAGCCTTACACGCTGTAAATGATTGAAATCTGAAATTTCCTCACAGTATCTGCCTGGTTACATAAACCCGTATCTGCACAATTAACCACTTGGCTGCTATGGACGCGCTCAGCGCGTCCAGCCAAGTGGTTCTCCTGTGCTACGGACGCACTCAGCGCGTCCGAGCACAGGAGGCAGCAATCCGCCGAATTCCAGCGGATTGCTGCGCCCCCCCGGTGCGGGCTGACATCTTGGATGTCAGCCCAGCACTCGGGAGCCCGGCGGGGACATTAGATGTCATCGCGGCGACGCGATGACATCTAATTCAGGCGCCCCCCCCGCATGTGCGGAGGAGGCGCCTGAAAGGGAGGGGGGGGAGGTCCTTCGGACCTCTCTCCCTCCCGATCGCCGGGGAGCAGGGGGTTAATACAGGCACCGCTTGGAAGGGCACAGCCTGCCCTTCCAAACGGTGGTTCTCATTAACCCCTGGGGAGCCGGATCACGAATCGGCGCTGAAAAGCGCCGGTTCGTGATCCTTTCCCGGAGCTGGCCGACATCTTGGATGTCGGCCAAGCCTCTGGGAACTCCCCCTGAGGACTGGCATCATCGTGCATAGCACGATGACGCCAGTCCTGGAGTTAACCCCTAGCTGCCACCAACGGTGGAGATAGGGGGTTCCAATGAACCCCCTATCTCCCGATCCGTGGTAGCTAGGGGTTAAAGTTTGGTACTGTTGGATCGGCCAGAGCATGGCCGTTTCAACGATACCAAATACGACTGTGAAAAAAGTTTTTTTTTAAAAATAAAAATTAAAAATAAAAAAATATTTTAAAAAAAATAATAAAAAAAAAAAATAAACAAGTTTTTTTTTTTTTTTGGTTTGTTAATGCAGCAATATTGTTCCCATTTCAATTATAATGTGAACAATGATGCTGCACTAACGATTTTTGTATGCGGTGCGTTTGTTAAAAATCGCGTAATTTTCCCCAAAAAAAAATGTAACGAGACCCCATCTCTAATTTTTTTAACAAGCGCACCCCATACAAAATATAACCGCAATTGCTCGCATGTTAAAATGTGAAAAAAAAACACTTTACACATTGTAAATTATTGAAAATTCATATTTTTATTGCATTTTTTGTTATAATATACAGACAGGTCATGACGTATACATATAATAATGACATATTATGAATCTGCCGAGTCTGACGGAAAGAACGATATATAATATGTCTGGGTCATATAATAAAATAAGCCTTCAAAACGCATTTAAACATGATGAGCAAAACCGGGAAAAATGACCTCAGCACAGAGGCGGGAAAAGCCTCAGCAGCGAAAGGGTTAAATAACCTAACATATGTTTTCATTTAATTAAATTCCAAAAAGAGCCCACCAAAATCTTCAACTCCAGCCCATAGAGATCTTAATCCGACCCTGGTTGCCATCATTGTGAAGCTCAGCCACATTATGGACTGGTTCCGGACTTAGCGTAAAGGGTTCTTGGTTTTACGTTTAGGTTTCTCAAGTGACCTACCCAAACCTTTACAACATGTAGGATTTAAAAAGTTATCTTATATTTGGATTTTCATTAAGATATAATCTTTATATTAAACAGCAGAAGAATGTGGAGATAGATGGTCTCAAGTAGGAAATTTTCTTGTTAAATTGCAGAGTCGCTCTTCTCATGCAGTCATCAACCCTCAGAATAAAGGGGATAAATGGCAAACATAGTGTGATTCGTTTTAACTCATCTGAGCCCCCCAGAATAATGTGCAAAGGTTCAACTCACATGTAAAGGTGTCATAGATCAGACACTAGATATGCTGCACCACCGATATTTTTAGGAGATATCGGACTCCTCTTTTCCACCTCCACTTGACAATGTTCCTCCAGGGAAAAATAAGGTTGCAGGATCTTTGGTAAAGGTATTAAAAAATTATTTATTTCTTAAAACAATTTAAAACAAATGATAAAAAACGCTGATACGCGTTTCGCAATAAAATCGCTTCCTCAGTCGGCAGAAAATGAATTCATTTTGATTTGATTCATTTTCTGCCGACTGAGGAAGCGATTTTATCGCGAAACGCGTATCGGCGTTTTTTATCATTTGTTTAAAATTGTTTTAAGAAATAAATAATTTTTTTAATACCTTCACCAAAGATCCTGCAACTTATTTTTCCCTGGAGGAACATTGTCAAGTGGAGGTGGAAAAGGGGAGTCCGATATCTCCTAAAAATATCGGTGGTGCAGCATATCTAGTGTCTGATCTATGACACCTTTACATGTGAGTTGAACCTTTGCACATTATTCTGGGGGGCTCAGATGAGTTAAAACGAATCACACTATGTTTGCCATTTATCCCCTTTATTCTGAGGGTTGATGACTGCATGAGAAGAGCGACTCTGCAATTTAACAAGAAAATTTCCTACTTGAGACCATCTATCTCCACATTCTTCTGCTGTTTACTATTTGGTGGTTGGAGGTGAACCATCTGTGTGTGATTATCTTGCTGCTGACTGTTGAACTGCGACTTAAATGTGTTATGGACTTTTATGGTATATGATGTACTAGCTGCATTGTTCAGTTTTATCCATTGGGGGCGCCAGATACTTATTTTTTTCTTCATAATCTTTATATGATTCTCGAGAATTTCGTTGCAATTCCAACACCTTAAAATATCTATTTACAAGCCAAAAAATATGAACTACTTTTATTGTATTTATACCTATAGGAGTGGCAAACCAGACTATTGCTGAACTCCTTAATTTTACAGAAAACCACTCCCAGGAACTGGTGATTTTTTTTTTTATGAAACCACATTTATTACTGTCGCATTAAATATCTTTGGGAAAATCCCCAGTGTATGTTTCACCGTAATTTCTCTATTTGACAGTAGGGATGACCTGTTCGGTTCGATCGGTTCGGAGTTCGATTCGAACATCGCATGTTCGCGAACTACGAACATTTCCGTGTGTTCGCCGCATGTTTGCCCACAATGCACCACAATGGACCACAATGCACCTTTCCACTGGCCTGAAAGTTGTAATTGGCTACAGCCTTGCACCTGACTACAGGTCAGGTGCAAGACAGGTTCAAGACTATGCCAATCACGGCTCAGCGTCCTGATTGGGCAAATTTTGCCCAATCATGGGCTCACAGAGCTAAGTCCCGCAGCACACTATATAAGGCTTCACACAGCGCTTCAGCACGTGTTTGAGAGGAGATTTGAGAGGAGATTTTTCTTGTGTTAGTGTGTGTTCTCACTGCCAGTCTGCCACCAGCTACTGGAGGGGGTCTCATTTCTACAAAATATCTGGGAATTGTTCTAATCTGTGTGTTCTCACTCCCAGCAACTATTTTGGGGGTCAGTAATTTCCACAAAATATTTGGGAATTGTTAATCCGTGTGTTCTCACTGGCTGCCAGCAAGTATTTTGGGGGGTCAGTAATTTCTACAAAATATTTGGGAATTGTTCTAATCCGTGTGTTCTAACTGACACCAAGTATTTTGGGGGTCAGTCATTTATACAAAATATCTGGGAATTGTTGTAATCTTTGTGTTCTCACTGCCACCCAGTATTTTGGGGGGCCAGTAAATTCTACAAAATATTTGGGAATTGTTCTAATCCGTGTGTTCTAACTGACACCAAGTATTTTGGGGGGTCAGTAATTTCTACAAAATCTTTGGGAATTGTTCTAATCTGTGTGTTCTCACTGACACCAAGTATTTTGGGGGGGTCAGTAATTTCTACAAAATCTTTGGGAATTGTTCTAATCTGTGTGTTCTCACTGACACCAAGTATTTTGGGGGTCAGTAATTTCTACAAAATATTTGGGAATTATTATAATCCGTGTGTTCTCACTGGCTGCCACCAAGTATTTTGGGGGGTCAGTAATTTCTACAAAATATTTGGGAATTGTTATAATCCGTTTGTTCTCACTGACACCAAGTATTTTTGGGGTCAGTAATTTCTACAAAATATTTGGGAATTGTTCTAATCCATGTGTTCTCACTGGCTGACACCAAGTATTTTGGGGGGGTCAGTAATTTCTACAAATTATTTGGGAATTGAGGTAATCTGTGTCTTGTCACTGCCACCCATCAGGGGGTCTCACTGATTTATAGGAGGTTTCTGGGAATTGTACTCTGTGTCTTGTCACTGGCTGCCAGCTATCAGGGTGTCTCACTTAGTTATACCAGAGTTCTGGAAATCTTTAATCTTTATACCAGAGTTGAATCAGAGTTCTGCATATCTCCAATTTTTATAACAGAGTTGAATCAGAGTTCTGTACATATTTAATCTATATATCACTCACCATGTCAGAAAGACCAAAAAGGACAGGCAGACGCTCCCAGGCACAGATAAGAGGGCAAGCAGCCTCTGTGTCGGGAGGTGGTGCCTCTGGTCTTCATGGACGTGGTGCATCCTCTGCAGGGGCACGCTTGTCCTTTCTAACTGGCGCTGGCTGTCTTAAGCAGCAGCAACATTCAGAGGATTTGGTGGATTGGCTAACCAGGCCATCCTCATCCTCCGAGTCCTCTGCCAGCCAGGCTTGTAGTGCTTTACAGTCCACCTCAGCTGCCAAAGCATCTAATGCAGCCTCCATGTCCACAGCTACTCCTGCCGTAGCCTCACTATCACACATGGAGGAGTCAGCTGAATTGTTTAACTACAATGACAGTGACATGCTGCTTGAGGATGCGCAGCAACTATAGTTCTCTGATTCAATCTCTGAGGTTGAGGAAGGGAATATAATGAACCTAGAGGAAGGGGGTGCCAATGACACACAAATAACTGGCACTCATGTTGCCCCAGCAGCTGCAGCATACTGCCAAGTTGGCTCCAGTGACGAGGAGATAGGGGGTGATGACAATGATGATGAGGTCACTGACTCCACCTGGGTGCCTGATCGAACAGAGGAGTCAAGTGAGGAGGAGGCACAACAAACACGAGGCACAATGTCCTCTATGACCAACCATAGCACTAGCCAGTCCAAGGCATCAGATGTCAGAGCTGCTCAGGTGCAGAGCGCTGTTGTCTCAAAGCACACATCCAGGAACTCTGCTGTCTGGGAGTTCTTTAAGAAATGTGCAGCAGACCCCACCGTTGCTATTTGTAATCTATGTCAGATGAGGCTCAAGCGTGGGAAAGACACCGGACGCTTGGGTACCACGTGCTTGAGGCGACATATGACCACCTGCCACACATCCCGTTGGCACAAAATTTTGCGTAGGTCCTCCTCACCTATCTCTACCCCCACTATATGTCCTGCCATGTCATTGACTCCAACCTCCACTGACAGGGATGATGCTACAGTAATGGATGTACCAGGTCCTTCCTCACAATGTGACAGCATCCCATCAGCTGAATATTTACGCAGTCAGATTACGTTGCCCCAGCTGCTGCAGCGTAAGAAAAAATATAGTCCCAACCATCCCCAAGCACAGCGTCTAAATGCCAGTTTAGCAAAATTACTCGCATTACAGCTGCTGCCTTTCCAGCTGGTGGCTCTGCTCCCTTCCGTGAATTTGCTGAATGTGCTGTACCACAGTGGCATGTTCCAAAATGCCATTATTTTTCACGGCAGGCCATTCCAGCACTATACCAGGACGTGGAAGACAATGTTATCGAGTCATTGGAAAAGGCAGTCAGCAGTAAGGTGCATGTGACTTTAGACACGTGGTCCAGCAAGCATGGACAGGGCTGTTACATTTCCTTCACGGCACACTGGGTAACTCTGATTGCAGCTGGGAGGGATCCAAGACGGGGCTCTGTGCTGGAGCTTGTTCATCCACCACGCCTCCAGAAAGCTGCTTGTATGAGGTCTGTCTGCTCCACCAACACCACCTCTTCCTCCTCCTCCTCCTCCTTCTCTGTCTCTGGCGAAGTGGCAGTTAAACCGAGTTTAAGTGGCAGGGGCTACGCAATGGCTCAAGCAAAAAGATGCCATACTGTGCTTGAGCTGGTTTGTTTAGGGGACAAGAGCCACACCGGGCCAGAAATTCTGTCAGCTCTGCAGGGGCAGGTGCAGAGATGGTTAACACCATGCCAGCTTGAGCTGGGAATGGTCGTCTGTGATAATGGCAGCAACCTTCTCTCCGCCCTATGCCTGGGTAAGTTGATGCATGTACCATGCCTAGCACACGTCCTAAATCTGGTGGTATAGCGTTTCCTAACCAGGTACCCAGGGCTGGCAAAGCTTCTCAGCCAGGCCAGAAAAGTCTGCAGCCACTTCAGACGGTCATTCCCAGCAAGTGTTCGCCTGGCAGAAATTCAAAGAGAATTCCACCTTCCCACAAACCGTCTGATCTGTGACATGCCCACCAGGTGGAACTCGACATTAGCAATGCTGCAGCATCTGCACAAGCAGCAGAGGGCCATCAACGAGTACCTGTGTGAGTATGGCACAAGGACAGGTTCAGGTCAACTTGTTCCCCCCCGCAGTGGCTGATGAGCAAGGATGCATGCACTGTACTGTCACCATTTGAGGAGGCAATGAGGATGGTGAGCAGGGACAGTGCATGCATCAGTGACACAATTCCTTTAGTGTTCCTGCTGGAGCACACTCTGCAGGGAATTAAAGATGTGTCACTAGAGGCAGAGCAGCGGGAGGAAGAGGAGGCCTTCCCTAGCTCTCAAGGCCCCAGTCTTTCTGCAGACAGCATTCCTGTGGGTCCTCAGATCAGACAGGAGGAGGATGAGGAGGAGGAGGAATTCAGTTCGACAGGTTTCAATGTAAAAAACAAAATACTGTTTTTAATTTAAAAAAAATTATTCAACCATTTATTCTTCTTATTAAAAAAGTCATTTATTTTTTAGGTATTTTTCTGGATTTTTTTTGGCACAATTTTTGATTTGCATTTTTTTTAATGGAGTTATTTTTAATTCTGTAACAGGCTTTTTCTCAAATTTTTTTATTTGCATGCATTTTTATTGTTTTAAACGCCTTTTCAGAAATTGCCATTTTCTTGTCTTTTTTTTACCCACAGTTTGGCATATCGTCGGCTGCCTTCAGCAGCGTTCAGCGTATCGTTAGCTGCGTTCGGCGTATCGTCAGCTGCGTTCAGCGTATCGTTGGCATGTTCGGCGTATCGTCGGCATGTTCGGCGTATCGTCGGTAGTGATCGCCGTATCGTCAGCTGCATCCGGCGTATCGTCGGCTGTGTTCGGTGGCATTTGCACGAGTACAAGTACTCGTGGAAATGCCCAGTATCGGCACAGATACTGCTACTAGTATCGGCATCGGTGCATCCCTAGATTTTACAGCCAATATATACTGTATGGATACTTTAAAATGGTTTTCCATAAAAGGGCTTAAGCAAATTAACTGAATTTGCCAAATTGCACTTGCTTGCATAACAGGATGCCTGCTGAGTGAGGAGTCAGCAGTGACACAAGCAATTCTGCTAAAACAGCCCAGTTACACTTTTTGACAGGAAATATGAGTTTTGTGGAGGGAGCCCTAACTGTTTGTCTGAGGGTAAACAACACTTTCGCCTACTGTTTGTCACATAATTATTCATGTTGCGTTCACATGGACAATGACTAAAAATGAAGAAGAAAATCCAAGCGATTAATAAAATGTAAAAAAGTCTTGAAATGTTGAAAAAGTTGAGCCAAGAAACAAATCTGCAATTATCTAAAGTATCCTGCATCACTTAGCAGAATATTAATTAAGCGTCGGCAGATATTGATTATGCATGAGTTTGCGGCGTGTGCATATTCAGAAGCGCACTACAGGGAATTGGAATAATTTTAGACTTCTCTCCTATATCATTCTTTCAAAAAAATAGTAATCTCTGTATTGTTGTATTGCTTGGTTAAAAACAAGAAAGGAATGTCTAGCAGGTTGATGCTTGTTTTAAAACTAGTGTCTCTGCTAAATGATCATGCATGTGTTTCAGAAGATAATCTCATAATGATCACTACATATAACCATGAGCAGGAGATCCGATCATTTGATACAAAAGTCCATTTCTGTCTGGCCATCAAGGGACACCATCTAGATACTAGAACCTTTCATCCCAAAAAAAATTCTGCAAAGGATAATCAAATTAACTCAATAATTAAAGCACATTATTTTAATATTTTAACTATCTTAGAATAACAATCTACAGATGGAATTGGCACTTAAAGGGCCACTACCACCAAAAAATGAAATGTCCTTATTGCGTTTATTTTATTTTGCTGATATCTTACATGTGCTTTGTTTTTCTCTTGTATGTTTAGTTAATAAATTATTTTACTCTATATGTGTCACTGGGTGTATCCATTGTGTGATATTTTGTGTAGTAAACTGCCCCCCCCAGTATCTTTACATCACTTGCTCCTCAATGTGTGACTTTGGCCATAGAATGGAGTCAATGGGTCGATTACGGACTCACATCATTGTATTGTGTGGGATGTATTCAAAGGACATCACCAGGTTGTAGTCTTTTGACATCTAATGAGCTGCCAGCTCTTATCTCAGTTAGTCTAGAGAACAATAGCCTTATCTAAACATTTCCTCCTCCACCTCATTAACTGTTAAATAATGTAGTTTAAATAAACAAGAGTCACAAAGCAAAGCTTTTGGTAAATGTTGCATCATGGGAAAAATACACAAAATGGAAAAAAAAAGAGATCAAAGCCTTACTTTATTTTTCCTTTTTACATGCAAGTACAGTACTTCAAAAAGAAAAACCCAGCAGCTTCTGTTTTATAAGGTGGTTTTATCTGTAATACACAAATTACATCTAGTTACAGTTTATATATAAGTGGCAGCGTCCCTTTAACTATTGCTACCGTATATGTATCCCATGATTCAATTAAGCTATGATAAAAACTAGTTTCAGCAATAATCACGTTAGTGAATGGATAATGGGATGAATAAAACCCTTTGACGATGCCTCTTTGAGAGTAATGGGGAATATAAATTAACCCCTTCATCACTGGGATCGTGTTCCAACACTAATCATCAGTAGGGATGAGCCAAACACCCCTGTGTTCGGTTCGCATTCGAACTTGAACAATTTCAAAAGTTTGAGTTCGAACGCGAAAATGAACCGAACTCAATGCAAGTCAATGGGACTCAAAATTTCGATTTTTAGAGTGCCCTCCAAGAGGGCATATATGCAAGATATTTGCCATAAAAGGTATATGGGGTCCGGGTAGTGCCCTGGGGACAGGAAACAAGGACAAAAAGTTTTAAAAAAAAACATTTTTAAAGGAACAGTTTTCCATGAAATAAGGGTTAAAAATAAAAATGAAAAATTCCTTCAAATATCATGCCTAGGAGGTCCCCATAACCTGCCCGTGAAGTGGCGGATTTCTAGGATGTATAGAAACATTTAAAAACAAAATAATGACGTTTTAAATGACGGTAAACGGTTTTCCTTTAATCTATTCATAAACAACTGCTTGGGGCGGCAGTCTGTATTAAAAAAGGAGACATTTTAGGACACGCAGAACAAATTTAGTGATTTTGTGGCTAAATTATGGTGAAACTAATGCAGGCTTTGGATGAAAGTAACAATAGGTGCTTTAAAATTGGGCCATTAGTGTCGGCAACAGTGCCGTCACACCGTAACCCCTATGTGATATTGTGGAAGAGTGCAGGGTTGGGCCCTACTGTCCAAAAAATTTAAATGATATGAATCTGGTAATATAGGCGTCAGTGTCAGTGCAGCCAAATATTGTGCCTTTGGTGGCAGCAAGTGCCTTCACACCATAACCCTTTTGTGGTATTGTGGAAGAGTGCAGGGTTGGACCCTGCAGTTCAAAAAATTAAAATGATATAAATCTGGTAATGGAGTCAGTGCACCCAAATATTTTGCCTTTGGTGGCAGCAAGTGCCTTCACACCGGTACCCCTTTGTGGTATTGTGTAGGAGTTCAGTGGTGGAGGTTTTATGAATGCAGAAGAAATCTCCGATCTATTCCGTTACGTCAGCATCAGGGGATTGATAGCTGCTGATCCAGGACTGATTCATTTTTATAAATGTCAGCCAGTTTACAGAGTCGGTGGACAGACTCATTCTTTTGTCTGTGACAAAACCTCCAGCGGCACTGAACGTCCTTTCAGAAAGCACGCTGGATGAAGGGCAACCTAGTAGCTGCATAGCATATTGGCTAAGTTCTGGCCAGTGATCCAATCTCAACACCCAGTAAACCAGTGGATCATCTGCTGGAAAGGTATCCAGGTCTGCCCTTGCCCCTAGATAGTCCTTCACCATATGGTGAAGACACTGGCAATGGGTGGTGCCTACATTTGACATCCCTGGGTGTCGTGGACTAAAATTTTTTTAAAAAGGCATCAGTCAAGTGGCCCCCTTCACCGCTCTTCCTCTGATAAACAGCAGCCTCAGAAGCACCTGTGTCATCAGTTGATAACCTACCAGTGTCTGGAAAGGTGCTACACAAGTGTCGCTTTAGAGAGTCCTCAAGTTGTTTCATCCTGTGCTCCTTCTGTGAGGGCAGGATGAGCTCTGCAACCTTACCCTGGTATCGTGGATCAAGAAGGCTTGCCAACCAGCAATTTGCGAGTATTTGGCAAACTGACAGCTTTCTGAATAGCCAGACTGCCACAAAATTGCGCCGTACAGTGAAATTAAACATTCGGTGCAATTTGGTGGCAAGTTCGGCTCTTATTGAATAACATTTAAAACTAGGGATGAGTCGAACACTCCCTGAGTTTGGTTCGGAGCCGAACCTGAACTTTCCAAATGTTCGGATCCGAACCCGAACACGAACTCAATGCAAGTCAATGGGGCTGAAAATTCGGTTTTTAGAGTGCCCTCCAAGAGGGCATATATGCTAGATATTTGCCATAGAAGGTGTATGGGGGTCCGGGTAGTGCCCTGGGGGACAGGAAACAAGGACAAAGAGTTAAAAAAACCCGTTTTTAACCCTTTCGCTGCTGAGGCGTTTCACGCCTCTGTGCTGAGGTCATTTTTACCGGTTGTGATCATCATGTTTAAATGCATTTTGAAGGCTTATTTTAGTATATGACCCAGACATATTATATATCGTTCTTTCCGTCAGACTCGGCAGATTCATAATATGTCATTATTATATGTATACATCATGACCTGTCTGTATATTATAACAAAAAATGCAATAAAATATGAATTTTCAATAATTTACAACGTGTAAAGTGTTTTCTTTTCACATTTTAACATGCGAGCAATTGCGGTTATATTTTGTATGGGGTGCGCTTGTTAAAAAAATTAGAGATGGGGTCTTGTTACATTTTTTTTGGGGGAAATTACGCGATTTTTAACAAACGCACCGCATACAAAAATCGTTAGTGCAGCATCATTGTTCACATTATAATTGAAATGGGAACAATATTGCTGCATTAACAAACCAAAAAAAAAAAAAAACTTGTTTATTTTTTTTTTATAACTTTTTTTAAAACATTTTTTTTTTTATTTTTTATTTTATTTTTTTTAAAAAAACTTTTTCACAGTGGTGTTTGGTATCGTTGGAACGGCCATGCTCTGGCCGATCCAACAGTACCAAACATTACCCCTTAGCTGCCACGGATCGGGAGATAGGGGATTCATTGGAATCCCCTATCTCCACCGTTGGTGGCAGCTAGGGGTTAACTCCAGGACTGGCGTCATCGTGCTATGCACGATGACGCCAGTCCTCAGGGGGAGTTCCCAGAGGCTTGGCCGACATCCAAGATGTCGGCCAGCTCCGTGAAAGGATCACGAACCGGCGCTTTTCAGCGCCGATTCGTGATCCGGCTCCCCAGGGGTTAATGAGAGCCACCGTTTGGAAGGGCAGGCTGTGCCCTTCCAAGCGGTGCCTGTATTAACCCCCTGCTCCCCAAGTTTATTGTGATTCACATGAAATATTACAGTTCAATGTAGCTACTATATTGTAGCCCAATTAAGGTTGAAAAAATAGTTAGTCATGTCACTTCTTTCAGATAGTCATTACATATAAGGAAGAAAATAAAGTTATACAGTTATACGGTGGTAGTTATCGGGTCCGTGTGGCAACCGATTCATGGTAGGTTTCAGGGTGTACGGTGGTAGTTATCGGATCCGTGTGGCAACCGGTTCACGTTAGGTTTCAGGGTGTCGCAGTAGCAAGTATTAGATTAAGAACCCGGGGTCTGTGCGCATCGACTCATTCTCGGCAGACATGTCACTAGCCAGTAGTACCATTTTAATGCATTTTCAGCGGCCCTCCCCTTGGCATAGGCCAACCTTTCCTCAGAGGCGCAGATAAATTCCACCTCGTGGAGCCAGAGCGTGAGTGGAGGGGGTTCGGCGCGCTTCCAGTACTGAAGTATCGTCAGCCTTGCCGCCTGTAACAGGCGGACAGCCACCGATTTCCTAAATACCTCTGGGATCATGTCAGTGTGGCTCAATAAATAAAATTCCGGGGAGAAGGGGGGTTGAGGTTCCATAACCTCACTAACCTGGGCATGAATAGTGTGCCAAAAGTGTTGCAGTTTCGGGCAGGACCACCAAATATGTAGTGGATTGGCGGCAGGAGCTTTGCAACGCCAGCAGGATGCGCCATCCCCTCCCGGCATGTGTCTAAGTGTGTTGGGTGTCCTGTGCCATCTATTTAGTAGTTTGTAATTAGCTTCCTGGACCCTAGTGGACATCGAGCTAGTGTGGGCCAACGAGCAAATCGACCTCCATTGGTGATCCTCAAATTGTATGCCTAATTCCCTCTCCCATCCGGTACGGGCCGCGGACGGACAAGCAACATTGGACTGTATGAGCTCGTACATCGCTGAGAGGCAATGGGAGGGTAACCTGCCCCGTTCCACTATCGTCTCGAACTGTGTGAGTGTCCTCGTGTATGAGTCAAGCGTGGAAAGCGAGCGTAGTCGTTGAATCAATCTGTGGTGGTGGAACCTAGTCAGAAAGGCATCTGGGTGGGGCGGTGTCTGTCTTAACCCCCTGCTCCCCGGCGATCGGGAGGGAGAGAGGTCCGAAGGACCTCCCCCCCTCCCTTTCAGGCGCCTGCTCCGCACATGCGGGGGGGCGCCTGAATTAGATGTCATCGCGTAGCCGCGATGACATCTAATGTCCCCGCCGGGCTCCCGAGTGCTGGGCTGACATCCAAGATGTCAGCCCGCACCGGGGGGGCGCAGCAATCCTCCGGAATCAGGCGGATTGCTGCCTCCAGTGCTCGGACGCGCTGAGCGCGTCCGTAGCACAGGAGAACCACTTGGCTGGACGTGCTGAGCGCATCCATAGCAGTCAAGTGGTTAAAGGGACAGTGAGTTTTCCATGAAATAAGGGTTAAAAATAAAAACGAAAAATTCCTTCAAATATCGTGCCTAGGAGGTCCCCATAACCTGCCCGTGAAGTGGCGGATTTCTAGGATGTATAGAAATATGTAAATACCAAAAAATGACATTTCAAATGACGGTAAATGCTTTTCCTATTTATCTATCCATAAACAACTGCTTGGGGCGGCAGTCTGTATGAAAAGAGGAGACATTTTCGGATACGCAGAAAAAGTTTACTGATTTTTTGGCGGTGAAAAGCAGAAGAATGACTGGAGAATGGAAAATTCTAGACCAAATAGCCGATTTGGAAAGTGAGAAAAATGGGAGAATTTTTCTGGTTCGGCTATTTTGACCTAGAATTTTCTCTTCAGTCATTCTCCTGAGTTTCACCTTTCTCTGAATAACCCTGTCAGGGTTATTCAGAGAGCGGTGAAGAGCAGGAGAATGACTGGAGAATGGAAAATTCTAGGTCAAAATAGCCAAACCAGAAAAATTCTCCCATTTAGGCTAGGGTCAGACTAGCGAATTTTTAACGTGCGTTTAGGTGCACTTAATCACGGCCGCACTAGCAGCAAATGACGGGCAATGACGGCCAATATACGAAGTACGGTCGCATGAAAGTCCGGCTGCCCAACACAAGTGGAAAGTGAACGCATTTTTTCCAGAACGCGGAACCGCTAGTACGGACGTACAGAGTGCGCTGCGTCCACTAGCGGCGTGTGTGCGTGATTTGGAGACGTCAGACCCTGCTTATGTCCGGCCAACATAACGTCCAGACACCCAAAGTTTCCTGGTTTGGATCCGTATAAAATCACGCACAAAAATGCGCATCGTATGACCGTTTTCGCGCATTCCGTGAAAAAATACGGCAATGCGTTCGGACGCACTTTCCGTCACTGTGAAAAATGCGTTAGTCTGACCCTAGCCTTATCTCACTTTCCAAATCGGCTATTTGGTCCAGATTGTTCTCTTTTCCTGCCATTCTCCTGGTTTTCACCTTTCTCTGAACAACCCTGAGAGAGAGGTGAAAGCCAGGAGAACTGGCAGGAGAAGAGAACAATCTAGACCAAATAGCCAATCAAGAAAGTGAGTTAAATGGGAGAATTTTTCTGGTTTGGCTATTTTGACCTAGAATTTTCACTTCTCCAGTTATTCTCCTGCTTTTCACCGCTCTCTGAATAACCCTGTGAATGTTTAATCCCGAGGTGAAAAATAACATTGCTTTAGATGTTATTTTGAATTTTTTTCAAACACCAGTTAACCACTTGGCTGCTATGGATGCGCTCAGTGCGTCCAGCCAAATGGTTCTCCTGTGCTATGGACGCGCTGAGCATCCTCCGCATGTGCGGAGGAAGCGCCTGAAAGGGAGGGGGGGAGGTCCTTCGGGGGGACAGCCTGCCCTTCCAAACGGTGGCTGTGATTAATCCCTGGGGAGCCGGATCACGAATCGGCGCTGAAAAGCGCCGGATCGTGATCCTCTCCTGGAGCTCCCCCTGGAACTCCAGGAACTCCCCCTGAGGACTGGCGTCATCGTGCATAGCACGATGACGCCAGTCCTGGAGTTAACCCCTAGCTGCCACCAATGGTGGAGATAGGGGGTTCCAATGAACCCCTATCTCCCGATCCGTGGCAGCTAGGGGTTAATGTTTGATATCGTTTGATCGGCCAAGGCATGGCCTTTCCAAGGATACCAAACATGAGCATGAAAAATATTTTTTTTAAAAATAAAAAATAAATATTTTAATAAATAATGTTTTGTTAATGCAGCAATATTGTTCCCATTTCAATTATAATGTGAACAATAATGCTGCACTAACGATTTTTGTATGCGGTGCGTTTGTTAAAAAAAGTGAAATTTTCCCCAAAAAAAATGTAACGAGACCCCATTTCAAATTTTTTTAACAAGTGCACCCCATACAAAATATAACCGCAAACGATCGCATGTTAAAATGTGAAAAAAAACACTTTACACATAATAAATTATTGAAAATTCTAATTTTATTGCATTTTTTGTTATAATATACAGACACGACATAACGTATACATATAATAATGACATATTATGAATCTGCCAAGTCTGCCGGAAAGAACGATATATAATATGTCTGGGTCATATATCAAAATATGGCTACAAAACGCGGTTAAACATGATGAGCGAAAGCGGTAAAAAGGACCTCAGCACAGAGGTGTGAAAAGCCTCAGCAGTGAAAGGGTTAAATGCAGTATATTAAGATGTTTTAGGAGGGAAATTAATTCTCAAATCTCAATCAGAAGCAGACACCACCCCACCCCCTCAGTATGGTGTACAATGTATCAAATTGATTACCAGACTAAAAACACCTGGTGTTATGCCCGTTTGTGAACAGAGGTCATTTAGAGTTGATAATCTTTCACGTACACATTAGTTTTTAATTCAATATCTAATAAAACGTTGCTTATAATATTCTGCAGTAAAGAGTCTCTTTATTTCTAGATTTTTTTAGTATTTTTTTAAGCATTTTCTATACTTTTTTCAAAATTTCTTTTTTTTTCGAACTCGAACCGAACACACCCAAAAAGTTCGAAATTCGTGAACTTTCGAACTGCCAAAGTTTGGGTCGAACTCCGAACCGTCCGAACCCGAACAGCTCATCCCTATTTAAAACATGTTCTATGTGTTCAAACCATTCTAGCGCACCGGCTGTAATGTCTTATGTGCTGCATCTTTAGGGGCACAATCTGGAGCTAACATGCAAAAAATTTTTTGCAATAAATGATGAAGACTACATCAAGTTTACTCGAACGGGCAGATCCTGCTGCTGCGGCAGGCAAGTTATGCGTCCCCCTTCGCAACGACTAACAAAAGAACCAAAATGCCAATTGTGTTTCAGTTCTTTCATAATTTGTTAAAACATTTTTCGGGGGGTGTGGTTTGGACGCAAGGAAAGATGGCCGCTTGATTCTGCAGCTCTGCACCCGGGCGCACCAAATAAGCATTTTCGAATGTCCGCACGGCGTCCCGGGGGACAAAAAAACAAGCCGCTGCCTCCTTGAGTCACCCTCATACCCCGGCGCTGACCGGGAGCTCCCCGATGCGACACTATCTCCGCGGGTCACAGGCTGTTCCCTCACAAGACCGCAAAACCAAGATGGCGGCAGCCGGGGACCGCATGGCTGAATCGGAGGATGATCTGCAAGATAGTCAGACTTCCTCTCTGAGCTACATACCCACTGCGGAGGTAAGGGAGACCCTGCGCCATCTACCCACTAAAAGGGACCTGGAATCTCTGTTCTCACGCATGGAGGCAAAATTTGATGCAAAATTCGCTGAATTGGGGCTGATGTGCGGCAACTGGGAGGCATAGTACAAGATTTGGAAGAGGATAGAGACGCTTCCATGGCCCACCTTGACAGATTGCAGACCCAACTAAACGAACAGTCCCAATATGTTACTGACCTACGCCGCTCAGTAGACGACTTAGATAACAGAGGGCGCCGCAACAATGTTCGAATTAGAGGTGTCCCTGAACCGGAAGACACGGAAGATATACCCCTCACTCTACGAACTTTATTTAATGCGCTCCTCGACCGTCCACCTGATACGCCAATATTGCTTGATAGAGCACATAGAGCGCTGCGCCCATGGGGAGCCCCATCAACACCCCCAAGAGATATCATCTGCGCATACATCATTTCCCGCTCAAGGAAGAGATCATGCAAGCGGCCAGAAAGAAACTATCAATCACACATGATGGACACGCGGTTGAAGTCTACCAAGACCTCTCCAGATTCACTTTGCAAGCCCGGAGACACCTTAAGCCGATCACGGATGTCCTCAGAGCTCGAGACATTAGATACAGGTGGGGCTACCCTTTTGCTCTTACTGTACGCAGGGATAATCAGCTCATGACTATCATGGAACCTGGAGACGTGCCTGAATTTATTCGCGCCTTGGACCTACCGCAGGTGGAAGTTGCAAATTGGCATGGAGGTGACTTCCTGGATTTCCCCCCTCCCAAGCCCCAAAGGCAAAAGTGGCAAGCAGTCCGTGGACAGAAACACCGCCATCCCCTCAGGGATGAGGCAACAAACCCAGGACTCCACTCGACCTTTGGCCCGACGAGGCAGGACCCTTAAGAGGTCCCCCCCCTCTTTTTTCCTATTTCCCCTTCTATTTTGTTGGCTAAAGTGACCGGCTGGTCCATCTCGACACCTCCATCCTGAGGACGGAGGCCCAAAGCCCTTGGGACCATCTACATTTCTCTTTTTATTGCAATAAGCTACTGGACGACGGGACGAGTCCTGAGGTTATGTCCGACTGCTGAAAACGACACTCGAAGGTTACGCTTACTTTATATTTGCCCGGGTGCGGCAGAATTAGGAGGCTGATAACCTACTTTAACTGTAGTGCTTTATTTCGTTCATTTTACACTTACTAAGGTTTCCATGTTAAGTATTTTACTTGTGTTCTACACCATCCCCCCTGCAGTGTTTGAATTTATCCAGTATGCCTGGAACGGCTGTTCCTTATTCTCATCTTGCTGGCTTGGCCCCATATGGGTCTGTACCCTATTCGGGTACCCACACCGATCTTTGCTATGTGTTTTGCACTGTAAGGTGCGGTTTATGATTTTACTTCTGTCTGTATTTTTGTTTTTATTATTGTATGTCTATTTGGGTCAATGCAACCTGTACATCTTGTTCATGTCAGAACCGCTCGTGTTGAGCCCGCGCAGGGGAGTGCATTCTCTCCAACACTGCTATTTTTTTAGGGACACACTTTTAGATTATGGCTAAGATACGACTTATATCCCTGAATGTCAGGGGACTGAACCACCCAGCTAAACGGCGGATCGCTATGGCTGATCTTCGTAAACAAAAATGCGATTTTGCCTTCTTACAAGAAACTCACTTTCGGTCAGATAGTGCTCCAACTTTGCGCTCAAATTACTTTACCCAGGGCTTCTATAGTAACTTTGAGGCGTCAAAATCTAGAGGGGTGGCCGTCCTGGTGGCCTCATACATTCCTTTCACATGCACCTCCCAGATTGAAGACCCACAGGGCCGTTTCATCTTTATAAAGGGGCATATTGGGTCTAGAATGGTCACGCTGGCAAATATATACCTCCCCAACACTCATCAGTGCACTGCGCTCAGTAGAATTTTGAATAAACTCGCTAAGTTTGCTGAAGGCCTTCTATTATGTGGAGGAGATTTCAACATCTCCCCGGACTCCCCGAAGGAAGCTGCCCCTTCCCCGGGCACGCCACAACCATCTAAACGACGTAGATTCCACCAACTATTGCAGACGTTTCAATTAGTAGATTGTTGGAGAGCGATGCACCCCGCTGGGCGCGATTACACATTTTATTCGCATGCTGCACGAGTTTACTCCCGTCTGGACCTTTTCCTCATGTCTCACCATACACTTCATTTAATTCGCACAGCGTCCATAGGGAGTATTACTTGGTCAGACCACGCCCCAGTGTTGTTGGACCTCGATGTTCCCGACCTACCCCCTAGACATTACCAATGGCGTCTTAACGAATCCCTACTAAAGGACGTGGTTCACCGGGAGTATCTCTCAGATGCCATTACCCAATATTTTGATGAGAATGATAATGGGGAAGTCTCTGATCCCATACTGTGGGAGGCGCATAAGAGTGTACTCCGGGGTCAGTTGATCCAACTGGGGGCCCGATGTAAAAGGGACAGGGGAGACAAGATTCAATCCTTGCTCGCAGATATACAGACTTTTGAGACTCTTCATAAGGCCACTCCATCCGCTGAACACTACTCCTCCTTATCCTCCCTCCGATCAGAATTGAGGCAATTGCTCCAACACCATGCTTGTAGGTCGCTCTTCCTTACTAAACGCTCTTATTACCTTCACGGTAATAAATGTGGCAAACTTTTGGCGAGAACCCTACGCCAGAAGTACCAGTCTACCTACATCCCCAAACTTAGACGCTCTGACGGCTCCATCACACATCTCAATGACGAAATTTTAGCTGAGTTCCATACCTACTATCACTCTATATATAATCTTAGGGACTCACCCCCTCCAGCTAAGCTTATGGCTGATTACTTGGCTAAAGCCCTGGATGTCACTATCTCCCCAGAACAGGCTGAGGCGCTAGACGTCCCCTTCACATCTGAGGAACTGGCGGAAGCACTTAAAGCTACCCCGACAGGGAAAAGCCCGGGCCCAGATGGCTTTTCTATTGGGTACTATCGGACCTTTCTGAAGACATTGGGCCCTTACCTTCTCCACTCCTTTAACGCGATTGGCGAAGAGACTAGTTTCCCCACAGAAGCTCTCCGAGCTACAATCTCGCTTATACCGAAACCTGGTAAAGACCCTTTATTATGTTCTAACTACCGCCCCATCTCTCTAATAAATAATGACATAAAGCTTATGGCAAAGATGCTGGCCCGGAGACTTAACCCCATACTCCCCTCTATGATCCATCCCGACCAAGTGGGATTTGTTCCTCTTAGAGGCGCTCGGGACAACACTCTGAGAGCCATAAATCTTCTCCACATATCCCGGGTCAACTCTACCCCTATGCTCTTTCTCTCGGTCGACGCCGAAAAGGCGTTCGACCGAGTAGATTGGTCATTTTTAATAACGGTTCTAGCAAAACTGGGTTTGGGGCCTCGCTGGCTAGCCTGGGTATCAGCACTCTACAGTAATCCGACAGCCCTCCTCCGAGTAAATGGCACTCTCTCCAGCCCCATATCGGTCCGGAACGGGACGCGTCAGGGATGTCCACTCTCCCCGATACTGTTTATCATTACGCTAGAACCTTTTCTGCAGAGTTTGCGGGACAATGAGTGCATTCAAGGATACAATGCCCCCCTCCATGAATATAAAGTATCTGCTTTTGCGGACGACGTGTTATTGACGATCATAGATCCCCTACAATCCCTCCCTGCGTTTCTGTAGGAAGTCCGTTTATATGCCGCGGTCTCCAATTTTAAGATTAACGCTACTAAGTGCGAGGCACTTGGAGTGGACATCCCCGACGCCACTCGCATTCAGGTCAGATCCCTCTTCCCCTTCTCATGGCAATCAGAAGCTATCACATATTTAGGCCTCCGACTTCCCTCTGACCTTACTTTATTATACACTCTTAACTATGAACCTCTCTTACATAGGGTACGGAGCGACTTACAGGCATGGGACAAGCCCCACTTCTCTTGGTTTGGAAGGATTAATATAATAAAGATGTCCGTACTACCTAAGTTCCTCTACTTATTCCAGACTCTCCCTATTCATGTTGCCCCTTCTTTCTTCAACACACTGCGCAGTCTATTTGGAAAGTTCATATGGGCTGACAAACGTCCCAGGTTGGCCTTTCACTTATTGACCCGCCCTAAACACCGGGGAGCATTGAGTGCACCTCACATGGAATACTACAATGTGGCCGCACTGCTCCTTCGTCTGTCAGACTGGTCTATGTCCCCTCCCCATAAACTGTGGGTCCCCCTCGAACAAAAATTCCTTCAAGTCCCCATTGTCTCAGCACCCTGGCAAACGGCCTCACACACCACTATATGCCCGACGTCCCACCCGACGATATCTCCGACTCTAAGGTTATGGCGCCGCTATCGCCATAGACTGGACCTATCCCTGCTCCCCTCCCCCCTTTCTCCCGTAACCAGCAACCCTGACTTCCTGCCTGGCCGCCAACCCTCATTCCTAGACATCGACTATGACGGCCCATATTTAAAGATGCCGAGGGCACACTTCTACCCCTAGAGAAATTGGTGCCACAACGGATATCGTCCCCCATGGATGCATATCGCTATCTCCAACTCAAACACTTCTGGTCCAGCCTGACAGCACACCAACCATACAGACCTACTTTATCCCCCTTTGAACACCTCTGTACTCAAGATCCCCCTCCACCACATCTCCTTTCATTAATATATGCCCTTTTGCTGGCCGCGGAATACCCAGACCTACCCTCTTACACTACTAAGTGGGAAACTGAGACACCCCCTCCTTTGACCGAGCGTGCATGGTTAGATGCCTTCCATATCACTTTCCATTCCTCTAGAGACCTGAAAGTTCAAGAGATGAATTACAAATTGCTCTCACGATGGTACCTCACACCTAATAGATTGGCGTTGATGCACCCAGGAGTGTCCCCGGACTGTTGGAGGTGTGGGCTATCGAAGGGAACGTTCATTCATATCTGGTGGACCTGCCCGTTTATAGTACCCTACTGGGAGGTGGTGTTCACCTACGTTAAGGAAATCACCTCTTTGGTGGTCCCATTCACACCACAAGCTGCTCTCCTCCATGTGGTCCCCCTATCCCCGAATAGATATATCAAGTCTCTAGTGATTCACTTGTTTAACTCAGCAAAATCTCTGATACCCAGACACTGGAGATCGCAATCGCCACCGTCGATTTTTGAATGGATAGACCAGGTCACCAGCGTTAGGGAAATGGAAGAACTCCACCTCTCACTGGAGAACAAATACGATATTTACTTTAAAACGTGGTACTGGTGGTCTGACTTTGTTATGAAGCACCGTAAAGATAACCCGGAAGCCCTAGCTAGGTCCCTTGAACGGCGAACTATACCCCCCTATATTCCCTTTATAGATCGACCTGGCTGACTGCTATTGTGATTCTGGACATGCAGATGAGCAAGACGCTCCAATGTGAGCATATAGATCTCACGACCCAATTGTTTGTTTTTGTTTTTGGTTTACTGTCGGTATGGTTTTTGTTTTTCCTTTTTTTTTTTTTTTCTTCTTTGTTTTTTCTTTTCTTAGAATACCTAACACTTGTTGGTATAAGCTTATTTTACTGGTTCTTTTATCTATCTTAACATTTGCTGAGATACATGTGAAGTATTCGACCCCTATGCTCTCCACACTGAAAGCTCAAGAGAATGTACCCCCCACAAGATTACTGAACATTAGTGGATTTGTTTATTACTTATTATTCTGTAACTGAACTGACTATGCCTTGTTATATGCATTCTTTTATATCAATAAAAATGATATTATACAAAGAAAAACATTTTTCGGGTTGTGGATTTCCATCAAACCGTCCTAAATCCACAACTTGACTCTGCTCTTTCCTTCTTCCCCCACATCCAGTCTCTTTCCTCCTCCTGCCGCTACCAGCTACATAATATTTCCAGAATTCAGCCATTTCTTACCGCTGAAACCACAAAGCAACTCGTCCACGTCCTTGGAATCTCCCGACTTGACTATTGTAATAATCTGTTAGCTGTACTCCCTCTCTCTTCCGTCTCTCCCCTCTACAATCCATTCTGAGGGGCTCTGCCAGGCTCATCCACCTCACCAAACAAACAAACAGACAGAGGTACAGAGTGGCCTAAAGCCATTTTAGTACCCAATGGGGAAGACCAGGGATATTGCACCAATAGTGGAAAACAACGCTACAGGAGAGTCCAAATTGATACATCGACGAGCTGGGCAGTGCTTATGTCAGGAAACCTGTACAATATTAGTGAGAATATTGAAGTGCAAAACATTGGATATGTATCTCAGGCTTAAATGCCAATTATAAATCCTGGCTACAACTCACAATGTATATTCAGGACTAAACCTGCTGACATCTATACTTATTTTCCACCATAATTTGCAAATAAATTCTTTAAAAATCAGACAATGTGATTTTCTGGATTTTTTTTCTAATTTTTTCTCTCATAGTTGAAGTGTACCTATGATGACATTTACAGGCCTCTCTCATCTTTTTAAGTGGGAGAACCTGCACAATTGGTGGCTGACTAAATACTTTTTTTCCCCACTGTACATCTGGTGTCCGAGAGGTGACACCTAAAACGTGAGTGTTCATTCTATATGATATCTGAGCCTCATTTGGTTAACGGGCTGCACCATGTCCATTTTTTCTGTCCTGTGTTTTCTTTGAGGCAAGAAGACTTTAAAAGGTACATAAAGATAAAGAACCCTGCCTCATTTGAAAGAAGTGCTCTATCCACCACATTTTATTCCACAAAACCTGACACTAAATAGGCATAAACCTGCCAAACCAGGGGGCCTAGGACCATAGTGGGATATCACTGATCATGCACCTACAGAGGACTAGTTTCTGACCCTAGAAAGTATTGATTTCTAGTCTTTCCCTGCTGATAATTAGCTAATAAAATATTCCACTTGTGGACCATACAAAGAAATTGTCAAATTGATCCAAATCGGCAAATCTGAAAATTTTGGATTCTGAGATTTGCCAAAATGAACCTAAATCTCGATTTGTCCACATGTATAACTATTGGGAGTGGAAGGTGTATGTTTTCAGTATTATAAGCAAAAATATGCATTTTCTTGCACAATGTAAAGAAAAGGGGTTTATTCAGAAAACACTGAAATTTCAATGCGCTTCAATTCCATTCACTGACCCTGTGGTGCATTCACTATTCACCGCAGGGTCCCTGAAGTGTGCTGAAGATGGAGTAGCCGAATGTTGCCGAAGACCACCAAAATGATCGCCAAACTGCAGGAAAAAAAACTCTGCTATTCTTTTATAAGGTGTTTGAATAATAAAAAGTCCTATAAAAATAATAAAAAGGTCTGTTACAGAATAAAAAAAACTTTAAAAAAAATATTGGAAATCAAAAAGTTTGTCTAAAAAATACAATACAATTTCCAAAAATTTTAATTAAAAGCCTTTTTGCTGAAAATTAAAAGAATAAACAGTTGAATTGAAAAAATAAAAAGGATAATATTTTTTTCCATTGAATCCTATGGGATTTGCCTGTTTAAACCTGTCGAACTGAATCACCAAAATCAGGGCATTTCACTGACACTTCGGTGCAGTTCGACGTTCTCCGAATAGATTCCTCATTACTTCTCTATGGAACAATTTCACTGCCACTAAAGGTCGCAGAATTACGGCAAACGGCACCATATTTTGCTGTCAATTTGCCATTTTTTTTGCAAATTGACAGTCAGCTTTCTGAATAGACTTTGCCACAAAATTGCATCCTAAGGGGAAATTCACTGTTCGGTGCAATTCGAGTCAATTCAAGACCCCTTTAAAGTTTGAGGGTCTGTGTTTTGAGCCAAAGTAAACGTGGCCATAACCAGGGTCTACACATGGGGCTTTACACACATTTGTCAAGCCACCATAACGATGCTGGACATTTTGAGCGCTCAGTATTTATCATCACATTACACAAACAGAATAGAAAATCACACATAATGCGTATCTGTAACATTAATATGGTGTCACATTATGGATTTTTTTAGGTCATGAAAACCAATGTGCTGATTTCATTGACCCACATTATACAATACTTACTTTGTGATCTCCTCAGAATTGAGTGTAAAGGGCAGACGTCTGGTGAAGTTCGGGAAATTAAAATTCGTAAAACTATATGCCTCATAATTTAATTTGTCAGATTGCGGGTTTCTTTAAATTTCCTAAAAAACATTTGCTCTGAGTCATTTTACTCCACGGCTGCCTTGATGGCTGAGTCGAGTAACCTTCCGTAAATGTGTTGTGCATGTTTTATTAATTTGTGCACTCCGCGTGAACCTCTTGTAACCCAGGACACAGCTTTTCCATGAAATGCCTTGAAATCATCTGTTAAGTTCTGCACAGTGCACAGAAGCAAATCGGCAAACATTGGGAAGTCACAGGAGGGAATATTTCAGAACTGTATAGATTACCATTATTATACAAAATAATGTTAAATACTTTTGTAAATACAGTATGTGCATCACGCGTGCAATCATTTCCATAGTGTATCTGCATGAAAAATTAACAAAGCATTTATTTAAAATACACAGCACCCTTTCTTTTAATTGTAACAGCAGCAGAATGCACTGGCTGCACCGCTTCTGCTTCTTCTTATTCTTAGTTATTGTTACTGTTTATATCTACAGTACGTTTATATGTATTTTGTAACATACATATTCCAGATTTTGTGTAACAATCTTATTATTGGTCCTGAAATAATTCAATCTTGTGTGAAAATGGAGCAACTATACTTATCACTGTCACATTGACGTCGCGAGTCTATTTACCTTTTGTGGAGCACTTGCTGCTTCTGATATGAAGCAGACTCAGTCCAGAGTTTCTGACACCGGAAGCTGGGAAACTGTATCATTTATTAACACTTACCATTCGCATCTTTGTGAGCGCACCATTGCACTCACAGTGTCATACGCACACACTTTAGCACCCAAAGCATCGACCAATGGGACGATGCCATCCCTATTTAAGACCTTCCCTAACCATGTCACATTGTTCTTATATGGTTTCTTGTGCTTAGCACATGTCACGATATTGTTCTCCATTGTTTTCTTGTTGCTGACCCGGCTCGTGTTTTGGACTATCCTGAGTCCCCTTTGTTCCCTTGACCCCGCTTGTTTATCGACTCTGTGATTCTGTGACCTTCTCATGCCCTCGACCCCGGCTTCCATGTTCTCTCTCTAGCGTTAGTTTTTACCGGCCATTCTAAGGACCGGTAGGGCCTTGTTCTGTATTTTTTGTAACCTGTTTTTTGTTTTCCCTTGTGTTACTGTTCGAGGTTGC
This sequence comes from Leptobrachium leishanense, assembly GCA_009667805.1. NCBI lineage: Eukaryota > Metazoa > Chordata > Amphibia > Anura > Megophryidae > Leptobrachium > Leptobrachium leishanense. The sequence goes on from CM019066.1 coordinate 20,932,202, forward strand.
TATTCCTGCGTGTATAGGCCACTTATCTGCCACTATTTCGAAGCTCGAGCATCAAACAGAAGAGCCGGTCTTTCCATGGTGCAATAAAATGAGAGCTGATTTATTATTGGAGCAAGATGCAACGTGTCTTACAGGAAAGCTTCTCCTTTTGCTGTTTGCATCTTTGTTTTGAGAAACACAGACAATTTTTGGCACTGCAATTCTTCTAATTTTTGACAGTATTTGCAATACAGGCACTTAGTGGATAATCCCTATATGACCATAGGCTATATGTTTTCCTACTCTAATATATAAAACCATTGCATGAAAAACTCCCAGCATAAAAAAAAATTTGTCAAAGCTATCAGGGGTCAGCCAACCCAGGAGGGTGAACGGTAAAAGCCCATGGGTGCAGTGACACAATGGAGGCACAGCTGTGGTAACAAGGAGATTTATTAAGCAAATACAGTACAAGATGAGGAGCAAGGCTGGAATAGGGCCAGTAAAGGATATAGACAAACAGGGCAGGAAAGGGGCTGCCTACAGATACACACAGAATACAGGGCAGAAAGGGGGTTAACTAGAGACAGATAAATTACTGACTTATTCTGCAGACAACAGGGCAGAAAGCAGGAGTGTTAGTGTACAAGTGAATGGAAGGTGGGAGTCCAGGAACTCAGGCAGCAGGGTAGGGAACAGCAAACAGATGAGGGTCTTTGATAACAAATGAGGGTTTCCAGGTGAGGTGTCCAATAAGGGGTAGTCCAAAAGAGTAGACAGGGGCAAGCCAATGGTCGAGGGCAGGGCAGAGATTGTCAAAGTACGGTAATCCAAGCAAAAGGGTCTGGTACATGAATAAACAGATCAGACTTCTTGCTGGCAGGATACAAGCTGACTGCTGAGCAATGCTGAAGCAGAAGCTCATAGATGCTCCACCCATTTGTAGGGAAGCACCAGGCCAGGAGAGTCGACAAACCTGAGTCTGCTGCAGGGCAGAAGGAGAAACCAGTTCACACTAAAGCGGCCCTTTCAATCACTGCCCAGGTGGATTCAAGGTGGGGCAGCACCAGATCTGCATTTCTTGCGCCGGCAGTGGAGAGGGCCAGGACAAAAGCCTTGTACTCAGTCCTTTACCAAATGTTATTAGTACTGTGGATTTTTCATATTTCCTTCCAATTTCCATATCTCCTTCCATCTTTGGTAACTCAAGAGGATGCCTGGCTATTTGTCTGTCTTTATATCTAATTCTACAGAAGAGCAAGAAGAACCGGTCACTCAAAGCTTTGCACCATCGGGAGCTTTATTGAAGAAGCTGCAACGTTTCTGTCCTGATCCTAATCCTTTGATAAAGGTTTGAATAGGACCGAAATGTTGTGGCTTCTTCAAAATAGCTCCTGCTGATGCAGAGCTACATGCATCTAGTCCGAAGTTCTTGCTCTTCCGATGTCCTCTACATGGATGGTGACCCTGGTTCGTAGGAACTTTGACTGGTGCAGTAAATGATCTCCACATGTGCCCCTCTATAAGCCTCTAGAACTTCATATCTAGGTCTTTAAAAAGCACTGAAGGCTACTGCGCTCTGTAGTACCTGGGTGCCTTGTCAGCTGGAGTTCCTCAGTCCCACAGTTGTAGCAACATGATTATAGACACACAACAGCAGCCTTCAATAGAGAAAAGCCTTTATTCCACCAAAATGGACCTGGGCAATGTTTTATCCAACAAGTGGACCGTATGTCAAGCTTAACAAAGATCCACTTGTTTGAAAGCCTGGTGCTGTGTGTCTACAATCCTGTTGCTTTATGTCTAGTTCTAGACTATCTCCTCTGTCTTTCATTCTGTAGACACACACACACACGTATAGGGATAATATATGATCTGTCAAAAATAAAAAGAGCCGCAGCGTTTAACATTGGGCAATTTTTTATTTTTTTTCAATTTTTTGTTGCTTTGTCTGCATGTTGTTAAAGCAATGAAAAGGCCGACTCAAACTTTGTGTTTTAACTTTATGTTACCTTGACTTTATATTACATGTAACAAAGCTTATGCTGCAAGAAAGGACTCAAGACTTATTTTTTGGTAATCTGAATATAATACAAAAAAGTATTTTTTGAATAAAGAAAGACTGAATAGTAAAATAGTGTCTGCTATACTAATGTCAGGATCGCCCCTTGGTGTCGTCTGACCGCCGCCAAACCCATCCATGATGCCATCTATACCATCGCTAACAACCTGCTAGCAGCCGGCGTTATTGCCGCGGTTTGCTCCCCGACGCCTCGTTGCTAGGCAACGGCCGGCACACGCAGGCGCGTCACATCGAAGAAGGCTATGGGAAAAGGTTAGATGACCGCGGCGCCGAGAGATGACGTCAGATGCCAGATACTGAGACAAGGCGGGGACCAGCTTAAAAGAAACCGCGGGACTGTGAGTATCGCCCAATTATTGAGTTTGCTACCCGAACTGTATACACTCTGCCTTGTGTATAGCTATCTCTCTTTAAGCATACCGCAGCGTTCACAGTCTCTTCGCCAGCTCTTGGGCCTCAGCGTACCGCAGCATCTACAGCCTCCTCACCTGCTCCAAGATCTCAGTATACCGCGGCATCTACAGTCTCCTCACCTGCTCCAAGATCTCAGTATACCGCGGCATCTACAGCCTCCTCACCTGCTCCAAGATCTCAGTATACCGCGGCATCTACAGTCTCCTCACCTGCTCCAAAGACCTCAGCATATCGCGGCATCTACAGTATCCTCACCTGCTTCAAAGACCTCAGCGTACAGCAGCATCTACAGCCTCCTCACCTGCTCCAGACCTCAGCGTACCGCAGCATCTACAGTCTCCTCACCTGCTCCAAAGACCTCAGCATATCGCGGCATATACAGTATCCTCACCTGCTTCAAAGACCTCAGCGTACAGCAGCATCTACAGCCTCCTCACCTGCTCCAGACCTCAGCGTACCGCAGCATCTACAGTCTCTTCACCTGCTCCAAAGACCTCAGCGTACCGCAGCATCTACAGTCTCCTCACCTGCTCCAAAGACCTCAGCGTACCGCAGTATCTAGTCTCCTCACCTGCTTCAAAGACCTCAGCGTACCGCAGCGCCTACAGTCTCCTCACCTGCTCCAAAGACCTCAAATATACCGCAGCATATACAGTCTCCTCATCTGCTCCAGAGGCCTCAGTTTACCACTACACCTACAGTCTCTTCATCTGTTCCAGGACCACAACCTACCACGAGTGCCAACTTACTGTGAGTACTACGAACCCATATGAAATTATCCTTACATCTCAGTATCCTATGTTTACCTACAGATCGCCATGTCAAGCCTCTGCTAGCTGCGCCTCCACGTCTATCCTACTCACTCCCGACGTCTCGGTTACTATCACGAATAAGGTTGTTCAATTAATTCCACCCTTCGTGTAGTGGCTCATACAATCTGGCATACTCCGCTCTCTGGGTTCCCATCACTCTGAAAACACAGTATCCCGTGATCACCCGTGACAGAATAATTGGGCCTACGCATGGAACCCGCGGATATACCAGATACCCTAGCTCTCATAACCAATCAGCTATCAAACCTAACCCACTCCATTGTAGACCTACAGAACAACCAGGTCTCTATTCAAGCCCACCTGAGTCGGTTGGAACGAGCACAAGATGCCGATGAACCGGTTGGCCCCTCCGCGGAAGCCCCATCAGTTGTTGAAGGCGCCCTTACGGGTCCTGAACCCTATGTATCTCCACCTAATAAATTCGATGGGGATAGGAAACAGTTTCGACTATTCATCACGTCGTGTCAAATCATGTTCTCTCTCCAACGAAGGACTTATGCATCTGATTTCGTGAAAATTAGGACCGTAATGTCCCTCCTCACTGGCAAACCACAGGTATGGGCTCATCACCTGTTACGTACCGCTCACCCTTCGCTACGTACCTGGAACACCTTCTATAGTGCCCTCGAAGCCATGTATGAAGACCCTAATCGTCTAACCTCCGCGGCTCAAGCGCTTGAATTGTTAAAACAAGGAAAAGATGATGTGGAAGAGTACATCACAGAATTCAAACATTTAGCCCTGGATTCGGAGTGGAACGAGCCTGCCCTGCTAGCACAATTCAGAAAAGGATTATCCGAAGTACTGAAGGACGAATTAGCTCGTACTGGAGTCCCCATTACTCTGGAGGCTACCATGGTTCTCTGCACACAGATAGACAGAAGACTACGTGAAAGGAGGGCAGAAAAATCCGCCTCTCACACCCATGCTCCGGTGAAAAGATACGTACACGCACCCCCGGTACCTAACCATAGTGCTTCCGCCAGCGAAGAAGAACCTATGCAAATCGGAGTCATACGACGTCCAGACGCCGATCCCTGGGCCTCTGCATGTATTGTGGGCGTCCTGGCCATCAAGTCAGAGAATGCCGAGCTAAGCCTGCCAATCGTTCAGGTGAGCACATACCGCCTACCACGTCTGTCGCCTCTCCTAGATTATGTTCCGTGACACCATCCCACCTAATCGTGTCCTTGTTATTACAGTGGGACCAGCACATCGTTCCCTTACGGGCCATGATTGATTCCGGAGCCAGCGGCTGTTTCTTGGACGAAAAAACAGCTGTTACATTGGGGATTCCGATCACCCCCAAGACTCGTTCTTATGCCATCCAAATGCTCGACGGAAGTTCCCCTACATCTGGGCCGATTACCAAAGAAACCAAAAACACTGCTGGTGTCTTTAGGCCCTGACCATCACGATACCATCGTCTTCGATATAGTCTTCTCCTCTATTTCCTGGTGTACTAGGCCTCAACTGGTTATGCAAGAACAACCCCATTATACATTGGTCCTCTGGTACCGTCACCTTCGCAACGGACGATACGGTCCCGGCTACAGATCTACATACCTCTATGAAACCTACCGTAGCCCTGTGTATTGAGATACCTGAACCATACCGATCCTTTAGTCATGTATTCGAGAAAAAAGGTGCTGATGCTCTACCCCCTCACAGACCATACGACTGTTCCGTAGATCTATTACCCGGGGCACCAGTTCCATACGGGAGGATATATCCCCTATCGGAGCCTGAATTGCTGGTACTAAAGGAATACATTGACGAAAACCTACAGAAAGGTTTCATACGACCATCCACCTCACCGGCTGGAGCACCTATTTTCTTTGTGGGAAAGAAGGATGGAGGACTTCGGCCCTGCGTCGATTACAGAGCCCTAAATGCTATCACAGTTAAAAACAAATATCCTCTCCCCCTAATATCTGAGTTAATGGATCGTCTACGTATGGCTACGGTATTCACGAAACTTGATTTACGAGGAGCCTACAACCTTGTACGCGTCAAAGAAGGGGATGAATGGAAAACTGCCTTCCGTTCTCGCTACGGTCATTACGAATATATGGTAATGCCATATGGGCTATGCAACGCTCCTGCCACATTTCAGCGCTTCCTGAACGACATCTTCCGAGATATACTAGACAACTATATTATCATATACCTGGATGACATACTGATATATTCTGAAAACCTGGAGGCTCACCGAACACATGTAAAAACAGTGTTACATAGACTACAGGAACACAGACTATATGCCAAGGCCGAAAAATGTACTTTTGATACCGATAACATAGAGTTTCTTGGATTCATTATTAGCCCAGGATACATCCGCATGGATCCAGCTAAAACCGAGGCTGTAGCCACCTGGCCAGTCCCAGCAAATAAAAAGGGGGTTCAAAGCTTCATAGGATTCTGTAACTTCTATCGGAAGTTCATAAGAAATTTTTCAAAGGTTATACGCCCCCTCACTATGCTAACAAGACAAGGTGTCGTATTTGCCTGGATGGGAGACGCACAACGAGCCTTCCTTAAGTTAAAAAAAATGTTCACCGAAGCGCCCATATTAGCCTTACCAGACCCTACATACCCCTATATAATGGAAGTAGACGCCTCCGAATTCGCCGTAGGGGCTATACTCTCCCAAAGACGGATAGAAACCGGACGAATACATCCAGTGTGTTATTTTTCCAAAAGTCTATCCCCGCTGAACGCAACTACGATGTAGGTGAAAGAGAACTCCTAGCCATTAAAATGGCTTTAGAAGATTGGAGACATCTACTCGAAGGCGCCCGCCATCCGGTGACTGTATTCACCGACCACAGAAACCTAGAGTATTTACAGAAGGCTCGCAGACTAAAACCTCGACAAGCCAGGTGGGCCCTCTTTTTCAGCCGTTTCGATTTATATATCACCTACAGGCCGGGTAATAAAAACGGAAAAGCTGATGCCCTATCTAGGATAGGCAACCCGGAAATAAACCGAGAACATGGAACCATACTACCACTTACCTGTTTTTTGACACAAAAAAAAACTCTATGGCAAGTGATCACTGATAACACCCCTTCTCTACAGGAAGCCCCCATGGGAATATCTTTTACAGAAAAAGACGGATTCTTGTTACACCAAAAGAAAATATACGTACCACCTTTAGCAGTGACCACAGTACTACAACATTTCCACGACTCTACCTTAGGAGGCCATGGAGGCGTCCATAAGACCATTGATATAATTGAAAGATCTTTCTGGTGGCCACACATGTCCAAAACCATTACCGAGTATGTTATAAATTGTCCTACATGTATACGTATGAAAGCATCAAGACGCCGACCTCAAGGACTACTACAACCACTACCCGTACCTTCTATCCCTTGGTCTGATATAGCCATGGACTTTATAGTAGAACTACCCAAATCAGCAACATATGACACCATCATGGTGGTGGTGGATAGGTTTACGAAAATGGCACATTTTATTCCCCTGGTAGGCCTCCCTACCGCGGCAGAAACTGCCTCAGTCTTTATCAGAGAAGTCTTCCGTCTTCATGGATTACCTTCTACCATCACAACCGACAGAGGCACGCAATTCACGGCACGTTTCTGGAGAGCATTCTGTAAAGGCTTACATATCACCCAAGCCCTAACATCTGCATACCACCCTCAAGCTAATGGACAGACAGAACGTACCAACGGAATCCTTGAACAGTACTTACGCTGCTATATATCCTATCTCCAACATGACTGGTCCTCGTACCTACCACTGGCCGAATTCAATTATAACAACCAGGTACAACGCTCTACGACTATGACACCTTTCTTCATCAATTCTGGTTATCACCCTTCCATGTTACCAGGGTCACCCCTCGAAACTAATGTTCCGAAAGCTGATGAGCGATTGTCAAATATTCATAGAAACTATCGCCTTGTCAGAGCCGAGCTACTGAAGGCACAACGAAGGTTCAAGTTCTATGCAGACCGTCACCGAAGGCCCGCCCCTGTGTATCATGTAGGAGATAAGGTATGGTTGTCATCAGCTAACGTGAAATTGTCTTGTCCTTCTCGTAAACTAGGTCCCTGTTTTCTCGGCCCCTTTTTTATTGAGAAGGTACTGTCTCCTGTGGTCGTCAAATTGCGTCTGCCACCTACGTTGAGGATACATCCTGTGTTTCACGTGTCCCTGCTGAAAGCTGTGACCCCTGACCCATTTCCTAGCAGAGTTCTGACCACTCCCGGACCTGTGTCCACCGTAGCGGACGATGAATATGAAGTAGAACTTATACTGGATTCGCGATGGCACCGACGTAATCTGGAATACTTGATCCGTTGGAAGGGCTATGGTGCGGAGGATGACTCCTGGGTATCATATCGTGAGGTCCGCGCTCCTGCCCTCGTCCGGCGTTTCCACGCTGCTCATCCTGATCGCCCTCGGAGAGGTCGCCTTGGTGGGGGGCCCTGTCAGGATCGCCCCTTGGTGTCGTCTGACCGCCGCCAAACCCATCCATGATGTCATCTATACCATCGCTAACAACCTGCTAGCAGCCGGCGTTATTGCCGCGGTTTGCTCCCCGACGCCTCGTTGCTAGGCAACGGCCGGCACACGCAGGCGCGTCACATCGAAGAAGGCTATGGGAAAAGGTTAGATGACCGCGGCGCCGAGAGATGACGTCAGATGCCAGATACTGAGACAAGGCGGGGACCAGCTTAAAAGAAACCGCGGGACTGTGAGTATCGCCCAATTATTGAGTTTGCTACCCGAACTGTATACACTCTGCCTTGTGTATAGCTATCTCTCTTTAAGCATACCGCAGCGTTCACAGTCTCTTCGCCAGCTCTTGGCCTCAGCGTACCGCAGCATCTACAGCCTCCTCACCTGCTCCAAGATCTCAGTATACCGCGGCATCTACAGTCTCCTCACCTGCTCCAAGATCTCAGTATACCGCGGCATCTACAGCCTCCTCACCTGCTCCAAGATCTCAGTATACCGCGGCATCTACAGTCTCCTCACCTGCTCCAAAGACCTCAGCATATCGCGGCATCTACAGTATCCTCACCTGCTTCAAAGACCTCAGCGTACAGCAGCATCTACAGCCTCCTCACCTGCTCCAGACCTCAGCGTACCGCAGCATCTACAGTCTCCTCACCTGCTCCAAAGACCTCAGCATACCGCAGCATATACAGTCTCCTCACCTGCTTCAAAGACCTCAGCGTACCGCAGCATCTACAGTCTCCTCACCTGCTCCAGACCTCAGCGTACCGCAGCATCTACAGTCTCCTCACCTGCTCCAAAGACCTCAGCATATCGCGGCATCTACAGTATCCTCACCTGCTTCAAAGACCTCAGCGTACAGCAGCATCTACAGTCTCCTCACCTGCTCCAGACCTCAGCGTACCGCAGCATCTACAGTCTCCTCACCTGCTCCAAAGACCTCAGCGTACCGCAGCATCTACAGTCTCCTCACCTGCTCCAAAACCTCAGCGTACCGCAGTATCTACAGTCTCCTCACCTGCTTCAAAGACCTCAGCGTACCGCAGCGCCTTACGTCTCCTCACCTGCTCCAAAGACCTCAAATATACCGCAGCATATACAGTCTCCTCATCTGCTCCAGAGGCCTCAGTTTACCACTACACCTACAGTCTCTTCATCTGTTCCAGACCACAACCTACCACGAGTGCCAACTTACTGGAGTACTACGAACCCATATGATTATCCTTACATCTCAGTATCCTATGTTTACCTACTGATCGCCGTGTCAAGCCTCTGCTAGCTGCGCCTCCACGTCTATCCTACTCACTCCCGACGTCTCGGTTACTATCACGAATAAGGTTGTTCAATTCATTCCACCCTTTGTGTAGTGGCTCATACGATCTGGCATACTCCGCTCTCTGGGTTCCCATCACTCTGAAAACACAGTATCCCGTGATCACCCGTGACAACTAATCACAAAAAATTCAAATTCTCTTTACAAGCCATTAACAAACAACTGATATTTTATTTAAATACAAAAAATAAGATGAGCGTTAACCAAGTTCTGATTGGTTAAAGTCAGCGCAAGACTTTAACCAATCAGAGCTTGGTTAAAGCTCTGCCCCACGCCTCATCTTCATGCTGAGCTCTGATTGTGCAAAGTCCTGCACCTGACCTGGACTTTGCCCAATCAGGGCTCAATATTGAATTAGAGCCCTGTTTGGGCAAAGTCCAGGTCAGGCGCAGGACTTTACCCAATCAGATCATTCAGCATGAAGACGTGGGGCAGAGAGGAGCCGCGGCCAGACCGACCGGAGGAGCTGATGGACCGGAGAACAGGAGGCCGGGACAGCTGCAGGACAGGTGAGTTACAGGGGCCGGGGGCCGCAGCCACAGGTCTCCTAAATGTACCGGCAGCCGCCGGTACATTTAGGAGAACTGTGAACACATCTTGCGTGTTCGGCCCCCATTGATTAACATTGTGTTCGAGTTCGTATTCGAACATGTCGGCCGTTCGGCTGTTCGGATACGAACCGAACACAGGGGTGTTCTGCTCATCACTACTCCCTGGACGGTAACCATATATAAATATATTTAGTTCACCAGGAAGGTGCACACTCCGGGGAGCTAATCTTTCATTGTGCCTACAACGTTTCAGTCCTCTGTGGACTTTTCTCAAGATTTATGTATAAAATTTAAATTTAAAATCAGTCTTTTATTTTACATTTTATACATATTTTTTAAGGATAGCACTTCAAGAAATAAAATACATGAAAACATGATGTTTTATTTACAGGCAGAATAAAAGTAAAAACTTAAAGCTAAATAATTTATTCTACCAAAGCCAACCTGCCCCAACCCAAAAAAAACATTTGTTTAGGAAATTAATTTTAAAAACAGTCTTTTAGTTCACATTTTATTATTTATTTATTTTTAAGGATAGCACTTCAAGAATTAAAATACATGAAACCATGATATTTTAGTTGAAGGCAGAATAAACATAAAATGGAATAATTTATTCTACCAAAGCCAACCTGCCCCCCTCCCAAAAACATTTGTTTATAAAATTAATTTTAAAAACAGTCTTTTAGTTAACATTTTATAAAAAAAATTAAGGATAGCACTTCAAGAATTAAAATACATGAAAACATGATATTTTATTTACAGGGAGAATAAACATAAAATTAAATAATTTATTCTACCAAAGCCCCCCACCCCTCCAAAAAAATTTAAGTTTGTTTATAAAATTCCTTTTTAAAACAGTTCATTATTTTACATATTAATTTTTTTAGGATAGCACTTCATAAATAAAATACATGAAACAGCGCTCGAACAAAATTTAATTGCATCTTCATATAGAATTTCTCCAAAGAAATATCTTGACAATATAAAAAATTTTTTTTTCCTTTCGCCGCATATTAACATTTTCTTTTGTGACAAGTCGTATTAGAGGTGGACAGAAAGATAATTTAATTTTTCTCTCTTCTTGAACATTTTACAAGTGAGCATCGCATTGATGGAATCGAGTCATCTTCTAGTACTTTTATACAATGTAATACCTTTTTTTTTTTTTTAATCTGTGAAGACTTCAATCAATGATAGGTGAGATGAAGGTTAATTACGAAAACTTTGAAAAGTCACCGTGTAAGTGTGAAGGATATAATATCATTTATTTAGTATGTAGGTACTCATTGCCAAAAATCCCAACTCTTGCATGATGCATATTTTAATGAACGCCCTTGGTGAGTGTAATTGTTTTAATTACTGAAAGATAATTACAGCAGAACTATTCTTTCAGAACCCAAAACAAAGTGCAAGAAGGTACTCTGCCTGCTCATTACGGCTGATGAAATGACTTATCTAAGAGAATAATAGAAAAACGAACAGTAAATACTGTTTTCAAAAATATCTGGCAGTAACAATAATATTATGTACATGGCATCGGTTATAATTAAAGGAACACTCTACTCAAAAATCACCCCCCTGCGTTTTTTTATCCTGATCTATCCCTATTCCCTTAATAAATCGTTAGGGTGTTTTTTTTTTGTGTAACTGTAATACTTACCCTAAAATCCACTTGTTTCCAACGGCGTCTTTTTTTTTTTTATACTCACCTCCCTCCTCTTCCGCTCCCGTCCTTCTTGCATTGTACTTGCCTTCTGGTTTACGTGAGAAGCGCGCATGCGCGCCTCTCACGTAGGCCAGCCAATCGGCAGGCTTCCTCCCGGCTCCCTCTGAGGATTAGTGTTGTGCGCAAGAGGATGCGCACAACACTAACCCTCAGCCGCTGCCGCCAGCTACTGCGGCGAGTTGGAGACGTCATCGCGCTGAAAGCGCGATGACGTCTCCTACTCGGCAATAGTCGGCAGAAGCGGGAAATATGATTCCCACTCTGCTGACTGACAGCTGGGAGGGCGGAGTAAAGTTCTTCGCCTCTCTCAGCTGTTTTCAGCATTTACAGCTGAACCGCTGAGCGGAGGGAGGGGGGACAGACAAGGGCATACTCTAGGCAACATGACCTCTTAAAAAAGCTTAGGTGGTCATGTTGCCTAGAGTATCCCTTTAACCCTTTCGCTGCTGAGGCTTTTCCCGCCTCTGTGCTGAGGTCATTTTTACTGGTTTCGCTCATCATGTTTAAACGTGTTTTGAAGGCTTATTTTAGTATATGACCCAGACATATTATATATCGTTCTTTCCGTCAGACTCGGCAGATTCATAATATATCATTATTATATGTATACGTCATGATCTGTCTGTATATTATAACAAAAAATGCAATAAAATATGAATTTTCAATAATTTACATCGTGTAAAGTGTTTTTTTTTCACATTTTAACATGCGAGCAATTGCGGTTATATTTTGTATGGGGTGCGCTTGTTAAAAAAATTAGAGATGGGGTCTCGTTACATTTTTTTTGGGGAAAATTACACGATTTTTAACAAACGCACCGCATACAAAAATCGTTAGTGCAGCATCATTGTTCACATTATAATTGAAATGGGAACAATATTGCTGCATTAACAAACCAAAAAAAATAAAAAAAACTTGTTTATTTTTTTTAAATATTTTTTTTTTTAATTTTTAATTTTTTTTACAAACTTTTTTTATACTCATGTTTGGTATCGTTGGAACGGCCATGCTCTGGCCGATCCAACAATACCAAACATTAACCCCTAACTGCCACGGATCAGGAGATAAAGGGTTAATTGGAACCCCCTATCTCCACCATTGGTGGCAGTTAGGGGTTAACTTCAGGACTGGCGTCATCATGCTATGCACGATGACGCCAGTCCTCAGGGGGCATTCCCGGAAGCTTGGCCAACATCCAAGATGTCGGCCAGCTCCGAGAAAGGATCACGAACCGGCGCTTTTCAGCGCCGATTCGTGATCCGGCCCCCATGGGGTTAATGCCAGGTACCATTTGGAAGGGCAGGCTGTGCCCTTCCAAACGGTGCCTGGGTTAACCCCCGCAATGCCACCGATCGGGAGGGAGAGAGGTCCGAAGGACCTCCCCCCCTCCCTTTCAGGCGCCTCCTCCGCACATGCGGGGGGGCGCCTGAATTAGGTGTCATCGCGCCCCCGCGATGACACCTAATTACTCTGGCGGCGCTTCTGGATGCTGGGCTGACATCAAGGATGTCAGCCCGCACCGGGGGGGCCAGCGATCGGCCGGAACCCGGCCGAACGCTGACCCCAAAGAGAGGACGCGCTCAGCTCGTCCACCGCATGGAACGATACTTAGCAGCGAAGGGGTTAAGTGAAAATATGTGATATTTTAGGTAACTTTTTTCACACAATTTTTTCACACAATTCATTTTTACTCAAAACCACAGTTCACATTTTGTTGTTATCAAGAGAATGATTAACTTCAAGTCAACATTTAGGCTAGGCTCAGACGAACGCATTTTTCACGGAAGACGTGATAGCGGTCATACGATGCACAATGTCGGACGTATTTTTTTGACGTAGCTATAAAAAACAAATGGACCTGATGTTGGCTGGACATGAGCAGCGTCTGACGTCTCCTAATCACGCACACACGCCGCTATGCGGACGCAGCGCACTCTGCATCAGTACTAGCGGTTCCACGTTCTCTTGCGTTGCGCAGCCGAACTTTCGTGCGGCCGTACTTCGTATATTGTCTGTCATATGCTGCTACTACGGCTATAATAAAGTGCGGCTCAACGCACGTTCGCACTGCGTTCGTCTGACCCCAGCCTTAAGAATAAAACAAAACACTTAGGCTGGGGGTCAGACGAATGCAGTGCGAACGTGCGTTGAGCCGCACTTTATTACGGCCGTAGTAGCAGCAACTGACGTCTAATGACGGCCAATATACAAAGTACGGCCGCACGAAAGTTTGGCTGTGCAGCGCAAGCGGCAAACAAACGCATTTTTTTGAGAATGTTTTACTGATGCACAGAGTGTGCTGGGTCTGCATAGCGACGTGTGTGCGTGATTAGGAGATGTCAGACGCTGCACATGTCCGGCCAACATCACGTCCATTTGTTTTTAATAGCTCCGTCTAAAATCACGGCTGTAATTGCGCATCGTATGACCACTATCGCGTCTTCCGTGAAAAAGTGCGTCTGGACGCAGGGACGCACTTTTTGACGGTCGACATGAAAAATGCATTCGTCTGACCCTAGCCTTAAGGAGTTATTCACTAAGCAGCGAACTTGCCACCGAATTTCACCGTACAGTGCAATTTCGGGGCAGTTCATCTATTCACTAAACTATCATTTTACTCAATGCAAATTGATGGCAAAATACAGTGCAGGTGGCTGCAGAGCGGCGATCTTCGGCAGCAGCGAAATTGTCCTATAGAGAAGCAATGGTTAATCTATTCACAGAACGCCACACTGCCCCGAAATGTCAATGAAATGCTCTAATTTCCGGTGGTTCAGTTCGACAGGTTTAAACAGGTGAATCCCATAAGTATTTTGTTTTTAAATACACGTTTATTCTTTTCATTTTCAGCAAAAAGCCTTTTTATATCTTTTTTAGAAATTGTTTTGTATGTTTTGTCGTTTTCATTTTAAGCAAAAAGTCTTTTTATTTATTTTTTAGACCATCTTTTTTATTTTTTCAAATTTTCAGACAAAATTTTTGATCCCCAATTTTTGGGGTGTTATTTTATTCTGTAACAGACCTTTTTATTCATTTTTAAAGGACATTTTTTTTATTATTTAGACACATTTTAAAACATTTTTATTGGTTTAAACACCCGTTAGGAGAATGGAGAGGTCTGTTTTTTTTTATATATATCTGCAGTTCGGCGGAGTTCAGCACAGCAGCCGGTTTGGTGACTTTTTCTTCATTGCATTACACTGACCCTGCGGTGAATAGTGAATTCACCATAGTTTTCGGCGAAATGGAATCGCTGAAGTGCACCAAAGTGCTTTGTGAATAACCCCTTATATAATGATGATTTATTAGTTATTATTAGCTTTTGCTTTATTTAATAAATACAGATTAAACTACTACTCATGCTTAAATGGAGACTTTAACCACCAATCATGATCAAATTCACTTGGTTAATTGGTTATGGTGTGTTGCTGTTGTGAGCTATGATAGTCTTATAAAGTGGAGGACTTTCCTCCACCCAGAAAACCATCAATGATCTATAAGCATTAAACCCTCTCCTCCCTCCAGAAGGCTGTCAATGACCTATAACCATTAAGCCCTTCCCCATTGTGTTTACACAATCAGCAGTAACAGACACAGCAGCCTGAGATCATGTTAACACAATCTGGAGCTATGCTGTATCACACTTTTTCAAACCAGCTGGGGAATGACTCTAACATACCTTTCCCCAGTTGTTCCTGCACGGAGCTCAGAACTGCAGTAACTCCTTTTGGCCAGCAAATGGCAAAATCAGCCTACAAAATAGGTTATTACAGTAATGAATACATTGGAAATATTCCCGACTATTTCTTAGTTTATAATTAACCCCTTCCTGACCACTGACGGACTATGTACGTCCAATCGGGAAGTCCTTCAGTCCCGCGGATGTACATAGTATGTCTGGGTCTCCTAACCCACCTCCCGCTCGATACTTACCTCCCTCGCCAGTCCTCTGGTGTTCTAGCAGGCTGGAAGCCTGGCCTGCCTTTTTAGGGGGCCAGAAGGAGCGATGACATCATCACGCTTTGTGATGACGTCATCGGCAGTCGCCCACTGGTGCCTGCAGTAAAAATCAGGAAGGGGAGGGGTGGCTCCTTTGGAGCCCTCTATCTCCCAAACCATACATGCTAGCAAAATAGAAATTGCACCGCTGGAAAGGGGAGAGTCTCCCCTTTTCAGCTGTGCATAGCATTTACTGTTGCACTGCCGGACCGCGATTCAAAGCTGGAGGTGGCTGACATCTTGGATGTCAGCCAAGCCTCCAGGTCACGCCCACCCACTGACATCCTCACCATATGTGTGAGGATGTCATTGGCCAGTTATTCCCCTAGCTGCCAAGTGGCGATAGGGGGATTGTTTGGATCCCCTTATCTCCCGATCCGTGGCAGATAGAGGGCCATGTTTTATATCATTGGAGAGCCCTGATTATGGCCTTTCCAATTAACCCAAACTTGAGCAGGTTTGTTGTAAAAATAAGTTACAAATAATAATAATAATAAAAAAATATAAAAAACTGTTTATTTTTAAAAAGAAATTGTCGGGGGGGGGGGTTACTAAAATAGGACCTAGGCTGGCAATTAAAAATGATGAGCATTAAACGGTCAAAATGAGCTCAGCGCACAGAGGTGAAATGGCTCAGCAGTGCAAAAAACATGTAAAAATTGGGTATTTCTATCCTCGGGACAAAATTTTGAAACTATTTAGCCGGGGTCTTTTTTGGCGATTGTAGATTTTGAGGATTACATTTTAAAAAAGTGTTTTTTTTTCCATTTTTTCATCATATTTCATTTTGTTTTTATAGCAAATTATAGGATATGATGGAAATAATGGTATCTTTAGAAAGTCCATTTAATGTCGGGAAAAACGGTACATAATATGTGTGGGTTGCATAAACGAGTAAGAGAAAAATTTGACCTAAACACAAACAGCGCAGAAATGTAAAAACACTAAAGGAATGATTTTCGTAAAACCGCCTGGTCACTATGGGGTTAAAAATTATTTTCCAAAAAACCTCTGGTACCTGACAGTGTTTTTTGGAAAAACACTTGGTAGTGAAGGGTGTGACGGATCCCGCTACTCGAGGTGAGTAGATCCGCCGTCAGCGCCGAGTACACCTGGAGGTCGGTAGTGTGGTAGCGAGGTGCCGCTGGTGCTCGTAGGATACCCCGAGTTTGCAGCGCTGTAGAGAGGTCCTTGAAGCGTCCCAGTTCCCAAAGCCCTGTTATCCCCAATTACTACCTGAGGCAGGAGTAAAGGTTCAAACGAGTGATTTATTTTTCATGGAGAACACAGGCTTATTTATGGGGAAAAAAAGACATTGTTCTCCCCTGGTCCGCCCTCAGCCCTCCCGGGGTGATTTCTGCCACGGCCTAGCCATGGCCCACTTTCCCTTTGTTCACCTTGGGCCCCCCTGGTGGGTGCAGCCCTTATCTTGAGGCTCGGTGCCAGCTCGTCTGGTGAACTTTCCGTGGCTCTGAATGAGCGGGGAACAGGGGAACAACAGGGAAAATCATATTGAGGTACTTATTAAAAGTTCGTTAGCCCTTATTTTTATAACACACAAATAAATAAACACTTGAACTGTTGTACTGCGCTACAGCGTAGTGGCGGCCGTCCCATCACATATCTCCCCCAAGTTACCAGTTAGCAGACCCGGTGAGACCCTCTGCGGGTCCACTTGGGGATGTCCACGGACCCCACCTTAGATCTCAAGTTCAGTCTGGTGGGATAGCCCATCCGCATTGACATTTTGTTTACCAGGACGGTATTGGATAGTAAAGTTGAAGGGCTGTAGGTCCAGGCTCCACTGCAGGAGCCTGCCGTTGTCTCCGGCCACCCGGTTCAGCCATACTAGGGGGTTGCGGTCTGTGAGGACCGTGAAGGAGCGCCCATACATATAGGGTTGGAGTTTCTTCAGTGCCCATACCAGGGCTAGGCACTCCTTCTCGATTGCCGCATAGGCAACCTCCCTGGGTAGAAGTTTCCGACTGATGTAGGCAACCGGGTGGTCATGCCCATCTTCACCGACCTGGCTCAGCACCGCTCCCAGTCCGAACATAGAAGCGTCTGTGTGGACGACGAAACGTTTAGTTGAAACAGGAGCGGTCAACACGGAGGCCTCCACCAAGGTTCACTTGAGCTGCTGGAAGGCTTCCTCACACTCAGGGGACCACAGTACCTGTCGGGGGAGGTTCTTGCGGGTCAAGTCAGTCAGGGGTTTGGCAATGGCGCTGTAGTTGGGGACGAAGCGGCGGTAGTACCCCGCCGTACCTAGAAATGCTAACACCTGGGTCTTGGTGCGGGGTGTGGGCCACTGGGCGACAGCTTCAACCTTGGCGGGTTCCGGGCGCTGCCTTCCGCAGCCCACCTGGTGGCCCAAGTACTGGACCTCGGACATGCCAACGTGGCACTTGTCTGGTTTGACTGTCAGACCTGCGGTGCCAAGGCGGTCCAGTACTGCCCGTAAGTGCTGTAAGTGGTCCTCCCAGGTGTTACTAAAGATGGCTATGTCATCTAGCGAGGCGCTGGTAAAGTCCTGCATCCCCTCTAGCAGACGATCCACCATGCGTTGGAACGTGGCCGGGGCATTCTTCATCTCGAATGGCATGACCCGAAATTGGTACAGGCCAAACGGAGTGACGAATGCCGATTTCGGCACACCTTCCTTGGCAAGGGGAATCTGCCAGTACCCCTTACACAAGTCAATGGTGGTGAGGAAGTGACCCTGGGCAATGCGGTCCAGGAGCTCGTCTACCTGGGGCATGGGGTAGGCGTCGGTAACAGTGTGCTCATTGAGCCTTCTGTAATCTACACAGAACCTGGTAGTGCCATCCTTCTTGGGTACTAGAACCACCGGGGAGGCCCATGGGCTCTTGGATGGTTCTATTACCCCTAGATCCAGCATCTCATGGATCTCCTTCTGCATCCCGTCTCTCACTGCATCGGGGATTCGGTACGCCGTCTGCCGCAAGGGGGTTTGACTCTGGGTATCGACCCGATGCAGAGCTACAGAGGTGTAGCCGGGACGGGATGAGAACAGGTCCCGTAGCACCTGCTGAGCCTGTTCCCTGTGGTGTGGACTGAGTCCCTTGCCCAGCCGGACATCAGCTATCCCCTGGGCGCTCGGATCCCCAGGCAGTACCGGCAGGGGGAGATCCTCCAGATCCCCCGCGTCCGGTGCGCAGATGGCGGCTACTGCCTCTTCTCTTTCATGAAATGGTTTCAGCATGTTCACATGAAAGGTTCTTTGGATCCTTTCATCCGAACATCTGGCTGCGATGAAGGTGGTATCGCAGATCTTCTCTATAATTTTGTAGGGTCCCTCCCAGGCTGCCTGCAACTTATTTTGTTTGACCGGCCAGAGCGCTAACACTTTCTGCCCTAGCTGGAAGGTGCAGTCCCTAGCCGACCAGTCATACCACCTCTTCTGCTTGGTTTGGGCCACTTTGAGATTGTCCCGTACCAGGGCGGTCAATTCCTGCAGCCGGTCCCTAAACTCAAGCACATAAGCTATGGCCGAGGTCCCCTCCTCGGCCAGAGCACCTTCCCAGTGCTCCCGGAGCAAGTCCAAGGGGCCTCGGACTCTCCGGCCGTACAACAGCTCAAAGGGAGAGAAGCCAGTGGCTTCCTGGGGTACCTCCCTGTACGCGAACAACAGATGAGGCAAGTGGCGTTCCCAGTCCTTATGGGACATGGTAAAGGTGCGAAGGAGTTGCTTGAGGGTCCCGTTAAACCGCTCGCAAGAGCCCGTTGATTTGCGGGTGGTAAGGGGAACTGTACAGGGGTTTAATCCCGCACAGTCTCCAGAGCTGCTGGGTCACCTCGGCCGTAAATTGCGTGCCCTGGTCAGACAAGATTTCCTGGGGAAATCTGACCCTGGAGAATATCTGTAGCAGAGCTCCAGCGACGGTCTCTGTGTGGATATCTCGGAGGGCCACGGCCTCGGGGTACCTGGTGGCGTAGTCTACTACGGTCAAGATATACTTCTTGCCCGTAGTACTAGGCACCGCCAGGGGTCCTATCAGATCCACTGCCACCCGTCTAAAGGGTTCTCCCACTATGGGTAGGGGTCTCAGGGTTGCTTTCCAGGTGTCCCCCCTCTTCCCTACCCGCTGGCATACTTCACAGGTCCGGCAATAGTCCCTAACATCCCTGGATAACCCGGGCCAGAAGAAGCTCTGCGTCAGGCGGTGCAGCGTCCGCCTGTGCCCCAGATGGCCTGCAATGGGAATATCATGCCCGATCTTCAACAGATCGCACCGATATTTTCCCGGCACTACCAGTTGCCTATGGGGTACCTGGTCCACTCCCCTCCTCGCTCCCCCGGAGGTCCTATACAACTTTCCCTGGTCCCAGACAAATCTCACTTCTCCTACCCCTCCCGGCTCCCGCCCAGCCTGTTGTCGGTAAGGGGCAAGGGTGACGTCTTCCCTGGTGGCTTGGGCAAAGTCTGTCGGGGAATCCCAGGTCAGGGAGGGGGTATTGTCGGGGCCAAGGGTTGGGCTGGTCTCACTTACCGCTGTCCCCTCAGAGTCTGTGTGCGGAGCCTTCCTTGCTTGATGGTGGGTGGTGACGGGGCATACCCCGCCAGGGTGGGTGTCCTCAAAAGTAGAGGTCAGCAGACCAAGGTTGTTGCCGAGTAGTACTTCAGTTGGTAGGTCTTTTATGATCCCTACTTCCACGTCCCGGGCATCTGTGCCCCAATCGAGATGGACACGGGCTGTAGGGATCCGGTAAACATGGCCGCCGGCGACTCGGACGGCCACCGAGTAGCCTGTGGAGGCAGCCGGGGTAATAAGGTGGGGCTGTGCCAGGGTAAGGGTTGCACCGGTGTCCCGCAGGCCGTTGGCACTTCGTCCATTCACCCGGACCTTTTGGCGATGGTGCTGCCGGCTATCTTGGGCAGCTGCTTGAATCGGGTCTGCTTCATGTAGGATGCCCCAGTCTTCGTCCGGAATCGCTGTGGGTTCTGGCTCTGGCTCATGTTGGCAACAATATGCCGTAGCTTTGCCCAGAGGGTGTGCTGGGCGATGCGGGGCAGGACGGTTGGCAGTCAGTGGACAGCGGTCCCGGATATGTCCGATTTGGTTGCACCCATACCACCGGGGACCGGTCCGAGGAACCGGGGTGTGGATTGTCGGTGGCCGGGGTGCTCTCTCGGTGGGTGCGGTATGAGGCTGGGGTGCAGGATGGAACCGGGGAGGTGGGGGCCGGATGTCAGGAGGAGGTACTCGCCTGGCGTCCTGGTATTCATCAGCGAGGCGGGTAGCTTCGGGCAGGGTGAGGGGACGTCGGTCTCGCACCCAATCCCGGACCTCTGGAGGTGAATAGTTATAGAACTGCTCCAGCAAGAGCAGTTGGATGATCTGGTCCGGGTGGCTGGCTTGGCATCCCTGGATCCAGCAGCTGACAGCCTGTTGCATGCGGTGCCCCATTCTGCGTAGGAGTCATGGGTCCCTTTCTTTAGAGCTCGGAACCGGACTTGATACGCCTCGGGGTGAGCGCATAGCGGGCCAGCAGGTGTTCCTTGACCCGCTCGTACACCATGCAGTCCTCATCCGCCACAGCCCGGTAGGCTTCAGCTGCTCTGCCCGTCAACTTACTCGCCAGTAGAGGTACCCAATCTCGGGCCGCCACCTCTTGCAGGGCACATTGTCTTTCAAAATCTTGCAGGAAGCCGTCAATATCTTCGCTTCCCTCTGGGAAGAGTTTGAAGGCGGCAAAGGGAATCTTTTGCTTGGGGGGTCCGGTGCTGCCCTGGGGAGTCAGAGACCCACCGGACCATTGCTGCATTTCTGCTTGGCGGAGTCTGTCCGTATCTGCCAAGACCCTGCCGATGATGTCGGCAGAGGGGTCTGTTCCGTACAGGGCCAGCCGCCACTGTACCTCTCGTCGCCATTCTGAGGTCTCGGAGCCCTCGGAGGGAGCCATACAAGCACGGTCGTCCTCCATCAATTTGCTGATGATGACCGCCTTTGGTTTGCCCCCGGGGATCTTGCCTCTGGCTTTCAGCAATTCTTTAAGGACCGTGCGCTTCAGACCCTCGTAGTGCTGGGCCATACGGGGTTACGGCCGTTACTTGGGGTGTCCGCCTCTCAGACCCAGGGGTGTCTGAGACCGGGGTCAAGCCAGCGGCTGTTTTCCCCCTGCTGGGCTGGTCTCAGAATCTCCCCCCGGATGGCGGCCGCTCCGGATGCTCGGCGTGTTGCGGTGGCTGAGACCGGGGTCAAGCCAGCGGCTGTATTTCCCCCTGCTTGTCTGGTCTCAGCCGATCCCACCAGGCTGCCAGCCAATGTGACGGATCCCGCTACTCGGGGTGAGTAGATCCGCCTCAGCGCCGAGTACACCTGGAGGTCGGTAGTGTGGTAGCGAGGTGCCGCTGGTGCTCGTAGGATATCCCGAGTTTGCAGCGCTGTAGAGAGGTCCTTGAAGCGTCCCAGTTCCCAAAGCCCTGTTATCCCCAATTACTAGCCGAGGCAGGAGTAAAGGTTCAAACGAGTGATTTATTTTTCATGGAGAACACAGCTTATTTATGGGGAAAAAAAGACATTGTTCTCCCCTGGTCCGCCCTCAGCCCTCCCGGGTGATTTCTGCCACTGCCGCCTAGCCATGGCCCAATTTCCCTTTGTTCACCTTGGGCCCCCTGGTGGGTGCAGCCCTTATCTTGAGGCTCGGTGCCAGCTCGTCTGGTGAACTTTCCGTGGCTCTGAATGAGCGGGGAACAGGGGAACAACAGGGAAAATCATATTGAGGTACTTATTAAAAGTTCGTTAGCCCTTATTTTTATAACACACAAATAAATAAACACTTGAACTGTTGTACTGCGCTACAGCGTAGTGGCGGCCGTCCCGTCACAAAGGGGTTAGGCCACAAAATTTTAATGTTTGTGATGAAGTGTTACCACCAGTAATTCACTTCTCAAAAAAACCAAAAGCGAACATGAACCCCTCGGCAAAGCAAAGGAGTCAAGATTTCCCTGCCATTCTAAGTACAGGAGTCCGCACTTTGCACCGAATATGAGTTGATCCACGTCCCAAGCTGCATGAAGTCACTGTTAAACCACTGAAAACTAAATTGAGTCTAGTTCAGCTCATACAATGTTACAGTTAGAAGTATTTATAAAGCGCTAACAAGTTCTGTAGCACTGTACAATGGCAGACACAGAATAACAAATATGCATACATGTTACACACACAGAACAGTAGGAGAGAGGACCCTACTTGAGAGCTTACAATCTAAGAGGAGAGGCGTGAGCATGAATAGCAAAGTATGTGAGAGCGTGTGGGAAGATGGAGCAAGAAATGTACAGTGAGGGATCATGGAGTGAGCCGATAGGCTTCTCTAAAGTAATGTGTTTTCAGAGACTTCTTGAAGGACTGGAGAGATGGGGAGAGTTCCAGAGAAAGGGGGCAGCTCTGGAGAAGTCTTGAAGGCGGGAGTTGGGGGTGCGGGTATGTAAAGCTGATAGCATCAGATCATTGGCAGAGGAAAGTTTTCTGGGATGGGATGTATCTGCTAATAAGGGAGGAGATGTAGGCATGGGGGCGGTTATGGAGAGCTTGTAAGTGAGCCCCAGTATTTTGAATTGGATTCTAAAGGAAACAGGGAGTCAGTGTAGAGATTGGCAAAGGGGCGAGGGTGAAATTTCCTGTTCGGTGACACTTCGGGGCCAGATCGGCTTTTTCTGAATAACCCCTACTGTAAATGTGATAAAGTTAAGTAAAATGGTGAGCTCTCCTGCTTATGATTATTTGTGGTGATCATAACGAGATTATTAGTAATAAAGCTTCCTAAACATACCAATAGAATATAAAACTAATATGTGTATGTCAAAATGCCTGTTTATGGAAATAACAGTAACACCTTGTATCTGTACTGTACAGGGATTTACAGTTTTTATATCTTCCAGAATCTTATCCCTGTACAGCAGTGAGTGACCCCAGAGCTCTCCCTGTATTCTGCCCTCTTACTGGTTATTGCAATGCAGCAGCAACGTATTTGAACATTTTGTTACAGTGAGGTTTGGGGCTGCTATTTGCAGCTTATTTTACAGTTTTAGAGAAGGACAGGAGTCAATTCTCACAGTGACTTTCACAGGGAGCTAATCCTGCCTTTAAAAAGATTTTCAAATGGGGTTTTGCTATGCTAACAATTATTTTCCAAAGTATTACAAAACTTAATTGAGTGAACTCGAATTTGGTAGTGAAAGGGTTAAAGGTCATTAAAACTTCTCGGATTAATAAAATTACTTCCTTACTGCACCAAGCTTGTATTCCAAGTATAAAAGGTTTTCAGTAACCAGTCAGTGTTTAAAAGTCCACTATTCTAAAAAAAATATATATATACAAAGTTACCGTAAAATGATTATAATAAAGTTACTTTCAGAAAGGCTAATAAATACACATGGAGAGAAGAGCATAACAAGCTTAATGTTCTCGTTAAAGGCATTTGTGCAGAAAATCAAAAGTAAATAGCTAGAAAGAATAGAAAACATGCACAAACCAAAGTCTCATTAATGTGAAAGGCGTGCAGAAAGAAAATGATTAAAAAATAACGAGTCACGTCAAATTTGCCATTCATGTCAGAGGGGAATATTAATGCTACAGATCCTATAGTCCTCTCCTCTACAAGTTTTTTTTTTAAACATTTTCATCCGTTTCCTCTCTTAACTTCCATCTCATGCAGCTAAAATAATTGGCTGTTGCTCCCTTTTGAACTGTGTTTATTGATGCGATGATGATACAGGAATTTTCTGAGATTGTTAGAAGCCTGCATTTCTTCAGAACTTTTGCCATAGGACAGTACGTACGGCCGCGCTTACGCCTGTGCAAAAATGAAAACAGAATTTGCCTTTGACGAGATCGAATGGATAGATATGTTTGTTTGGAAGTGATTCCACCCATTAGTTGGGCCAGGGCAACTATTTCTAACCATGGTGCATTGCGCCAGAAACCCTTCCCAAGTTTGATGCAAGATACACTCCTGATCTTCATCAGTTACCAAAGTGATCGGAAAGGGGACTTCCTTCAATCCTCATGCAGGTCACTTATTTACTGGGCTGGATTTATAACTAGGCAGAGTAGGCATGTGTCTACAGGCGCCGGCCACAAGGGGGCAACTTGCTCTGTAAAACAAAAGTTTTTTTTTTTACAAATTACAGTCATTTAGACCACTGTATCTCTGGAGCCCTAAGGGCTATAGGAACATATGAGGAGTCATTGGAAAGGCCAGATTATGGTATAACCAGGTTAGATTTATGTAAAAATAATATAAATAAAATAATAAACCTTCTCATTTCCCACACTGCCAACAAGTGCGGAGCTGATGATGCAACACATTGTTTCATTGACACCCTAGATCGTGGCACTGCAGTGAGGAGAGACATGGGGACTTTGGAACCCGCATATCTGAATTGTACACCTTACAAGGTTAAGTGAGGTGTCATTGGAAAGCTCAGACTCTGGTCTTTACAATGACACCAAACCATGTAAAGTATCAAAATAAAAAACCCGAAAACAAGTAAATGCAAAATGTATGTTTTTTTCGCACAACGCCACTGCACTAACTCAACTAAAGCAACAGATTCTACCCCATCTTTTGATTTGAGCAAAGAGAGAAACTGTTTTTTGTTTTTTTAAATGTTTAGTTTTTAAAAAAAAAATATTTTGCCCCAAAACGAAAATTTAAGAAAGTCATTTTGGCATGTTTCTCTTTTGTTTGTTGGGGGGGGGGGGGGTAGTGGTGCTCCACATTTCTGCGCCTACAGGCTCCTGAGATGCAAATCCAGCCCTGCTTATTCATTTTCATTCACTTATCTGCGCTGACTGTTCCTGTAAGCCTGTGATTGCAAAACTTGGCATTCCAGGTGTTTCTAAACTACAAGTCCAACGATGCTGAACCATCCTCATGCGTGCCAGAGCATCGTGGGACATGTAGTTCAAAAACATCTGGAGTGCCAAGGAAAAGGCTTCAAATACAGTAGATGCCCGCCTAGCATTTGAAGCCACGAGGGGAAGGGTCAGGATGTCTATTAACCCTTGGTTTCCACACCACAATTTTAAATTTGATATATATATAGAGAACTTGTCACAAGGACAATGGAGTCAAGACCAGCACATTTAGGATTAAACCTATAATATAGTCACAAAAGAAAACAAGGTAGATTGTGGCAAATACGTCACAGCTGCATCAGCTGGTTTGCACCACTCGTGCTGGTTTCAAGTTACAGACATATAATACACATATAACTTTATTAAATAATTCTAAAACCATGAATAATCAACAAACAATTCTATGTGAAAATAAAGGCACTAGGTATACTGTTGGTTGGTCCCACTTTAGTGGAAAATAACTAGGGATCCTGGAATTGAATAACCCCTGTTCACTGCTCACAATTCCATCCTTAATATATTGGATAATGGCAGAAGAAACATACAGGTCCCTCCTGTGATACTCAAACCAGTTGGTAATAGGTATTGGTTGGCTTGGCCGAAGAGAATGATATAGGCTATCTCGACTCAATAAAGATAACCCACCAATTGGGGTTATTAGTCAAATGCAGCTGGTATACCTAAATTATAAACACATCCTCCTACAAGAAATTAACTTAAGTGTACATATCCCACTGTGTATTCCCCTTGGGTAGATGTGAATAACTTATATAGCAGTCTGTTATAGCATGATAAAATTAGTATCAGTGTAGAAGTCACTACATGCATAAGCTTATAAATCACTGGCTCATACCTGCCATAGTTGCTGCAAAATAGCCCCATAAGGCCATCCAATTAATTGATCAGATCGCCAATAGATACACAAAGCATATCACCAGTAATATGAAGCAATATAATTATTAGTTAGTCAACACAAATGATTACTCTTGTGATTGCTGCGAGATTGACCCAATGACTGAGAGGTTGGTAATTAGTCATACCGCCAATAGCAGCATAAAGTGTGTCACCGAAAACAATATGGGACGACACAAATGATTTAGTCAACAAAATTGTTAAATATTACTGCAAATGAGTCCCAAAAATTAAGAGCCTATTCCTTAGTCATATCACCAATAGCAGCACAACATGTCGCCAATCACACCATAAGGTGATACAAATGGTAAGTCAAGTAATTTGCAGACTAGCACCAATGGCTAGAGACAATAAAATTGGTTAGTCATATCACCAATAACAACAGTATTACAAGTGCCTAGTGACTGTTAAAATCAAGATGTCATCATCAACAACAAACGCTGACGCGCGTTTCACCACTGACAGAGAGTGGCTTCGTCCAGAGCGTGATTAGAACCTCTTACTACACCCGAATTTATATCCGTAATCTTAACATCGCCCACCTGTAGCGGCTAGAGCCTGATTGCCCGCTGGCGTGCGAGCGCTTCCGCAATCAGAGCCAGCATAGACCACGTGACTCCTCCAGACCAATCGATTAACGACTCCCCGTATCACGTGGGTAAACAAACAATCCTCTATCGCCAGTTCTTGTTACAGTAGCTGACAAGCGGTTCCCACTTGTTCAGCACCAATCTAAATGCAGAAAAATCGCTGCACGCTTAGTTAATCGAGGACATGGATATGAATCCAGCCTTATAAAACACCATCCGAATCTCTATATAAGCCAATTTTATATATGACTCCAGAACCAACGTGTTTAACTATGGGCATAGGGGTAGTATTTTGAGTTCTATAAGTAGATAGAGGAAAACATTGATAAAATAAAAGTGAATGTGTGTTGACATAGATAGTGTGCCTAGTGATTGGATGTCTTTTGGGGGTTGTCCACTGGATTGGATCAGATTCAAATAAAGGGAGTATACGTAAAACCCTCATTAAGGCCTTCTGGAGCCAAGGTGTGCAAGGTGTAAATCCAAAAGCATTCCCTACGTCTCAGCATTAGGTCATAGTCTCCTTTCCTCTGATGGTGTTTCACTAGTTCAACACCACAAAACCTAATATGTCTGGTTTCGCCTTTCTGGCAGAGTCTTACATGTCTAGCAACTGGCGTGTCCAAAGGACTATTAATTGATCTGATGTGCTCCCTAATTCTTAACTTAAAGGGGCGAAAGGTTTTACCATCATACTTTTTCCCACAGCCGCAGAACGAGCAAATATACTAGACCAGCTGTGTTACAATTAAAAAAGGAACGAATAGTATACGTAGTTACATTTCTAGTATCTTGAATGATTTTTGATTCTCTCAAAATATGTGCACAGCTCTTGCATCTTCCACAGGCTTATTTGCCCTTGAGGTTATTCGTAAGCCAACCTTTTGTTCTAGTGAAGGGTTTACAATGGCTTGACACCAAAGTATCTTATAGGTTTCTGCAGCGTCTAAATGTTATCGCTGCATGGGCTCCTACTGATTCTTTGAGGTGTGGATCAAGGGTCAGGAGGGGCCAATACCTCTCCATAATGTTTTTCACCAGTTGATTCCTAATGTCAAAATTTCCTATACACCGTATCATTGGGGGATTATCCTTTGGTGTATCTTGTAATAATGCTCCCCTGGTGCTCAATGCAGCTTTTTGATACGCTTTGGTGATATGACTAACCAATTTTATTGTCTCTAGCCATTGGTGCTAGTCTGCAAATTACTTGATTTACCATTTGTATCACCTTATGGTGTGATTGGCGACATGTTGTGCTGCTATTGGCGATATGACTAAGGAATAGTCTCTTAATTTTTGGGACTCATTTGCAGTAATATTTAACAATTTTGTTGACTAAATCATTTGTGTCGTCCAATATTGTTTTCAGTGACACACTTTATGCTGCTATTGGCGTTATGACTAATTACCAACCTCTCAGTCATTGGGGTAATCTCGCAGCAATCACAAGAGTAATCATTTGTGTTGACTAACTAATAATTATATTGCTTCATATTACTGGTGATATGCTTTGTGTAACCATTGGCGATCTGATCAATTAATTGGATGGCCTTTTGGGGCTATTTTGCAGCAACTATAGCAGGTATGAGCCAGTGACTTATAAGCTTATGCATGTAGTGACTTCTACACTGATACTAATTTTATCATGCTATAACAGACTGTTATATAAGTTATTCACATCTACCCAAGGGGAATACACAGTTGGATATGTACACTTAAGTTAATTTCTTGTAGGAGGATGTGTTTATAATTTAGGTATACCAGCTGCATTTGACTAATAACCCCAATTGGTGGGTTATATATCTTTATTGAGTCGAGATAGCCTATATCATTCTCATCGGCCAAGCCAACCAGTACCTATTACCAACTGGTTTGAGTATCACAGGAGGGACCTGTATGTTTCTTCTGCCATTATCCAATATATTAAGGATGGAATTGTGAGCAGTGAACAGGGGTTATTCAATTCCAGGATCCCTAGTTATTTTCCACTAAAGTGGGACCAACCAACAGTATACCTAGTGTCTTTATTTTCACATAGAATTGTTTGTTGATTATTCATGGTTTTAGAATTATTTAATAAAGTTATATGTGTATTGTATGTCTGTAACTTGAAACCAGCACGAGTGGTGCAAACCAGCTGATGCAGCTGTGACGTATTTGCCACAATCTACCTTGTTTTCTTTTGTGACAATTTTAAATTTATTGCAAATTTATAAAGAGGTAAAAATACAGTCAGGTCCAGAAATATTGGGACATCGACACAATTCTAACATCTTTGGCTCTATACACCACCACAATGGAGTTGGAATGAAACAAACACAATGTGCTTTAACTGCAGACTGTCAGCTTTAATTTGAGGGTATGTACATCCAACTCAGGTGAATGGTGTAGGACTTACAGCAGTTTGCAGATGTGCCTCCCACTTGATAAGGGACCAAAAGTAATGGGACAATTGGCTTCTCAGCTGTTCCATGGCCAGGTGTGTGATATTCCCTCATTACCCCAATTACAATGTGCAGATAAAAGGCCCAGAGTTCAAGTGTGCCATTTGCATTTGGAATCTGTTGCTGTCAGCTCTCAAGATGAGATCCAAAGAGCTGTCACTATCAGTGAAGCAAGACATCATTAGGCTGCAGAAACAAAACAAACCCATCAGAGAGATAGCAAGAACATTAGGCGTGGCCAAAACAACTGTTTGGAACATTCTCAAAAAGAAGGAACGCACCGGTGAGGTCAGCAACACCAAAAGACACGGGAGACCACGGAAAACAACTGTGGTGGATGACCTAAGAATTCTTTCCCTGGTGAAGAAAACACCCTTCACAACAGTTGGCCAGATCAAGAACACTCTCCAGGAGGTAGGTGTATGTGTGTCAATGTCAACAATCAAGAGAAGACTTCACCAGAGTGAATACAGAGGGTTCACCACAAGATCTAAACCATTGGTGAGCCTCAAAAACAGGAAGGCCAGATTAGAGTTTGCCAAACAACACCTAACAAAGCCTTCACAATTCTGGAACAAGATCCTATGGACAGATGAGACCAAGATCTACTTGTACCAGAGTGATGGGAAGAGAAGAGTATGGAGAAGGAAAGGATCTGCTCATGATCCTAAGCATACCACCTCATCAGTGAAGCATGGTGGTGGTAGTGTCATGGCATGGGCATGTATGGCTGCCAATGGAACTGGTTCTCTTGTATTTATTGATGATGTGACTGCTGACAAAAGCAGCAGGATGAATTCTGAAGTGTTTCGGGCAATATTATCTGCTCACATTCAGCCAAATGCTGCAGAACTCATTGGACGGCGCTTCACAGTGCAGATGGACAATGACCCAAAGCATACTGCAAAAGTAACCAAAGAGTTTTTGAAGGGACAGAAGTGGAATGTTATGCAATGGCCAAGTCAATCACCTGACCTGAATCCCATTGAGCATGCATTTCACTTGCTGAAGACAAAACTGAAGGGAAAATGCCCCAAGAACAAGCAGGAACTGAAGACAGTTGCAGTAGAGGCCTGGCAGAGCATCACCAGGGATGAAACCCAGCGTCTGGTGATGTCTATGCGTTCCAGACTTCAGGCTGTGATTGACTGCAAAGTATTTGCAACCAAGTATTAAGAAGGGAAAGTTTGATTTATGATTATTATTCTGTCCCATTACCTTTGGTCCCTTAACAAGTGGGAGGCACATCTGCAAACTGCTTTAAGTCCTACACCGTTCACCTGAGTTGGATGTACATACCCTCAAATTAAAGCTGACAGTCTGCAGTTAAAGCATATTGTGTTTGTTTCATTCCAACTCCATTGTGGTGGTGTATAGAGCCAAAGATGTTAGAATTGTGTTGATGTCCCAATATTTCTGGACCTGACTGTATATATAAAAAAACAATATTATTTTTTTCAGCATCCTTCCAGGCATCCAGCTACAAAAGGTATGTGTGAAAATAATGCTCAAACAACCAACCAGATGCTTGTCGATAGTTTCTTCCCAGCTTTCATATCATGGCACTGATATTTCTCTTCAGTGTATGTAAAATGAAATAGCTGTAAGGGGATTTCCTATGTACATATGCTTCTTTGATTGTGTGGCATCATATCTGCTGTATAAGCCTGGTAACAGAATCCGAGTTATACGTTTATGGTGCCAAACATTCTGGCAGTTAAATCTGTTACATGACTCCTCACCTCTATTGGCAGGAAATGAGGAGCTGTCGAGCATCGCGTGCGCTTTTTACAGCTTGCACTATGTAATATGTAGAACTTGGGGCATTTACATTTAATGGAGAGAAAAGTGACACGTCCTAAAGGAACGCACCTGTGTGTAGTTGGCACTCGCTAATTTCCACATGGTGTCCCCCATAGCACCAAGATCACTGCACAGATGATCTCACAAATAATCAAGACAGTGCGCGTCAGCATTTAACTGATTATTTATGAGAACATGTTAATTTTTATGTTGGAACCCAATGTAATAAAATAGAATTTTATCAACAGATGAAAAAAGAACGTTCGGACACGTTCACAGGAAGCAAAACACCCTGAAGGAGTGCCAGTATAACATCGTTTATTACATTCAAAATGACGGGATGTAAAGGATAACTGCAGACTTTCTATAGTTATAAAATACTCTGGTCAGCCACAACAATAAATCCACCTGCCTAATGTCATGTAGGTCCCCCTGGCTCTCCTGAAACAGCTCAGACACGTCAAGCCATGGACCCCACAAGACCTCTGAACGTGTCCTGTGGCATCTGAAACCAAGACATTAGCAGCAAATCCTTTAAGTCCTGCAAACTGCGAGGTGGGGCCTCCATGGATGAGATCTGTTGTTCCAACACATCCCACAGATGCTCAATCAGATTGAGATCTGGGCAAATTGGAAGCCAAGGCAACACCTTGAAATCTTTGTCATGTTCCACAAACAATTCCTGAACATTTTTCTTTGTGTCAGGGTGCATTATCCTGCTGAAAGAGGCCACTGCTTTCAGGAAACAACATGGTGATGAAGGGGCGTGCATGGTCTGCAACATCTCCAAGTAGGTGGTACGTGACAAATGTGTTTCTGACACCTTGCGGTCATGGTCAGCATTAGAATTTTCAGCAATTTGAGATACAACAGCTCTTCTGTGAGATCACATCAGACAACAAGCCTTCATTCCCCACATGCATCAACGAGCCTTGGGCGCCCATGACCTTGAACCCGTTCTCCGTTTGTCTGTCTTGCACCACTTTTGGTAGGTACCAACCACTACATCTTGGGAATACCCCACAGACCTGTCGTTTTGGAGATGCTCTGACCCAGTTGTCTAGCCGTCACTATTTGGCCTTTGTCAAAGTCACTCAGATCTTTTCGCCCATTTGTCCTGCTTCTGACTCATGAAATCAAAGAACTGGCTGTTCACTTGCTCCTACACCTTGTATCTCTTCATGCATGACTTGTTCTGATTCTGTCTATGAGACCTTTCTTTTCTTTTTTGCTTCATACGGCATTTCTTGATATGACAAAACCCAATTTTCGAGAGTATACCATAAAACACTAAATTCAACAAAATGATGTTCTAAAAAGAAAAGTCCCTAGACCCTGGTTATTAATTTTCTCCAATCTAATGCTTATTGAAAGGATTGGAATCTGGGGAAATTGGAAACCAAGGCAACACCTTGAAATCTGGGTCATGTTCCTCGCACCGTTCCTGAACAATTCTTTCAGTGTGACAGGGTGCGTTATCCTGCTGAAAGAGGCCATTGCCCTCAGGGAACACCATTGCCATGTAGGGGTTTACATGGTCTGCAACATCTCCAGGTAGGTGGTACGTGTCAAATGTGTTCTTACACCTTGCTATCATGGTCAGCATTACCTTTTTCAGTAATTTGAGATACAACAGCTCTTCTGTGTGATCACATCGGACGAACTAGCTTTCACTCCTCACATGCATTAATGAGCCTTGGGCACCCATGACCTGGTTGTCCTTCCTTGCACGAGATTTGGCAGGTATTAGCACTGCGTACTGGGGAAATCCCAAAAGACCTTTTGTGTTCGAGATGCTCTGACCCAGTTGTCTAGTCATTGGTCCTTGTCAAAATCACCCAGATCTTTTCGCCCATTTTTCCTGCTTCCACTACATGAAATTCAAGCATTGACTGTTCATTTGCTGCCCAACATGTCCTACCCAGTGACAGGCGCCATTGTAACCATATAATCAATGTTATTCACTTCACCTGACAGTGGGTTTAATGTTGAGACTAATCGGTTTATACTGCAGCATATGGTTAGGGTTTGATTACTGATAAGGAGTTATTCAGAGACCACCAAAAGGTCACCGACATTTCGGTGCTCTCTCGTTCCCCGCAATTCAGCATTCACCGCATCGTCCCCAAAGTGCAGGGAAAAGCCGCAGAACGGTTCTGAAAAATCGAATTGATCCGAAACGCCGCCAATAACCCACTGAACGTACTTGACAATCTGCCACAAACCCGCCGAACATGTCTGAAAAAAGCTGATGATTCACCGAACACAGCGCCAACCAGCCGCTGGAAAACGCTGAGAAGTCAACAACCAGGGTTAAAAAATAAAAAACAATTGAAAGTGTCAAATTTGAAATGCTGTTTGCAAAATAACTACTGGACGAAAATGTCTGGAATTAACATGTAAGATCCTATGATTAATAATAAAAAGGTCTGTTATAGAAAAAAGAACAACACTATTGAAAAAAAATCTGAAAAACAAAGAGTGACGAAAAAATCATGAAAAATGCTTACAAAATCCTAAAAAAAATAATAGAGTCTTTTTGCTGTGGATTAAAAGCATAAATGGTTTATTAGATATTCAATAACAACAGGAGTATTTTTAAACATTGAAACCTATGGGATTTGCCTGATTAAACCTGCCGAATGAAACCACCGAACATCAGGGCATTTCACTGACATTTTGGTGCTGTTCGATGTCTGTGAATAGATTAACCATTGCTTCTCTATGGGGATTTTCAATGCCACCGAACAACACTGTATTTCGCTAAAAGTTGCTGAACTGCCTGCTTCCTTAATAGGTGAATGGCCACGAAATTGCACCGTAGGGGGAAATTTACTGTTCAGTGCCATTTCGGGGCAAAATTGGCTCTCTCTGAATAACCCTGTTAGTGCTACAGTTGCTGTTTATGTTTATATTAGGGTTAGGGTTACTTCTAGAGTTAAAATAAGGTTAAGATTACTGGTTCGGTTTGTGGTGGGTTACTGTTAGGGTTACAGTTACTGTTTATGTTTGCATTACCGTTACTGTTAGGCTTAATGGTGTTGTTTGTATTAGGGTTAGTGTTACTTCTAGGGATAGGTTACCACTAGGCTTACTGGTTTTGTTTGTATTAGGGTTAAGGTTACTTCTAGGGTTAGGTAACTGTTAGGCTTACTGGTTTTGTTTGTATTAGGGTTAGGGTTACTTCTAAGGTTAAGATACTGTTAGGCTTAATGGTGTTATTTTTATTAGGGTTAGGGTTACTTCTAGGGACAGGTTACTGTTAGGCTTACTGGTTTTGTTTGAATTAGGGTTACTTCTAGGGTTAGGTAACTGTTAGGCTAAATGGTTTTGTTTGTATTAGGGTTAGGGTTACTTCTAGGGTTAGGTTACTGTTAGGCTTACTGGTTTTGTTTGTATTAGGGTTAGGGTTACTTCTAGGGTTAGGTTACTGTTAGGTTTACTGGTTTTGTTTGTATTAGGATTAGGGTTACTTCTAGGGTTAGGTTACTGTTAGGTTTACTGGTTTTGTTTGTATTAGGATTAGGGTTACTTCTAGGGTAAGGTTACTGTTAGGTTTACTGGTTTTGTTTGTATAAGAATTAGGGTTACTTCTAGGGTTACTGGTTTTGTTTGTATTAGGATTAGGGTTACTTCTAGGGTAAGGTTACTGTTAGGTTTACTGTCTTTGTTTGTATTAGGATTAGGGTTACTTCTAGGTTTACTGGTTTTGTTTGTATTAGGATTAGGGTTACTTCTAGGGTTAGGTTACTGTTAGGTTTACTGGTTTTGTTTGTATTAGGATTAGGGTTACTTCTAGGGTAAGGTTACTGTTAGGTTTACTGGTTTTGTTTGTATAAGAATTAGGGTTACTTCTAGGGTTAGGTTACTGTTAGGTTTACTGGTTTTGTTTGTATTAGGATTAGGGTTACTTCTAGGTTTACTGGTTTTGTTTGTATTAGGATTAGGGTTACTTCTAGGGTAAGGTTATTGTTAGGTTTACTGGTTTTGTTTGTATTAGGATTAGGGTTACTTCTAGGTTTACTGGTTTTGTTTGTATTAGGATTAGGGTTACTTCTAGGGTTAGGTTACTGTTAGGTTTACTGGTTTTGTTTGTATTAGGATTAGGGTTACTTCTAGGGTAAGGTTACTGTTAGGTTTACTGGTTTTGTTTGTATAAGAATTAGGGTTACTTCTAGGGTTAGGTTACTGTTAGGTTTACTGGTTTTGTTTGTATTAGGATTAGGGTTACTTCTAGGTTTACTGGTTTTGTTTGTATTAGGATTAGGGTTACTTCTAGGGTAAGGTTACTGTTAGGGTTAGGGTTACTTCTAGGGTAAGGTTACTGTTAGGCTTACTGGTTTTGTTTGTATTAGGGTTAGGGTTACTTCTAGGGTAAGGTTATTGTTAGGCTTACTGGTTTTGTTTGAATTAGGGTTACTGTTACTGTTTCTTCTTGTATTTGGGTTAGGGCCAGGAATAGTATTGCACAAAAAGGGCAATTTTTTTAGGTAGCAAAATGATTTTGAATCTATCTGGAAATTTTCGGATGGATTCGATATCATTTTGTTGTTTACAGTCAATTCAGCATTTGAGCGCTTTGTATTTTCGAATGGCCAAAATGCTGATATTTTCTCCAGATATCAATTTGAATAACAAAGAATGCATATATCTGCTAGTAAGTTGGACACACCAACCATTTTCTTCCTTACTATCTTATTATAGATGGCAGATAAATGTCTTTCCATCCTGTCTGCGTCTGACTGTCTCTGTGCCTTTTTCCTTCAGCACGACTGTATTTTGAATTTTGAAAAATCTTAACAACTTGGCTTTTTACTTTATTTGACCTTCTGAAATATATTTGCTAACATCTCATTTCCCTTGTGTGTCACACTCCTCACTACCTTGCTATTTCCTTTGTAATCTCTATTTTTTTTTTTTTTATTCTATACGATTTTTTTTGCCGTTCCCTTTGGCCTTTCTACAATTTTCTAAGCGCTGTTAAATACTTTGGGAAATGGTCTACATGGAAGATTCTGTTTGAAACAAAATTACTTTCCTATCTATCTTCACTTCAAGAGGAATTTAAACATTCTCCGATTGAAAAAGCTAATGCATTTTGAAAACTGTAAATAATAGATTTATTATGGAAGAGAGAGTTCAAACTCTTTTAGAAAGATTGCGGCAAAAAAGCGATAATGCTGTTTAGGTTTCTGCAAAAGGCTCTATTGGTACATATAATATTTAGTGCTATTATCGGGTTTCACTGTTTAGACATGCCTGTACCTATTTTACGGTTATATATTACTGTTACCTACAGAGGGCTAGTCATTAACACCGAGCTGTAACCTAGTGACTGCAGTGTTTCGATCCTAGCCATGTTGCATTTGCTTGGTTAT
Organism: Leptobrachium leishanense; assembly: GCA_009667805.1. NCBI lineage: Eukaryota > Metazoa > Chordata > Amphibia > Anura > Megophryidae > Leptobrachium > Leptobrachium leishanense. The sequence continues at coordinate 20,968,628 of CM019066.1, forward strand.
GGTTCGACTGTGGTGTTAGGACTGATTGCACCCAAGCTGCTAGCTGCCGAATGAGTGGCGGGGGATACTTTAGAGCAGGGGTCTCAAACTCAAATCACCTGAGGGCCGCGGGATAGATTTTCATATCCCACAGGGGCCGCATTCAAAATTTCAAACTCGTTTTTTATTTTAAACAATTTATTCTTTTCAATTACAGCGAAAAGTCTTTTTATTTATAGTTCTGAACATATTTTTGTATTTTTGGTATTTTTCTGCCGAAATTTTTGATTCCCATTTTTTTTTTAAGAAAAAGGTGTTTTTATTTGTAGGGCTGCTTTAAAAACTGTATTCTGGTGCATTGAATTATTATGGCCACTAGGGGGAGCTAGTGTATAGCATATGAGAGGATTGTATTGGACTGAGATTTGTGAAACTCCAACTCCCAGAGATCTTTTCAAGGGGAACAGGAAGGGTGTGTGCTGGCCAGGAAGGACATCAGCAGCCTCGTGCAAGGCATGGGCAGGTGTGCAGAGCCACGAGAAATGTAGAACGCACGCTGGGGCTGTTAGGGATTGAAACCAGGCCAGAGGGTGGATGTTGCTACAGTCGTGTTGGAGATCGTGCTGTTACCTATATACCTAGCCCTGAGCGTTTGGAAGAACAGAAAGAGCAGCGAGAGAGAGCAGTTGCAGGTGACACTTCTGGGATCCTGGCAGAGTTGGAGCGCAGAGAAACAGCGTCATCCATTGTTGCAGTGATCGGAGAGAGAGTGTGCATCGGCCGGCTGTGTATTACGCTGTACTGTTCTTGACAAAGTGCGGTTTGGGAGAAGAAGGACATCGTGTGAGGAGAGGCTGCAAACCGGAGGGGAGTGCTGGCGGCCTATGTGTTCGTGTTCTGGCAGAGGAGAACCAGATCGGGAGTGCAGGCGTTAACAGCATCGGGTTCCAAGTGGCAGTGAGGACAGATCCTCTTGATAGAGATCCCTTTCTCCAGCGTTCATCGGTCCATGACAAGTGGTTACACCGGATGGGTGAGAAGGCTTCGGCCTGGTGAAAACGCAGAACATTGCGCACTTGTTTTTTTGTTTTCCTTAAGGGCCCCAACGGTGACTAGTCAAAGATTCTTTTTGTTTCATTCACTGGCCAGTTGAATACAGTACCTGGGTACCCTAGACAACACACACATATATTTTTGAGCCATTTTTCACGGGACTTACACTCCAGAACTGAGTGGGTTAACCGGTTTCTTTTACCGCCGCATGTTTTTCCTGCGTTACGAATTCTTGTTACTCAACTACCATACATGCATATTATATGCTGCTTCATTGGGGTCAGTAAAGAATATAATATAGAAAAATCCACAACAGTGCTGGTGTATAGTTATTTCCTAGTGCCGTGAGACTATCCCGAGGTTTATTCAGTGGCTCCTCCGGGGGGGGGGAGGGTGAGCGCTACATATTTTATTCTGCAGCAGTCCTTTTTATAATTTTTTAAAGGACCTATTTTAATATTTGGACACTTTTGAATGCATTTTTACTGGTTTAAATGCTTATTTGAAAAATAGGGTAGTTCCGTCCATAGTCACTTGTAGTGGACGATCCTAGTCAGACATATTTGTGCGAACTCGGTCGCCCATAATAGGATGATCGAGTCAGTTGCAGGAATATGGACCCTGTGGACGGTCACTTACAATTCCCCTTCTGAGGAGCATATGCAGCAACACACCACTTTATTTTATACTAGGAGAGCACTCACATTATAGTTCTGTTAGCTCTTTATTCTGTGCCACAGGTGCACTGTACAGAAACAAATCCTGCCTGAGCCCCGCGGTAAGAAAGCAGATTGTACAACAAATGCTTATGCCAGCCATTGAATACGGAGATGTAGTGTATGCAGCCGCCCCGCAAACACACATCCAGAAACTTACTACATTGTATAACTCATTCTGTCGCTTTGTGCTACAATGTAACTACATGACCCACCATTGTGACATGTTAAAAGAACTAAACTGGCCATCACTGGACTCTAGATGCACCCTTCACCTTTCCAACCTGGTGTTTAAGAGCTTTTCTGGGAAGCTACCACCCTACCTGAGTATGCTGCTTCCCCCGGCAGTTCCCTCATCCTATAACCTCAGATCCAGGACCTGCACCTTACTTGCAATACCGCAATACAAAAAGAAAGTGGCTCGATCCTCATTTTCCTACAAAGCACCGCAAATATGGAATAACCTCCCAGACACCGTCAAATCTCCCCCCAGTCTAAAGTCCCTTAAGAGCTCCCTATTAACATACCTCAATACGAAATGCACCTGTAAACATGTAACATAATGACTTTATTTCCTACATATTTATTTTTCTGTTAATCTGTATATTTGGTTTTGTGTTAATATCTTGCATTTTACTATTTTGTATTTCTGTAACCATTCAATGTTCTTGAACCCAGGACATACTTGAAAACGAGAGAAATCTCAATGTATCCTTCCTGGTAAAATACTTTATAAATAAATAAATCTCCCACACTAGCCTTATAACTGGAGCAGGTAAACCTGATTGGTGTAATCAGAGTTCTCTCAGAACCCACATACATCACACCAGGCAGACTTCCCCTGGTCCAATTGTAAGGCCAGTATAGGAGATGTGAAAAAGAAGTAAACAGTTCACAGCACTTGTCACGGAACCCCGTGCTCAGAGACTGTACTAAAACCTTGCTCCTCCGCTATTCCCCTCATTAAGCTATTGGTCTGTTTATGTTTAATGTTAAAAGTGGTGTTTTTTTTATTTTTTAGAAAGGATTTTACCAGGAAGGATACATTGAGTTTTCTCTTGTTTTCAACTATGTCCTGGGTGGCGAGTATGTACCTGTAGGTGTCTTGCCCAAGGACAATTAATGGAGAAGTGCTCTTGCTGAGATCAAACCTTTGTCTCCACAGTCTCTCTCCATGGTTATAGAGCAGTGATGTTACCTCTACTCCACCCAGCCAACTTTTCCCCCATCAGAACATAATCCAAATGCCTTTAAGACTGTCTCGTGTTCCCTGACACCAGGGGAAACCTGGTTTTGAAACTCCAGCCAATCACCATCCAGGAGCCTGTTTTGAATCCCCAGCCCCAAAAACATTTGCCTAAGTAGGGTGCTCTTTTGGAGTTAGAGTCCCTCTCATGGGAGCTGCAGTTGGGGTGATATTCAGGAGGGAGCTCCATCGGGAACCCGAGATTCTCAGCCTTTCTTGGCCACAGGTGCTCAGGCAGCAGTGGCCATGCGACATCACCTTGGGTAATTTCCCCACGCTGCTGCTTTGGCCCCCGCCTGTGGATCTGGGCTCTTTTTGGACTGTGACATCATAGGGGCCCGAATTATCAAAAGGTACCCATGGATAGCCACTGCTCCCCTGAAATCCCCCCAGACAAGGACCCTTGCACTGTATGACTGCAGTTACAATTATTTATAAGACACCACCAAGTTCCGTAGCGCTGTACAATGGGAGAGACAGAATATCCAATATGCATACAAGTTAATCACATAGATCAGTAAGAGCAGACCCTGCTCAAGAGCTTACAATCTGCGAGGAGGACCTGATAGAGACCAGATTGAAATGCGGTGCCGGGATGTTTGGGTGGGCTGGGATGTTAACTGTTGTTATCTGATTCTGTACCAAATAAAAAGAGGTCTGCAGAAATGGCCACTGATTCTGCTTAACCCATTATGACCAGTGTCATCTGCTTTATTGGGAGAAATTAAGAACTGACAGTGATTCAGCACTGCTTGCTGAGGGAAGAATCCAGGAACTAGCAGAGGAAATCGAGTCACGATGGCCGAGGGAAAATATTTGACCTGGGCTCTCGTAACACTGGTGTTAAAAGTGGGATTACAAATCAAGCCTCCATAGGAGACTGCGAGAGCCCAGGTAAAATATTTTCCCTAGGCCGTCGTGACTGATGGGGGGGGGGTCACAAAAACACCACTTTTAACATGAAAATATAAAACAGAACAATAGCATAAATGAGGGGAATAGCGGAGGAGCGAGGTTTTAGTACAGTCCACAGTCTCTGAGCACAGGGTTCTGTGACTGTGACAGCACTATTTCAGAAACATCCCTTGTTCACACATCTTAGGCTAGGGTCAAACGAAAGCATTTTTACACGCGAACGTAAAAAAAGTGCGTCCGAACGCATTGATGTATTTTTTCACGGAATATGCGAAAACGGTCATACGATGCGCATTTTCGTGCGTGATGTTTTACGAAATCCAAACCAGGAAACTTTTTGCGTCTGGACGTTATGTTGGCCGGACACGAGCAGGGTCTGACGTCTCCAAATCACGCACACACACCGCTAGCGGGCACAGCGCACTCAGTACGTCAGTACTAGAGGTTCTGCGTTCTCGAAAAAATGCGTTCATTTTCCACTTGCGTTGCGCGGCCGGACTTTCGTGCGACCGTACTTCATATATTGGCTGTCATTGCCCGTCATTTGCTGCTAGTGCGGCCGTGATTAAGTGCGCCAGAACGCACGTTAAAAATGCGCTGGTCTGACCCCAGCCTTATACAGCGCTGCGGAATAGATCTTAACAAGCTGTGGCATGTTTTTTATTAGCATACTGTGGACTGCTTTGCTCATCACTTTATTATATGTATTAGATTTACATTGTACTTATGGGCACCACTGGAATTTTTTCTGGCAGCACAAATATAGGAAAATAGGAAATAATAAGAGGAAAATGTATATTATTTGAATTATTTTTTATTATATACCTTATTTTTGGGCTTTTAAAATTATTTTGTAACACTTTTTTTAATGTGTACAGGGGGCTCTGCACACACTGTTTTTGGCCATTTCTCCTCTGCAGGTTCAGGGCTCCTGAGCCTCTTGCCAGCAGTGAATGCTAGCAGGACAGCACATAAAGTGCTGCCTGATCCCCGGCTGAGCTCTTACAGCTCCGAGCACCTCATGGCTGCTGTGATGTACCGTGTGTTTGCTCAGGCTGAGCCAACAGGACAGGGTGTTAGTACAGGCAGAGAGCACGGGGGGGGGGCTCAACGCCGTGGAAGCGTAAAGAGAAAAAAAGGAAAGCTGTCTGGGTAGGTAGAGCCTGAAATCACCAGGGAAGCTGCATCTGTCCTGAGAGGGGCCAGGGGTTTACAGTGAGACCTTGCTGTGAAACCAAAAGCAGAGACAGAGCTCAGGGAGGAGGGGAGTAGCCCAATCTTCTGTTGCCAGTGGGCGGAGGCAGCATGTGAGCAACAGGAGCCAATCAGAAGAGGCAGAAAACCAGACTGTTGCCAGCTGCACCATTCTGCTGCGGGCAAATTGTAACCAGTCCGTGGGCCACAATTGGCCTGCGGGCCCGTACTTTGGGACCCCTGCTTTAGAGGATGGGTACTGCTGGTTGAAAGATTAACCCTTCCTCATCCCCCTCCACACTCCCCCTCCCATTTCAACACTATAGTTTAGAATAAAGACTCACCTGAATCCGGCGCTGTTCTTCCTTTGAGTCCTGCCAGATGTGACATACTGCCAGTTGCAGCATGTCCCCTGACTGCGTTGAGGGCTGGACGCTCCAGCCAATCCGGTTTCTGTTAATGACATAGAGTATTGAGAGCCATTGGTGGGACCTAGTTCCCAAAGATCCTGAGGCCCCGAAACCTGAGCTCAGCTCTTAGGTTCTGGGCAGGTCTAAGCCCCTTCAGGTGGAGAGTTGAATCAAACCTGTGACAGACAACCCATGGGGGAAAATAAGTGATTGAGCCCAGAGCAGGGTGGGCCACGCAGATATGATTGAGTGCTCACACTGTGTAAAGTGTTCCTTTAAGTATATCGACCCCCACATATTAATGGTAACGGCTCCACTGCTATTCCATTTGAGTTGCAAATCCCTGCTGTGGCTTAATGGACATTCTAATGAAAACACCATCCCCCTCCCTCTTATTTATGCCCTTAAATAATTGGGCAGATGCTGATGACAGCACCGTTTTGTCTCTTAGCTGAGAAGCAGCATGAGAATATGTGGTTTGCTTAGAAAAGCAGCTCTTGGTTTAATGAAGTTAGGACCCACCTTAACCAGAGGTTGCCGTGATGTGGCAGGTGGGCTTACACTTCAATGGCCACTGGTGTATTTTGGCCTAGGCCAACAAGGCCCAGGCCTAGGGCGGCACTTTCCAGGGGGCGGCGGCCCGCTGGGTGGCCCCACCCCTAAAAAAAAATAAATTTTTTTTTTACTTTTGAAAACTATTTTACCAGGAAGGAAACATTGAGATGTCACTAATTTTCAAGTATGTCCTGGGTAGGCAACGCCTAGGCTTTCACTTTCCAGGGGGCCAACAAAAACCTCACCACTAATTGACGCCAACATTTTGGTGTTCTGTAGTTCCCTGCACTTCAGGGAATAAAATTTCCCCACCCTGCAGTGAATTCACCATTCACCGCAGGGGTCCCTAAAGTGCATGGAGTCGGCCGCTGTATGCTGCCACCCAAATCCATGGCCTGCTGTTTTCAAAAGAACTACTGAACGAAAATGTCTGGAATTTACATATAAGATCCTATGATTGATAATAAAAAGTTCTGTTACAGAAAAAGAAGAACCGCTATTAATAAAAAGGGGGGGAATTTAGCCCAAAAAATTCTGAAAAATCACTAAAAGGTACAAAAAAATCAATAAATAAATAAAGACTTTTTACTGCAGATTAAAATAATAAATGGTTTATTAGATATTGCATAAAAATGGAATATTTTTAACATTGAAACCTAGGGGGTTCGCCTGAATAAACCTGCTGATTGAAAACCACCGAACATCAGGGCATTTCACTGTCATTTCTCTGCTGTTTGGTGTTCTCTGAATAGATTAACCATTACTTCTCTATGGGGAGTTGCACTGCCTTCAAACAGCACCGTACTTGCTGGCAGTTCGCCAAACTTGTGTGTGAGCATATCACCAGAGCAGTGGTGTACTTAGGGGAGTGGGGAGGGCGGGCCGCCCCAGGTACCAGTGATTATTGGGGTGTCATTAGGGGGTACTAGGAGGTGCACTGTCACTGTGTGTCAGCTTTGAGCTGTGTTCTCAAACAATGAGCAGCGGAGCAGGCGTTTGCATACGGATAAAATCGAATAGAATAAAAATCCCCTCTTCCTCCCTCCATAGCTCCTCCCCTGCTCCGCAGCAGCTCTAGGAGAGGGAGGGGGATGTGATTTGTGTCCAGAGAGAGAAGATGACAGTAAATGGCAGGTAAAGGTGGGGGGGGGTTATCAGCAGAATATGAAGCCCTGTCTGCTTACTGCTGTTTAAAGTGGACCTTTCCTTAACCAGCACTGCAGTGATAGAAATTTGTCATTGAGCTGACTGGCTCCTGGTGAGGCCTGCTTGCGTGCAGGTCACACTCGGTCTGGCCAGTCAGGTGGTACTGAGTCTCAAGTACACCTGACTGGCTGAACCACGTGACACGCATGCACGCAGCTGCCCGCCCTTTCGTTAACATGGACTGTCACTCTATTCTGGACTGAACACCCACCGGGAAGGGAATCAAAGCCATGGTGCACCCTCTGGCAGTGGCACCCCACTGCTGACAAGATGGCTCCACGCACAGGCACAGCCGTGATCCTAACGTGGCCTGGAGGGACCTCCTGCTGAGTCTGTACACAGTCCCTGCTGACTCTGCACACAGCCCTACCCGGACAGAGGCCGGTAAATGTAGAATAAATAATTGCTGTGTGCTCATATACACTCGGTTTGCTGGGAGTTTTATTGCAGTGGATTTTGATGCACTCATACATACCCCACATTGCATTGCTGGAGTTTTATTGCTGTGGATTCTGATATCGCTGACACACACCACACATTGCATTGCTGGGAGTTTTATTGCAGTGGATTCTGATACACTCATACACACTGCACATTGCATTGCTGGAGTTTTATATTGCTGTGGATTCTGATACGCTGACACACACCCACATTGCATTGCTGGGAGTTTTATTGCAGTGGATTCTGATGCACTCATACACACCGCACATTGCATTGCTGGGAGTTTTATTGCTGTGGATTCTGATACGCTGACCCGCACATTGCATTACTGGGAGTTTTATTGCTGTGGATTCTGATACACTCATACACACTGCACATTGCATTGCTGGAATTTTTATTGCTGTGGATTCTGATACGCTGACACACACCAAACATTGCATTGCTGGGAGTTTTATTGCTGTGGGTTCTGTGATACACACTGCATAGTACTGTGAGTTTAGTGCCCTGGAGCTCTGGGATACACTCATACACACTGCACATTACTGTGAGTTTTATTGCTGTACAGCTCTGTGATACGTTCATATGCAGTGCACGTTTCTGTGGATTTTATTGTTCAACCATTAGAGAGGCTGTGTTCCAGTATACTTGACATGCATGGCTGTTCTTTGTAAAAATGCTTGAATTTAAACATTTCATAATTTATTTATCTCAATAGATACATTTGAAATGGTATACAAAATATACAAGTAGGCACTTGGTATCCACTTTTATATAAGAGAGGAAAAGGCGGAGCTCTAAGAGGAAAAGGTGGAGCTTAAAGAGGAAGGGTGGGGATTAACCAGGAAGAGGTGTGCCCTTGACAGGAAGGGGTGCCTTAAATTTAAATTAGGGGTGCACGAGTTTAGTCAGGCCTAGGGCAGCACAAAACCTAAATACACCACTGTCAATGGCCATTAAAATAACCAAAACCTCTGATTGTGTTTTGTTTTGCATGGAGCTGTAGGGGTATGACCAGATGACACCTTTTTTTCTTGCTATGTTATGTTTTATAGAACAAAAATGGTTTGACCTCTTAACGCCGAGGGTCGTACTATGCTGTCCCCACTGTGGGTGGGCCTTGAAGCCGCAGCACTCCAATGGGTCGCGACTGCCCTACCCACCAGCAGGCACACACGGTGTGTCATTGGCTGCTGCGGAGCGGCTTGAAATCAAGTCGCTCCCCTACAGCCAATGATGCGGGTCAACTGTGTGGGCGGGCTGAATGAGAGGCCCACTGCAGCACCCAGCAGCGGTGCATACTAGTACGCCCCACCAGCGTTAACCCCCTCTTGCGGGGCAAAACCAGCCCGGTGTTAAGGAGTTAAAACCTCATAGAGACATGTTTCCATGATTTTACTATTGGCTTCCTCAGTCAATCTTGGTTGTGAAGGGGTACATCCAGACTTCCTTAACCTCATCGCTACCGTGACTGTGTTAACACGATCTAGTGCTATTCTGTATCATTACAAATGAAATAGTTTTTTGCAAACCAGTTTAGTTTGCGTTTTGGGACTCCTGAAGATTCCCCCAAAGTTTTAACACCCAATGCCCAAAGTACTAACATTTTTCAAAACCAGCTGGGGAACGTCTCTTACCAGACTTATCCCCTGCTGATCCAGCACTGCTTAAAACTGTAGTAACTTCATTCAGCCAGCAGATGGCGACATCTACCTTCCAATAGGTTATTACAGTAAGGAATACACTGGGAATATCCCCAAATATTTCTTACTGTATAAATCATTAAAAAATATTTTCCAATAAACACTGGATCGTGACAGAGTTTTTTGGAAAATCACTTGGATGTGAAGGTGTTAAAGCTGTTCTTTTACACATAATGAATGTGGGCTCTATTAACAGCTTTGCGCAAAAGCGCACGCGTAGCGCTATTTTTGTTTGCGCGCAGCTGTAAAACGTTAACGCGAGTAAATTAACGCTGGTATTACAATCCGTGCACATTTTTTCATCCGTTAAAAAAATAACGCGCGTAAAAAAGACGCGCAAAAACACACGCGCATTAATGCTGCGCGCAGAAATCGGTGGGCAGATCGTTTTTTCACGCGATTCAGCCAATCTGAATTAAGAACTACAATTGTCTCCCGTTAAGTTTTTGCGCCTGTCAAAATCAATCTCAGTATATATGCTGCAGCATTAATAAAAACACGCACAACTTCTCAATTTTATTGTTTGGGTATGTGTAGAATGTGTAACTATACTGTGCTGTATTTTTTTTTTCGTGCTGGTGTTTTTCATTTCGGCCAGAACGTTCCAATTTTCAGTTACCATCAGCTTTTCAAAGACGTTAAAATTATGCGCGCAAACGTTGTCCATTAAAATTTGCACTAAGATTGTAATACCAGCCTCGTACCAGCGCACAAACGCATTTGCGCTCACAATGTTAAGTATGGGATGCGCGCACGAACTTGCGCTCGCGCAGGGTTTGCGCAGGGTCACTCGCGTTAGACATTAACGCGCATTTTGTGCGCAAACGTCGTAATACGACATTCAGCGCGAAGGGTTGTGCCCCTCGCGTTAATGCATTTTTGCGCACGCGCAAAATTGTGCGCGAAGAGTGTAATAGTGCCCTATGTATTTAACGTCACCAGCTTTTTTAGTATACTGTATTATGGCATCAAAAGCAGAAAATGCATAAATAAAAGGACTCCGGTCACTCCAGAACAGCTCACTGCCTACAAAATGAGTAGTGGCAGATGCTTCGCAATGTACACATTATAAAAATATACATGTTGGCGATTATTTCCATAATTCTGTAGTTACCCGTTAAATTTGAATTTCTGGGACTCATCAAAATCTGTTCTCGGTGAGCAGATAGTGGGGGTCTGTCCGTGCTCTAATCATTTTGCAAATATTTAAGTCCAGTTACCAATTATAGAGGCCAGCTGAGTTTAAATTATGACGTTTCATATTTTTTTTCCTCCTGTCTTTCCATAACCATAGATTCACGGTAGGAAATTGCTTCGTGAAATATCCACGTAATGAATGGACCAAGAAGCTCCATGTAAAATATTTGTAATATTGTTGAGTGGTTGACCTTATCTTTGCTGACATGGCTAGTTAGTACGCTACATTTGCAAGAATTTTATATATATATATGTCACATTAAATTGTCAGAGTCGGGCTGACAGTGTATCTGCTGCGAAAAGATTAAAAAATAAAATAAAAAAAAAAGTGGTTGTAATTCTACATTTCAACACTAGATGGCAGCGTGAAATGAAATATAATAAAATGTTAATTCTTTCCAAAGCCGTAACTGGTATTTTAAAGTTTTGCCAACGATGTCTTTAAGCCTCTGGAATTTGTGATATTTTCTTAAAGAAAAGTTAACATTTTTAGCTGAATGGCAATTAAAAAAAAAAAGAAGAAAAAAAAGAACGAAAAGCGCTAAAGGTGTCCAGCATTTAATGGTAGCATCTAATGAAGCAAAATGAAAATAAAAAGTGTATTATGCAAAAGTGGACATCATTTCTTTATTCTCAGTGAAGGCATGATTTTATTCCACGCAGTGTTTTCCTGTAATTTGTCATTTTAATTGTCACAAAAAAGAAAAACAACGAAAAAAAAAACCAGAGTCGGCTTCAAAACAGGACGTAAAAACACCAATTTCCACTTCTTTTGTATCTTTCATTCTGTGTACTTCGCCATTTGACATTGTTAGATTTATATTTCAAAAGCGCATCTCTAAAAAAGAAAAAAAAATGGGGAAAAAAAGCGTATATTTATATTAGACGTGCGCATAAAGGGATGTTTAGATATTAATATTTCTCCGAATGTTTTTTTTTTTTTGTGTTTTTGATCTACAGGACACATTTTGTAAACGAGGAGATGCAAGAGCGTGACTATTTCAAATATTTCCCTAACGCTGATCTATAATTGTATTTTTGCGGGAGCGGATACGGCCGGGTCTGTAATAAATATGAATTTAGTCCGTTTTCAATTGTCTGTTTGCGTGCGGAATGCGATAAAGCAAAACAAACGTCTCTTCTCCGCAACCCCGATGTCCTCGGTCCATTCCGTGTTAATTACACAAACATGAAATTCAAATCACGGATGGCCACAAACAAAAGCCTATATATTAAATATTTATAAGTCTAAAGCAATGCGGGATCGGATCGAGATTAGAACAGATTTTATAACAAACAGAAGGAGATATCCTTGTGTCCCTTTACTCTAAATTGCCGGCTTTTCCCGGCAAGTCGATTCTTCTCCCCATTAACATTTATGTGACATTTGCGCTGCTCATTCCCTATGTAGCGTTTTTATCGCCTTTTATTGATGATGTATAATTTCCATTGACCTGCGTGGTATTTTTCGCTTGTAGAGATTCAGTCCTATAGTTGGGCTTAATCGTGAGTAATCCTCTCAATAAGCTTTAGATTGGAGGGAATTAATAACCAGGGTCCAGGGAATTTCTCTTTTCAAAACATCATTTTTTTTAAATAAAGTAATTTGCCAAGAAGGATACATTGAAATTTCTCTCGTTTTCAAGTATGTCCTGGCTGGCGAGTATGTACCGTTAGGTGTTTTGCCCAAGGACACTTACTGGAGAGGTGCTCTTGCCGGGATTCAGACCTGTGTCTCCACGGTTATAGAGCAGTGTGTTACCTCTACTCCATCCAGCCGGTACATTTTGCTGACTTTACTGTTTTACGATATACTCTCAAAAGTTGGGTCTTGCCATATCAAGAGATGTGGTATGGTGGGGCCTGAGGTATGCCAGATATTTATTTATTTATTTATTTAGTTATTTATAAATGATTTTCCCAGGAAGGATACATTGAGATTTCTCTCGTTTTCAAGTATGTCCTGGATTCAAGAACATTGAAGTGTTACAGTTACAGAAATACAAAGTAATAAAATGCAAGATATTAAAAAACAACACAAATATACAAATTAACAGAAAATAAATATGTAGGAAATAGTCATTATGTTACATGTTTACAGGTGCATTCTGTATATAGTCATTATGTTACATGTTTACAGGCGCATTCTGTATATAGTCACTATGTTACATGTTTACAGGTGCATTCTGTATATAGTCACTATGTTACATGTTACAGGTGCATTCTGTATATAGTCATTGTGTTACATGTTTACAGGTGCATTCTGTATATAGTCATTATGTTACATGTTTACAGGTGCATTCTGTATATAGTCATTATGTTACATGTTTACAGGTGCATTCTGTATATAGTCACTGTTACATGTTTACAGGTGCATTCTGTATATAGTCATTATGTTACATGTTTACAGGTGCATTCTGTATATAGTCACTATGTTACATGTTTACAGGTGCATTCTGTATATAGTCATTATGTTACATGTTTACAGGTGCATTCTGTATATAGTCACTATGTTACATGTTTACAGGTGCATTCTGTATATAGTCATTATGTTACATGTTTACAGGTGCATTCTGTATTGAGGTATGCTAGTAAGGAGCAGTGACGTGCGGCGCCGGTGAGATCAGTGGCTGGTGAGTCACTGGCTAGATTGTGCAACATGTCCGTATGATAACTTTATGTAAAATACAGTTTTTTTAATGTCTGTTAAGCGCCCTTTCTCCAATGTGAGAAAAATTTAAGACAATGGCATAGAGGGCTGTTTGTGTGTGTATATATATAGCATTGTAAAGTATAAAGAATATAATGGAGTTATGATAAAAATTAAATAGTCTGGGTGAAAGGAAAAAAAGGTAACACTGTGAAAACTGTGCTATATATATATATATATATATATATATATATAACAATTATAATAATATCACTTATAGAGAAACAGATTTTATTGGTGAATTTTATTATCAAAACATTTCAATGTTTTGAGAAAAATGGCACAAAACTTTCAAGCAATTTCTGTGAAGACAGAGAAATGATAGAGACACATGCAGGGAAAATGCATAACCTAAACAGAATCTATAGAGAAAGGGGGGAAAAGGGATAGAGTAAGATACAAAAGAATGAAGAATGGGGATTCATAGACCGTGGAGCAGGAGAAGTGACAGGGGACGACAGAAGAATACAGAGAACATGAGGAAAGGACACAGACAAAATATGTAGAGGATTAAAAGAAGGGTGTGATAGTGATGTGTGGATGGACTGATAGGGGAGAGATAAGCAGGTTCTGTTCTATGGGACACGGAGGAGAGAGGGACTGAGGAAAGGAGGGGGTAGACACAAACAGGGGAGGGATGGAGGGGCAGAGGGAGGGATACAGGGATGAGAGTAGGGAGGGGGAGCTAGAAGTCAGGGGGATGCAGTGAGAGAAGCAGGCAGAGCTAAGTGAGCTCAAGACCGGAGAGCAGAGCTCACAGACCCCCTGTACACCAGACCAGCCCCTTGTGAGCAGCCAGAGTCCCCCCCCTCCTCCTGCCCTGTGCCCAGGCTCTCCTCTCCAGCTTCACTGCTACACTAGCACAGGCCACAGCTGTAAACAGGCAGGAAGCTTTCCCATCCGAGGGCACTGTAACAAGGATCCCTAAAACCAAGACCTCACTGCTGCTCACACCCTCAGCTCCTGCCTGAAGCCCAGAGACACTCACATTAAAGTTACAGCTTAGTGAGAGCCCATAGCTGGAGGGACACCATCTGCCTGCATAAAACATTGTACCAAAAGAAAAGAAAGTAAAACATACCCACCTGCCAGTGCCTGCCTGTCCCAGAGAGGGTTGAGCTGCTGTGTGGTCCCTCGTGAGCACTGCACCTCATCCAGCTGCTTCCCGCGTGACTGGCGCCGGCGCGCTGTGTCACGTTAGGGTGTAGGTGGAGCTGAAGCCAGTGCATGCTCAGCACAGGCTGAGCCCCCCCAGACTGACGAGGACAGTCACATGACTGTCCTGTGTCAATCAAACCATGGGGAGCTCAGCCTCCAATGGTGGGCGTTTTAAGAAAAAAAAATAGCTTGAGCCAATGGAGCTTTCCCATTGGCTCAAGCTTTCATTTGCTATCATTGCCTCTGGAGGCACTGACGAGCATGCCTGCCTGCCACCAGCCTGGGCTTCACAATCAGCGTAGCGTTCATGCTGCGCAAATTGCGTAGCCTAGGCTGGGTCAGTGCTGCCCCCTGCTGTCTGTGTAATGAATCACACACACAGCAGCCGGCAAACTGTGAAAGTGAAAGCGCAGGAGAAAAATAGGAGGACAGAGAGAAGCAAAGCACAGCGAGGGAGAGGAGCAGGTGAGTATGGACTTTTTTCAATAAATAACATTTTATTTCAGTTTAAATACACACACACACACACATCCCATGTCATTACAACACCATGAGCACATTAATTTACTGGAATGGCAGGGGAGGCTCTGCCTCCCCTGCCACCCCTGACTGCACGTCCCTGGTAAGGAGCTCTTGAGTGACTTAAGACTGGGGGAAGATTTGATGGTGTCTGGGAGGTTATTCCATAAATGTGGTGCTCTCTAGGAAAATGAGGACCGAGCCACTGTCTTTTTGTATTGTGGTATTGCAAGTGAGGTGCTGGTCCTGGATCGGAGGTTATAGGATGAGGGAGCTGCCGGGGGAAGCAGCCTATTCAGGTAGGGTGGCAGCTTCCCAGAAAAGCTCTTAAACACCAGGTTGGAAAGGTGAAGGGTGCGTCTAGATTCCAGCGATGGCCAGTTTAGCTCTTTTAACATGTCACAATGGTGGGTCATGTAGTTACATTGTAATGCAAAGCGGCAGAATGAGTTATACAATGTAGTAAGTTTCTGTAGGTGTGTTTGCGGGGCAGCTGCATACACTACATCTCTGTAATCAATAGCCAACATTAATTGGCACATGCTGCATTAATTCTAACTGATAAAAAAGGAAAAACTAACTGATCAAAAAATGAATTGATCCGAATCAATGAATCGATCTGCAGAGAGGCGCTTCCCAGCAGCGTGTGGATTCATATGCTGCATTGAAACCCATGGGTTAGAAAGTTTTGTTTCTTTAACCCCTTAGTGACCAGGCGGTTTTACACAAATCCGTCCTTTAGTGACCGCTGCTGTTTTTTACGTTTCTGCGCTGTTCGTGTTTAGGTCAAATTTTCCTCTTACTCGTTTATGCAACCCACACACATTATACACCGTTTTTCCTGCCATTAAATGGATTTCTAAAAATACCATTATTTCCATCATATCCTATAATTTACTATAAAAAATATGAAATATGATGAAAAAAATGGTAAAAACACATTTTTTTCGTAATTTAATCCCCAAAATCTACAACCACCAAAAAAGACCCCAGCTAAATAGTTTCAGAACTTTGTCCCGAGAATAGAAATACCCAATTTTTACATGTTTTTGCTTTTTAACCCCTTCACTGCTGAGCCAGTTCACCTATGTGCGCTGAGCTCTTTCTGACTGTTTTATGCTCATTATTTTTAGATGACAGCCTAGGTCCTATTTAACTAAACCCCCTCAGACAAAAAAAAATACAACATTTTTTTTAGCTTTTTTTTTACACCGAACCTAGTCATGTTTGGTATCATGGGAAAGGCCTTTCCAATAATGTACAGCATGACTCTCTAGCTGCCACGGATCGGGAGATAACGGGAACCAAATGATCCCCCTATCTCCCCTTGGCAGCTAGGGGGTTAACTGGCTCACTGACATCCTCACACATATGGTGGGGATGTCAGTGGGTGGGGGGTGACCTGGAGGCTTGGCTGACATCCACGATGTCAGCCCCCTCCAGGTTTGAATCGCGATTTGGCGCAAATTTGCGTTGAATCGAGATCCGGCAGCAAAATAGTTAATGCTCTCCCCTTTCCAGCGGTGCAACTTGCAGTACTATATATTCAATCGTTGGGGAGATAGAGGGCTCTGAAGGTGCCCCCCTCCCCTCCATTGATTTCAATGGGGTGCCTGCTGATAACGTCACCACGCAATGTGGTGATGTCATCGAGCTCGCCGGCACCTCTGAAATAGGGATAGACCGATATATCGGTTTGCAGATTATCGGCTGCCGATATTCAGAAAATTACTGATATCGGTATCGGCATTTTATTTGCCGATATTGCCGATAATTGGACAAGTTGTTTCACTGTAGCTGCGACACGCAAGATTCCACAGAACTGTGCGAATCCGGGGCTTCTCCCACATCAGGCTGTAAGCCCTCACTGCAGAACGACCCCTGCTCACTGACCGTATTGCGCATGAGTGTGATGACAACAGAAATGGGGGTTCCATACCATCTGGCAGGAAATTCCCTGTACAGGAGCTGCAGGGGTCAGCAACCTGGGACCTCCAGATACTTTGGAACTGCATTTCCCATGAGGCTCCAAGAACCTAATGAGAAGCTGAGCATCATGGCAGATGTAATTCCAAAACATGTGGGGCAATATTACAAAGTCAGCGCTAACTTAACCAGAGCTGTTGTAAACTTACCAGAGCCATTATAGTCTATGGGGTTGTTAAGTTTACAACAGCTCTGGTTAAGTTAGCTCCAACTTTGTAATTTAACCCTTGGAGGGCCAAGGTTGCTGAACCCCTTACATACAGGGTCATATGAGCGATCTTTAAGAAAGCCAACAGACACGGTCTGATTGTTTGTAAAAATAAAAGCTAAAATAAAAATATTATTAAATTGAATAAATTTTCCATTCTCCAGTAATTCTCCTGCTTTTCACCGCTCTCTGAATAACCCTGATTGAGTTCATGGCATAATGTCAGATTTGTGCTGTTTTTTTTCACAAATTTAAAATTACAGAATATCGGCACCAAATATCGGCTATCGGCCAGAAAAGCTGCCGATATTCGGTATCGGCCCTGAAAAAATTATATCGGTCTATCCCTACTCTGAAACACGGGGGCAGGCTTCCTCCCTGCCAGAACTGCGAGGGAGGTAAGTATTGGGAGGGAGGGAGGTTAGGAGCCACTGACGTACTATGTACGTCCACGGGTCTAAGGGAGACCCGTGGACAGGAAGTACATGGTACGTCAGCGGTCCCTAAGGGGTTAAAAAAAGTTAGGAAGCCTAAAATTTCACCCAAAATATTTCTAAATAATCCTAAAAGAATAATTAAGCAAAGAAACTTACATTCTATTGGTAGTAATCTACTTCCCATTCTTAAATAAGCAATAAAAAAGGAAATAATTCATAAAAAAACGAAAAACCAACTGATCCGAATGACCCGAAATGATCTGAATCGCCAAAATGATCCGAATGATCCGAATCACCAAATCGAATCTATGCAAAATTTCGGATTGATCCGAAATTTTCGGATGGTCGATATTTCGTTTTTAGGGAAATGCTCCCGAAATATGAAAATGATGAATTGCGTCCGAAATTCTATTTGGAACGAAACAAATTGCACATCTCTAGTTAAAACCTAACAAAATTGGTGCAAGCAAGGACAACTGGAGAGCGGGCGTCAGGGTCATGGGCGCCCAAGGCTCATTGAAGTAAGTGGAGTGGGAAGGCTAGCCCATCTGGTCTGATCACACAGAAGAGCTACTGTATCTCAAATTGCCGAAAACCATAAGGCTGGCCATTCATTTTCATAACCTCTCTTTACTAGGTGTTTGACTTAAAGGATTATTTTTTTATTATTATTTACTAGTTGTAAAGCCTGCCCAGAGGGCAGTCTATTGTGGATATACTGCCCCAGCTCATGGATATACTGCCCCAGCTCATGGATATACTGCCCCAGCTCATGGATATACTGCCCCAGCTCGTGGATACTGCCCCAGCTCGTGGATATTGCCCCAGCACGTGGATACTGCCCCAGCTCGTGGATACTGCCCCCGCACGTGGATACTGCCCCAGCTCGTGGATATGCCCCCCAGCTCGTGGATATGCCCCCCAGCTCGTGGATATGCCCCCCAGCTCGTGGATACTGCCCCCGCACGTGGATACTGCCCCAGCACATGGATATTTGCCCCCAGCTCATGGATTTGCCCCAGCTCATGGATTTGCCCCAGCACGTGGATACTGCCCCAGCACGTGGATACTGCCCCCGCTCGTGGATACTGCCCCCGCTTGTGGATACTGCCCCAGCACGTGGATACTGCCCCAGCACGTGGATACTGCCCCAGCACGTGGATATTTGCCCCAGCACGTGGATACTGCCCCAGCACGTGGATACTGCCCCCGCACGTGGATACTGCCCCCGCACGTGGATACTGCCCCCGCACATGGATATTTGCCCCCAGCTCATGGATTTGCTCCAGCTCATGGATTTGCCCCAGCTCATGGATTTGCCCCAGCTCATGGATTTGCTCCAGCTCATGGATTTGCCCCAGCTCATGGATTTGCCCCAGCTCATGGATTTGCCCCCAGCTCATGGACTTGCCCACAGCTCATGGATTTGCCCCCAGGTCATGGATTTGCCCCCAGCTCATGGATTTGCCCCAGCTCATGGATTTGCCCCAGCTCATGGATTTGCCCCCAGCTCATGGATTTGCCCCAGCTCATGGATTTGCCCCCAGCTCATGGATTTGCCCCAGGTCATGGATTTGCCCCCAGCTCATGGATTTGCCCCCAGCTCATGGATTTGCCCCAGGTCATGGATTTGCCCAGCTCATGGATTTGCCCCAGGTCATGGATATGGCCCCCCAGCGCTCATACTTACCTGTCGAGCGGCGCCAGGGAAGTGAAGATTTCCCCGCTTCCTGTTTTTGAAGGACCCAAGCCCCGGTCACGTGACCGGGGCTTGGGTCCTTCAAAGCGGAAGCGAGGGAACTTTCCCTCCGCCGCTCGGGGGGTAGGATGCGCGCGGCAGCCGGGTAGAGGCTGCGCTTCTACCCGGCTGCCGCGCGCATCCTACCCCTGAGCGGCGGAGGGAACTTTCCCTTCGCCGCTCGGGGGACCCGTTAGATGCGCACAGCAGCCGGGTAGAGGCTGCGCTCGCAGCCTCTACCCGGCTGCCGCGCGCATCCAACCCCCGAGCGGCGGGGGAAACTTTCCCTTCGCCGCTCGGGGGGTTGGATGCGCGCGGCAGCCGGGTAGAGGCTGCGAGCGCAGCCTCTACCCGGCTGCTGTGTGCATGTGTAACCGCCGCGGCGAGCCGGCAGCCGGCTTGTGCCGCGGCGGTTGCATGCGCGCGCAACCAACCGCCGCTGGTTGCGCGCGCATGCGCAGTAGGGCTTTGGCGACGGACAGCCAAAGCCTTACTCTATTATAATATAGATAAGAGCTTCAGCACAAAAGAATGTACACCATGTCTTGGTATACTGTACCTGGTAAGAGTGGCCCCTGAGTGTACGCCAAGATTAGGCTGAAAGGGTTAAAGGGAAAAGGTCAAAGCTGAGTTAATGGACGTACTCTACAGTGACATAAGATCTGTAAACAGGCAGTGTTGCTAAATATTTACTCTGCAAACCCCATTCTAAATATCGCAATACCAAGAAATCAGTTTATCATTCTAAATCTTTGTAATGTAAACCGAAAGCATAAGTGGGTAAAAAAATTTATTAGGAATCATGCGAAACACACCAAGACAACAGCTTGCTTCAGAAAATATTCTTCTGCTTCTGCTCTTCTGTCATTCTTTGGCAGCTGTTCTCATGTAGCTGACGTTGACTTCTGTAATATAAATAAGAAACATTTCTTAACCCCTGCCTTCACTAGTAAGTGGTTCTTCTTAACCCCTTCGCTGCGGATGATGTGTGGGGAACGTCTTCATTGACTCCCGCTATATGCGGAGGACATTCCCCACACGTCATCCGCTTGCGGGAGCCCCGGCGGAGATACTCACCTCTCTGTCCTGGGTCCCGCGGCATCCTGACTTCAGTGTCCTCAAATGCTGAAGTCCAGCCCCTCCTGACAGCATGGCGCGATGACGTCATTTCCAGGTGACCCCCGGCAATGCCGGGAGATTGCCTGGAAGGGAGGGGGGATCCTTTTGGCAGGGGGTCATGGAGGGTATCATACGAAAGGCCTGAGCATGGCCTTTCGAATGATACCAAACATGACCAGGTTTAAAGTAAAACAAAAATTGGAAAAAAAATATAAAAAATAAATAAATTAAAAAAACAAAAAAAAAACAAAAAAATCAAAAAAATTATGTGTTGTTTTTATTAATGCAGCATTATTGTTCACATTTCAATTATAATGTGAACAATGATGCTGCACTAATGATTTTTTTCTATGGGGTGCGTTTGCTAAAAATCACGTAATTCCCCCCAGAAAAATGTAACGAGTCCCCATTAACAAGCGCACCCCATAAAAAATATAACTGCAAAGGCTCGGATGATAAGAATGAGAAAAAAAAACACTTTACACTCTGTAGATGATTAAAAATTCAAATTTTATTGCATTTTTTGTTATTTTAGGCAGGCAGGACATGATGTATACATATAAAAATGACATATTATGAATCTACCGAGTGTGCCGGAAAGAACGATATATAATATGTCTGGGTCATATAATAAAATGTGACTTCAAATCGCGTTTAAACATGATGAGCGAAAGCGGTAAAAATTAGCTCTGCACACAGGGGTGAAATGCCTCAGCAGTGAAAGGGTTAAAACCAATAACAGGAACCAATAGTTTTATGCCAAACCACAATCCAGGTTCCCTTAATCTTATCATTAGCACAAAACCTACACTCACACATAAGGGGTTATTCAGAGAGAGCTGATCTGGCCCCGAAATTGAACCAAACAGTGAATTTCCCCGTACGGTGCTATTTAGTGGCCATTTGGCTATTCAGAAAGCAGGAGTTCAAATTTTGGAGAATTGCCAGCAAAATACGGTGCATGTTTGACGGCAGTGAAATCCACCATAGAGAAGCAATGGTTAATCTATTCAGAGAAACGTGGATGAAATGCCCTGATGTTCGGCAAGTTTAATCAGGCGAATCCCATAGGTTTCAATGTTAGAAATATTCCCGTTTTTATCCAATATCTATTAAACTGTTTATTCTTTTAATCGCAGCAAAAAGTCTATTTATTTTTCTGTTTTTAGGTATTTTTCGGCAATAGAAATTTCGGATTATTTTTACATGGTGTTTTTTTTTCTGTAACTGGCCTTTTTATCATTATTAATAATTATTCGTAGGGCCTTATATGTTAATTCCAGATATTTTCATCCAGTAGTTTTTTTGCAAACATTTCAAATTTGAAACTTTCAATCGTTTTTTTTTATCCTGTTCGTCAGCTTGTCGCCTTTTTCCAGCAGCTGGTCGCTGCTGTGTTCAGCATTTTGGGACACAATTGGGTTTTTTCCTGCAGTTTTCCGTTCGAAGCGGTGGTTTTCGTGACGGATTTTCGGATCTGTTCGAAGTTTTTTCCCTGCACTTCGGGGACCCCGCGATGAATGCTGAATTCACTGCAGGATCGGGAATATGATTCCCTGAAGTGCAGGGAACGAGAGAGCACCGAAATGTCGGTACATCGGCCGTCCTGTCTGAGGTACTGGAACTTTAGGGACACATTCTGGAGCCCATCTGCAAACAGATTTTGTTTGCAATGAACAAAATTTATTTTGTATTCCGCCAAAAAAAGGCCTGATCAAGTTAACTCGATCTTGGATACCTGAATATGCGTTTGAAGAGCGTGATCATGGTAGAGAAAAGTTAATGCTACAAAACCTCATGAATTGCCAACAAGAGCCCCCATTTATTGTAGCACTACAGTTCCATTAAGGGCAGCAGAATATCATGGAATTGTGGCAGCATTTTCCAGTACATGTTCTATAATGTATAGATTGTGTTTGCCCCGTAAGTAGACCCTGAAGTCTTGCAGAATTACAGATCTGCGCTGTTCCATTGCATGCAAGCCTTTGCATGTTATGCTAACTTGTGTTTCAAATGTCCATGTTGACAAACCAGGAGAAAATATAGGAGTTATTCAGAGAGAGCCGATCTGGCCCCGAAATGTCACCGAACAGGGAATTCCCTGTACGGTGCCATTAAGGGCCATTCGGCTATTCGGAGAGCAGGCAGTTCGTCAAATTTTGGCGAACTGCCAGCAAGTACGGTGCCTGTTCGAAGGCAGTGAAATCCCCATAGAGAAGTAATGGTTAATCTATTCAGATACCGAACAGCAGAGAAACGTTGCTGAAGTGCCCTGCTGTTCGGTGCTTTCATTCGGCAGGTTTATTCAGGTGAATCCCATAGGCTTCAATGTTAAAAATATTCCCGTTTTTATTCAATATCTAATAAACCATTTTATTCTGCAGCAAAAAGTCTCTTTAATTATTGATTTTTTTCTAGGATCTTTTAGGCATTTTTAGACAAAAAAAACCCCACCTTACTATGTACGTCAGCGGCTCCTAACCTCCCTCCCGCCCGAATACTCACCTCCCTGCTGGTTCCAACGGAGATCTGGCAGGGAGGAAGCCTGCCCTTCTGCTTTAGAGGGGCTGGCGAGCACGATGACGTCACCACGCTGCGTGGTGATGTCATCGGCAGGCCCCCCCACGCCTGCATTAAAACCAGGAAGTGGAGGGGGGACTCATTTGGAGCCCTCTATCTCTCCAACCATGGCAGCTAGAAACTTACTTTTTACACCACTGGAAAGGGGAAAGGGGTGTATAAAGTTAACAGTTTCGCTGCTGATCGCGACTCAGAGCAAATCGGCGCGGAGTCGCGATTTAAACACGGAGGTGGCTGACATCTTGGATGTCAGCCAGGCCTCCACCCACTGACATCCCCACCATATGTGTGAGGATATCAGTGGGCCAGTTAATCCCCTAGCTGCCAAGGGGAGATAGGGGGATCCTTTGGATCCCTTTATCTCCCGATCCATGGGAGCTAGAGGGTCATGTGGGGCATCACTGGAAAGATATAGTACTGCAAGTTGCACCGCTGGAAAGGGCATTAACTATTTCGCTGCCGGATCGCAATTCAACGCAAATTTGCGCCAAATCGCAATTCAAACCTGGAGGGGACTGACATCGTGGATGTCAGCCAAGCCTCCAGGTCACCCCCCACCCACTGACATCCCCACCATATGTGTGAGGATGTCAGTGAGCCAGTTAACCCCCTAGCTGCCAAGGGGAGATAGGGGGATCCTTTGGATCCCTTTATCTCCCGATCCATGGGAGCTAGAGGGTCATGTTGGGCATCACTGGAAAGGCCTGATCATGGCCAACATGACTAGGTTTGGTGTAAAAAAAGGCTAAAACAAAAAAAAAAATATATATATATATTTTTTTAAAAAAAAATTGTCTGGTGGGGTTTAGTTAAATAGGACCTAGGCTGTCATTTAAAAATAATGGGCATAAAACGGTCAGAATGAGCTCAGCACACATAGGTGAACTGGCTCAGCAGGGAAGGGGTTAAAAAAAATCAAAAACATGTAAAAATTGGGTATTTCTATTCTCGGGACAAAATTGTGAAACTATTTAGCTGGGGTCTTTTTTGGTGGTTGTAGATTTTGGGGATTAAATTACGAAAAGTGTGTTTTTACCATTTTTTCATCATTTCATATTTTTTTAGAGTAAATTATAGTATATGATGGAAATAATGGTATTTTTAGAAAGTCCATTTAATGGCGGGAAAAACGATGTATAATATGTGTGGGTTGCACAAACGAGTAGGAGAAAAAATTGACCTAAACATGAACAGCGCAGAAACATAAAAACAGCAGCGGTCACTAAAGGATGGATTTGTGTAAAAGCACCCAGTCACTAAGGGGTTAAAAGTGTTTTTTCTTTTCTCTTTTACAGCTCTTTTTATTATCATTCATTGGATCTTATATGTAAATTCCAGCCATTTTCGTTTAGTAGTTTTTTAGAAAACAGCGCTTCTATTTTGACACTTTCAATCATTTTTTTTTAACCCTTTCGTCAGCTTGCCGGCTTTTTCCGGCGGCAGGTTTTTTGCAGAGGTTCCGGCGGGTTTTCAGTGGGTGTACGGCGGGTGTTCAGCAGGTTTGCGGTGGGTTTTCCCTGCACTCCGGGGGCCCTGCTGTGAATGCTGAATACACTGCAGGGTGCGGAAATTTGATTCCCCGAAGTGCAGGGAAGCGCGGGGAACAAGGAGAACACTGAAATGTCGGCGACACAATATGAATAACCCCCATAATAGAAACATAGAAAATGTCGGCAGATAAGAACCTTTCGGCCCATCTAGTCTGCCCAATTACATGGATACTTTACCTGGATTTATCTTTTGTTTAGGATAGCCTTATGCCTATCCCATGCATGCTTAAATTCAATTACTGTTTTGGCCTCTACCACTTCAACTGGAAGACTGTTTCATGTATCCACCACCCTCTCAGTAAAATAATGCTTCCTGATGTTACTTTTAAACCTTTGCCCCTCTAATCTAAGACTATGTCCTCTTGTTTTGCTACTTTGTTTCCTTTTAAATATACTCCCTTCCTCTACCTTGTGGATTCCCTTTACGTATTTAAATGTTTCTATCATATCTCCTCTGTCTCGTCTTTTTTCCAAGCTGTACATGTTAAGATCATTAAGCCTTTCCTGGTAACTTTTCTCCTTCAAGCCGTACACCATTTTAGTAGCCCTTCTCTGAACTCTCTCTAAGATGTCTATATCCTTCTGGAGATACGGTCTCCAGTACTGCACACAGTACTCCAAGTGAGGTCTCACCAGTGCTCTGTACAGTGGCATGAGCACTTCCCTTTTCCTACTGCTAATACCTCTCCCTACACAACCAAGCATTCTGCTAGCATTTCCTGCTGCTCTATTACATTGACTACTTACCTTTAGATCCTCTGCAATAATAACCCCTAAATCCCAACCCTCAGATGTATCAAATATTCTATATTCAGCCCTTGGGTTTTTACGTCCCAGGTGCATTATCTTGCACTTATCCACATTAAGGCTAGGGTCAGACGAACGCATTTTTCGCGTTGTCCGTGAAAAAGTTTTTCGAACGAATGGACGTATTTTTTCACGGAATACGCGATAGCGGTCATACGATGCGCATTTTCGTCTGTGATTTTGTACGGCTCATCAATAAAACCCTTTTTGCGTCTGGACGTTATGTTGGCCGGACGTGTGCAGCGTCTGACGTCTCCCAATCACGCAAACACGCCGCTATGCGGCCGCAGCGCACTCTGTACGTCAGTAGTAGCGGTTTGACGTTCTAGAAAATATGCGTTCGTTTGCCACTTGCGTTGCGCGGACGAACTTTCGTGCGGCCGTTCTTCGTATGTTACCCGGCATTGGACGTCATTTGCTGCTAGCACGGCCGTGATTTCGTGCGGTTAAACGCACGTTAAAAATGCTTTCGTCTGACCTTAGCCTAAAACTCAATTGCCACAGCTCCGACCATTTTTTTAGTTTACCTAAATCATTTGTCATTTGGCTGATCCCTCCAGGAACGTCAACCCTGTTGTAAATCTTTGTGTCATCAGCAAAAGGACATACTTTTCCATTAATACCTTCTGCAATATCACTAATAAAAATATTAAAGAGAATGGGTCCAAGTACTGACCCCTGAGGTACCCCACTGGTAACAAGACCTTGCGCCGAATAAACTCCATTTACCACAACCCTCTGTTGCCTGTCACTCAGCCACTGCCTAATCCATTCAACAATATTGGAATCCAAGCTCAAAGATTGCAATTTATTGATAAGCCTTCTATGCGGAACAGTATCAAAAGCCTTACTGAAATCTAAATAAGCAATGTCTACTGCACCACCTGTGTCTATTATTTTTGTTACCCAATCAAAAAAATCAATAAGATTAGTTTGGCATGATCTCCCTGAGGTAAACCCATGTTGTTTCTGATCCTGTAATCTAGGTGTTTTTAGATGTTCAACAATCCTTTCCTTTAACATGGTTTCCATTAATTTCCCTCCCTACTACCCTTCTTGTAAATGGGCACAACATAATAATGAATAAACTCCATATGTGACTGGTGTACAGCCTGTACTGGAATCTGCTTTGTTTTATATACACATAGCTGCCTTGTTGTGTATATAAACAGCATCGACCTGTTTATATTCACATGTATCGCTCTATTTATATATGCACATATCTGCCTGGTTATATATTCACGTACCAAGCTGGTTATAGATACAAATATCTGCTCTGTTATATATGCACATATTTGCCTGGTTTTATATACATGCATCTGCCTGGTTACATATACACATGCCTGCCTTGTTCTATACCAATATCTAAACACACAAAAGTATTGTGCGGTACTAGCGCCGTAAATGACTTTTTATTATTAACCCCAAACTTAAAAAGTTGAATTTTGCTGCTATATCGGGCGGGTGCAACTCACTCTCTCAAAGGGTTGCCTATTAGTAAACATATTATACCGTAATGAGTCCGAGAGCGCAGTTTCAATCTTATGTTTGTGTCTTGATGTATTGCAAATGTATATAAATCACATCACTTGCATCTTACTCTAATACAACCATATAATGAGAAATATACTTATTTTTTGAGATATGGATCTCCTTTTGCAGCATCCGTCACGCTGTGAATATCCTTTCTTCTCCAAGGATGAGCGAGCTGCGTTTTGAATGGATGTATAATCGTATATGGCTAGTATGAGGAAGGACTCGAAATCCTTATGTTAAAAGTAAAAAGCGTTTATTAAATAAAATCAGAAAAAAATGGAATTCCATATAAAACCAATTAGGCAAATATGATGGGAAAATAGAATGGTAGGGATACGCATTTCTCCGACTGCTATGTCGGCTTCATCAGTCCCAAAATAAATGTTTCTATGTGTAGCTTAATTTTCGCAGTTTAAATCCTCTTTTTTAATTGATTGACCCTCCTCTTAATTCCTGGTGTACTCTCCTCGGCTTCCTCCGTCCACACTGGAGTCCTAAGATGGCAATTCTGTTGTTTCCTCTTTCACTGCGCATGCATGCAGTCTCCTATTCCGATGGATCAATTAATCGATACAATAATCAGCCAACTAATCGATTATGATAATAATCGTTAGTTGCAGCCCTACTTTTAATATAAGGATTTCGAGTCATTCCTCATACTACCCATATAGGATTATACCTCCATTCATTATATGGTTGTATTAGAATAAGATGCAAGTGATGTGATCTATATACAGTACATTTGCAATACATCAAGACACAAAAATAAGATTGAAACTGCGCTCTCGGACTCATTACAGTATAATATCTATACCAGGTAAGGCTAAGGGTAACGTAAAAAAGCAGCAGTGCATTGAGTTGATCCTGATAAAGTTGGTGCATTCCAGTTTTTAAGAGCAAAGCTGCTCTTATCGTGGCTGATTCATACTAGGTCTGAGAACAGGAAGCTACTAATGGTTAAGGGCTCTCACCACATTTTTACATTAATGGTTCCCCATTACCGGCCGAGCCAGAATAGGGCCCCACGAGTTGCCACTGAGCTCCTGTTTGCCGTGCAGGTATAGTTCCGTTAAGGGAAGGCATATTGTTTTGTATTAGTGTAGCCGAATGTTCAGAATGTTACAAAAACACAACGTTGTAAAAAAAAAAAGAACCTTGTTTATTTTTCAAATGTATTTCATGAAAAATTACTTGTCCGATGTGTTCCCCAGTCGCTGTGGAAAAGGCTGTTACATTGTGTCTTTCCCCGGCGCTCCAGTCTATTATGCTCACAGATCATTATTGATATCCTGACATTTGTCATTATTTGTCAAAAGCTATTCATTTTTTCTTTTATCTGTAAAATGACAACATGTCATTTATTCATAGGATTACTCCTCATCCCCCCGAAAAATGCAGCTTGTTTGAATGAAGCTTTTTTTTGGCTGTTTTTTTTTTCACTTAGTCGGTGAATAGTTTATGTTTGTTTTTCTTAAAAAGACAAGGAATCAATGATGCGCATACCAAATATTAAAGGGGATATGCGCTGCATCTGGTGTCTTGTCTGTTTGTATTGCCTTTTATTTTCGACGATTAGAGAATATAGGCTGACGATGATACCGCTTCTACTCCTCATGGTAT
Source organism: Leptobrachium leishanense (assembly GCA_009667805.1). Classification (NCBI taxonomy): domain Eukaryota; kingdom Metazoa; phylum Chordata; class Amphibia; order Anura; family Megophryidae; genus Leptobrachium; species Leptobrachium leishanense. The sequence continues at coordinate 20,997,208 of CM019066.1, forward strand.
GGTAAGATATATATGTTTATTCCTTGTATTTATTGTATACAAATGAAAATGTTTGTTTTGACAAAAAAATTAAATAATCTTAGAAGCAGCTCAACAATGTACACTATCAGGTCTATTCACTAAAGGTGAAACTCAGAAGAATGACTGAATAAGTGAAAATTCTAGGTCAAAATAGTCAAACCAGAAAAATTCTCCCATTTATCTCACTTTTCAAATCAGCTATTTGATCTTTTGGGAAGACTTTCCACAAGATTGTGGGAATTTCTGCCTATTTGGCCAGTAGAGCATTTGTGAGGTCAGGACTGACCAGAGCATGGCTTTTCCAATGATAACAAACATGACCAAGCTCCATGTAAATTTTTTAAAAAATTTTTTATAGAAAAATAAATTAACAGAATAGAAATAATTTTTTTAAATTTTTTTAAAATTTATTAATGGAGCACTGTTGTTCACTTTTAAATCATAATGTGAACAATGATGCTCCACTAATGAAAAATTAACTTTTTACCTATAGCTAAAATCTTGTATCTTCTGTGAAAAATATAATCCCACTTTTTAAAAAAAAAATTATTAAGCGTACCCCGTAGAACACATAAAGGTTTGGATAATAAAATCTGAAAAAATAATTTTACACGCTGTTGATGATTGAAATTTTAATGGGAATTCACATTTTCTTACATTTTGTGTTATAACACTCTGACAGGACATGACGTATACATATAATAATGATATATTATGAATCTGCTGAGTCTGTCGGAAAAAAGGATAGATAATGTGTCTGGGTCATACAATAAAACATGACTTCAAATCGCGTTTAAACATGATGAGCAAAACCGGTAAAAATGAGCTCAGCACACAGAGGTGAAATGGCTCAGCAGTGAAGGGGTTAACTTTTAATATCTACACGCATGTTTACACATCTCTCCAGCATATCAATCCAAGAGGATGGATGGAAATTGGATGACACATGAACTACTCTTTTCTATTCCCAAAGAGCAAATATGAAGTCTTCTTTGATACATTCGAGATGTTTTACTTAGCATTTTTTTTTTAGAAAGTATTTTACCAGGAAGGATACATTGAAATTTCTCTCGTTTTCAAGTATATCCTGGGTGGCGAGTATGTACCATAGGGATGGGCTGCCGGTTCGAATAAATTCGAAGTTCGATTAGAACATCGGCTGTTCGAAAACTTTTCGGGGCGTTCGAGAAAAAAAATCCCAAAAAATGCTTAAAAGATCCTAAAAAAAATCTAAAAATAAAGAGACTTTTTACTGCAGAATATAATAATAAACGGTTTATTAGATATTGGATTAAAACGGGAATATTTTTAACATTGAAGCCTATGGGATTCATAAACATTTCCCACTGATTGTTGGTCAAACATTTCCCACTCATTGTTGGTCAGACATTTCCCACTGATTGTTGGTCAGACATTTCCCACTCATTGTTGGTCAGACATTTCCCACTGATTGTTGGTCAGACATTTCCCACTGATTGTTGGTCAAACATTTCCCACTCATTGTTGGTCAAACATTTCCCACTCATTGTTGGTCAAACATTTCCCATGGCTTCAAATCGCATTTAAACATGAGCAAAAGCGGTAAAAATGAAGTCAGCGCACAGCGTTGAAATGACTCAGCAGTGAAAGGGTTAAAAACCTTTTTTTTAAACTTTGTTTTCATTGTTTCCTGTCCCCCAGGGCAGTACCCGGACCCACATACACCTTTTATGGCCAATATCTTACATATATTCCCTCTTGGAGGGGACCTTCATTTTCAAACATTCGAGCCCCATTGACTTTAACCACTTCGCTGCTGAGGACGCGCTCAGCGCGTCCTCAGCAGTCCCGCTGGTGTGCTGAGGACGCGCTGAGCGCGTCCTCACATTGGGGTCAGCGTTCGGCCGGGTTCCGGCCGATCACTGGCCCCTCCGGTGCGGGCTGACATCCTGGATGTCAGCCCGGCATCCGGACCAGCAGCCGCCAGAATTAGGTGTCATCGCGGGGGCGCGATGACACCTAATTCAGGCGCCCCCCCGCATGTGCGGAGGAGGCGCCTGAAAGGGAGGGGGGGGAGGTCCTTCGGACCTCTCTCCCTCCGATCGGCGGTGCACAGGGGGTTAACCCAGGCATCATTTGGAAGGGCACAGCCTGCCCTTCAAAATGATGCCTGGCATTAACCCCTGGGGAGCTGGATCGCGAATCGGCGCTGAAAAGCGCCGGTTCGCGATCCTTTCCCGGAGCTGGCCGACATCTTGGATGTCGGCCAAGCCTCCGGGAACTCCCCCAGAGGACTGGCGTCATCGTGCGTAGCACGATGACGCCAGTCCTAAACTTAACCCCTAACTGCCACCAACTGTGGAGATAGGGAGTTCCAATGAACTCCCTATCTCCCGATCCGTGGCAGCTAGGGGTTAAATTTTGGTATCGTTGGATCGGCCAGAGCATGGCCGTTCCAACGATACCAAACACTACAGTGAAAAATTTTGTAAAAAAAAAAAAAAATGAAAAATAAAAATAAAAAATTAAAAAAAAAATTAAAAAAAAAATTAAACACTTTTTTTTTTTTTTTTGGTTTGTTAATGCAGCAATATTGTTCCCATTTCAATTATAATGTGAACAATGATGCTGCACTAACGATTTTTGTATGCGGTGCGTTTGTTAAAAATAGTGTCATTTTCCCCAAAAAAAAATGTAACGAGACCCCATCTCTAATTTTTTTAACAAGCGCACCCCATACAAATATAACCGCAATTGCTCGCATGTTAAAATGTGGAAAAAAACACTTTACACATTGTAAATTATTGAAAATACATATTTTATTGCATTTTTTGTTATAATATACAGACATGACATAACGTATACATATAATAATGACATATTATGAATCTACCGAGTCTGACGGAAAGAACGATATATAATATGTCTGGGTCATATACTAAAATAAGCCTTCAAAACACGTTTAAACATGATGCGCAAAACAGGTAAAAATGACCTCAGCATAGGGGCGGGAAAAGCCTCAGCAGCGAAAGGGTTAATGGTGTTCGCATTGTGTTTGAGTTCGCAGTCGAACTTTTTCAGGTGTTCGAGTTCAAATGCGAACCAAACACGGGGGGTGTTCGATCCATCACTAATGTACCGTTAGGTGTCTTGCCCAAGGACACTTACTGGAGAGGTGCTCTTGCTGGGAATCAAACCTGTGTCTCCACAGTTATAGAGCAGTGATGTTACCTATACTCCACCCAGCCGGTAACATTTTTTACTGTGAGGCTCCTGTATACAATCATTCAAATCAAAATATTCCAAGCTATAAGAAAGGAAGGGGCATGTCCATACAAAACACGATGCCGAAAACATGATATTCGTGTCCCAAAAAGATACTGCCACCACCTTGATTCAGATGGCTGAGAAGCAGACAATAAAAGCATTGTTATGTTGAAAAGCATTATAGTATTTCAGGATGCAAATCATTTGCACGTTTGCTGCAGTGTATCAAAGGAAGGAGCTATGCAGGCTTAAACAACAAACAAGAATGTGTTAATGTGTTCTTTGAGCTCGTTATTGGTTAAATCTGAGAGGTCTGAATGTTTATAAACACATTGCAGGTTGAGCACTGCTTCTCCTGTTCCCTGTAACGAAATCACTAGAAAAAGGATGTAAATTATTCATAGGTTTAGAGTGAAGATGTCAAATAGTTACATTTCACTCAGACACTATAGGCGTATAAATAATTTACAGCTTCTTTACATAACAATTTACTTGTACAGTACTTAGGTAGAAGCCACCTAATACCATCCAGCCGAACACGCTTAAAGGATTTCAGCTGTACGTACAAAAGCTATCCAAAAGATATCCAGCTAATAATACTAATGCCTGCTTTATGTGCCGTGCACTATAGGGGTTATTCAGAGAGCACTGAAATGTCGCCGACATTTCGGTGCTCTCTCATTCCCTGCACTATGGGAAATCAAATTCCCTGACCTTGCAGTGAATTCAGCATTCACCGCAGGGCCCCCAAAGTGCAGAGAAAGCCACTGCAAAACCGCTGGTTAAAAAAAAAAACACTTCAAAACTGCCGAATTTATCGGATCCGATCCGATAAGCCGCCGCAAAACCCACCGAACAGGTTTGGAAAAAGCCGACGATCCGCCGAACACAGCGCCAAACACAGTGCCGACCAGTCACCGGAAAAAGCCGACAAACAGTGTAAAAAAATGAATTAAAAAAATTTAAGGTGTCAAATTTGAAATGCTGTTTGCAAATAAACTACTGTATGAAAATGTCTGGAATTAACATCTACAGGGTTATTCAAAGAGATCCGAATTGTGGCTGAAAGGTAACCGAACAGTGAAATTCAGCGTACGGTTACCTTTCCTGGCCATTCGGCTATTCAGAGAGCAGGCAGTTCGCCAAATGATATTTTTGCGGGTTTCGGTGTGCGTTCGCCGGGTTTTGAAGTGAGTGTTTGCGGGGTTGCGGCGGCTTTTCCCTGCACTACAACTGTAGTTGTCCTGTGGTGCTTGCAGAATACACCACAGGGTCGCTGAAATGGGATCGCCAAATCGCACCGAATTAAAGAGAACAAAAAGTCACCGAACGTGCGATACTTTTTGATTTTCTTTGAATAACCCTTATAAGGTCCTATGAATAATAATAAAATGGTCTGTTACAGAAAAAAACGCTATTAAACAAAAACGGATTAAAAGATTTTGCTGAAAAAAAATCCCAAAAAGTGCCTAAAAAGTCCTAAAAAAGAGACTTTTTTCTGCAGATTAACCCTTTCGCTGCTGAGCCATTTCACGCCTCTGTGCTGAGCTAATTTTTACCGGTTAAGCTCATCATGTTTAACCACGTTTTGAAGCCTTATTTTAATATATGACCCAGACATATTATATATCGTTCTTTCCGACAGACTCGGCAGATTCATAACATGTCATTATTATATGTATACGTCATGTCCTGTCTGTATATTATTATAAAAAATGCATTAAATTTGAATTTTCAATAATTTACAATGTGTAAAGTGTTTTTTTTCACATTTTAACATGCAAGCATTTGCGGTTATATTTTCTATGGGGTGAACTTGTTAAAATTAGAAATGGGGACTCGTTACATTTTTTTTGGGCAAAATTTGCTATTTTTAACAAACGCACCGCATACAAAAATTGTTAGTGCAGCATCATTGTTCACATTATAATTGAAATGGGAACAATATTGCTGCACTAACAAATCAAACAAACAAAAAAAACTTGTTCATTTTTTTTATTATTATTTTTTTTAGAGTATTTTTTTCTATATATTTTGTAGAGTATAACTATAGAACAGTGATAATTACTGAAGGTTTAGAGATAAGTTGTTTTAACTGAAGAAAATAAATGTATTTTGCTGACTTGACTGAAAAGGAATGTCTAAGTGATAAGAGTACTCAGTAAAAGCCTTGAAATGGCTATGAGAGTAGAAATATTAAATCAAAAATGACAACCCGAAACGCACTGGAAGAATAACTATAGTTGTTCTTTGTTCAAAATAAAATAGTGGGATTGACCTCTGCTCTGACCTAGGATAAGGGATTTAAAATTAATTTGTGAAATTTTATTTGAAAAGCAACACTGCCATCTTGAGGTATAGTAAATATAATATTTTAAGAATAAATTGGAAAATCTCAGAATGAAAGCAAATATTTAAATGAGGAGGTAGATTTTGAGTGACGTTGAATTTACTATAATTTGCCATGCACTGTTCATGCAGATCATTCCAGGACAAGACACACAATGCATTCAGATCATCTCAGGACATTACACCTCACTTAATTAGGACCACACGTAAATTTTCCCTCATGGGAATGCACAATTCTAACTCTCATGCATTGACGTATCTCTCATTTATACCAAGGAAATGATAAATGATATTATCAGATATTGATAATTTTCATATATTCCAAAAACAATACATTATATTCAAAGAATATTGCTGCTGTAACTACAGAAACATTGAATCCAGATTTGGACACGTAATGTATGAAAGCAAATTAAGGAATTAATGTAAATATATATATCTGGAGTATTTCTTGCAATAGATAGATCCGGAATATTTAAAATATTTCTATTCTGCAAATAGAGATATAAAAAAGGGAATTGGATACCAGGATTTTATCCTAAAGTATTGTTGCAATGATATACAGATATATATATATTGAAATTGGAAGTTACTGTGATTGAAATTAATAAGCAAGGAATTATATAATTACAATATAAAAAGCAGAAGATTAGAAGCTTAATTTTCATTATTAGGGGAGGATTCACTAAATAAGTTTTTATTACTTATCATTCTAGAAATAGAATAAGTGATAGCTCATCTCTTGTTGATCCATGTAGTATAGAGAGATTCATATATCTCTACAAGATCTAGCTTGTTAAACATTGGTTTGCTGGGAAATACATGTTAATTGTTTTCGTTAAGCAGAAATGTTTATTAACCATCTGTGTATAGTTACTAATTGATAAAGTAAATGATATTAATCATATATGCAGTTACTAACAGGAGATACATATATTGGGAAGCTAGTAGTCTATCTGCTGATGGATGGATGTTGTTTATAAATCTTTGTTTATGATATGAGATTTTAAACTTTTTTGTATACGTAAAAAATATAAATATGTTTTTATCTGGTTGTTGATTATTATATTTTTTAAAGCAAAACACATACAATTAAAAGAATTTAGGAGAATTTCTAGGAAATATAGACGATTGATATTTATATCTTGTATAAGTTTCTTATTGAATATATCTTCGACAGGTGTGTTTGTATTGTGAGGTATCGACTGTTGTTGGTTGTGAATGATGCATTGTTTTTCTTCTGCCTTCCTACTTCCTGTTCTGCTCTGAGGTGATTACTCACTTCCTGTTGTCAGTTTGGGGGAATGTTCTGGTAGATGTAAAATGGCGGCTGAAGCAGAGCAATGTTACAAGACAACTCTGTGAGGAAACTGTTCTACACCGATTAGTAAACTACAACTTGCTTATACAGAAGTGACTGTTTTTGACTGTAAGTCAACCAATTAAGTAAGAATATAAACACGGTTGTGGAAAACATCACAGGTGACATGGTAAATAATAAAACATAAGGAACAGACGGCCCTGCCAGTAGGATAATTGTCCTGCAAATGCAGCACTTTATGCAAGGGCTCAGCCAGACATCCCGTGAGCTTACATCTAAGGCAAGTGAAACAAAAGGGAGCAGGGGGATTGTGGAGATAATTACCAGATAGAATATAGCAGACACTGCATAATGATAGCCCAAGAGTTTGGGCATAATGAGGTTAAACCGAGCAATGATTGAAGCAGCTGAGACAAGGAGGCTGTATAGGAGGGTGGGTGGGAGGGTGGATGGGGCTGGTAGGATAGCAGAGGGAAAAATGGTGGTGCCATTGATGTTGGTAGGTACACTTACACTTAAATGGACATTGCATTCATAGGAAATTGATAATTCATAGATAAACATGTCCCAAGCAACCCAGTAAACCCATGCAGGGCTCCTGTTCCTTACATACTTTCCCAACCAGGGCCGGCCTAAGAGATTAGGGATTATTCTATAAACCTCGTACTTGCTACCGAATTGCACCGAACAGTGAATTTCATGGCAGTTTGTCTATTCAGAGAGTGGTCAGTTCGACAAATACTGGCAAATTGACATCAAAATACGGTGCAGTTCTCCACAAATCTCCGCTCAGTGATCTTTGACTGCAGAGAAATTGTCCCATAGAGAAGTAATGGTTAATCTATTCAGAGAACACTGAACAGCAGAGAAATGTCAGGGAAATGCCCTGATTTTCAGGGGGTTAGTTTGACAGGTTTATAGAGGTGATAGGGTTCAATATAAAAAATATTAGCGTTTTTATAATTTTATTTAACCTTTTATTGTTTTCAGGTTCAGAAAATAGCCATATTTATTTATTTATTAGGGTTTTTTTTGGTATTTTTTAGGCAAAATATTTGATTCCCATTGTTTATAACGGCTTTTTTTTCTGTAGCAGACCTTTTTATTATTTTTTTATAGGACCTTTTTTATTATTTTCACACATTTTCATGCATTTTTTATTGTTTTAAACACCTTTTAAAAATAGCAGAGTTCCGATTTTTTTTTCTGCAGTTCGGCGGCGTACAGCGGTCTGTTTTGTTTTCGGCTGCTCCACATTCGCTGCACTTTGGGCACCCTGCAGTGAATAGTGAATTCACCGCAGGTTCGGCAAACTGGAAGTGCACCGAATGATGCACCACCGAAATTTTGCTGAAATTTCAGTGCTTTTTGAATAACCCTCAATGTGTTGCCGGGGTCCAAGGATGAAATGTAAAATTCTGCCCTCCCGTCCACCAATACGCGACCATGCATATTTGCATATCACATGTATGTGTTTATGATCGTATCACAAAGCTCCACAGGAATAAAACTCCCAATACTGTGCAGCATGTATGAGCGTATCACAGAAATCCACAGCAATAAAATTTAAAAAATATATAATTATTAATATATATCATACAATCATGTAATTATATTAAAATAAATTAAAATATAAAAATAAACTAGTGACCGGGGATTCCGATTTTTTTGCTCCCCTCCCACCTCGAAAATTTGTATTTTTGTCAGGGGAGGCAAAACCGCAAAAATTGATCCTCCCACAGAACGAGAGTCAAATGGACATAAAACTGGTAATAAGGAAACATGTTCTTGCTTAGGCTAGGGTCAGACGAACGCATTTTTCACGTTGTCCGTGAAAAAGTGCGGTCGAACGAACGTACGTATTTTTTCCCGGAATACGCGATAGCGGTCATACGATGCGCCTGTTCGTCCGTGATATTGTACGGATCGTCAATAAAACACTTTTTGTGTCTGGACGTTATGTTAGCCGGACATTAGCAGCGTCTGACGTCTCCTAATCACACACACACGCCGCTATGCGGACGCAGCGCACTCTGTACGTCAGTAGTAGCGGTTTGACGTTCTCGAAAAAATGCGTTCGTTGGCCACTTGCGTTGCGCGGACGAACTTTCGTGCGGCCGTTCGTCGTATGTTCCCCGGCATTGGACGTCATTTGCTGCTAGTACGGCCGTGATTTTGTGCGTCTAAACGCACGTTAAAACTGCGCTAGTCTGACCCTAGCCTTATGCGTGTGAGTTACGGAATGATTCATACAGAAGCTATAAAACATGAATTTGTTTACATAAGAAAATGACAGGTTTCTTTCTCAGTTTTCTTTGCACACTCGATGCATCTAATGCTCTTCAAATACTAACCTGTCATGTTGTTATAATTTATTTTTGTTTCCCTTATTACCTTTACATTATGCAAAGTACTTTTAAATACACAGCTGGATATTGTCTTTCTCCCATGTGATCTTACAGTACTCGGTGATTCATTATGTGACTAATTTTCCTCACTCTGCTTCTACTTTGCTGCAAAAACAAGCTGCAATCCGCAACACATCTTTTCACTTCAAACCACTGAAAAAAGAAATAGAGTTAATTTTATTTTTATCATTTAACTTTTTTCATAGAGTTAAGGGGTTAATGAAAATAACATTATAAAATATAATGATTGCCATTCATGGCATGGTTACCAGATGACCATAAAGCTAGACAACCTCCACATTTTGTTTGTTTGTTGTTGACATGTATGCAAAATATTAAAATTGCAGCAGGTTGAAAGAATTATTTAGGTAAGCGATTCACGTTCCCTGTGCCTTCATGCTGGGGTAAAATGAGAGAGTGGCTCAAACAGTGGTCCCTCTTCTCTTCCATACGTTTCTTCTTGAGGTGATTGCTTTCTCTACTGATTGGTTACATTCTAAGAGCGCTCTTGCACCAGTCCTGTTCAATAAGGAGTTGAATAAATGCAAATAAGTGCAAAGTACAGCAAGTGATGGGTTAGGATGTCAGATCCTGTGAGCTTGTGCTATACCTCTTTCTAATTATTTTTGAAGAATTGGATCATAAGCTTGCAGTCAAAAAAAGTATTCAGATGCCACAGGGGTCACCTCCAACATATCATAGTGTGGGAATTCTTCAAATATATGCCACCAACTCTTTCCAGTAACCATTTAGCCTACACAATGTTATGGCATCCTCGGGGAGTCCAGTACCTGCACCCTGTTCCAGTCTGTACCAGTATGCAATATCTGCTCTCTGTTCCAGTCTGTACCAGTATCCTGTTCCTTCACTCCATTCTAGTCTGTACCAGTATCTGGTACCTTCATTTTGTTCTGGTCTGTACCAATATTATGCCTGCCCTCTGTTCTAGTCTTTACCAGCATCATGTACCTTGACTCCGTCTGGTCTGTACCCTTATTCAGTACCTTTACCCTTTTCTAGTCTGTACCAGTATCCAGTACCTTCACCCTGCTCCAGTATACAGTACCCGCACCCTGTTCCAGTATCCAGTTCCCGCAGCCTGTTCCAGTCTATACCAGTATACAATACACACACCCTGTTCCAGTCTGTTCCAGTATCCAATACCCACACTCTGTTTCAGTCTGTACCAGTATCCAGTATGCACACTCTGTTCCAGTCTGTCTTTTCCAGTATCCAGCACCCACACCGTGTTCCAGTATTTACCAATATCCAGTACCAGCACCGTGTTCCAGTCTGTACCAATATCCAGTACCAGCACCGTGTTCCAGTCTGTACCTGTATCCAATTCCTGCAACTGGTTCCAGTCTTTACCAGTATCCAGTACCTGCCCCCTGTTTCAGTCCATAATAAGTATCATTTTGCAAAGAGAAATACAATACAGCGCTCAAAGACCTGAGTCCATGGGAAAGTGGGGTAGATACAAAATATGTCCATAAACAATAGTCCTTGTCTTTAGGAGTAGATCTTCTTAAAAATGTAGACGAAGTATGCACTGCAGGAAAAAACACAAAGAGGACCAGAAATTGCGCAGTATGAAAGCTCCCAAAATGAAACTCACATTCTGGGGAGCCCACAACCGGCTCCTGGGAATAAAGCAGGCAGGGACTTTATATTAGGTGCCCATAGACCCGCCAATCGATTTCTCCAGAGTTCGTCGAGAGAGGAATGCTGTAGGGAAATCAACAGAGACCAAAAAAGCACCTCCTAGTGCGGTAAATTACAGATAATTTTTGTGGTTTAAAAAGAGTGCCAAGTTTAAACTCACAAGCAGTTGAGCCTCTATTGGCTCCGTCACAATGCGCACAGGGAGTCATATAGGTGTTCCCCAAACCTTCTTTGCAGGGTTCAAAAAAGGCAGACAGCGATTGAGTTCAAAAATAAAAACATTTATTAAAATAGATAATTCATATCTACCAGACCAGGACGCATTTCGCCAACAGTGGCTTCCTCAACTGGATATTACATGTCTGCTCTTGCTGCTGCCTTTATACAGAATGCATTATTTGTTTAACAATTAAAAAATTAATTAAAATTTCCTGTGATTGACCTCAGGTGTAATTGGATAGCGCCCGCCATTTTGTGCATGCTTAGAGGCTTCGCGTATCACCCTGGAACGCGAAAGCCACAATTTCACATAAAGTTGAAAAAACCTATATTTTCGTTGCGCCCGCCATTTTGCGCATGCGCACTCGTCTCGCGTTTCAACCTGGAACGCGGAACTACTCAATACTCCCACTCTGTGCTTTTAAGTCTCTTGTGATCCACATAGCACCTAAAAGAGTGGTCTCAAGGATAACTATCCTTGGCTTGAGCGGGGGCACAAATTCAGAGGCTGTCAAAAGGGCTAGCGTTTGGAATAGACTAAATGGCAGTAAGGATAACACAGCACTACAGAATACCATATATATTATAAAAATAGTATAGGCTTGTGCACCGATTTTTTTTTCGGTTCGATTCGGTTCGATTTTTCGGATGTTTAAACTTTTCGATTCGGCTCGTTTCGGCCGATTTCTGTTTCGATGCGGTTCGGCTCGACTCGTTTTTCGTGTACATTTTTTTTTCGGAATATCGACCATTTTTCGTATTTTAGTGTCACTTAGCTCGTTTTTTGTATCGACTTTTCGTGATTTCGGAAATTTTCGTTTTTTCGGAACGTCTGTTCTCCTCGTTTCAAAGCAATAAATTTCGATTTGACACATTTCAAGTCCATTCGAAAATTCCGAAAATATTTCGTTTCGGCTCGGAAAACTTTTCGGATCTGCCATTTTCGGATCTAAAAATTTTCAGAAAATCGGCCGCATCCGAAAACACGAATCGGGAAATTTCGTGAAAATTCCGAAATTCCGAAACCCGAAACGCACATCCCTAAAAAATACCACAACACTGTATAAACTGAGGATCAGTATCTAATGCCTTATGGTGTCGCAGCGCTACAAAATTGATAATTAATATACATAAATAGTATTATAACAATTGCGCCGTAACACCATATAAACCAATATACAGGGCAAATATATTAAAGTGAACAGGTGCTCGTGTGTATAAAAATTGCTATAATATTGTGCGGGTGGACACACCATCATATCTATAAACTATCATGGTCGTGTACCATGATGAATACGTGTAAAATACTAATTAATTCTAAGAAGATGGATAATCATATAGTAAAACCATCAAATTCTAATGATGAATATGAAGGGAATAACTATTAGAATAATATAATGTAAAGTGAATACTAGCTATCGTAGGTAACATAAACTATATAGTTAATATTGAATATTACTAAAGATAATAAAATGCAATATGTGAACATATAGTGTGCAAATCACATGAATTAATATGCCATGATATATATAAGTATGATCAAGACTTAATAAAGTGCAATAAATGTGCATAAATGTGCAAATTCTTATACTTAGGGCCCATCAAATTAAAATATCGAAATAATCATAAGAGTGACGATGTATTCTCTAAATGCCCACCATGGCTCTAAAAAATCCCTATGGGTCATCATTACCGAGTAAATACAATGGTGTGTAGCGTGTAATTGTATAAAATTAGATATAAAGTGCTAACTTGGAAATGTAACTAGTGTGCACATGAGTGATGATATTGTAGTGATAGAAGCCTCTAAGGGCTAATACGTGCATCACTAAATATATATATAGTTGAAAACAGTAGATAATGTGCAAACCAGCAAAGATAACAATGCATCACATATGCGATAAAAAACATTGACATTCATCTATACAGTACTGGTGACATTAAAATACATATTACTCGTTGCCATTAATATCATCATAAAGGTAATTGAAAATTAATAAGATCTAGATCTAAAGGAAATGAACCAATTCGAAATCATTATTTAGGCCTCTCGGCGCCAGAGTCCCTAAATCAAAAATAAGTCTCATCTCCTCTCTCCCCAGTGCCGTAGTTTCACTTACACCTATATTGGTGCATCTCACTTTTTTTACAGCAGAGAATTTAAGGCCTCTTGGACATCTATTATGGGATAATTTTAAGTGCTGAGATACAGAATGTTTATCGTATAGTTTGTTAATGTTCCTGACATGCTCAGAAATTCTGACATACAGGACCCGGCTCGTACGACCCACATATTGGAATCCACACGGGCACTCCAAAAGATATAACACATTCTTAGAATAGCAGGTTAAGATTTTATTTATCTTAACTGTCTTCCCAGTCTTTTTATTAATAAAATTCTCAGTATATCGTTTCTTATTCCCTGTGGATCTACAGGCCAAACATTGGCCGCAACCATAGAAACCTTCTTTTACATGGAAGTGATTATCTTCCTTCTTATTAACAAATTTACTCTTAACAAGTCTCTTTTTTATATTTTTGGCTCCTCGAAAAATAATCCTGGATTTATCTCCTATAATTTGATGCAGATCCTTATCTTTTTTTAAAAAATGCCAATATTTTTTAAAAACCTTTTTAATTAAAACACTATTTTCATTAAAATCACATAGGAAGGGAACTCCTTTTACTACGTCTTTCTTGGTTTTATATTGTATGAGGCTATTTCGATCCACTGTTTTCAAATCTCTAATTAATCCTTCCAATTCAACCTGATCATAGCCTTTATCTATGAACTCCTGTTTAAGGATCCCTACCTGTTCTTCAAAAATTGTGTCATCTGAGCAGTTCCTGCGCAACCTAGTGAACTGCCCCTTTGGAATTCCCTTCAGTCATATCATGTTGTGACAACTTGTCTTATCGATATACGTATTAGTATCCACGTCTTTAAAATATGTCTTGGTCTCTATGGCTCCATCCCTCACGTAGATCTCAAGATCAAGAAAAGAGATTCTTTCTTTACTCCACTTCTTTTCAATTTTTATACCCCATTCCTCATTGTCCAAGCTTGATAAAAATTCCAACAGTTCTATCTCCTCTCCCCTCCATATAAACAGTAAATCATCTATATACCTCCTATAAAAAGAGACCCTGTACAGCGCCAAGGGACCCTGTTCAGTACCTTCACCCTTTTCTAGTCTGTACCAGTACCTTCACCCTGCTCCATTCTGTACCAGTATCCAGTTCCTTCACTCCATTCTAATCTATACCAGTAACCAGTACCCGCAGCCTGTCCAGTTTGTTCCAGTATACAGTACCCGCACCCTGTTCCAGTATCCAGTTCCCACACCCTGTTCCAGTCTATACCAGTATACAATACACACACCCTGTTCCAGTCTGTTCTAGTATCCAATACCCACACTCTGTTTCAGTCTGTACCAGTATCCAGTACACACACTCTGTTCCAGTCTTTTCCAGTATCCAGTACCCACACCGTGTTCCAGTATTTACCAATATCCAGTATCAGCACCGTGTTCCAGTATTTCCAATATCCAGTACCAGCACCGTGTTCCAGTCTGTACCAATATCCAGTACCAGCACCGTGTTCCAGTCTGTACCTGTATCCAATTCCTGCAACTGGTTCCAGTCTGTACCAGTATCCAGTACCCACCCCCTGTTTCAGTCCATACCAGTATCATGCCTAGACCTTGTTCTGGTCTGTACAAGTATCCAGTACCTTCTCCTGGTCTGTACCAGCATCTATTACCTGCACTAAATTCCAGTCTGTATTAGTATCCAGTCCCTGCGCTGTGTTCCAGTTTGTACCAATATGCAGTACCTGCACTCTTTTCTGATCTGTACCAGCATCCAGTACTTTCTCCCTGTATTGGATTGTACCAATATCCCCATTCCAGTCTGCACTAGCATCCCATTCCTCTCTGTACAATGCCCATATCTGGCTTCACCTTCTTGATATTTGTTCCTGGTTAAAACAAATGTGGAAACCAGGATATATGGAGAAAAAATACTTTATTCCACCATAGTGGACCTAGCCAACATTTTGATATAAGTGAATCTTTGTGAAGCGGGGATTGTATTATATGTACTCTGTTCTGCCTAATGTACCTGCCACCTGGTCCCTCTCACCTCCACCCAGCCTTGACATTATATCTCATTTTTCTCATAACAAATTCCTTTTATTAAATGTACACTTTGTATTTTCTCCTGGTTGGTTTTTAATCACACATCATTTTTAAAGTCAATGTAAAATGCATTATATCTCGGTTAGGGTAATACTTGCAGCATCAGATAGCAGATTCTACGCGGCTTTCAAAAGTATAAATATGTGCTGCTTGTATTAAATATGAGATGGAACCATTGATTTTATGTAGATGAAATTGGAAGACATCAGTGAAATTCTTCATATTAAATGCTTGAAGTGGAGAAAAAACAGCTAGCAGCAACATCTGATATTCATACTAAAAAAAAAAAAGAAAAAGAACAACAATGTTTTTCTGTCTATTGAACAGTTTATAAGCCCTAAAACATTCTGGAGAAGAGATGTGCCTGATAATGTAATGTGCTATTTGCATTTCATATTCATCGCACATTAACCTAACTGTAATGCTAGCAAATGTTTGTGTCGACTTGATAAATAGAGACCAGAAAAAAGGGATTTCATGATGTGTTAAATATATATATTACCCTATTTCAACCCAGCCGTTGAAGGGGCACTCTATAAAAAAATGACCCACCCCCCTTTTTTTGGTCCTCCAATAATTGAGCAGCTGCTGCTATTTATTTTATGGTAAAATACTCACCTTTTATCCTTTAGTACCCGCTGCTCCTCCCCCTTCAGCCCAGAGGCATCTGAAATGCAAAAGTGCCCCCAACTTTTTTATACCATTTGCATACCTAACTAAACAACGCGGACATTGCATATTGCTCGGAACTTGTGTACATTTTGTAAGCAAGTTGTGTAGCGCATGCGAAGAGCGATCTATTGGATGTGCGAGTGCATTTGCAGAACCAATCCATCGGCTGCCTTCTCTTAGGACGCTCCGTACTGCGAGCTTTCTGAGAGAGGATGATGTCAGCACGTAGACTGTTCTGCCATCGTCGATGACCTATTTGGTGGCCGGCAGCTGGGAAATTCAAAAGCCTGGCTGCTAGTGACACGTGTATGGCCTGAGGAAACTTCTCCAATTCACTCAGTGTTAATTAGCATTAGGCACCAGCGGGCAAGAAGGAGGGCAGTCCACACAGTGTCCCTTTAAAGGGGCGCTCTATTAAAAAATAGAGTCCCCTTTCTGTTGCCCTTAAATAATTGGCCAGAGGCTGCTGACGGCCTATGCCCAGTTATTTTTTTTACTCACCTTTTCTCTCTCGCCGCTTGCAGCTCCTCCTCTTCGGCTCAGGAACTCCCAAACCCAGATGTCCCTGAAGCTATTAAATAATAACTATAAGCAGCAAAAGGCAGATTCAACACATAACACTAAAATATACAAATAAACCCTGGATCATGGGGCATGACAATTAGACTTGTGTGAACTAGAAGTTAAAGTTCCCTCTTGCCACAAGCTGTTCATTAATCTTCTTATATGAATGATTTGAAGCCAGATAATTGCAAATTGACAGTGACATTAATTGGCTCATTATACATTTAGATGGTGTGTACTTAGTGCTGATAAAATGTGATAATTAATTCAAAATGTACAATTAGAGATACATATTTATCACACTATAGAGAGGTGACTGGTACATTCCAAGGAAACTGACTATGGTGGCTTTAATCAGGGTGTTGGAAAGAAATAAAAACCTGAGCTATTTCAAAAATAAAGAATAAACAGGATTATTCAGGGAGCACCGAAATGTCACCGTCATTTTGGCACTCTCCCGTTCGCTGCACTTCAGGGAATTAAATTCGCCTGCCCTGCGGTGAATTCAGCAATTAATTCAGTGAAATGCAGCGGATCAACCCACCGAATGAATCCGTAAAAACGCTGCAAAACCCACAGAATCAAATAAAAAAAAATGCTGCAAAACTGCTGAATGAATCAGAAAATCGCTGAACCGAGTACCGAATCGATCCGAAAAAAGACGCAGACCAGCTGCCAGAAAAAGCCGACAAGTCGTTGAACAGGGGTAAAATAAAAAACAAACTGCAACTTTTAAAAGGAGCTTAAAAAAAACTACTGCATGAAAATGCCTGAAAATAATATATAAGGTCCTACAAATAATAATAAAAAAAATATTTAAAAAAAATCGGAAACAAAATTTCGCAGAAAAAATTCTGAAAAATGCATAAAAAAATTAAAATAAATAAAGAGACTTTTTTGCTGCAATTGAAAAGAATAAATGGTTTATTAGATATTGAAGAAAAATGGGAATATTTTTTAAATTGAAACCTATGAGATTTGCCTGATTAAACTTGCCGAATGAAACCACTGAACATCAGGGCATTTCGTTGACTTTTCTCTGCTGTTCGGTGTCTCTGAATAGCTTAACCATTGCTTCTCTATGGAGATTTCAGTGCTGCCGAACAGGCACCGTATTTTGCTGTCAATTACAGTCAGGTCCAGAAATATTGTGACATCGAGACAATTCTAACATCTTTGGCTCTATACACCACCACAATGGAGTTGGAATGAAACAAACACAATGTGCTTTAACTGCAGACTGTCAGCTTTAATTTGAGGGTATGTACATCCAACTCAGGTGAACGGTGTAGGACTTTTTTGTGCTTTTTATATTGATTTTATTCATATAAAATACATTTTATTTTATTTACTTTGACACTGTTTGGCGATGTTTTTTCCTGATATGGTATCCATATAAAGAATACCACACATTGGATTTGGAGAGTCCTTACATTCACGCTGACCCTGAGAAGAACACCCTATTGATTCTAAGGACGTTCACCTCTAAAAGAAGAGATTTGTGAGTTGTATTAAAAGAATCCTCACTGGATACGACCTAGTCATCTTATAGGATATTATATCTCCCGTGTTACCTTCTATTGCTTTAACTGCAGACTGTCAGCTTTAATTTGAGGTTATGTACATCCAACTCAAGTGAACGGTGTAGGACTTACAGCAGTTTGCAGATGTGCCTCCCACTTGTTAAGGGACCAAAAGTAATGGGGCAGAATAATAATCATAAATCAAACTTTCCCTTCTTAATACTTGGTTGCAAATCCTTTGCAGTCAATCACAGCCTGAAGTCTGGAACGCATAGACATCACCAGACGCTGGGTTTCTACTGCAACTGTCTTCAGTTCCTGTTTGTTCTTGGGGCATTTTCCCTTCAGTTTTGTCTTCAGCAAGTGAAATGCATGCTCAATGGGATTCAGGTCAGGTGACTGACTTGGCCATTGCATAACATTCCACTTCTGTCCCTTCAAAAACTCTTTGGTTGCTTTTGCAGTATGCTTTTGGTCATTGTCCATCTGTACTGTGAAGCGCCGTGCAATGAGTTCTGCAGCATTTGGCTGAATGTCAGCAGATAATATTGCCCGAAACACTTCAGAATTCATCCTCTTGCTTTTGTCAGCAGTCACATCATCAATAAATACAAGAGAACCAGTTCCATTGGCAGCCATACATGCCCACGCCATGACACTACCACCACCATGCTTCACTGATGAGGTGGTATGCTTAGGATCATGAGCAATTCCTTTCCTTCTCCATACTCTTCTCTTCCCATCACTCTGGTACAAGTTGATCTTGGTCTCATCTGTCCATAGGATCTTGTTCCAGAACTGTGAAGGCTTTGTTAGGTGTTGTTTGGCAAACTCTAATCTGGCCTTCCTGTTTTTGAGGCTCACCAATGGTTTACATCTAGTGGTAAACCCTCTGTTTTCACTCTGGTGAAGTCTTCTCTTGATTGTTGACTTTGACACACATACACCTACCTCCTGGAGAGTGTTCTTGATCTGGCCAACTGTTATGATGGGTGTTTTCTTCACCAGGGAAAGAATTCTTCGTCATCCACCACAGTTGTTTTCCGTGGTCTCCCGGGTTTTTGGTGTTGCTGAGCCACCGGTGCGTTCCTTCTTTTTGAGAATGTTCCAAACAGTTGCTTTGACCACGCCTAATGTTCTTGCTATCTCTCTGATGGGTTTGTTCTGTTTCTTCAGCCTAATGATGGCTTGCTTCACTGATAGTGACAGCTCTTTGGATCTCATCTTGAGAGTTGACAGCAACAGATTCCATATGCAAATAGCACACTTGAAATGAACTCTGGGCCTTTTATCTGCACATTGTAATTGGGGTAATGAGGGAGTATCACACACCTGGCCATGGAACAGCTGAGAAGCCAATTGTCCCATTACCTTTGGTCCCTTAACAAGTGAGAGGCACATCTGCAAACTGCTGTAAATCCTACACCGTTCACCTGAGTTGGATGTACATACCCTCAAATTAAAGATGACAGTCTGAAGTTAAAGCACATTGTGTTTGTTTCATTCCAACTCCATTGTGGTGGTGTATAGAGCCAAAGATGTTAGAATTGTGTCGATGTCCCAATATTTCTGGACTTGACTGTAGCTATAATTTTGCAAACTGCCTGCCTCCTGAATGGCCACGAAACTGCACCGTATGCGGAAATTCACCGTTCAGTGCAATTTCGTGGCCAATTCAGTGCTCTCTGAATAACCCCTGTTTTGGGAAAACCACAAATCTTTTAACTTACAACCAATTTTTCAAGTAAATTTAGGTTATCAATCAGTAATATGTTTCTGATTATTTTGCAAATTCAGGCAGCAGGAAGATGCTGATAATTTAAGATTTTGTTAAGTCATGACATAAAGTCATGATTTTATTAAAGACACGGAGGCGAGTATTTAATGCCAAATCTCTTTATTACTACTTCACAGCAGCAAGAGTTAAACAAAAAACTATAATGGTATCTGCGGATCTCCCCATAGCACATAGTATAGTCCATGCCCATATTCGGACAGCGCTGCCTCATCTCTTCTCTCTTTCTTGAATCGAACTGAATCTAGAACAATCTAAACCAACAATGCGGAACCCGGAACTGGTCAACCAACAGGATAGAAGAAAACACTGGAACAGGATTCATGCAGCAGATGGAATCCACCCGTTAGAACGCTGAAAGAGAAGACAGCATGTGAAGAACGCCAGGGTTGTGTCAGGAGATCGAACAAATAGCCCCAGAAACAATGGAATAAATGCAGATCATCACATCAGCAATAATAACATACTACATTACCCGTGTGGGTGGGTCAATGAAACGGGCGGGAAATACTCACCTCCGTGTCTTTAATAAAATCATGACTTTATGTCATGACTTAACAAAATCTTAAATTTTATTACAAGACACGGAGGCTCATATTTAATGCCAGTTCAAAGCAGCGCAATAGTTTTGGTGGACCAGTGATCCATCGGTCTAAAATAGAATTGTTTGAATGTGGATTCTCTAGACCAGTCCGCCGCCCTCATGATGTCCTCTAAACGACATCCCGCGGAAAAGGCCTTAGAAGCCATCGCGCCCCTTGCTGAATGCGCGCCAAACATAGAAGTATCAATACCAGCTTGAGACCGGCCTAAAAGGATGGCGATGTGAAATAAATAACGGTCCAACAGGTTGAGTGCGTAAGGGAGCTGTACGAAGTTCATACTCCCTCAAACAACCAACCGGGCAAAGATCAGGAAGATCTGGAAATACTGGATAAAATATCGAGGTAGAGGTTGTTTTAGTTCTACGAGATATAGAGAATTTGACACCCTCTGGGTAAAACGTTTTTGCGTGAACATCTAGGGCCCTCACATCCGAAACTCTGCGACAAGATATCAGACAGAGTAGCATTACTAATTTACCAGATAATTTCTGTAGGGAAAGATCTTGGTTAGGGCCCCACTCAGAGAACAGAGTGAAAACTGTCGAGACATCCCAAGTCGAAGAATACTTCGGTTGAGGAGGTCGCGACAATCGTGCTCCCCGTGACAACTTACAGACCAAAGGATGTTTACCTGCCAAAATGCCTTGAAAACCTACATGTTGTGCTGAAATAGCGGAACGATATAGGTTAAGTGTTCGATAAGCTTTTCCTTTGTCAAATTCATCTGATAAGAACTGAAGCACATTCTCTACAGAGGTTGAAATAGGATCCACGTCTCGTCCCAAGCACCAGCTAGCCCAGACTGACCAGGCACTCTTGTAAGCACGGAAAGTACTGGGAGCCTTTGAGGCATCGAGGAGGCTCGTAACTCCTTGCGAAAGGTTTGGGACGGGGCGGGGTCCCCTGAGAGCAACCACGCCATCAGTTGAAGATGGCCCGTCTGCATTAGGGGATGAAATTCTCCGTCTGAATTCGTTAGGAGAAACGGAGGAGTCGGTAGAAGACGAGGATAATCCGTCGTCATCGCTAATAGAAAGGGGTACCATGGCTGAGCTGGCCACCATGGGGTTATTAACACTACTGATGCTTTGTCCCGCCGAGTGTGTAGCAATGTCCGACCTAGCAGAGCAAAGGGCGGAAATGCGTAGAGTCTCCCCCCTTTCCATACCTGTAGCATAGCGTCCGTTGCCAGAGCTTCTGGATCCGGACGCCAGCTGTAAAACCTGGGTAGGTGTGTGTTGAGCCGAGTGGCAAATAAATCTATGGAAAAAGGTCCCCAAAGATCCTGAATTTATGAGAAAATCTGCGTATCTAAACGCCAATCGCTGCCATCCCTCAGGAATCGAGAATGCCAATCGGCTACCACATTGTGTAGACCCGGAAGGTATTCTGCCTGTACTTGTATATTTCGTTCTAGACAGAAATCCCAAAAGGTTTTGGCTAGCACGGCTAGAGGCCGAGATCGAGCACCCCCTAGTTTGTTGACGTACTGGACGGCGGATATGTTGTCCATCCGGAGCAGAATGCAACAATTGGAATTGGTCTTGGAGAAACTGCGGATCGCGAACGATCCAGCTAGAAGCTCTAGACAATTTATGTGTAGACGACGTTCCTGCGGTGACCATAGGTTGCCTGCCGAAACGCCCCCACATCGAGCTCCCCAACCATGCTGACTGGCGTCTGCTTCTATCACTATATCTGGAGCCGAGCCAAATATGGCGTGCCCGTTCCAGGCCTCCATATTGTCCAGCCACCATTGGATTTCTTGATGACACTCGTCGTCTAGTTCTGTGATGGCGTCGTAGGATTGTGACTGACGTAGGGCCGCCGCCTTTAGGCGTTGTAGTGCCCGATAGTGTAAGGGGCCTGGGAATATTGCTTGTATGGAGGCTGACAGAAGCCCTATGAGGCATGCAAGATGTCGAACGGAGAGTGTGGGTGTTTGTAAAGCTCTCCGTAACTCCCGACGAACGTCGTGGAGTTTGGAACGAGGTAGGCTCAACGTTTCTGTGGTGGAATCTACTGTGAAACCCAGAAAATCTAGTGTCTGCGTGGGATGTAAAATAGATTTTTTTCTGATTTATCAAGAAACCCAATTTGGTCAGGAGTTGTAACGACCCGTGTAGGTGTTGTGTAAGCATGTGTTCTGTGGTAGCCATCAGGAGGATATCGTCTAGATATACTATCAGACGTACACCCCGTGCTCTTAGGAACGTAGCTACTGGTTTGAGGAGTTTCGAGACACACCAGGGGGCTGAGGATAGGCCAAAGGGAAGGCATGTGAATTGGAATTTCTGTTTTTCCCAGATGAATTGCAGAAGATGGTATTGATCGGAATGAATTGGGACCGGTAGGTAAGCATCTGTCAGGTCTACTTTTGCTAACCAATCCCCGGGTATAGCAGGTCTCTGAGGCAATGTATACCCTCCATTTTGAAATGTTGGTATTGTATGAATTGGTTTAGTGTGCGTAAGTTTATCACTGGGCGATAACCGCCGTCTTTTTTTGGTACTAAGAACAGGTTGCTTAAAAAACCTGGAGTTGTGAGGGGTACGTTTTGAATTGCACCTTTCTCGAGAAGGGAGGCAATTTCTTTTTGAATTAATACTGTTGCTTGTAAGGTGTTAAATGTTTTCGCATATTTGCCCACGCGAATAGCAAAATTGTCCCCAAAAAGACCCCCTTTTTCTTCTGGGCCCAAATCTTTAGTAGCAAGTGAAGTAAGATTAGGGTCAATACGGAGTAGGATAGATTTTCTACGCTCTGCAGAGAGGGCCATATTGGCATTGCCCAGTAGACAAAGTGTGCTTTGGTCCCAACCTCTGAGTTGGGGAACATCAGGAGATACTCCCGTGACATGAGAGTGTTCAAGCATTTCTAGCATTTGGGACAAAGGACCCAATGCATCCAATAATTTATCTTGACATAAACGGAATGAGAAATCCAACCCTTTACGGGGGTTCCAACCGGTATTAGCCAAGAATTGGATCATGTCCGGTTCAACATCCGGTGTTTGACAGATTAAACTTTTTGTAGAAGGTCTAGGGCACTCAGTGCGCATATTAGACCTGTCTTTTCGGGTTAAAGCCGTTCTGACATATTTATCAAGATATTTCTCAACCTTTTTTGTCAAAGCCCAGTCTGATGACCTTGGATGTTTTAATTTAGTCGGATTAAAAGAATCTTCATCCGATGAATCACCGGTCACAGATTTACGTGAAACTAAAGCGCCCGTGGAACCAGGAGATTCGGACGGGGCTTGCACTTCGTTAGGGTCCGCGGTTGTACCGTCAGAAACCCCTGAAGCTTCGGAATCTGATTCCGATGGGCCTGCATTCCTGGCTTTTTTCCAGGATCTCGCTTTTGATGCCCTGCGAGTGTGGGCTCTTTTGCGGGACCGTCCCTCGCGTTCATTTGTGGGAGAATCACCACCATCATCGTGAGATGCTGACCGACCCCTAGGGGTACAGTGTCTCGTTTTATTTTTGGCTTTACCCGATTTTTGAGGGTTTTTGTCAGTATTTTCAGTACTGGGAGTCACCTCAGTAATCTTATTGCCCTCCTGTGGCATTGGAGAAATTGGTCCTGCATGTGAGGCCATAAAATTAGCAAAGGATTGTGCCATAGCCATAACCCAGGGTTCAATTTGTAAATTAGGCTCTCCAGGTCTGGAGGTACTATGGGTAGGAGTTATAGAATTAGGCAAGGGCAGCACAGGAACTAACCTGGGAGGAGGCATCTCTCTGGAATCGGAGGTTTCTGAACGTGCAGGGGAATGGGAGCGTGACATGTCTTCTCCGGTTTGCGAGCGACGCATTGTAGACATGAGGAGATTCGTGCTCTTTTTTCACTGCCCAGCGCGCGCAGCTACTTGAAGTGGCTGTTGCTGGGCAGAATGGGCGGGAACTAACAAGCGCGTTTAGCACTGTAAAACAGGCTGTGGAGAAACAAGCCTTTCATGTGAGAAAAAACTTAGCGGTTTTATACAATATTAATGGAAAAGGTTCTGGTTATATGTAAAAACATCCCTAAGCCTTTAAATGTATTAAATTTCGTTGGAAAAAAACTATTACCTTAATAACCCCCCCCCCCCCGGTACCAGCCGGCGCCGAGGCACACTAACGAAGTATATATATCTTAATTCGTTATGGGAGAGGGGAAACCGCTACATTAATTGGAACTCAATTTATTTTAACTTAGCAGAGAGAAAATTTTGTATACTTATCTCTCCAGTGAAGCAGCAAGAAAGAGGGAAGAGATGAGGCAGCGCTGTCCGAATATGGGCATGGACTATACTATGTGCTATGGGGAGATCCGCAGATACCATTATAGTTTTTTGTTTATCTCTTGCTGCTGTGAAGTAGTAATAAAGAGATTTGGCATTAAATATGAGCCTCCGTGTCTTGTAATAAAATTTAAAATAAAATAATATGTTTATATACAGGGTTATTCAGAGAGAGGTGAAAACCAGGAGAATGACTGGAGAAGTGAAAATTCTAGATCAAAATAGCCAAACCAGAAAAATTCTCCCATTTATCTCACTTTCCAAATCGGCTGTTTGGTTGGTGATCCCGGATCATTTTGACCTTGGCTGGTGCAGTGTATATATTTTTCACATGTGCCGCTCTATATGCCTTTTGAAACGACAACAAAGTTTGATTCTGAGATATAAGCATATACCTTCACATATAGATTGGCCTAACCATTCGGTACCTGCACGTGTTAAGCCAATGAATGTCACTGAGCGTCACCGTGAGGATTCTACAAAGGAACATCTCCATCAGTGTCACAAAGTGAAAAAATAATAACAAAGCAGAAAATCCATCCTGGTTTCTAAAATTATCCTCATTCACTCAGCATGTGTTCCCCGTGTGCCTTTATGTCCTTTTCATTGACGTTATTAGGGATCTAATTAGTATTTTTCATACATTAAAGTGTCACCGTGACTTTGTAAAAAGAATCACATCTGAACTGATCTCTAAAAGACATTTGCTTCTAAACGACGTGTTTTTTTTTTTGACCGTATGATATACATAGAAATAGAGAAAGCAGCTGGAGTCATGTAACGATGAAAATCATTCACTGCAGAAAGATGACAATAGATGATTTACTTAGCAAGAGACAGATGCATTATCAATTGGGGTCTTTTGTAGGATTAATTGCCAATGTCTAACAAACTGAGCGTCACTTATTGCAGTTCTTATCGAGTGGATCTCAAATGTTCTTCAGTTACACACTATCATTTCTGAAAGAAATATTAATATACATTTACTGGTAAACGTACGTCCTATGTGACTTACGTTTGTACTTATGACCACAACAGATTGTTTGTACTGCAGGATGTGCGACACAAGCATCTGACATCTGACTCACACACACTGTTGCTGCTAACCTGTACAGTAATTATTGTGTTATTTATATGTTTATATGTCTGTATTGTATATTGTTTGTATGTCTATATTGTGTAATGTTTGTCCATATTGTGGATTGTTTGTATGTCCTTATTGTTCGTATATCCATATTGTGTAATGTTCGTGTGCCCTTATTGTGTATTGTCCATATGTCCTTATTGTGTATTGTTTGTATGTCCATGTTGTGTAGAAACATAGAAACATAGAAAAATGTTGGCAGATAAGAACCTTTTGGCCCATCTAGTCTGCCCAATTACATGGATACTTTACCTGGATTTATCTTTTGTTTAGGATAGCCTTATGCCTATCCCATGCTTGCTTAAATTCAATTACTGTTTTGGCCTCTACCACTTCAACTGGAAGACTGTTCCATGTATCCACCACCCTCTCAGTAAAATAATGCTTCCTGATGTTACTTTTAAACCTTTGCCCCTCTAATCTAAGACTATGTCCTCTTGTTTTGCTACTTTGTTTCCGTTTAAATATACTCCCTTCCTCTACCTTGTGGATTCCCTTTACGTATTTAAATGTTTCTATCATATCTCCTCTGTCTCGTCTTTTTTCCAAGCTGTACATGTTAAGATCATTAAGCCTTTCCTGGTAACTTTTCTCCTTCAAGCCGTACACCATTTTAGTAGCCCTTCTCTGAACTCTCTCTAAGATGTCTATATCCTTCTGGAGATACGGTCTCCAGTACTGCACACAGTACTCCAAGTGAGGTCTCACCAGTGCTCTGTACAGTGGCATGAGCACTTCCCTTTTCCTACTGCTAATACCTCTCCCTACACAACCAAGCATTCTGCTAGCATTTCCTGCTGCTCTATTACATTGACTACTTACCCTTAGATCCTCTGAAATAATAACCCCTAAATCCCTTTCCTCAGATGTTGAGGTTAGGACTGTATCAAATATTCTACAGTATATTCAGCCCTTGGGTTTTTACGTCCCAGGTGCATTATCTTGCACTTATCCACATTAAAACTCAATTTCCACAGCTCCGACCATTTTTTTAGTTTACCTAAATCATTTGTCATTTGGCTGATCCCTCCAGGAACGTCAACCCTGTTGCAAATCTTTGTGTCATCAGCAAAAAGACATACTTTTCCATTAATACCTTCTGCAATATCACTAATAAAAATATTAAAGAGAATGGGTCCAAGTACTGACCCCTGAGGTACCCCACTGGTAACAAAACCTTGCGCCCAATAAACTCCATTTACCACAACCCTCTGTTGCCTGTCACTCAGCCACTGCCTAATCCATTCAACAATATAGGAATCCAAGCTCAAAGATTGCAATTTATTGATAAGCCTTCTATGCGGAACAGTATCAAAAGCCTTACTGAAATCTAAATAAGCAATGTCTACTGCACCACCTGTGTCTATTATTTTTGTTACCCAATCAAAAAAATCAATAAGATTAGTTTGGCATGATCTCCCTGAGGTAAACCCATGTTGTTTCTGATCCTGTAATCTAATGTGTTTTTAGATGTTCAACAATCCTTTCCTTTAACATGGTTTCCATTAATTTCCCCACTACTTACGTAAGACTAACTGGCCTATAGTTCCCCGATTCCTCCCTACTACCCTTCTTGTAAATGGGCACAACATTTGCTAATTTCCAGTCTTCTGGGACTACTCCTGTTAGCAAAGATTGGTTAAATAAATCTGTTAACGGTTTTGCTATTACATCACTGTGCTCTTTTAATAATTTAGGGTGGATCCCATCAGGCCCCATTGACTTATTTGTCTTTACTTTAGACAGCTGCTGTAGAACCTCCTCCTCTGTAAACTGATATGTAAATGTCTCGTTAGTGTTTCCTCCTAACTGAGGTCCCTTTCCTTCCTTTTCTTCTGCAAAGACTGAACAAAAATATTCATTGAGGCAGTCAGAGAGACTTTTATCCTCTTCTACATACCTTCCTTCCTTTGTTTTTAATCTAACTAATCCTTGTTTTACTTTTCTTTTCTCGTTTATGTATCTAAAAAATGTTTTGTCACCCTTTTTTACTGACTGAGCTATTTTCTCTTCTGCGTGTGCTGTGGAAGCTCTTATAAATTGCTTTGCCTCTTTCTGCCTAATCTTATAGGTTTGCCTATCTTCTTCACTCTGAGTTTTTTTATAATTATTGAATGCTGTCTTTTTGTTCTTCACTATTTTGGCCACTTCTGCAGAGTACCACAGTGGTTTCTTCCCTTTTTTGTTTTTGCTAACAAGCCGAATGCAATTACCTGTGGCCTTCAATAATGCTTCCTTTAAATAATCCCATTTCTCCTGGACTCCCTTTAAACTCCTCCAGTTTGATAATGACTCCTTCACACAAAATCTCATTTTAGAAAAATCTGTTTTTTTAAAGTCTAAAACTTTTGTTTTTGTGTGGTGCGGCTCCATCCCTGTTCTTATATTAAACCACACTGACTGGTGATCACTAGATCCCAAATTTTCACCTACAACAACGTCCGATACCAAACCACCATTTGTGAGTATTAAATCCAATATGGCCTCTTTACGGGTCGGCTCCTCAACTACTTGTGTTAGAGATAATCCCAGTAGGGAGTTTAGAATATTTTTACTCCTGGTGCACCCAGCTATTTTGGTTTTCCAGTTCACATCAGGAAGATTAACCCCTTAGTGACCGGGCGGTTTTACACAAATCCGTCTTTTAGTGACCGCTGCTGTTTTTACGTTTCTGCGCTGTTAGTGTTTAGGTCAAATTTTCCTCTTACTCGTTTATTCAACCCACACATATTATACACCCTTTTTCCCGCCATTAAATGGACTTTCTAGAAATACCATTATTTCCATCATATCGAATAACTTACTATAAAAAAAATATGAAATATGAGGAAAAAATGGTAAAAACACACTTTTTCGTAATTTAATCCCCAAAATCTACAACCACCCAAAAAGACCCCAGCTAAATAAGTTCAAAATTTTGTCCCGAGACTAGAAATACCCAATTTTTACATGCGTTTGCTTTTTAACCCCTTCACTGCTGAGACAGTTCACCTATGTGCGCTGCGCTCATTCTGACCATTTTGTGCTAATTATTTTTAGATGACAGCCTAGGTCCTATTTAATTAAACTCCCCCAGACAAAAAAACTTTTAAAAAAAAACATTTTTTTATTTTATTTAATTTTTTTATTATTTTTTTTTATTATTTTATTTTTTTTAATTTTTTTTAAAACCAAACCTGGTCATGTTTGGTATCATTGGAAAGGCCATAATCAGTACGTCCGCGGGTCTAAGGGAGACCTGTGGACAGGACGTACAGGGTACGTCAGGGGGTCCTTAAGGGGTTAAAGTCCCCCATGATAATAACTTCCCCCGTCATTGCCATTTTGGCTATTTCCTCAAACAGCAGATTATCTAGCTCTTCTACTTGTCCAGGGGGTCTATAGATCACACCTACACGAGCTACTGTATGATTGCCAAATGTTAGCGTAACCCAAACTGACTCTATGTTCACCTCGCTCACTTTTATTTGGTTCATTTTTATGTTGTTTTTCACATACAGGGCCACTCCTCCTCCTTTCCTACCTTCTCTGTCTTTTCTATATAAAGAGTACCCCGGTATTGTTATGTCCCAGTTATTTTTCTCACTGAACCATGTCTCAGTAACCGCCACTAAATCTACTTTTTCAGCTGCCATCATTGCCTCCAGTTCATTGATTTTATTGACTAAACTGCGAGCATTTATAGACATGACTCTGAGCTTGTCATTTTTTCCCCGCATGTTGCTTGCACCCTCCGATTTAGTTTTGGGGGACAATCAGGCAGATTGTTTTTTAAGAAAAGGTTTCACAATACCTATATATGGAGCGCTGGGTGAGGTGGTGAAGGTACCTTTTGGGTGCAGCTCTGTGATGAGTGGGTTGACAGAGTCAAAACCCCAAAACACTCTGTAATAACAATTTTTAGAAGAGAGAGACACACTCCAGAGCGCAAACCTGTACCTAATGAAAGAGTGGGAGGAGAGGTCTTTTCTCTCTAGGTGGCGTATTGCTCAAAGGTTGAGTCTATATGTACATATATTCACACAAAATTGCATACATTCACACAAAATTGCATAAGCAAAGATGTAAGCATACATATATCATATAAAATTTAAAAACAGCATTGCATATATGGTCTGATTGATATAAAAGATCCTTTGTAATGCAGTATTGGTGGTATATTGCCACCTAGTGTCCGTATTTCAAAAAGTCTTTCAATTGACTGATGTCCATGTCCATGACTGATGAAGCCGCCACCTGAGCCATTTATTTTAATTTGTTTTATATCTCCACCAAGCCTATTTTATTGTTTTTTTATACTTATGTGAATAAAATCCACTTCTTTATTGGCCATCCCTGCTTCCGGTATTGCTTTCAACCAAGGCACCATACAAAGAATCCTAGCACCCCCAGAAGGGAAGTCCTGGGTCTGCTGGGCCCTGGGACCGATCACCACAGGAACAGAGGAGTAAGCACCAAAAGAAGAGTGGTTTCACAGACCAGCCGCTTGCAGCACGAGGAATAAACCTGCGTAAGTGTGCATCCATCATTCAGACTAATAATATGCAGTGCTTGGCACAATTCTAATCACACTCTCCTGTTCTCTCGGAGGTACAAGAGAGACAGAGAAGTGCCGCAGATCGGAAAGAACTTTTATTTATTACACATTTTTTCAATTGAAAGACTTTTTGAAATACGGACACTAGGTGGCGATATACCATCAATACTGCATTACAAAGGATCTTTTATATCAATCAGACCATATATGCAATGCTGTTTTTAAATTTTATATGATATATGTATGCTTACATTTTTGCTTATGCAATTTTGTGTGAATGTATGCAATTTTGTGTGAATATATGTACATATAGACTCAACCTTTGAGCAATTCGCCACCTAGAGATTGTTTTTTACCCTTTTGTCCCCCCTCCTAGTTTAAATATTTCTTTGTGAAACCTTTGAACTTCTCACTGAGAACATATGTTCCCCTATGAGTAAGATGCAAACCATCTTTTTTATACAGTTCCTTTCTGCTCCAATTAGAGCTATCATGGGACACAAAGCCAAATCCTTGCTCCCGACACCATTCCCGAAGCCACAAATTAAATTCCCTATTGCGCATCTGCCTATCCTGAATGTTATGCACAGGCAAAACTTCAGAGAATGACACAGTGGACGCAATCTGCTGTATTTCACCTCCAAGAACACAAAAATATTCCTTAATCTCAGAAACCTCATTGCTAGCCAAGTCATTTGTTCCTAGATGGACTAGAACATCCACTTCCCCTTGCTGCTTTGCTTGTTTGACAATATTGAGAATACGTCTCTTGTCTCTACGAGCAGTAGCCCCAGGAAGACATCTCACCAAACCACTACTCTCCAGCTCAACACCTCTTATGATAGAATCACCCAGCAACAATTGCCTTCTATCATGTCCCACCTTTTCCTTTTTGTTCTTGGTTGCAGTCCTGCATACCTTAGGCATAGGGGATGGTGGTTCCTCAACTATGGTGTCTGAGCCTACTTCAGTCTCACCACTACACTCAGAAAGTGCCTCAAAAGAATTAAGAAGAGCCACAGACTGTGGGACATGCCTTCTATCCACAACTCTAAGTCTACCAGATTCTACAGTAGTCCATCTGCCGCTCCTAGGAGGCCTCTGTGGCAGTGGCTTTGTAACAGTCATAGCCATAGCCTGAGTTTGTCTAACAGATATGTATATGTGTATTTTTCCTGTGTTTGTATTGTGTATTGTCCCTCTGTTTGTATTATGTATTGTCCATATATCTGTATGGCCCTCATATCTGTATTGCTTATTTTCATATTGTGTAATATCCATATGTCTCTATTGTTTGTTGTTCGTATGTCAGTATTGTGTATTGTTTCTATATCTGTATTGACCGTATGTCCATATTTTTCTTATGTTTGTAAAAGTGCATTGTCCATATGTCTGTATTGGGTATTGTTCCTATGTCTGTATTGTCTGTATGTCCATATTTTGTATTGTTCCTATGTCTGTATTTTGTATTGTTCATATGGAAATATTGTTTATTGCCCACATGTCTGTATTATGTATTTTCCGTATGTCTGTATTGTGTATTGCCTGTATCCCCATACTGTGTATTGTTCTTATGTCTGTGTTGTGTATTGTCTGGATGTCCGTATTGCGTATTGTTCATATGCTTGTATTGTGTATTGTCCATATGGCCATATTGTCCGTATGTCCATACTGTGTACTGTTCATATGTCTGTATTGTGTATTGTTTGTATGTCTATATTGTGTATTGTTTGTATATCTGTATTGTGTATTGTCCATATGGCCGTATTGTGTATTGTCCATATGTGCATACTGTGTATTGTTCGTATGCCTCTATTGTGTATTGTATGTATGTCCATATTTTGTATTTTCTGTATGTCTGTATTGTTTGGATGTCTGTATTGTGTATTGTTTGTATGACTGCATTGTGTATTGTCCATATGTCCATATTGTGTATTGTTTGTTTGTCCGTATTGTGTATTGTTTGTATGTCCGTATTGTTTGTATGTCCATATTGTGTATTGTTTGTTTGTCCGTCTTGTGTATTGTTTGTATGTCCGTATTGTTTGTATGTCCATACTGTGTATTGTCCGTATGTCCATATTGTGTATTGTCTGTATGTTCATACTGTGTATTGTACATATGTCCATACTGTGTATTGTGCGTATGTCCATAGTGTGTATTGTATGTATGTCCGCATTGTGTATTGTCCGTACCGCCATACTGTGTATTGTTTGTATTGTGTATTGTTTGTATGTCTGTATTGTATATTGTCCATATGTCTGTATTGTGTATTGTCCATATGTCTGTATTGTGTATTGTTCATACAGATGTTGGTCTGAAGAAAACACACAATTTATAATTTAATTGTTGGCCAATTTAATTAATTCATGTTGTGTGAGTTGGAGTTAACACTTCATAGAATATAATATGCATCCCGAAACTGTTAGCTCAGGTGGTTGTTCCAACAACTGTGGTATCTCCCAGGTATACGTTGCTTCCATTTCTATGACACAGGAATATTTTAAATGTAAATTCATAATTTAAATTAGAGGTGATTTAGAGTCCCATGGATTAAGGTAGCTCCCACCACACGCCATTCTTTGTTTCTATGGGATACACTTCCCGGAGGGTATGCCTTGCGAGGCCAGCCTTCCCCACTTATGCCAGTACTCTATAACAGTTCTTTCCCTCCGAGGATCTCATCAGAAAATTTCTCATTTATATCTAAGTGCCAAGTAGAACGAATATACCAGTGGTATAAAGATGAAGCTATACACACCTTTGCCTCTCTATCAGAACGACACCCACTAGCGATAAAATATTTTTTCAGATATATGCAATGTAGACAATTTGTGCAGTCACCCAAGGTTTGTAAAGTGGCCACTGGGCCCCTTATTTTTTTGAACATCTGTGTTGGTCGAGCTCCTACCCTCCGGGATTGATATCCCTCCTGGTCCATTATTCCCTTGAGCCTGTAGAGGGGGATTTCTCTTATATGAAGGCATGGGAGGGGGAGTTTGGTGAAGTGGATAAGGAGGACTGGGTTGATATATGGGAGGCGACGCACAAATCCTCCATCAGTGTGATGTTCCAGGACCAGCGCATCAAAACATTAATGCGGTGGTATGTTACCCCCGGGTTTTTACACAAGGTGAATCCATCTCAGCCAGATACTTGTTGGCGCAACTGCAGTATGAAAGGAACACATTCCCATATGGGGTGTTATTGCCCTAAATTGTGCCACTATGGCAGAAAGCGCACTCTTTGGCAATGAAGGTATTGGAGGTTCCGGTGGAATTTGATCCTTTTTTACTGTCCTGTCCGCAACCACATCTAACGCGGCATCAGGCGAAATGGATAATTAAATTAGCTATGGCGGTACGGAAGGCTCTAGCAGAGACTTGGAAGGCCTCAAGGCTTTCGCCATGGAAAAGGGTCATGGTGACATTGGAGGAGGTGCGCCTTATGGATGAACTTACGGTGAGGGTTCATCAATCATATCCCGCCTATGTGAAAGTGTGGGGGGCACGGGAGGATTCAGAGGAATGTCGATGTGTCTGGCAATTAGTTAAAGAGACTGGGCACGATCTTCCCCTTTTTTTCCTTCCTTTTCGCATCTTTTCTTTTTATTTTATTAGTTTTTCTTGTTATATGTTTGTTTGGGAGCTATATAATCAAAAAATGGACACACTCAGGACGGACATGACTGGTGGTTTGCTATGATAGTTTTTCATCTCTGTTCTAAAGTTTTTTTGGGGTGCCTATGTGCACTCCATACGTATGTTGCATTGTGTTGGATAAATAAAGAATTAAAAAAAAAATAGAGTTGATGATTAATGATGAAATATATTTAATAACATCTAATTTATAGAACACGTAGATATTTGTTGCAAGCGGAACTTTTGACACTTTTAGTTTATTCCAAAATTTGACAAATGACAAACAAAAATAAAAAAAAGGACTTATTTGGAAAAAAACAGATATTATTGTCAAAAAGTCCTGTTTTCCCTGATTATGTTAATTCACCGTGCTTGTAGTTGTTCATTAGACGGGTTATAAGGGCCAGTGCTGGGTGTGAAATATTAGCATTTTGTTTATTAAGGCTACACTGTACTAGCCGTGCGCATATTGATTTTGATGGAGCTGGTTTCATTATTTCTCAGGTCTAATGAGCTTGTTCATTTGATTTTAATGAATCACATATTGTTCTGCAACTCGACATTTCAAAAATATCACAGAGAGCTTTGGCAAACATCCACATCATCATTCTGACCAAGTATAGAATAAATTATAACTTCCAAACTGTTTAGAGCCTCCGCGTTTATAACGCACAGCTGCAAAATAGGGAATCGGGAAAGTCATGCAATTTCGTTAATTTTTTTTATCCATATGTACTTTCACCTTCGTTTCACGCATATGGTGAAATAAAATGTTTGTGTTACACAAAACTGCAGAAATTAACTAGATAGAGAAAGCATTTAGTACGTGGTGCCGGACAGAATTGACCTGTTTGAAATTGTGGGGATATAGTTTATATTCTAAAACAGAATGTAGCAGTATGGCACAACCATAAGCTATGATAAACAGAAAATCAGAAAAAATAGATACTCTTTATTCAATATATAGAAAGCCAAGTCTTCTCAATCAACATATATATGGGAGAAGGCAGGGTGAATATATGCTAAAAAAAAAGCGCCATCTAGTATGGCGTGGCATTGATTTAAGGGTTCTCTGTAATAACAGACCCAGGATGCAAAAAAGTGAGACAGATGTCATTTGCATGTCTTACCCAGAGTTCCTTGCTGCATATGGGGAATTTAGCACAGGAGCTCTTGGATGCAGTTCTTTGAATTGCTGTGATATGCAAATGGCTTCTGCAATAATAAACATATATATATATATATGTATAAAAATTCAATAGGCCGCGTTAGTCCAGATGACACAATCACGAGTATAGCAGTACGTAGTGATACCTTTTTTATTGGTTACATTTAAAAGACAAGCTTTTGAGAGTGTAACCTCTCTTCCTCAGGTCTGGATGCTTACTGATCAGTTCCTAGAATTGAACATTAGGACATTAAGGGTCACATGGGTAGGGGGAAAAAAGGAAAAAGGAAAAAGAAAAAAACCAAAACACAAAACAGTGAAGGCTGAAAGAGACACGAAAAAGAATAAAAGGAGGCCAAGAAACAAAACATCAGCCAGAATTTAGAATGTTATGTGACGTTATGATAATGGGTTAAAAACCCTGAATCGACATTTAGTCCAGCATTTATAGTGTTAAATTATGTGATAATTTTCATTTCATATGTTTTGCATTCACAGTTGGTCTTTAAAATGTCCTTTGAGGATTTCAATTTTGAGGTTTTGCATGGAGTGGCCTATTAGTTTGAAGTGATGTCCCACTGGGGTACAATATGTATTTTCTTGGTGGTTCTTGATGGAGTGCTATATTGGTGAAACCAGCCTTAAACTAAATCTCAGGATGCAAAGCAGAGAACAGGGGTGAAGCGCCTACCGGACACGAGTGTCTAACCCACTCGCTAAATGTTGTGTGTGGAGGTTTCTCTAAACACCTGAACAACAACTAGACAAAAGAATTACAACATAGCGCTCACAAGACCAAGGTCCATAAGGAAGTGGGAAGGACACACTATATGTCCATAGACAGTAGTTCTTATCTTCAAGGGATAATCTTCTTTAAAATGTAGATAGTGAAACGTGCAATTCTTTGGAGCCTACAACTGGCTCTGAGGGGTAAAGCGAGCAGGGACTTATACCAGGTGCCCATAAACCCTTCGGTCCACTCCTTCAGTGTCGCCAATAATGGTACAGGATGCGTTTCACCATTAATGGCTTCCTCAGCTGGAGATTACCTCAGAGCAGATTGAGAAACCGGTGAAAAAAAACAGAACACACCCAACGATTCACTGAAAAACTGGCGACCGCAAACCGAAAAAAGCTGACGATCCGCTGAAAACAGCACCGACCAGCCGCAGGAAAAAGCTGACAAGCCGATGAACGAGGTAAAAACATAAGAACAATTAAAAATACTGCAACTTTTAAAAGCTGTTTGCAAAAAAACTACTAGACGAAAATGCCTGAAAATTACAGATAAGGTCCTCTGAATAATAATAAAAAGGTCTGTTACATAAAAAAAAATATTTAACCCTTTCGCTGCTGAGGCATTTCACGCCTCTGTGCTGAGCTCATTTTTACCTGTTTCGCTCATAGAAACATAGAAAAATGTCGGCAGATAAGAACCTTTCGGCCCATCTAGTCTGCCCAATTACATGGATACTTGGCCTGGATTTATCTTTTGTTTAGGATAGCCTTATGCCTATCCCATGCTTGCTTAAATTCAATTACTGTTTTGGCCTCTACCACTTCAACTGGAAGACTGTTCCATGTATCCACCACCCTCTCAGTAAAATAATGTTTTCTGATGTTACTTTTAAACCTTTGCCCCTCTAATCTAAGACTATGTCCTCTTGTTTTGCCATTTTGTTTCCTTTTAAATATACTCCCTTCCTCTACCTTGTGGATTCCCTTTACGTATTTAAATGTTTCTAAGTGTCATTAAATGTTTTAAGATCATTAAGCCTTTCTTGGTAACTTTTCTCTCATCTTGTTTAAATGCGTTTTGAAGGTTTATTTTAGTATATGACCCAGACATATTATATATCGTTCTTTCCGGCAGACTCGGCAGATTCATAATATATCATTATTATATGTATACGTCATGTCCTGTCTGTATATTATAACAAAAAATGCAATAAAATTAGAATTTTCAATAATTTACAACGTGTAAAGTGTTTTTTTTCACATTTTAACATGCGAGCAATTGCGGTTATATTTTGTATGGGGTGCGCTTGTTAAAAAAATTAGAAATGG
This sequence comes from Leptobrachium leishanense, assembly GCA_009667805.1. NCBI lineage: Eukaryota > Metazoa > Chordata > Amphibia > Anura > Megophryidae > Leptobrachium > Leptobrachium leishanense. Next base: position 21,034,637 of record CM019066.1, read on the forward strand.
GGTCTCGTTTCATTTTTTTGGGGGGAAAATTACGCGATTTTTAACAAACGCAACGCATACAAAAATCGTTAGTGCAGCATCATTGTTAACATTATAATTGAAATGTGAACAATATTGCTGCATTAACAAAACAAAAAAAAACTTGTTTATTTTTTTATAATTTTTTTTAAATATTTTTTTATTTTTATTTAAAAAATTTTTTAAAAGTTTTTAAAAACGTTTTACATGGTCATGTTTGGTATCGTTGGAAAGGCCATGCTCTAGCCGATCAAACGATATCAAACATTAACCCCTAGCTTCCACGGATTGGGAGATAGGGGGTTCATTGGAACGCCCTATCTCCACCATTTCTGGCAGCTAGGGGTTAACTCCAGGACTGGGGTCATCGTGCTATGCAGGATAACACCAGTCCTCAGGAGGAGTTCCCAGAGGCTTCGCCGACATCCAAGATGTCGGCCAGCTCCGGGAGAGGATCACGATCCGACGCTTTTCGGCGCCAAGTCGTGATCCGGCTCTCCAGGGGTTAATGTCAGCCAACGTTTGGAAGGGCAGGCTGTGCCCTTCCAAACGGTGCCGGCCTTAACCCTGTGGCCCCCAGCGATCGGGAGGAAGAGAGGTCCTAAGGACCTCCCCCCTCCATTTCAGGTGCCTCCCCCGCCCCCCCGGGGGACGCCTGAATAAGATGTCATCGCGCCGCCGCAATGACATATAATGTCCCTGCCGGGGTCCCGGAGTGCTGGGCTGACATTCAAGATGTCAGCCTGCACCTGGGGGGCCAGCAAACGGCCGGAATCCCGGCCGATTGCTGCCTCTTGTGCTAGGACGCGCTCAGCGCGTCCGTAGCACAGGAGGTGCGCTTGGCAGGACATGCTGAGCGCGTCCTTAGCAGCCAAGTGGTTAAAAGAATCTAAAAAATTATTTTGCCATAACTTTTTTTGAAAAATGCCTTAAAAATCCTAAAAAAATAAATAAATAAATAGACTTTATGATGCAGATTAAAAAAATTAACGATTTAATAAATATTTAATAAAATAGGGAATATTTCTAACATTGAAGCCTATGGGATTCGCCTGATTAAACCTGTTGAATGAAACCACCGATCATCAGGGCATTTCACTGACATTTCTCTACTATTCTCTGAATAGACTAACCATTGCTTCTCTATGGAGATTTCACTGCTGCTGAAGATCAATGCGTTTCGCTGGCAATTCATCAATATTTAGTGAATTGCCAGCTTTTGAATAGCTGAATGGTCAAGAAATTGCACCGTACAGGGGAATTCACAGTTTGGTGCAATTTCAGGGCCAGTTCGGCTCTCTTTGAATAAGCCTGTATATATTTTTTAAGATTTTCTGTTTATTATAGCTTATGGTTGTGCCATCCTACTACTTTTTGATTTAGAGTGTTATTTTATAGGGCGGTGGAGGAGTCCTGTGAGTAGATGTGCACCCAATTCTCAGTGTGCAAAATAATAAATTTGTTTTGCTTTTTGATATAGTATATATTGACATTTATTATTAGGACTTAATAGCATTGTTATATAACCCTTTAATTATCTGAAAGCTCATAGAGGGGGTGTTTAAACAGACTTTTATGGCTTTTTTAGTTTTTGACTAGTTTTATTACCTTATGGCCATGTTTGTTAATTATGTACATTCTTGGAATGTCTCTGACATTTCCCAGTTGATCCCGCACGGAGCTCAAAACTGCAGTAACTCCTTTTGGCCAGTAGATGGTGACATCTGCCTAGCAGGTTATTACAGTAAGGAATGCAATGGGAATATTCCCCAATATGTCTTACTCTATAATTAACCCCTTCACTACCAAGTGATTTTCCAAAAATCAGGAACCGGTGTTTTTTTTAAAATAATTTTTAAATAATTATACAGCAAGAAATATTTGGGAATAGCCCAAATGATGTCGCCATCTACTGGTGAAATGGAATTACTTCAGGTAACACTGCAAGCTCATGTCTCCGTGTCAGCTGGGGAAAGCCTGATATGTCAGGACATTCCTTAGCTGATTTTAATCGGTTTTAGTACCTTGTCACTGGAAGGAGAAGCTGCAAGTAAAATGTGGAGCGGAATCCTCGCAGTCTCTGTGGATTCCGCTCCTTTACACACAATAAAGCCATAGCCAGCTCCAGAATCCATGTGTGGGTGTCCAAGGAAGCCCCCCTAACCCACTCCTGCAATGCAGAAATCCTTCAGACCTTTGAAACAAGTGCTGACATTCCACACTAGTGTTATCCAGTCCTGGTTATATTAAGTGCTGGACTAATTATTATTTTTTTTTAAAAAAAAAGCACCCCCAGGCTCAGCCGGCCCACTGACCCATCGGCCCCTCTGGATTCTCCCGGTGCTCCCGATGGCCAGTACATGCCTGGCACTGCCCCAGATCATGTTAACACGATCTCGGGCTGCTGTGTCTGCTACTGTCAGGCACGCTCACGTACCTGAGGGTGGACGAACGGTTAGCCCTAAGTGAAAACAGGAGCCTCGAGTACGTAGAAGAGAAACCAGTCCTTGTAGTGGCTGGGTTAACACAAATAATGAGGGCTGCCCTGTCTTCAGGCCAACACCAACCAAGGGTACGTAACGGCAGTGCCGGTAAAGCAAGATAGAGTCACAATGCGGTACCAGTCCTTATTGTGGCTGGGTTTCGCACAAACAGGAGGTGAACCTATAAGGCAGGGACACAAGGAGGACAGGAACCAGTCCTTAGAGTGGCTGGTGTAAACGCTGGTAAGCCAGGAACGTATATCAGAAAGCAATAGGGTATAGGCGAAAACAGAGTCGAGTAACAAGCCGGGTCAAGGGGTATAGAGGTACACAAGTCGAGAGAGATAGCCAGGTCATACACAGTAAGTCAAATTGAGTGAAATAAACGAGCACTTAAGGGTCAGACAGGCAAAACCACGAAAGGGCACTGAGGAATGGGAAAAGCAAGTTTAAATCTGGTGCCTTGCCTGCTGATTGGTCCTTCGCGGTCACATGGAGATAGGTGACGTCGCGCCGCCGGGAGGGCTAAATCCGGAACTGCCGGCGGCGCGCGCGCCTACTGCGCGCACACAGGACTCGGAGAGGACGCCGACCCCGGAGCTGGGAAGAAGGATGCCGGGTCGGCGACCCGGCGGGACGCCGAGCCGGCGGCGCCCGCCGAGCCCTGACAGCTACCGCTGATGCTGTATACACAATAATGGTAGTGAAGGGGTCAATTATTATTATTATTATTATTCTTTATTTATAAAGCGCCAGCATATTCCGCAGCGCTGTACAATAAGCACAGTATAGACAGGGTTACAATACATTGAACAACATTTGACAAACAGTACAGGAGGAGATGAGGGCCCTATTCCCGTAGGAACTCACAATCTGGGAGGGTTGCGGTTGGAAACAGGAGGAGAGGACTGTAAGGTGAGAGTGATTGATGGTTGCGTCAGTGAGTTGGGTGGTAGGCTTCCCTAAATAGGAATGTTTTAAGGGAGCGTTTGAAGGAAGAGAAGTTAGGGGAAAGTCTGACAGTACGAGGGAGAGCGTTCCAGAGAGTGGGGGCTGCGCGTGAGAAATCCTGCAGTCTATCATGGGAAGAGGTGATGCGGGGAGAAGCTAGGCGCAGGTCACTGTTTGACCTTAGGGAGCGGGCTGGGGTGTATTTGGTGATTAGTGAGGACAGGTAGTGGGGAGCTGAGTTAGTGAGGGTTTTGTAGGTAAGGATAAGGATTTTGAACTTAATTCTGCAGTGGATGGGGAGCCAGTGAAGGGACTCGCAGAGGGGAGTGGCAGAGACAGAGCGGCGGGTGAGGTGAATTAGCCTGGCGGAGGCGCTCAGGATGGATTGTAGGGGGGAGAGGCGGGACAGAGGGAGGCCAGATAAGAGATTATTGCAATAGTCGAGTCGGGAGATTACCAGGGCGTGTATGAGTTGTTTTGTGGTGACAGCGGTAAGAAATGGCCGAATTCTGGAAATATTACGCAGTTGGTATCGGCAGGAGGAGGAAAGAGACTTGATGTGGGGGATGAAGGAAAGAGCAGAGTCAAGTGTAACTCCAAGGCAGCGAACTTGGTTTGATGGGGAGATGGTGATACCCTCCACCGTGATAGAGAAGTCAGGAGGTGGGGAGGCATTGGAGGGAGGAATAAGTAGGAGTTCAGTCTTTCACATGTTGATCTTTAGGTGGTGGGAGGCCATCACCTTGACGGTGAAGGGGTTAAATTGTTATGATGACAGAAATGTTCTTTAGAGGCTATTGTGCAACTTTTGCAGAAACAGGCAATGATCTCATCCTCCGGTATTATTGTATATCATTTTATTTTTCCTGCGTTATCTAAAAAGAAAGTCATAATGCCACGTAGAACGTGTATAAGTATTCATTTATTTCGCTAACATACACTTATCTATTCATATTGTATGTGACTAGGAGGGCGATCTTTTGTTAATCTGCGTAATCAAAGGCAAATCAATTTTGGTAATAATTGAATTTAATTTACACAATGTTTAATGCATGCTATGAAGCTGTAACATTTTTTCCTCCCTTTGATTTTGCTGTGTTTAAGCATAACAATCTGTTTGATTGACAGCGAGCATATTCTTTACCGTGGGAACAAAATGTCAAGATTTTATTATTTATTTTTTTAAATGTGTCATTATCTTGAAAGTTGGTTTTGTTACTTTGAGCCTAGAAAAAATAATACAGTGAAAAGAATATCAAACTGATTTATACAGTAAAACCTATGAAATAGCTTTATTGCTGCTTTTATGTTTGAAGAAAAATTCAACCTTTGAAAAATATTTGGAGTCGGATGGAAAATATTTTCCTAGGGACACAAAGGGTTATTCAAAGAGCACCAAACTTGCCACCGAAGGTCACCAAACAGTTTCTCCGTATGATGCAATTCCATGGCAGTTCGGCTATTCAGAGAGCTGTCAATTCACCAAATAATGGCGAATTGACAGCAAAATACGGTGCAGTTCGACGCAATTCGGTGATCTTTGGTGGCAGCGAAATTGTCCCACAGAGAAGTAATGGTTAATCTTTTCACAGAACACCAAACTGCACCGAAATGTCAGTCAAAAGCCCTGAATTTTGGTGACTCAGTTCGACGGGTTTAAACAGGTGAATCTCACAGGGTTAATCCGAGAGAGGTGAACCAGGAGAATGACTGGAGAAGTGAAAATTCTAGCAGGGTTATTCAAAGAGTTTCGAAAAGTCACTGCACGTTCGGTGACTTTTCGTTCTCTTCAATTCGGTTCCTTTTGACGATCCCATTTTGGTGACCCTGCGGTGTATTCAGCAAACACCACAGGGTCCCCGAATTGCAGGGAAAAGCTGCCGCAAACCTGACGAAAACGAACCGCAAAACCCACCGAATGCACGCCGAAAACCCTCAAAAACATCTGGATTAACCTGCCAAAAACCACGGAAAAAGCCCGAACAGGAGCCGATCGCAGACGAGGGAGGTGAATAAATTAGCAAAATAGTTTGTGTGAATCTGTTAAAATGAAACGCTGTTTGCAAAGAAACTACTGAGCGAAAATGTCTGAAATTTACACAGGAGGTCCAGGGAATGATAATAAAAAGGGCTGTTACCGAAAAAATAAGTAAACTTTAAAAAAAAAAAAAAAAATCGGACTTTTAAAAAAGAAAAAAAAAAAAAACGGCTTTTAAAAAAAAGAAAATAAGAAAAATGATTAAAGTATCCTAAAAAATCTGTAAATAAAGAGACTCTTTACTGCAGAATTTTATAATGAACGGTTTATTAGATATTGAATTAAAACGGGAATATTTTTAACATTGAAGCCTATGGGATTCTCCTGAATTAACTTGCCGAATCAAACCACCGAATGACAGGGCATTAGGGGAACCTTTCACTGCTGGTTTTCGTTCTCTGAATAGCCGAAGCAGTGCTTTTCATGGGGATTTCTCTGCCCTCGAACAGGCACCGAACAGGCACCGTATGTGCAGGCAATTCGCCAGGATTTGGCGAATTGCCTGCTCTCTGGATAGCCGAATGGCCAGGAAAGGTAACCGAACGCTGATTTTCAGCGTTCGGTTACCTTTCTCAAGCAATTCGGATCTCTTTGGATAACACTGTAGATAAAAATAGCCGATTTGGAAAGCGAGATAAATGGGAGAATTTTTCAGGTTTGGCAATTTTGACCTTGATTTTTCCCTTCTCCAGTCATTTTCCTGGTTTTCACCTCTCTCTGAATAACCCTGTTAGTAAAAAAAAATATTATCATCTTTATTTTATTTTTATTCGATCGGTTGTTCTTTTCATTTTCAGCAAAAAGTCTTTTTTATTTATTTATTTTTTGTAAAATAGAATTTATTTCGTGTTGCCAGAAAAAAGTACAATAAAATACAAAAGACAATAAAGCATTTCAGAGGAAATCACAAAACCAATCAAAGACAAATGTAAGGCACGTGAGCAAAAATAGGAAAGAAAGAAGAAACCAAGAGCGTCACAGAGCATGTGTACGGTGGTATAAATAAATGCAAGGCAAAAGGTAATAAAAAAACAGCACACATAGTATATACAGACAAAAAGAAACAGTAGAGCAGAGGTCGGAGACAGAAGAGAAAAAGAAAAGAAAGGGGATAGAATAAGGAACAAAAGGAAAAGAACAAAGAAGAAAAAAGGGATGGAGGAAAGGGGACAGGAACAATCGTGGCGGATGAGTATCACCGTGACAAGCAGCCAGCAAGCAACAGGACCCCCACGCCAACAGTCCAAAGAAAGCCCTAGATTGGAGCTCCGGGTCCAGCAGCTACCGAGAGCTCGAGTTCAGCAATCCTGGCAGCAAAGGCATGAACTCGCCCCATTAAAACAAACTATGTACAAATTCAGGTAACCTTCCCTCCCGAGTGGCCACAAAGTCATTCACCGTACGCAGCGATTCAACCATCCCAATCCATTCCTGGAGGGTAGGGATCTGCACAGATTTCCAGTAGAGCGTAATGAGGTGGCGGGTCACTTGTATCTGGCGCAGAAGCAAGGACGTTTTGCGCATCTTAACCGTACCAGGTAAGTGTAACAACAAAAATACCTGCGGTATAAAAGGAAGGTGGACATCCAGGATCCGCAAAATACAGCAGTGAGCTAAACGCCAGAAGGGAGTTGTCATGGAGCTGATGTAACGCTCCATGCTTCAAACCCCAAGAGACTTTATGTTCATTTTTATCGTGTGTTTTTAAATATATTTTACATCGTTTGGTTTTAGTTTAATTTAGTTTAGTGTAAAATGGCATAGCTTTGGTTTTAAAAATACTTATATTCCTGTAGGTAAATGTGTTTTTGTGTATCCCCTAAACAAGCTTTACTGCTGTGTAATTTATGCACCAGGGTTTTTCCCATTATCTAGCTGCATGTTTAATTCAAGGGATCTCTGATAGTGTGTGTTTAATCTGATGTGTTAGAACAATGGATATACAAATGTTGTGTGAGCTGAAAGGTTAAAGAATGTAAAGAATGTTTATTGTAAATAACTGACTTAATGTAATTAGTATGGGTATGCAAATTATGACTGTTGGACTTCAGCATAAATGGTGGTTGTTCATTAAAAAGTCAGAGAACTCTCAGAGCTCAGAGAGAGAGGATCCTGTTTTAAAGCATACAGCCGCGCCTGGTGTCTTTATTACAAACTACGCTACACTCCACACTCACCCTCAGAAGGCAGAGAGCGGCCTTCTGGAGATTCCTAACGGATCAAGGGCAGAGGAACAGAAGCAGGCAGGTCAAGCTGCTCGAGGTGCTGAGGACAGCGCTCCCAGTAGCCGGGCTGACCACAACGAAGGGGTGTCTGGAGAGCCAGGACAGACGGAAGGGAACGGTTCCTTCACACTGGTGGCAAGCGGTGGGATAAGCTCTCCAACCCCAGAAGAAACGCAGAATGGCAGGGTACGCCAACTACAAAAAAGACACCCTGCGGGGCATCCTGGAGAGCCGAGGAGGCACCCCGGGCTCAAAGAACAAAAAGGCCTTGGTCAAAGAACTGCGAGAAATGGACCAGCGAAGAGAGGACACGGGACCCCCATCCATAAGAGACCGGTTCCAGCGAAGAGTAAGGAGGGCGATGGCCCAGGCCCAGGCGGATGAACCTGGTAACTGGCAGGACGAGCACTGGTGGAAAGATTTTGTCCGCCAGGAGATGTGGAACGAGGCCATCCAACAGGAGGAGGACTGCCTTGAAGAAGCCCTTCCCACTTATACAGAGAGGTACGAGCACCAGTGGTACTTACGGGTGCCCTTTTTGGGAGAACAGCCCCAAGAGGAATGGCTGACGGAGCTAGGCGAACTGGTCCAGAACGAAACTATACTGGACACCAGCTACAGAGCCCTCCAGTGGTTTACGTCCCAAATAATGCCCAGCACAGCAGACAGCGGCCCAACAAAAGACTTCAACTACGGTGGCACAGGGCTGCTGTATACAAGGATGGGCAATGACCCCGGTTTTGGGGACGACACAGAGTGGCGGCGGGAACAACTCCTGGACCTCCGGTATGAGGAACTGGAAGACCTTGACGATGACCGTGATGCAGAGGAACTGGAGTTCCTGGTTGAGCAGGAATGGGAGCTCGTAAAGGCCTACAAAAGGCTGTTCGATGACGCTCCACAGCTAGGCCTGAGCCCCATTACCTGGGACTGTCTGGCGGAAGAAGCAGGCAGTCAAAGTGACACAGACGAATTGGAGCCCGAGGCGCTCCCTTGGTTCCCCCTCATGACCGCAGCAGAAGAGGAAGCGCTGGCAACAGGGCGGAGTGCCGCTGGCCTCTGCCCAGACCCGGAGATGGAGGACACCATTCTCCCGCAAGACGACACTGTGTCAGTGTCTATCCCCCCAGCTGAAGTTCTGGCGATGGGGCAGAGTGCCAATGCCCTCTGCCCACCTTTTCATAATGGTCACATCGGATCCAGGAGAGGATCCCCCTGGGCTGGTTTTCCCGCAGCCCATGACCCCACCGGAGATGGAGGACGCCATCCTCCCGCAAGACGACACTGTGTCAGTGTCTATCCCCCCAGCTGAAGTGCTGGCGACGGGGCAGAGCGCCGATGCCCTCTGCCCACCTTTCATAATGGCAGTGGCGGAAGTACCAGGGTCGCAGCGGTCGCAGTTGCGACCGGGCCCTGGCATTCCACCACTGGAGGGGGGCCCAACGCCGCCGCCAGATTCCGGCAAAAAGCGCCGGAATCTGGGAGCCGCGCGCTGGCCGTCCCTCTCCCTACGCGAGCGGCCGCTGACATGCAGCTTGGCCACTCATGTGGGAGAGAAACCACCTGACCAGCGCACGAGACCACGATGTTTCCAGCGGCCGCTCGCCAAGGAGGAGAAGACGCCGGAGGAGAAGACGCCGACAGAGCCTGCCCTGGGCCTGGGGCCAGCAGAGCAGGTAAGAGCTGGGCTGGGGGCAGTATATCCATGAGCTGGGGGGCAGAGCTGGGGCAATATATCCATGAGCTGGAGGGGCAGAGCTGGGGCAATATATCCATGAGCTGGGGGGGCAGAGCTGGGGCAATATATCCATGAGCTGGGGGGCAGAACTGGGGCAATATATCCATGAGCTGGGGGGCAGAACTGGGGCAATATATCCATGAGCTGGGGGGCAGAGCTGGGGCAATATATCCATGAGCTGGGGGGGCAGAGCTGGGGCAATATATCCATGAGCTGGGGGGCAGAGCTGGGGCAATATATCCATGAGCTGGGGGGGCAGAGCTGGGGCAATATATCCATGAGCTGGGGGGGCAGAACTGGGGCAATATATCCATGAGCTGGGGGGCAGAACTGGGGCAATATATCCATGAGCTGGGGGGCAGAACTGGGGCAATATATCCATGAGCTGGGGGCAGAGCTGGGGCAATATATCCATGAGCAGGGGGGCAGAACTGGGGCAATATATCCATGAGCTGGGGGGCAGAGCTGGGGCAATATATCCATGAGCTGGGGGGGCAGAGCTGGGGCAATATATCCATGAGCTGGGGGGGCAGAGCTGGGGCAATATATCCATGAGCTGGGGGGCAGAACTGGGGCAATATATCCATGAGCTGGGGGGCAGAGCTGGGGCAATATATCCATGAGCTGGGGGGCAGAACTGGGGCAATATATCCATGAGCTGGGGGGCAGAGCTGGGGCAATATATCCATGAGCTGGGGGGGCAGAGCTGGGGCAATATATCCATGAGCTGGGGGGGCAGAGCTGGGGCAATATATCCATGAGCTGGGGGGCAGAGCTGGGGCAATATATCCATGAGCTGGGGGGGCAGAACTGGGGCAATATATCCATGAGCTGGGGGGCAGAACTGGGGCAATATATCCATGAGCTGGGGGGCAGAGCTGGGGCAATATATCCATGAGCAGGGGGGCAGAACTGGGGCAATATATCCATGAGCTGGGGGGCAGAGCTGGGGCAATATATCCATGAGCTGGGGGGACAGAGCTGGGGCAATATATCCATGAGCTGGCGCAGAGCTGGGGCAGTATATCCATGTGCTGGGGCAGTATATCCATGAGCTGGGGCAGTATATCCATGAGCTGGGGCAGTATATCCATGAGCTGGGGCAGTATATACATGTGCTGGGGCAGTATATCCATGTGCTGGGGCAGTATATCCATGAGCTGGGGCAGTATATCCATGTGGTGGGGCAGTATATCCATGAGCTGGGGCAGTATATCCATGTGTTGGGGCAGTATATCCATGTGTTGGGGCAGTATTTCCATGAGCTGGGGGCAAAAATATCCATGTGTGAGCTGGGGCAATATATCCATGTGTGGCCTGGGGGCAATATATCCATGTGTGGTCTTGGGGCAATATATGTCCATGTGAGCTGAGGGCAATATATGTCCATGTGAGCTGGGGGCAATACTATCTTTTTTATATTGCAGAAAAAAAAAGGTAAAAATATGGATCTTTTTGGGGGGGTTGGGGGGGCCCTTCATGGATTCTTGCACCGGGGCCCACAGGTTTCTAGTTACGCCACTGCATAATGGTCACATCGGACCCAGGAGAGGATCCCCCCGGGCTGGTTTTCCCACAGCCCATGACCCCACTGGAGATGGAGGATGCCATCCTCCTGCCAGAAGACACTTTGTCAGTGTCTATCCCCCCAGCTGAAGCGCTGGCGACAGGGCAGAGCGCCGCTGGCCTCTGCCCACTCCCCAAGTTGCACCAAGACGACCCGAGCAAGGGTCTCCACAGGCTGCCGGCCCAGCAACGAATGACCCCACCAAGAATGGAGGACACCATTCTCCCGCCCGGAGACACGTCCCCAGCATCTACCCCTCCAGCGGAAGCGCTGGCAAAAGGGCAGAGCATTTCCAACCTCTGCCAGCGCCGCTGGCCTCTGCCCACCTTTTTCAGTCCGCACAGAAGATTTCGGTGAGGACTCCCAGGGCTGCCGGCCCCGCAGCCGACGACCCTACCCCGACTGGAGGTAAACTGTTTCCCGTATATTACACCCGTCCCCCCAGCAGAAGAGCTGGCAACGGGGCAGAGTGCCACTGGCCTCTGCCCACCACCAAACTTGTGCCCAGAGGATCCAGGCAAGTTTTTCAAGAAGGTTCTACCCTCCGGACCAATGGCTCCCCTGAGAATGGAGGGCGCCATTCTCCCGCAAGGAGGCACTTCCCCAGCATCCACCCCCCAGCAGAAGCGCTGGCTACAGGGCAGAGCATTTCCAACCTCTGCCCACCACCCAACTTGTGCCCAGAGGATCCAGGCAAGTTTTTCCAGAGGGTGCTACCCTCCCGACCAATGGCTCCCCTGAGAATGGAGGACACCATTCTCCCACAAGGAGGCACTTCCCCAGCATCCACCCCCCCAGCAGAAGCGCTGGCTATGGGGCAGAGCATTTCCAACCTCTGCCCATCCTCCCAACCCTTTAGGCTGGAGGCCTCTTGCCTCACCTATTCCCCTCAATGGCTGGCCAGAGCACCAGGGGCACATGCAGTTGGGACACGTTCCCCCCGGGTTATTGATACCCTGGGAGAAGGTACAGGCGGTACCTCTCCCCAACAGCGAGACACTTCCCCAGGAGGGGACACCAACAAAGGATTACACCAGCGACACGCCGGGCCCCAGAGTATAGGGCACCCCTCGGACAGTGGGCCAGCCCACAAGGACAAGTGGAGATACCCAGGGGCTCGCCTCCTCCCGACAGACTATGGACCCACACCCAGGCATACCCTGTGGCAACCTTCGGACCCCACTGGTGATGCTTGTGCGCCAGCACCCTGGAACTTTGAGGATGGCGCAGAAAAAAGGACAAGGTGAGAAGTCTCGTCAGTGGCAAGAGATCCGTTTGGGATCTAAGCTTGCCCTGCCGTTCTGGAAGGGGGGACATATGTCATGGAGCTGATGTAACGTTCCATGCTTCAAACCCCAAGAGACTTTATGTTCATTTTTATCGTGTGTTTTTAAATATATTTTAGTTATATTTGGTTTTAGTTTAATTTAGTTTAGTGTAAAATGGCATAGCTTTGGTTTTAAAAATACTTATATTCCTGTAGGTAAATGTGTTTTTGTGTATACAGTAAACAAGCTTTACTGCTGTGTAATTTATGCACCAGGGCTTTTCCCATTATCTAGCTGCATGTTTAATTCAAGGGATCTCTGATAGTGTGTGTTTAATCTGATGTGTTAGAACAATGGATATACAAATGTTGTGTGAGCTGAAAGGCTAAAGAATGTAAAGAATGTTTATTGTAAATAACTGATTTAATGTAATTAGTTTGGGTATGCAAATTATGACTGTTGGACTTCAGCATAAATGGTGGCGTTTGGTTCATTAAAAAGTCAGAGAACTCTCAGAGCTCAGAGAGAGAGGATCCTGTTTTAAAGCATACAGCCGCGCCTGGTGTCTTTATTACAAACTACGCTACACTCCACACTCACCCTCAGAAGGCAGAGAGCGGCCTTCTGGAGATTCCTAACGGATCCAGGGCAGAGGAACAGAAGCAGGCAGGTCAAGCTGCTCGAGGCGCTGAGGACAGCGCTCCCAGTAGCCGGGCTGACCACAACGAAGGGGTGTCTGGAGAGCCAGGACAGACGGAAGGGAACGGTTCCTTCACAGGAGTGAGTACATCGCAGTGAAGATATGTCCCCATGACCTAGCCCAGGGGTCAGCAACCTTGGCTCCCTGATGTTTTGGGAACTACATCTCCCACGATGCTCAGTCACCCATTACTGGGCCACATGGGAAATGTAGTTCCCAAAACATCAGGGAGCCAAGGTTGCTGACCCCTGACCTATGCACTTCTCAACAATCAGGAGTCAGGACTAAGTGAAGGAATCATAGCGCGAGTTTAGGTGGAGATGGATACGAAAAGGTGAGAATTTTGTAGATGTTTTCAAGATACTTAGAAGCCTGAGAACCATAATGCATTAAGGTTGGCAGGTTAAGCTGTTGGTAAATGTTGCATCATGGGAGAAATACACAAAATGGAAAAAAGAGATCACAACCTTACATTATTTTCCTTTTTACATGCAATTTCTTCACATAAAGGGAAAAAAACCAGCAGCATGTGTTTTATAAAGTATTTTTATTTGTAATGCTGAAGCAATCTAGCTAGAGCTTATGTAAGTGGTAGTGTCTCCTTTAAGTGATTTTGCATTTGCAAAATCACTTAACACCTTTGAATTTACGCTTGGGGTCCAAGGTGCGGCTCCAAATTTGAGTGGAATAATATGGCCACTTGGAGGGATATTAGAGAACCGTTTGTTCTCCTTGACCTTCATACAGGAGTGAAAGATGGTGGTAGGACATTCAATCTCAAAATCACTTAACACCTGCTTTTGTGAGCTGAGAATTTTTCCCCTTTCCATGGTAGAAACTACTTCTTGTGCATCATATGTAACACGTATCGCTGCATAAAAGATGTTAAAGAGTCAACTGAAGCTCCTCTCCATGATATAGCCTAGCTCTTGCATTTTGCAGCTCCACTACAAAAATACTAATAGCCCATTGGGAATAAGGACTACTGTAGGTTATAAAGAACATTAAAAAATAAAAAAAATCACATCAACTAATTCTTTATTTATTGTAAAAAAAATAATAGAGAAGTTACAGGAACAAAATAACAGATTATTTATAGGGGAAAAAAACATTTCATTTTCCTAATGGGGTATTGGTTGATTGTATATTTTTAATAAGACGCTCAAAATTTCTGAATCCAAATCGATGGAAGAGTTACATGGACGTCTAGCTAGAGTTCACTGCCCCTATACTGTGCAACAAGGGGACTGGTGCCTATTGGTAAAGTATGGCACTCAGTCTTCAAATGGTTGAGCAAATGGAGCCTGGGATCTGGTTTCTTATCCATTTTCTTTTCCTTATTTTGTTACATCAAGCTACCCTTGTTCATTTTAAGAAACTTTCTGTTCGCCCCTATTACCATCTGACTGTACTACATCCTCATTTTAACCCTTTCACTATCAAAACCAAGCTAACTAGTGTTTGCCTCATAATACATTGAAAAGCAATCATTAGCATATCAAAACTCCATTTGCATTCCTTTCTAAAGCAGGATTAATGTGCCCCCTGTGGAGAAATAAAATTATTTATCTCTCTCCAGTCACCTTGTATTACTGTAAACAAGCTACAAATAGCAGCCCCAAACCTCACTCCTACAAAAAGATTTAAAAAATTACTGCTGAATGACAACAGCCAGAGAGACAGCAGAATACAGGGAGAGCTCTGGGTTCAGTCACTGCTGTACAGGGATAAGATTCAGGGGGTTATAATGACTGAAAATCCCTGTAAAGTACAGATACAAGGTGTTACTGTAATGCCCATACAAAGGCATTATGCAGATATTGACATTTTTTGGAAGCTGCATTACTAATAATCTCATTATGATCACAACAAACCCCCATAAGCAGGAGATCTGAACATTTTATTATCTATCTTTATCACAGTTACTGTATTTGACGCAAAGGCCCTTTCTGCCAGTATGCTGAGAATACAGACCCCCATGTGACATTGTGTGAGATGAGATGTTAACTATCTCAGGACATCAATTTCTGTGCAAAATTTCTTTTTTTTTTTTTTAACATATTCAAGTTTATTTTGAATTACAGGTATTACAAGGAAGATTTGCAGTGGTGCATAACAGTAGCATGTGTAACAATACCTTTTGCGATATACAATATACAACAAAGTAAATAAAAAGAAAAAGGGGAAAAGGGAGAGGAACGGCAGAGCGAGTCAGATGGCATAAGGTATACGTAAATATAAATATAAATATAAAGATAAGTATAAATACAGGCGATCAGTGGACGTTCCACCGACCGACAACCTGAATCACTATCGAACTATGGATTGCGGCGAGAGTGTGGCAATACATCGGTCAACCAATAGAACCATTTACGAGTATATATCTCATATCGATCGGCTGCTCGGGATGCCATCTCGTCAACACCACGGATGAATTCCACTTCATCTAGCCACGTAGCAACAGGAGGTGTAACAGCCTGTCTCCAAAACTTGGGAATGGTCAGTCTGGCCGCGTGTATCAGGCAGGGCATGACCGACTTTTTATAAGCCGAGATGGTGATGGATGTGTGGTGTAGAAGGTACAGTTCTGGAAGAAAAGGTGGGTGTGGTTCCACCACCATACATATATAGGCGTGTACACGAGACCAGAACGGCTGAATCAGAGGGCATGACCACCAGATGTGCAAATGGTCAGCGCCGGGCGCCTGGCAGCGCCAGCACAAACCACCACCCCCTCCCAAAATGTGTCGCAACCTATCTGGTGTACGGTACCAGCGGTACATGATCTTATAGTTCACCTCCTGGATCCTAGTGGAAGGGGTGCAACAGTGCGCTAGTTCATATATCTTAAGCCATTCAGCATCCGTCAGAGCAATCTGAAGGGACGATTCCCATTTAGTACGGAAAAGAGTGGGGGGGTATGTAGTGTCTGCAACATGCTATAAAGGAGGGATATACTGTGTGCGGGGGTCGTGCCCCGTTTAATTATAATTTCAAAGGTGGTTGTTTGTCTGCAGTAAGCCTCCAGCGGTGCAAGTGAGCATAAGTAGTGTATTAGGCGATGCAAATGGAATTTAGCAAGGAAGCCCATAGGCTGAAGGTATGGCAGTTGTGCAGCTTCTACCCTGTGCCCATCCACAACAAAATGGCCCGGTAGGGGGGAAGGTGGGCCATCTAGAGGAGCAGTGGGCATCAGATGTCTGGAAAATACCGGTAAGTGTTGCAAAGGCATTAATGGCGATGGGAAGGGAGCTATGTTAGTTTGAGACTGCAACGTTCGCCAGACGCGTAGTGTAGCGCGTGTGGTGAAGAGAGTAGTAGGGGGCAGTGGAATCGCGCGCGGTGGTACCCATGGCATGGAAGCGAAAGCAGGGCCGGCGAAGTGTTTCTCAACCCCCACCCAAGCTTTAGGCGTTGACGTAGTTCCCCATTCCACTATCCGCTGTAGGTGTGAAGCTTGATAATACCGCTGAACATGCGGCACAGACATGCCTCCTGCGGAGCGCGGGGTAGTGAGTAATCCAAGTTTGACCCGTGGTGGGTGGCCATTCCAGACGTATGTCCGAAGCAGGCCATCCATGGTGCTAAAGAAAGACCTAGGTAAGGTAATGGGAATCGTCTGAAAGAGATACAGAATCTTAGGAAGGATAGACATCTTGATAGCGTTGATACGCCCGAACCAAGTTATGTGTGAGAGATCCCATGAGCGAAGGTCGCTCTCCACAGACCGCAACAATGGCCCATAATTATCCGTATAGAGATCCCCCGGGTTCCCAGACAAGTATGTTCCCAAATATTTTAAAGGACCTTGGCACCATCTGAAGGGGAATGCGCTTTGCAGGCTATTCGCCAGCGTAGCCGGGATCGAGATTGGGAGAATCTCTGATTTGTCCATGTTCAATTTTAAGTTGCTGAGAGCGCCGTAATCTGCAAATAACCGCAGAAGATTAGGGAGAGTGATAAGCGGTGAGCGGATAAAAAATAATAAGTCATCAGCGTATGCCGCTAGACGATGCTCTGAGGCCCCGATCTCCAGCCCCGTGATGTCCGGAGCGCTGCGTACTGCCTGTAGAAATGGTTCCAGGGATAATGCGAACAAGAGGGGAGATAAAGGACACCCCTGTCTAGTCCCATTGGCTACGGGGAAGGCGTCAGAGAGAACCCCGTTAATATTAACGCGTGCGCAAGGATTGGTGTATAGGGCACGAATCCACATCAACATATGATCCCCGAATCCCATATGAGTTAATGTGCGGAACAGAAAATCCCATCTGACCCTGTCAAAAGCCTTGTCGCAGTCCGTGGAGAGCAACAAGAGTGGGTCAGCAGGTGAGTGAGAAGCACCCTGGATTAAATTAATTGCCCTTACTGTGCTATCCCGAGCCTCCCTCCCAGGAATGAATCCAGTCTGGTCAAGATGTACCAAACCGGGGACATACGGTTTGAGACGTGTAGCTAAAATTTTTGCAAATAGTTTGATGTCTTGATTAAGTAAGGAGATGGGTCTGTAATTACTGCAATAGTCAGGATCCCTACCCGGTTTTGGGAGCAGGGTGATAGTGGCGGTCAATGTGGCAGGGTGTAGGCGATGGCCATGAGTCAATGAATTAAATGAAGAAAGCCAATAAGGCTGCAGGACATGCATAAGTTTTTTATAATAGGACAAAGAGAACCCATCTGGGCCAGGCGCCTTGCCCGAGGGGGTCTCCTTAACAGCTGTGAGAAGCTCCTCCTCAGAGATTGGGGACTCTAAGAGGCGCCTACCAGTCAGTGGTAATTTGCATTTTATATGTAATCGTAAATAATTTTCAATTTTCTGTGATAGTGGTGCATTAATGGAGGTATTGGCGTCCAGATTGTAAAGGGAACGGAAGTGATCACGAAAAACGCTTAACATGGCAGTTGGTAGTGTGACCTTCGTACCCGACTTGTCTATGATACGTGAGATGTATGAGGCGCTACGCTTTTTACGTAAGGCCCTCGCGAGTAACCTGCCGCACTTGTTACCATGTTCATAGAACAATTTTTTAACATAAAGAAAGGATTTCTGTGCCTTAATGTCCAACAAAGAGTTTAGGTCCGCCCTAAGCGCAGTAAGTTGTGCGTAAATCTCCTCAGATTGGCATGATTTATGTGCTGTCTCCAGTGAGCGTATCTGCTGGATCAAGTCATTCTGACGCTGGGCGCGTTCCCTCTTAAGGCGGGCACCCTGTTTAATTAGATAACCTCTGGCTGAAGCCTTGTGAGCCTCCCAAAGGAGCGGGGGGGTAACATCGGGGGTATCATTCTCACTAAAATACCTAGCAACCTCTGCCTCTAGGCCCGCGAGTACTACTGCATCCTGTAGCAGCGTATCGTTCAGCCTCCAGTGTGAAGCCTTTGGACGATACAAAGAGGATCGGAGCTCCACGTCTACCGGGCAGTGATCCGACCATGTCTGGCTTCCAATCCTAGCGGACTGGAGGAGGTGTGATTGCGCAAAGGGTAGTAAAATAAGATCAATACGGGAATATGACTTATGTAAGGCACTATGGTGCGTATAATCCCTGGAAGTAGGGTGGAGAGCCCTCCAACAATCGGTCAAACACAAATCCAGTAAGGCCAGCCGAGTGGATCGTATAACAGTGAGCGGGACGCTAGACGTCCCACGGGACGTGTCCAGTTTGGGGTCCAGAGGAAGATTGAAGTCCCCGCCCACCACCAAAATACCCCCTTGGAAGTTAGCCACTTTATTCATGATGGACCTAAGAGCCCTGTGTTGTCCGCGATTAGGGAGGTAAAGAGAAACAAAGGTGTAGAGTTGATCCCCAACATGGCCTTTCACCATAACATATCTGCCGTCCTCATCTAATGCGCAATCGAGCAGTTGAAACGGGACATGCTTAGCAAAAAGGATGGCAGTGCCCCTAATCTTGCCGGTTGTGCAATTACTGAAAAAGCCCAAGGGATAAGATGGGTTTTTAAATGATGGAGCGTGTGTGCTTGAGAAATGGGTCTCCTGTATGAGAGCCACGGATACCTGCGCTTTAGTGAAATCGCGCAAAGCGATATGTCTCTTTGTCGGGACATTAAGGCCCCCAGCATTAATGGATCGTATTAACAATGGTCTAGGACAGAAAGACATATTGAGACCAACGCGGAGAAAAACAATGCCGTATTTGGGAAAAGGAGAGGATAGGAAAAGGGAAAATAAAACTTAACTTAACCAATATATAAAACCAAAAACAGAAGATCAAATAGATCACAATGGGTGAACACCCCAGGCAGGGGAGGTTCCAACGCGACGCCTGTGGCTACGCAGGTGGGTTCCCCACCTAGACTACTCCAGCCGGAGTGGGCGAAATCCCAGGGGAGCGAGTCCCGGAGTGACGAACAGTACACGTAAATGGAGTGTAAAAAGCTATCGAACCAAAACGGTCCCCGCACATCTCGTCGTTGAACATAGACGTGCAGCCAGGGCAGCTAAACATGTCCAAAAAAGAAGAAGAACAGCAACAAACGGACTCCGGGAACCGGAGGACCCTGTCTACTCCGCGACCAGACGTCCAAAAAGGTGGGGCGCAGCACAACCCGGAGGCATTCTACGCGTCGTCCGGATTCAAGGTGATTAACAGCTGAGATGAACGAGTCAAATGAAGAACCGCTGACGTCAAAGTCACGTAAAAACATGTTAAGACGTTGGCTCAGGTATCTTGTGAGCTGTAAGGAGGAAGGTTATCATCACGGGAGGACTGTCGTACAGGGCGACGGGGGCGCCTGAGGGGACGCTGAGGTCTTGGCAGGTCCGCTGTATATAACTGGATCGGGTCCGGCCAGGCCGGAATGATATCAGGCGGTAGTTCCAGCAAAGTCAAGAAATTAGGCAGTTCCTCATTATTGCGCACTGTGACGGGGCCATGTGGGGTGCGAACTTGAATACCCGAGGGGTAGAGCCATCTATATTGTAGGCCCCCCCGTTGCAGTGCTGCGGTGAGAGGTCGTAGGACACGTCTAGTGTGTAGGGTGAGCTGAGATATATCCTGGTACAGTTCAACTTTCGAGCCCTCGAAGCGTATCGCCGTTTTACCCCGCGCCTGTTCCATAATTCGTTCTTTCATGCCGAAGCGCGTTATACAGCAAATTATATCTCGTGGGGGGGCTCCAGGGGGACCCTTAGGCCTGAGCGCCCTGTGCCATCTCTCCATCTCTATCGGCGCTTCATGGGCATTGTGCAACAGCATATTGAAAAGGCGAGTCAGCATGCAGCGGAGCTCTTCAGGGTCCTGCTCAGATTCAGGTAGGCCCCGCACCCTAATATTATGGCGTCTGCCTCTATTTTCTAGATCCTCAACCTGTCGCGTAAGGGCATGGAACAGGTGGTGATGCAGTGACAATTGCGTGGAGTGCGCCTGTAAAGTGGATTTTTGGGCCTGCTGCCCCTCCTCCACCACCACGAGGCGCTGCGTGAGGCCCTGCAAATCCTGGCGTACCTGCTGAATCTCTCCTGAGAGAGAGAGGCGAAGGTCTTTGGCCACCACGTTCAAATCCTCCCTGGTAGGCAGTGAGCGGAGCAGTTGAGTAAGATCCGGCGGCTGATCCCAGCCAGAGCCGGAGGAGGCCGGGGAGCATGGCGCCGCCGATGGAGATGCGGCCGCCATCTTGGATTTTTCCGGCGCCGCTGGTGTGCCGCTTTGCGGCTGAAAAAAGTCCCTGATACCGGGCTGAGGTAGGCTGGGGCAGGCCTCTGAGGGTCCCGGAGTCTGGGGCTGTCGTCTGCTCTTGCCCATGGTGCAGGCTAATGATGCGGTGCCCGTGGTAAACGAGGTCGGTGCGGGAGCCGAGCTAACACGCGGCCATTCGGCTCCGAGTCCAGGACACGCCTGCAAAATTTCTTAACCTCCCTGGCATTATGATTCTGACATATTTATATGTGAGAATCGTTACAATTTATTTGGCCCCCTGGTGGTATATCGAATATGGCTCGGGGTTAATTTCATTGCTGAAAGCGGTAACCCCGAGCCACACTCGGGGCTGGATACATACCTGTCCCTCGCTGTCCCTCGCAGTCACCTCTGGACGATCGCGACATCCTACTTCCTGGTTCCCTTCTCCCGAGAAGGGAACCAGGAAGCAGGACGCTGCGATCGCCTGAGGAGAATGCATTCGCGGAGGTCAGCAAGGGAGCGCAGGTACAGCTATGTATCCAGTCCGAGTGTGGCTCTGGGTTACCGCTTTCAGCACTGAAAGTTAACCCTGAGCCACACTCGGGATTGGGAATACCGGCAGGGAGGCTAATAACCATATATTTTATTGTTAACATTGCAACGCGTGTTTCGTATACAATGTTATGATCAAAGTATTTTCAATAAAAATCTCTAGACAGTGAAAGGTAAAGCCGTCCCTTTATGTTTGTCGGAGAGAAAGAAGATGTACATTTTTTTGTTCAACATATTCAAATATCTCTCCAATACTGCTCCAAAACATAGATTTCATTTTCCTGTTTAGCATTTCATGACATTTTACCAATGAACGTTGTCCCTACCTGGGAAGCATTTAGTATGTTGCCATTTCACCAGCGATGATTTTAATGAATATTATTGATGAGATACATGTTTTATGTATTGAGTACATGCATGTGTGTTTATTAATTGTTAATGAAAAAACTCCTATTATTTAAGTAGATATAATTGAAAACTAATGATAAAATGAAAATTGCACAATAGACAATTAATTAGATGATCGACAAAAGTTCATGGTTTGTCCTATGTTTGTGTTACTCAGCCAATAGATCAAATAAATATTAAGCTACTTATTTTTCAAGCAAACAGCACTCTGCGGTGAAGGGCTTATTTAAATCGGCGCTTTCCTTCCTTGGAAAATCCTTCGATTTTATTACAAAGCTGGAAACTCATATTGTGTTAATTTAAAGCTGATCTATAATTCATTTAACTGCATGGACAATAGTTTTCAAAAAGAAAAATATTTAATGATTGTTCTGCAGCTTTCATGTTATCTTCCAATCTTGCCCCAGACACAAACACTTTAGAAGTCACAACCCCACGGGAAGACTCTGCTCTGGGGAAGTCTAGAAGATCAATGCCTGAGCAGCTCATAATCCATCGCACCCCACGAGCCAGAGCAGGAGAAGACACCGCGATATGTGCGGATTACAGAAAGAAATTAAATGTTGTTTACTTTTCTTTAGACTTGGCTTGTCTGCTTATTCTTCTTTTTTTTTAATTACACATAATAAAGTTTTTCTACAAAATGCTAAATACAAGTCAGAGTTTTGAGGTGATTTTATTTTTATTTTTTTTAAAAAGTTAAGGTAGAAAATTCTTTCTGTTAAAGAAACTTGCTTCTTCGTGGTTGAAGAGGAGAGACGTGCTGCTCAGGTTTTCTGTTCAGGGTTCGACTTTTCTTCTCCACGATTGAAGAGGAGTCGTGCCGGTCAGGTTTTCTGTTCGACGAGATTCGGATTCGATTCTCCATGGTTGAAGAGGAGAGACTTGCCGGTCAGGTTTCTGTTCGAGATTCGGATTCGATTCTCCATGGTTGAAGAGGAGAGACTTGCCGGTCAGGTTTCTGTTCGAGATTCGGATTCGATTCTCCATGGTTGAAGAGGAGAGACTTGCCGGTCAGGTTTTCTGTTCGAGATTCGGATTTACATCTTCACGATTGAAGAGGAGAGACATGCTGGTCGGGTTTTCTGTTTGGGATTTGAATTTTCTTCTGGCCGTTTGAAGAGGAGAGATGTACCGGTCAGCTTTTCCTGTTCTGGATTCGGATTTAGGCTAAGGTCAGACGAAAGCATTTTTAACGTGCGTTTAACCGCACGAAATCACGGCCGTGCTAGCAGCAAATGACGTCCAATGCCGGGGAACATACGAAGAACGACCACACGAAAGTCCGTCCGCGCAACGCAAGTGGCAAACGAACGCATTTTTTCTAGAACGTCAAACCGCTGCTACTGACGTACAGAGTGCGCTGCGTCCGCATAGCGGCGTGTTTGCGTGATTGGGAGACGTCAGACGCTGCACACGTCCGGCCAACATAACGTCCAGACGCAAAAAGGGTTTTATTGATGATCCGTACAAAATCACGGCCGAAAATGCGCATCGTATGACCGCTATCGCGTATTCCGTGAAAAAATACGTCCATTCGTTCGAACGCACTTTTTCACGGACAACGCGAAAAATGCGTTAGTCTGACCCTAGCCTTAGATCTCCATGGTTGAATATGAGAAACGTGATGGTCAGGATTTATGTTCGGAATTTGGATTTAGATTTCCATGGTTGAATATGAGAAATGTGATGGTCAGGATTTATGTTCGGGGTTCCAATTTGCTTCTCCGTGGTTCAAAAGGGAATATCTAATGGTCCAGTTTTCTGTTCAGGATTCGGATTTGGTTCACCATGGTTGAAGAGGAGACGTGCTGGTTAGGTTTGCTGTGTGGGATTGGAATTTGCTTCTCCACACTTGTAGAGCAGAGACACAGCAAGTACTCTGTTGGGTGGGAAAAAAATATGTATCATTGTCTTGTTCAAGAACACTTGCTGGAGAGATGAACTTAGAGAGAGTATAAAGGATAGCCAAACGATTGACTATTATAGAGCTTCTCAGATATGAAATCCAGAGCCACTAAGGGGATAACCCAACATTAATGAGAAAAGACCTCTAAACTAGAGGTGAACTGGCTAGGACATATACGTCTAAAATATAAATTCTTTATTAAACATTAAACATAAATCCTTCTGAAGGTTACAAAAACTAAACTCAGACTAACAAAACAAATATCAACACAAATAAAATCAATATAACCACAATTATTCTTAGGTTAAATACCTCTAGGAGTGATTATAATAATGATGTAAACGGAACATGTAAGATAACCATTTAAGTTGCTCCTATTGTTATTATAAAGCATTCATATCTTTTAGGAGCATGGTTAATACATAATATTTAATGAGATAATGATGATAACTTCAAACCAAAAAATAATTACCCAAAATGTAATACTATTAAGGATCCAAAAAGGTCAAATTTTATCTATGAATGGAGAGGTAAATAATTGCTACTTCCTTGACTATTATACTGTGCTAGACCTATAATGGAATGTTACTTCCAGATCGCTGTTTTAACCATTATATTTTAGACGTATATGTCCTAGCCAGTTCACCTCTAGTTTAGAGGTCTTTTCTCTTGAACTTAGAGAGAGATTTTTTGGAGAGCTGTCTGAGAGAAAATTCCTCAATTTGAGATGTGGTACAACACTTCTTTTGCAATGTGTTGCAAAGAGGCTCCCAGTGTGTGACGGAGTCTAATGCAAAGCTCGGGAACTGGGTTCCCGAGTGGCAGTGGCCATACGGAGCAGTTCTGGTCTGGAATCACTAAAATCTGGTTGGCTCCAATAAACCTCTGGTTTCAGAGTCTTCCAGGTTTGAGAGTTGTGGATAAGGATTGGCCGGCTTGTGTGTATAAATTTATTTGTCAGTGACAGAAATATTACAAAGTTGGTTTTTTATTCTGTGGAAAAATATCTTCTGCTTTAGCTCTAAATGGCAATTCCTATTTTCCTATCTTGACTGTTTCTGAGTCACATCTATGACCACAAGCTCGGATGAGAGGTCTAGCCCATATACTTACAATGGAGAGCACTAGACAATGTTCCCAGCAAATGCAGGAATTCTTATTGAATCTATCATTTTTTTGAGCTGAGAGTTCCCCAGAGACCTCTCTGCTCTATTTTATGTCTAGAAAAGTTTTTTTTTATTAAATCCACCCCAATGTCTAAATATATATGTATAAACAATGTACTTCAGGTAAAATAAAAGAGAACAGACAACATATACATATATGCAAGAATATATTGTTTAACTCCTTCACTAGGTAGCAGTTCAAAGAAAATAACAATAACAGCAGAAACGGGTTTTTTTTGCATGTACATATTAGGAGCAGGGGCGGCCTGACCATTAGGACAATAAGGCACTGCATGAAGACCCTGGCCCAGAGGGCCCCCAGAGCTGCAATGAGTGTCGATAGATGCCACAGCTAAATATATTCTTTAATACAGCAATGTACATCCATATGAGTAAAACTTGTATCTGGGCTGACACAATTCGGGGGCCCAATGATCTCCTATTGCCGGGGGCCCCAAGAGTTGTCAGTATGTCCCTGATTAGAGGTTTTTCAATAACCACCATTTTGCTAGCGAAGTTCATCGTAATGTGAGAACATGGTAAAAGTTACTATTGTAGAAACTATGGTGCACTTCAGCTCTCCAGAGGAAGCAACTTGGCCCACCAGCAATGGTGGGCCAAGTTGCTTCAAAAGAACAGTGAACAACGCTCAACAATGGCACTATTGTTATTCTACCCTAAAATCAGGAAACTACAGCTATTCTCCATTCATAGTTGTTCCACCGTTCATTGCAAAATGTCGTGATACAGTATACTTCAGTGTTTATAAAAGTGGGTTTTTCATTGAATTCCAACATTAACAACAAAGAAAACAACTGTAGAAACATCACTAGACAAGCTGTCAACAAAAACTATGGAGGAAAGTTCATAGAAAACTATGCTGAGAACTACGCTGAAAAACCTTGGCAGAAACTACAGTGGAAAGAATGGTGAAAAAGTATGAAGAGTTTTGGTGGAACATCCCTAAATAGTCAATTCACTGATGTTTCACCATATTTGATCCGCCATAGCTCCCCAAGGTTCACCAAAATTAATCCACTGTTCTTGCAATAAGCGCTTAGTGAATAACTAATTAATAATTATTTTCGGAATGCCTAGATAACACATTAATTAACAAATAGTTTGATATGATTCAACTTTACAGCAAGAAATATCCTTCAAAAATGACATAGCATAATGAAGATAAAGATAAAAATAATACTCCGAATTAATAATACTTTTCTCCTAATGCCACTGGATGTGAGACACTTCCAATTATCCTCAAGCAAAGAAGCGAGAGGCACTCTATCTTCAACATTGGCAGGATTAATGGATAAACTGCCAACGTTTCAGCCCTACATGGGCCTTTATCAAGAAGGCATCAGAAAGGCCCATGTAGGGCCAAAATAGTGCCAATTTTTCCAATGAATCTGCCAATGTAAAGTCCCCTAGGGATAGACCAGAAATGAATAAGGAGTAGGAGACATAATAGGGCATTTGCCTAGCTCTTCCTCAATATGTCTGAGTCTTGATCCTCCCTCCAATTTTCACCTCTGGTTCATTGACTTCTGCAGAAAGTCCGTGGCTTTTCTCCCCTGCCCTATGAATTGTTCATTAATTGATTGCATTAAGTATATTTGGGCTACGGGGGTGCTCTTTACCAAGCGTCATTAACTAAATATTTGAAGGTATCCCATAACTATTTAGTACAGGAGGGGTGGGGTCGCGCCTATTCCCCGATGGGGCGGCTGCAACCACCAAATGCATCCAGCCCAGCAACATGTGTAAAACATAACAAGGAAAAAAATGTGTCATCTGCGCTTATTCCCATTATACCGTGTGAAACAAAATGTAATTAAAGGCTTTGGTTTCTATTAATGGTCATTAAGAGTGTAAGCTCACCGTCACGTCAAGGCACCTCTAATGAGGGTGAGTCCTATCCAAAAATGAAGCCACAGGCTGCTGTGTAGCCAACCATAACTTGCTCATGCTGCTTGTCAGTCATGAGGTAGACTGGTGGGCTTTTATTTATGCCCCCCCAGAAACAAAATCCGCCATGGGATCAAAAAACAAAGACACAGAGCAGAACAGCTGCAATGATGACCTGGCTGGAGGTATATTAAAACATACATATGTACAGGAGGGGTGGGGTTGCGCCTATTCTCCGATGGGGCGGCTGTTACCACCAAATGCATCTAGCCCAGCAAGATGTGTAGAACATAACAAGGAAAAAAATGTGTCATCTGTCCTTATTCTCATTATACCGTGTGAAGCAAAACGCAATTAGAGGCTTTGGTTTCATAACTATTGTTGTTCACTTTGTCACGTGTGTCTTTTTGTATTTAATAAATATGTATTTTTTTCTGTATTTGTATACCTAACCCAGCTCACTTTGTTGGATTTCTGTCCAAGTGAGTCCCTTTCATTCCCTGTTTCTCTGTTTAATTTAATTCTATTGGCAGATTTTTGGAAATAAATATCATCTGTTTGCGGCAGATTTTTTTTCTTTAAATATCAGCTGATTCAGTTGAAACAAATTCATCCTTGGCCAATTTGCAAAAAATGGCCCTGTTCCGAAAAACGTTTGGCTTGGGAAAAAGCCCCAAAAAAAGCTTATTTTTGGGCAGCATCATACAGATTTGTGTCTTTAAACATGTCCATTAGAAAAATCCAATGTTTAAAAAAGGTGTCAGTCTAATCCCCTCTATTTCTCTGCCTGAAAATCCATTTATCAACACTTTTTAGCATTTTTTTTTTAGAAATCGACATAACGATAAATTCAACTTGAGTTCTTTGAATCCGAGATTTACATAAAAATTTATAACTGCAAGAGGTGATATTTAATCCAAATTTTTATCAGGAAAACTCGGATTTAAATCTCCCGAACTGACAAAGCTCTTCATTTTGGCCAAGGGGCTGAATTAAATCAAGCTTCAACTCCTTGTACTAACTACCGTAACTCCTCCCCCTATCAGAGCTCCAAATTTTGCAGGGTTATTCACATTTTGATGCCCTCTAATTCGCGGCACCTCGTCGAATTGCAGTGAATAGGGCTGCCAAAATCTGTCAAGCCGCCGCAGACCCGCTGGACAGCTGCTGCAAACCCGCCGGACAGCCACCAAACATAGCCGATGAGCCGCCGAACACAGCGCCGACCACCTGAAGAAAAAAGTCAACAAGCCGCCGGATGGGTAAAAAATACAGATTTAAAGTTTAAAATTTGAAACACTCTTTCTACTACTACTGGATGAAAATATCTGGAATTAACATATAAGGTTCTATGAATATTAATAAAAAGGTCTGTTACAGAAAAAAGAAAACCGCTATTTAAAAAAAATCTGAAAAAATGTTTGCTGAAAAAATCTTAAAAAATAAATAAAGAGACCTTTTGCAGCAGATTAAAATAATAAACAGTTTATTAGATATTGGATAAAAACGGGAATATTTTTAACATTGAAACCTATGGGATTCACCTGATTAAACCTGTCGAATGAAACCACGAACATCAGGGAATTTCACAGACATTTCACTGCATTTCGGTGTCTCTGAATAGATTAACCCTTGCTGCTCTAAGAGGGATTTCACTGCCATCGAACAGGCATTGTATTTGCTGGCAATGCGCCAAAATGTGCCAAACTACCTGCTTTCTGAATAGCTGAATGATCACAAAATTGCACCGTATGGGGTGTACCGGCTGGGTGGAGTAGAGGTAACATCACTGCTCTGCGTGGAGAGAGCCTGTGGAGTCATTCTTACACCCCCCAGTTTGTACTAATGCCTGAAAATTTCCATAAAACAATGTTAATTCAATCAAAAGGACTGTATAATGAAATTTATCTTGAAAGTTTTCTAGAAAACCGTAGAAATATACAAAAGAAAGGATTTTACCAGGAAGGATACGTTGAGATTTCTCTCGTTTTCAAGTATGTCCTGGGTTCAAGAACATTGAGTTGTTACAGAAATACAAAATCGTAAAATGCAAGATATTAACACAAGACCAAATATACAGATTGACAGAAAAATAAATATGTAGGAAATAAAGTCATTATGTCACATGTTTACAAGTGCATTCCTTATTGAGGTATGTTAATAGGGAATTCTTTAGACTGGGGGGAAGATTTGATGGCGTCTGGGAGGTTATTCCATATTTGTGGTGCTCTGTAGGAAAATGAGTATCGAGCCACTTTCTTTTTGTATTGTGGTATTGTAAGTAAGGTGCTGGTCCTGGATCGGAGGTTATAGGATGAGGGAACTGCTGGGGGAAGCAGCCTATTCAGGTAGGGTGGTAGCTTCCCAGAAAAGCTCTTAAACACCAGGTTGGAAAGATGAAGGGTGCGTCTAGATTCCAGTGACGGCCAGTTTAACTCTTTTAACATGTCACAATGGTGGGTCATGTAGTTACATTGTAGCACAAAGCGACAGAATGAGTTATACAATGTAGTAAGTTTATGAAGGTGTGTTTGCGGGGCAGCTGCATACACTACCGTATTGGTTTCAAGATGAAAAATTTAAGCCTTATTAAATAATATATTCAACTGACAGAAGAAAACAAAAAAGAATGATATTCTTCTAAATGTGTTTAGCTTACTTAAATTCGGCGGAATTTACGACTTTTCTTTCTGAGTTGCTCCGAGTGTGACATTTTACTTGTGACCTTATTTTTTGTTCTAATAATATATTTTAAATAATTTAATGAAAACAGAGTAATTCAGCAAGACGATATTTTCTCTTTACTGAAATTACAATTTTCAGCCCTTACAAAAGAAATTTCGAAAGGGCAAAAGTATCACTTACAAAAGGTACCATTAGCAAGAACACTTTTACATCAAGAATCCAGTTTGAGAAATAA
The DNA here is from genome assembly GCA_009667805.1 of Leptobrachium leishanense. Classification (NCBI taxonomy): domain Eukaryota; kingdom Metazoa; phylum Chordata; class Amphibia; order Anura; family Megophryidae; genus Leptobrachium; species Leptobrachium leishanense. Next base: position 21,064,131 of record CM019066.1, read on the forward strand.
AAAGTGTTTTTTTTCAATCTCAGAAGTAAAAGGTCACTTGTCAGAAAGCCTGCGTTAATAAATTTTATTTTCAGCTTATGTGAAGACAAAGTATTGTAACAAAGGAAACAGCGGTGAAAGAAGAAAGTAAGAATATTTATTTATTAGTTTCTTCGTAATTATGTCTGTTCGAATTCGAGTTGACATTCTGTCTTGAAGTTGGGTGAAAAAGTTGCTTCACCTTTTCTGCTAATGGAATTCTCTATGTAAGGGTTCAAGACTTTGCATCGAGGGAAATAGTTGACTTGGTGGGGGTGTATGAGCTGACTAATTCCATTCAAGGTCACATTTTGCAAGTGTTAGGCTTGGCTGCTATGTGCTCGAGATATAAACTTGTTGACTTGCAATAAGTGCAGCAACTTGGCTGGTTCCAAAACACTGACTTATCTAACTGTTTTAATAACAGAAAATGGGAACTGCATTCAAAACATTAAGTACAGCAGACCAAAGACAATGCAGGAGGCTCATGGGACCAGTGGGACCAACCACAGCAATACCATAACAGAACAGGTAGGTACCAGGCAGGCACTTCACACCAAAATTTGGTTTAATGGGAGACACAATGTTTTGCTCCTTCCTAGACCTTAGCTTGAGAAAGAAATTGTTGCATCTTCCATTAAAGTCACCTGTTGGTTTGAAGTGCCTGGTACCTTCTTCTTCTGATATCTAACTATCTTGACCAATTTGCTCAACTGAGGTATTTGAAATACAGTACTGTTGGTCGCTCACTGTGTATGCATTTAACCAATCCTCTAGACATGTGCATGGCGAAAAACGTATAGGGTTATTATAAGAGATCAGAATTGGGGCTGAAAGCTAACCGATCAGTGAATTCAGGGTACGGTTACCTTTCCTGGCCATTCGGCTATCCAGAGAGCAGGCAGTTCGCCAAATCTTGGTGAATTGCCTGCACATTCGGTGCCTGTTCGAGGGCAGTGAAATCCTCATAGAGATGCAATGCTTCATCTATTCAGAGAACAAAAACCAGCAGTGAAAAGCTGCCGAATTGCCCTATTGCTCGGTGGTTTCATTCGACAGGTTTATTCAGGCGAATCCCATAGGCTTCAATGTAAAAAATATTCCTGTTCTAATTCAATATCTAATAAACCGTTGATTATAATATTCTGCAATAAAAAGTCTCTTTATTTATAGATTTCTTAGGATCTTTTAGGCATTTTTCAGGGATTTTTTTCCGTTTTTTTTTTTCCTGTTTTTTTAAATAGTTTTTTCTTTTCTCTGTAATATCCCTTTTTATTATCATTCATTGGATCTTATATGTAAATTTCAGACATTTTCGCTCAGTAGTTTCTTTGCAAACAAAGTTTCACTTTTCAAACATTCAAGCGTATTTTTATTTTTTTCACTCCATTCATCTGCGGTGTTGGCTTTTTCCGGCAGCTGCTCTGCCCTGTGACCGGCGGCTGCTCGGGGTTTTCCGGCGTGTTTGGCGGGGTTAATCCAGATGTTATTGCGGGTATCGGTCTGCATTCGCTGGGTTTTGCGGTTAGTTTTCGTCGGGTTTGCGGCGGCTTTTCCCTGCACTACGACGGCCCTGTGGTGCTTGCTGAATACACCGCAGGGTCGCCGAAATGGGATCGCTAAATCGCACCAAATTGAAGAGAACGAAAAGTCACCGAACGCGCGGTGACTTTTCGATTCTCTTTGAATAACCCTATTAGTTTCATTTAGTTTTCATTCGTTACGTTAATAATTATGGTTCGTCCTTTTCGTTTTTTTACAATGATTTGTTTTCAGAGCGATTCGTCTTTCGGAGAAAATGAGTTATCTGTTAATCCGAATCGATTCGTAGTTTTGAAATGTTGTTTATTTGTTGTTCCGAATCAATTCGTAATTTTGAACTGTTGATTATTCGTTGTGAATCTGAATCGATTCGTAAATTCCGGAAGTCTATTAATTGTTGTTGCAATTCATTTTTTTATTTCGGAAGATTGGCTGCACTCACTTGAAGAAATACCACGGGATCAGAATAAATTCCGATTATTCCATATGGCATAATGTCGATTCGGATGGTACAACCTTAAAATAAATTCCAAAACGATCACGTCATGCCTTTTGAATGAAACAAAATAAAGCAAACTGATTCTTTGGTTTTGTCACCATTTTTTTCAGGGTAGTTAAAATTCGTTCTGTTTGCGATTCGGTTATTCGACTGTGTCCGAATTTTTGAATTACGAACAATTCCTCTGAAATACAATTCATAACGAAACAAATCACATATGTCTACAAACCTCACTGGCATGCAGATTATATATTTTGGTTTACAAATTGAGGGTCAAGGTTGTGCGGATGCCAAACACAACTCCTATTAAATGGATAATGCCAGTTGCAGAATCAAAAGATCTTAAGTGGGTATGATTGGGGCCATTTAATGGGTTAAGCTTTAGCAATAGTACAAAATGAAGTTACTTTGTTGACCTCAGGACAAGCCTATGCATCATTGTATCAAGAAAGAATATGGGATGAGGTAGCAGATGAAGAAGGAATACTGTGAAATAGTTTTTAATCAGGAGTCAAGTCCTAAGAAAATCCCTATCGGAACTCATCAAGATTTCTGTCACCCCAATAAGCAAATATCATATCGCTCTTAACAGAGACATGCACTTAAATCTGATATATTTATGAGGATTTTTGCAAAAATATATTATAAATCATGTATTTGTTGTGAAGTATTTGCATTGCATTTGGGCTCCAGAACATGTCCCTAAAGTTTTAGCATGGTGCGCATGACGGTCGAGGTGCTAAATCGGTTTAAATCCAGCTGGGAATGTGTCTGAATGACATCTCCCTAGCTGATCCTGCACTGAGAACTGCAGTAGCTCCTTTTGGCCACCAGATGGCGACATCTGCCTGCAAAATAGGTTATTACAGTAAGGAATACATTGGGAATATTCCAAAATATGTTTTACTGTATAAATGAGTAAAAATGATTTTTCACACAGTGTTTTTTATTTATTTATTTTTTATAAAAATTCCTTGGTAGTGGGTTAATCAATGGGTTTGATTGATGAAGAATATTATGCACGGAATGTTTATGTTGTTTAATTAATATGATATTCATCTAGCTGCGCTTATAATTCACATCTCAAACACGTTTTTCAGACAATTTTGAAGTATGAAAGGAAACATAAATTTCTTCTTTAGGAATAAAGATATCAGATACAAGATTTCAGCCTTTGATGCATTTGCCCAAATATAATTTTGAAAACTCAGTTTAAAGAAAACATCTCTTCTCCTGGCACCGTTATAATAATAATAAAAAGAAAAAGATTCAGAAAGATAACAGTAAATCAGCTAAAAAATAATTTGGAATGGCCCATAAAACTCGCTTTTATTCTTGTTCCGAACTTGAAGTCATGTGTTTATAAAACAATAAATGTCACTCGATTCCGAACGTAAAATTAACCTTAAAAACAGGAAAGTCTCGGCGAGTATTGCAGCAATATTTCATAGATCGCTAGTTATTGTCACTTGCCAAAAGTAAGGTCAAACTCAAGGCAGTGGTTATTTGTTGCCTGGAGTGTGTATGACTAAGTTTTCATTGTCAAATATAACCTTTATCAAAATCATGATAAAAAAAAAAATGCTATTTTCAGGTATTTTTTTTTCATCTTTTTGTCATGAACACCAGTTTAAAATTAAAAAAAAAAAGAGCCGAAGGCTTAAAATGTTCTTCTCATTTCTTGATGGAAATCTAAGGGCAGCCAAGTACAAATGAATACGCTAATTGGGAACAACTTGTTATTAATCAGGTTTAGAAATCTGCATTTCAAATGATAGAACATTAGCTATTCTGGGCTTTATTCAAAATTCATATGATACATGCAAAAATAATACACTTCTAATTTAATTATTCATTTACATAGCAGCATCCTGGAATGAGTACCTGGTTAGTATTAGGCTTGTGCACCGATTTTTTTTTCGGTTCGATTCGTTCGGATGTTTAAACTTTTCGATTCGGCTCGTTTCAACCGATTGCTGTTTCGATACGGTTCGGTTCGGATCGTTTTTCGTGTACAATTTTTTTTTCGGAATATCGACCATTTTTCGTATTTTCGGGTCACTTTGCTCATTTTTTGTATCGACTTTTCGGAAATTTTGGAAATTTTCGTTTTTTCGGAACGTCTGTTCTCCTCGTTTCAAAGTGTCTACGATAATTCTGGCGATTCTATCGTGTTTTTTTTTATTAAATAAAGATCCTTTTTTTCTTATGAATAATTGAATATACATTTTACAACTTTATTTAATCATATTAAAATGATATGAAAGCCAAGGAACAAAAAAAATGAACAAAACGATTTAAAAAACGCTAAACTGACCCGAATGCCACAAGAAACAAGTGATACGCATTTACAAATACAAAATTTACAGAATCAGCGATATAACCGATAATAGTTAAATATACGATGTCCAGAATTACCGAAATGGAACCGAAATCACGAATGGAGCCGAAATCATGAATAGAGCAAAAATAAATTTCGATTTGACACATTTCAAGTCCATTCGAAAATTCCGAAAATATTTTGTGTCGGCTCGGAAAACTTTTCGGATCTGCCATTTTCGGATCTAAAAATTTTCGGAAAATCGGTCGGATCCGAAAACACGAATCGGGAAATTTCGTGAAAATTCCGAAATTCCGAAACCCGAAACGTACATCCCTAGTTAGTATTGCCCTTTTTCTGATGTATGAAAATACTGTTTGTTCTCTTAAGATATAATGTAGTCCGAGATATCTCGTACTCAAAGGAAATATTTTTCTATAATAAAGATATACTATAGGGGTTATTCAGATTCAAATGTCGCCGACCTTTCGGTGCTCTCTCATTCCCCACACTTCGACAAATCAAATTCCCTGACCCTGTGGTGAATTCAGCATTCACTGCAGGGTCCCCGAAGTGCAGGGGAAATATGTCACAAAACAGCCGAATCGATAAAAGAAAACATTGCAAAATCGCCCAAAATATCGGATCCAATAAACCGTTGGGAACCCGCCGGCAAACATTGGATCCGATAAGCTCCCGAAAACCCATCTGAAAAAAGCCGACACAACGCCGGCCAGCTGCCGGAAAAAGCCAACATGCCGACGAACGGGGTAAAAAAAAAAACAAGAACAGAACGATTGAAACTTTCAAAATTCGAAAAAACTACTGGAGAGAAATGTCTGGAATTAACATATAAGGCCCTATGAATAATAATAAAAAGGTCTGCTACAGAAAAAAAATTGCCAAAAAAATCGGATAAATGTTTTTGCCGAAAAATGCCTAAAAAATCCTAAAAAATAAATAAATAAAGAGGTTTTTTGCTGCAAATTAAAAGAATAAATGGTTTAATAGATATTTAATGAAACAAGAATATTTTTAACATTGAAACCTGTTGTATTTGCCTGATTAAACCTGCCGAATGAAACCACCGAACATCAGGGTATTTCACTGACATTTCTCTGCTGTTCGGTGTTCTCTGATAGGTTAACCATTGCTTCTCTATAGGGGATTTCACTGCCGTCGAACAGGCAACGTATTTCGCTGGCAATTCACCAATACTTTATAAATAAATAAATAAGTATTTGGCGAATTGCCAGGTTTTGAATAGCTGAATGGCCACCAAATGGCACCGTACGGGAAAATTCACCAATCAATGCAATTTCAGGGTCAGTTCGGCTCTCTCTCTCTGAAGAACCCTGTATGTTAGTACTTCAACCACAACCTTCACACTATTACTAATGCATACTAAGAAAGTCATACCATTAACAAAATGTGTGTTAGAGTAAAGTATTCCTATTCTACTAATTATATTTATGCTCACATTATTATTGTCGTTATTAATTATATCGTTGTATGTACAATTGTTACATTAGACACTATAGGGGTTGTTCAGAGAGAGACGATCTGGCCCCGAAATGGCACCGAACAGCGAATTTACCTGTACGGTGACATTTCGTGGCCATTCAGCATTTCAGAAGGCAGGCAGTTCGCCAAATTTTGGTGCATTGCTGGCCAGTACGGTGCTGTTCGATGGCAGTGAAATCCCCCATAGAGAAGCAATGGTTAATTTATTCAGAGACACCGAAACAGCAGCGAAAAGTTGCTGAAGTGCCCTGCTGTTCAGTGGTTTCATTCGGCTGGTTTATTCAGGTGAATCCCATAGGCTTCAATGTTAAAAATGTTCCAGTTTTAATGCAATGTCTAATAAACCATTTATTATTTTAATCTGCAGTAAAGAGTCCCTAAATTTATAGATTTTTTAGGATGTTTTAGGAATTTCTCTGGAACCGACCTTTTTATTATCATTCATAGGACCTTTATATGTAAATTCCAAACATTTTTAATGAGTAGTTTTTTTTGCAAACAGCGTTTCAGTTTTGACACTTTCAAACTTTTTTTTTTTTCTCTTTACCCCGTTTGTCGACTTGTCAGCTTTTTCCGGAGGCTGGTCGGCGCTGTGTTCGGGTAGCACGTTGGCTTTTTCTGACATGTTTGGCGTTTTTTTTATGGCCGTTCCGGCGGGTTTGCGGCAGGTTTTCAGGTCTGTCCCCTGCACTCCCCGGACCCTGCGGTGAATACTGAATTCAATGCAGCATGGGGAAATTTGATTCCCCGAAGTGCGGGGAACGAGAGAGCACCGAAATGTCAGCTCTCCTCCTATGTGCTGTAATCCAACCGTGGTGAAACATAAAGGGACACTACCATTTACCTAAACTGTAACTAGATTACATTACATTACAAATAAAACCAAATTATACAACACATTATAAAACACATGCTGCTGGGTTTTTTTTGTTTGTTTTTGTTTGAAATAATTACATGTAAAAAGGAAAAATAAAGTTATGTTTTTTTATCTCCTGTTTCCATTCTGTGGATTTTTCCTATGAGTCAACATGTCCTTGATAAAGGCCTGGTTTGGGCCGAAACATCGGCTTATTCTATGTTTTGTTAATAAAATTTGTTTTATACAAGTCCCTGGAGTGCATCCAGATTTTGCCATTCATATATATATATATAGGATAGCCGAAGATGGGAGCACTCACGGTCTTGTTTTAAAAGTTTCAAACTTTATTCACCGATGCATTAAAAATCCAATGTTTCGGCTCATACAAGAGCCTTTTTCAAGGCTGTTACAGTCGCCAATGTATCCCATCTTTGACAGGTCCTTTCTAAGTTAGATAGGACCTGTCAAAGATGGGGTAAATTGGCGACTGTGACAGGCTTAAGCAAATTATGATCATAACTTTGTGAACTGAATCCCCATCATTTTACCTCAGTCAGGTTTTTTTTAACATTTTTAAAACTGTGTCTTTTTTTTCCCACAGAAAATGATGGATGAAGGTGGTCAATAATATGGAGTGCTCTTTCTTGGTGTTTTGTATATATAACAGATTGTGTAATAACAGATCCAGGATGCAAAAAAGTGAGACAGATGTCATTTGCATATTCTACCCAGAATTCCTTGCTGCATATGGGGAATGTGGCACAGGAGCTCTGGGATGCAATTCATCAAATTGCTGTGATGTGCAAGTGGCTTCTGCAATACTAAACACACTTATTATACTGTGGAGGCTTTTTATTTCACTTTTTGTCCTCCACCGCAACTGTTGTAGATACTGCCCAAGCATCCACTGCAACTGGTCATCATGCCTAGCTCCTAGCTGATGAGGGTTCCAACAAACCCGAAACAGCTCTGTCCTAGGAGTGCATGGTGCCTGATGTGTTGTGTCAAAGACGCCTTGTGGTTCGCCCAAAACCACAAGGTACTGCACCGTGAGGACATCACCATCGGAGACTGCGTGAGGCTGGTTCGAAGCATGCTACGGGAGTATGCTATTATCGACAGCTTCGGCAGGAGAAGACGACCAGACATGACGATGAAGAGGAGTAAGTTTGGTTTGATTTTTCATGTCTGTATTTCCATGTACCCTTTTACCCCTCCCCATCCTCCTCCACCCTGTACCCCACTCTTGTCCCAACCCTCCCTTCTATACCCCCAACCTTCTCCACTAATGCAGTTAACTAATATGTAAGGGGAGCTGGGACTAGCGCTAATAAAGGTGATTCACACCAGTACAGCGTTACCCGGTTCACCTAGACCTTAGAAACACCAGGATGCATAATTCTGTGTGTGCCTGAAAGGGATACACCACATATTTATTTTCGTCGTGGTTTCGTCGGGGTGGTGTATTCCTGTATGTGGGGCTGTGTTGTAAGGCACAGAACTTTGAGTGTCTGTGCTGCGAACACAGTATACGATAAGCCTGTGGTGTAATGCACAGGGAATACCATGTGTGCTGCGTCACAAACCGGGACCGTGTTCAATCACGGCTGCATTTTTGAACCCGCGACTAATGCGTCGACGAGGTTAAAAACTGTTTTTTATTGCCAAATAAAAGCAATTTTTTCAATCAAAAAACAGCGCTGTCCTAGGAGTGGCTTTGACCAGTTGCATAACCTTATCTCTGCTAGAAAGCCATGATGTGGCATAGCATTGATTTTAGTGTTCTGTTTAATAACAGACCCAGGTTGCATAAAAGTGGGACAGATGTCATTTGCATATTCTACCCAGAATTCCTTGCTGCATATGGGGAATGTGGCACAGGAGCTCTGGGATGCAATTCATTGAATTGCTGTGATGTGCAGGTGGCTTCTGCAATAATAAACAAAACTAATTACAGTGTGGAGGCTTTTTATCTCATTTTTAGTCTTCCACCACAACCCTTATAGACACTTACTTATATACAGTCAGGTCCAGAAATATTGGAACATCAACACAATTCTAACATCTTTGGCTCTATACACCACCACAATGGAGTTGGAATGAAACAAACACAATGTGCTTTAACTGCAGACTGTCAGCTTTAATTTGAGGGTATGTACATCCAACTCAGGTGAACGGTGTAGGACTTACAGCAGTTTGCAGATGTGCCTCCCACTTGTTAAGGGACCAAAGGTAATGGGACAGAATAATAATCATAAATCAAACTTTCCCTTCTTAATACTTGGTTGCAAATCCTTTGCAGTCAATCACAGCCTGAAGTCTGGAACACATAGACATCACCAGACGCTGGGTTTCATCCCTGGTTGATGCTCTGCCAGGCCTCTACTGCAACTGTCTTCAGTTCCTGCTTGTTCTTGGGCATTTTCCCTTCAGTTTTGTCTTCAGCAAGTGAAATGCATGCTCAATGGGATTCAGGTCAGGTGATTGACTTGGCCATTGCATAACATTCCACTTCTGTCCCTTCAAAAACTCTTTGGTTGCTTTTGCAGTATGCTTTGGGTCATTGTCCATCTGCACTGTGAAGCGCCGTCCAATGAGTTCTGCAGCATTTGGCTGAATGTGAGCAGATAATATTGCCCAAAACACTTCAGAATTCATCCTGCTGCTTTTGTCAGCAGTCACGTCATCAATAAATACAAGAGAACCAGTTCCATTGGCAGCCATACATGCCCACGCCATGACACTACCACCACCATGCTTCACTGATGATGTGGTATGCTTAGGATCATGAGCAGTTCCTTTCCTTCTCCATACTCTTCTCTTCCCATCACTCTGGTACAAGTTGATCTTGGTCTCATCTGTCCATAGGATCTTGTGCCAGAACTGTGAAGGCTTTGTTAGGTGTTGTTTGGCAAACTGTAATCTGGCCTTCCTGTTTTTGAGGCACACCAGTGGTTTACATCTTGTGGTGAACCCTCTGTATTCACTCTGGTGAAGTCTTCTCTTGATTGTTGACTTTGACACAAATACACCTACCTCCTGGAGAGTATTCTTTATCTGGTCAACTGTTGTGAAGGGTGTTTTCTTCACCAGGGAAAGAATTCTTCGGTCATCCACCAGAGTTGTTTTCCGTGGTCTACCGGGTCTTTTGGTGTTGCTGAGCTCACCGGTGCGTTCCTTCTTTTTGAGAATGTTCCAAACAGTTGTTTTGGCCACGCCTAATGTTCTTGCTATCTCTCTGATGGGTTTGTTTGGTTTCTTCAGCCTAATGATGGCTTGCTTCACTGATAGTGACAGCTCTTTAGATCTCATCTTGAGAGTTGACAGCAACAGATTCCAAATGCAAATAGCACACTTGAAATGAACTCTGGGCCTTTTATTTGCACATTGTAATTGGGGTAAAGAAGGAATATCACACACCTGGTCATGGAACAGCTGAGAAGCCAATTGTCCCATTACCTTTGGTCCCTTAACAAGTGGGATGCACATCTGCAAACTGCTGTAAATCCTACACGTTCACCTGAGTTGGATGTACATACCCTCAAATTAAAGCTGACAGTCTGCAGTTAAAGCACATTGTGTTTGTTTCATTCCAACTCCATTGTGGTGGTATATAGAGCCAAAGATGTTAGAATTGTGTCGATGTCCCAATATTTCTGGACCTGACTGTATATATACACTATATTGCCAAAAGTATTCGCTCACCTGCCTTGACTCGCTTATGAATTTAAGTGACATTCCATTCCTAATCCATAGGTTTCAATATGACGTTGGTCCACCCTTTGCAGCTATAACAGCTTCAACTCATCTGGGAAGGCTGTCCACAAGGTTTAGGAGTGTGTTTATGGGAATTTGTGACCATTCTTCCAGAAGCGCATTTGTGAGGTCACACACTGATGTTGGACGAGGAGGCCTGGCTCTCAGTCTCCGCTCTAATTCATCCCAAAGGTGTTCTATCGGGTTGAGGTCAGGACTCTGTGCAGGCCAGTCAAGTTCATCCACACCAAACTCTGTCATCCATGTCTTTATGGACCTTGCTTTGTGCACTGGTGCACAGTCATGTTGGAAGAGGAAGGGGTCAGCTTCAAACTGTTCCCACAAAGTTGGGAGCATGAAATTGTCCAAAATGCCTTGGTATGTTGAAGCATTCAGAGTTCCTTTCACTGGAACTAAGGGGCCAAGCCCAGGTCCTGAAAACCAACCCCACACCATAATCCCCCTCTACCAAACTTTACACTTGGCTCAATGCAGTCAGACAAGTACCGTTCTCCTGGCAACCTCCTAACCCATACTCGTCCATCAGATTGCCAGATGGAGAAGCGCAATTCGTCACTCCAAAGAACGCGTCTCCACTGCTCCAGAATCCAGTGGTGGCATGCTTTACACCACTGCATCCGACGCTTTGTATTGCACTTGGTGACGTATGGCTTGGAGGCAGCTGCTCGGCCATGGAAACCCATTCCATGAAGCTCTCTGCGCACTATTCTTGAGCTAATCTGAAGGCCACATGAAGTTTGGAGGTCTATAGCGATTGACTATGCAGAAAGTTGGCGACCTCTTCGCACTATGCGCCTCAGCATCCGCTGACCCCGCTTTGTCAGTTTGCGTGGCTTACCACTTCATGGCTGAGTTGCTGTCTTCCCAAACACTTCCACGTTCTTATAATACAGCTGACAGTTGACTGTGGAATATTTAGGAGCAAGGAAATTTCACGACTGGATTTGTTGCACAGGTGGCATCCTACCACAGTTCCACGCTGGAATTCACTGAGCTGCTGAGAGCGACTCATTCTTTAACAAATGTTTGTAGAAACAGTCTGCATGCCTAGGTGCTTGATTTTATATACCTGTGGCCATGGAAGTGATTGGAACACCTGATTCTGATTATTTGGATGGGTGAGCGAATACTTTTGGCAATATAGTGTATATAAATATACCCTATATGGCAGGGCTCAAAATTTCAAGTCCCAAGCTACTAGCCAGAGCTTAAGAGTTACTCGCCACCAGTTGCCCCTCCTTCTCTGCCCTTAGCTCCGCCCCTAAACACACCTTCTTAAATTAACTTATGAAATTAAACTGTTATTTATTTTTGTAACTTTATTCTGAATAAAACATAGCATTATTACCCAGACCAAGACCCCAGATACCCAGGCATCAGATACATGTATATCCAGGCATCAGACCCAAGTAGTATCTTCCATTTAGTACAGACTCCTCTCCAACAGTTTTTAGGACCAAATTAATTTGGAATTTATGCATCTGATATATCAAGGGGAACCTAATACTCTTTTCATTATTCATATACCAGGTTATCAATAGAAGACAGTTAGAAGATCCCAGAGTCAGGTTTCCTCCTTGGATGCTTATACAGATTAATCCATTAATATTTGTGTGCGATACTCCATCCCCATTTTTTTCTTTTTTGCTTCTTCCGTTTCAGCCTTCTCTTTCTTTATAGATTTATTTCGCATAACCTCAAACGCCTACGCCACCATTTCACCAATTATGACTCAAGGGAGTTGTAGCAGTGGTGCTGGTTCAGGCGTCATTTCTGGGCGCTGATACAGGTAGTTTACACCAGCGGTGGGGAACCTTTTTTCTGCCCTTTAATTAATTTCTCCCCGTCCTTGAATTAATTTCTCCCCCTTCTTTAGTTCATTTCTCCCCTCCTTAAAATTTCTCCCCCCTCTTTAACTCATTTCTCCCTCTCCTTGAATTTCTCCCTCTCCTTGAATTCCCCCCTCTCCTTGAATTCCCCCCTCTTTAGCTCATTCCTCCCCCCCTCCTTAAAATTTCTCTCCCCTCCTTCACCCCCCTTAAACCTGATATTTTGAGTAATTGAATCCGGGGCAGGGATTATCCCTGCTTCCCTCGCTCACTGAGGCACACCGGGGATTCTCCGTCATGGAAGTGACTGGAACACCTGATTCTGATTATTTGGATGGGTGAGCGAATACTTTTTGCAATACAGTGTACATCACCATTCGGATTGCAACACCTAGATCTGTCTGAGAGTCACTTTGCAAACATCTTAGGGTCTCGAACGATGCAAACAGCACCCTGGACACAACATCTCCTTTTGAAAAACTCAAAATGACTGCTAAAACCCCCTGTCTTTATACCAAAACGTAGCTGTATGACATTGCCTCCAAGCTTCCAAAACTAAAAATTTGCCAAGATTCCAGTTTTGGCTTGGGCCGATGACACACAGCTGTGGTTTCCTGCTAGCTAAGTCCCGACCACAACCATCTATCACCTCCCACTGGCTACTAGCCAGAGCTTAAGAGTTACTCGCCACCAGTTGCCCCTCCTTCTCTGCCCTTAGCTCACCTTCTTAAATTAACTTATGAAATTACACTGTTATTATTATTATTATTATTATTCTTTATTTATAAAGCGCCAGCATATTCCGCAGCGCTGTACAATAAGCACAGTATAGACAGGGTTACAATACATTGAACAACATTTGACAAACAGTACAGGAGGAGATGAGGGCCCTATTCCCGTAGGAACTCACAATCTAGTAGGGTTGGGGTTGGAAACAGGAGGAGAGGACTGTAAGGTGAGAGTGATTGGTGGTTGCGTCAGTGAGTTGGGTGGTAGGCTTCCCTAAATAGGAACGTTTTAAGGGAGCGTTTGAAGGAAGAGAAGTTAGGGGAAAGTCTGACAGTACGAGGGAGAGCGTTCCAGAGAGTGGGGGCTAGGGATGTGCACCGATTTTTTTTTCCATTCGATTCGATTCGATTTTTCGAATTTTTAAACTTTTCGATTCGGTTCGTTTCGACTGCTTTCTGTTTCGATTCGGTTCGGCTCGATTCGGTTTTCGGGTACATTTATTTTTCGGAATATCGACCATTTTTCGTATTTTCGGGTAACTTTACTAGGTTTCTGTATCGACTTTTCGTTATTTCGGAAATTTTCGTTTTTCGGAATTGTACATGGTTTTCGGCATATCGCCCATTTTTCGTTTTTCGGAACTTTTGGTTTTTCGGAACTTTTGGTTTTTCGGAACTTTTCGTTTTTCGGAACGTCTGTTCTCGTTTCAAAGCTGTCTAACTCTATTCGTTTTGATGAAAACTACTATGGTTTACTTTTTAATACTACTTTATATATTTTTTATAATAAATTTTTGGTTTGTTTTTGGATCCAATAATTCATTATGTCGATACGATAATTCTGGCGATTCTATCGTGTTTTTTTTAATTAACCCTTTCGCTGCTGAGGCTTTTCACGCCCCTGTGCTGAGGTCATTTTTTACCGGTTTTGCTCATCATGTTTAAATGCGTTTTGAAGGCTTATTTTAGTATATGACCCAGACATATTATATATTGTTCTTTCCGTCAGACTCGGCAGATTCATAATATGTCATTATTATATGTATACGTCATGACCTGTCTGTATATTATAACAAAAATGCAATAAAATATGATTTTTCAATAATTTACAATGTGTAAAGTGTATTTTTTTCACATTTTAACATGCGAGCAATTGCGGTTATATTTTGTATGGGGTGTGCTTGTTAAACAAATTAGAGATGGGGTCTCGTTACAATTTTTTTTGGGGAAAATTACAAAATTTTTAACAAACGCACCGCATACAAAAATCGTTAGTGCAGCATCATTGTTCACATTATAATTGAAATGGGAACAATATTGCTGCATTAACAAACCAAAAAAAAGAAAAAAAAATTGTTTATTTTTTTTATAAATTTTTTTAAATATTTTTTTATTTTAAATTTTTTTACAAACGTTTTTCACATTCGTGTTTGGTATCGTTGGAACGGCCATGCTCTGGCCGATCCAACAATACCAAACTTTAACCCCTAGCTGCCACGGATCGGGAGATAGGGGGTTCCAAAATGAACCCCCTATCTCCACCATTGGTGGCAGCTAGGGGTTAACTCCAGGACTGGCGTCATCGTGCTATGCACGATGACGCCAGTCCTCAGGGGGAGTTCCCGGAAGCTTGGCCGACATCCCACATCCTCATGGATATGCCCCAGCTCCTCATGGATATTGCCCCAGCTCCTCGTGGATATGCCCCAGCTCCTCGTGGATATTCCCCAGCTCACACATGGATTTGCCCCAGCTCACACATGGATTTGCCCCAGCTCCTCGTGGACATGCCCCAGCTCCTCGTGGACATGCCCCAGCTCCTCGTGGACATGCCCCAGCTCCTCCTGGATATGCCCCAGCACATGGATATGCCCCAGCTCCTCATGGATATTGCCCCAGCACCTCGTGGATTTGCCCCAGCTCCTCGTGGATATGCCCCAGCTCCTCGTGGATATTCCCCAGCTCACACATGGATTTGCCCCAGCTCCTCGTGGACATGCCCCAGCTCCTCGTGGACATGCCCCAGCTCCTCGTGGACATGCCCCAACTCCTCGTGGACATGCCCCAGCTCCTCGTGGATATGCCCCAGCTCCTCCTGGATATGCCCCAGCACATGGAATGCCCCAGCACCTCATGATAATGGCCCCAGCTCACCTCCGCCGCCTTTTTCGCTCCCTCAGAGCGTCGCGGCGCGGAGCTTGGGCGCTCGCCAGGGGGAGCCACGTGACCAGCTGCGATTGGCTGGTGACGTGTTTCCTCCAGGCGAGCGCCGAAGCTGCATGCTAAAGGCGGGTGTCACCTGGTGCGGGCCGCACCCCCGCCCCCATGTTACGACGCCACTGGTATATACATTTAACGGCCACACGCACGCCCACGGACTTACTCTATCCAAACAAAGTTCAGAATGATGTGAAACATTGGGACTTTTTGGATAGATCGATTTTCGACTATCCAGAAGTTAAAAAAATAAAAATGGTCGAAATCTAATGCAAAAGTCCTGATGTTTCACATCGGGATGTCAGATATTAATAGGCTTGTGCACCGATTTTTTTTTTCGGTTCGATTTGTTCTGATGTTTAAAATTTTCGATTGCGTACATTTTTTTGGAATATCGACCATTTTTCGTGTTTTCGGGTCACTTTGCTCGTTTTTTGTATCGACTTTTCGTGATTTCGGAAATTTTCTTTTTTTTCGGAACGTCTGTTCTCCTCGTTTCAAAGTGTCTAACTCTAATTCGTTTTGATGTAAAGTACTATGGTTTACTTTTTTATACTTTATATATTTTTTTTATAATAATTTTAGGTTTGTTTTTCGGATCCAATAATTCATTCTGACGATACGATAATTCTGGCGATTCTATCGTGTTTTTTTTTTTATTAAATAAAGATCCTTTTTTTCTTATGAATATACATTTCACAACTTTATTTATTTAATCACATTAAAAAAATGGTATGAAAGCCAAGGAACAAAAAAAAAAGAAAACGATTTAAAAAACGGTAAACTGACCCGAATGGTCTGACTTTAAAAATAAAAACCAGAACAAAATGTTTTAAAACGGAAAAATAGTTGATCACAATGATCTGAAATGAAAAAAATAATAAAATAAAATGATTTAAAACAGACAAAAATATAAATTAACCCTTTCGCTGCTGAGGCATTTCACGGCTTCCCTTCACACCTGTGTGCGGCACTGCGGTCTGCTGCTGAGCTAATTTTTAACAGTTTCGCTCCTCTTGTTTAAACGCGTTTTGAAGCCTTCTTTTATAATATGACCCAGACATGTTATATATCGTTCTTTCCGGCAGACTCGGCAGATGATTCATAATATATCATTATCATATGTATGCGTCATGTCCTGTCTGTATATTATAACAAAAAAACGCAATAAAATTAGAATTTTCAATGCTTGTTTTACAAGGTGTAAAGTGTTTTTTTCACATTTTAACATGCGAGTGTTTGCGGTTATATTTTATGAGTTGCGTTTGTTAAAAAAAATTGAAAAGGGGACTTGTTATATTTTTTTGGGTGACAATTACACTATTTTTAACAAACGCACCCCATACACAAAATCCTTAGTGCAGCATCATTGTTCACATTATAAGTGAAATGGCAACAATATTGCTGCATTAACAAAACAAAACAAAAAACCTGTATTTTTTTTTTATTTTAAATTTTTAACATTGTCATGTTTGGTATTGTTGGAAGGCCATGCTCTGGTCGATCCAAAGATACCAAACATTAACCAACCGATAGCTGCCGCGGATCGGGATAGGGGTTCCAATGAACCCCCTATCTCCACCATTGGTCACAGTTAGGGGTTAACTCCAAAACTGACGTCATTGTGACGAGGTCTTGGGACTGTCAGCAGCTGCTGTTCCCCACGCTGTTGTCTTCCTGCAAAGACATGACCATGTTGGCGGGCAGCGTCTTAGCGGGCAGCGGTGGGAGAGAGAGAGCTCATAGCTGGGAGGAGGTGTTGTGTGAAGCTGCAAACAGGGACAAATAAACTAGACCTGAGCCGCACTAAGGATCTTTGGGTTGTGTCGGAGAAGACTTCATGCAGTGCTGCCATCAATATTTTTTGATAAATTCTTGGTTATACAATGAATGTGACTGTGGACAAAAATCCGTGTTGTTGTGACATCGCCTAAGCTTAACAAAAAAACAGGCCACGTCGGTAATCAAATCTCAAGGCCTTACAACCAGGTTGTGTTAGTGTGTGACATTTTTTGGCCAGGCAGGAAGTGTAGAATGTGCACAGTCACATTCATGGCCACAAATATGTTGACAAATTTATGACAAAGGGTCCATAGAAATGTCAAACATTTATGTACATATAATTTTAACAGTGTGGAAACCAAGCAATACATATTAACTTATTAAGTAAGGAAAAGCAACGCACACAAACAGGAAAATAGTGAAAAAATAGAAAATTTATTTACAACATATTAACATAGGGAAGGGAACATGCCAAGGAGGGCAAACTGCCCAACAAGTTACTGGCATTTGAGGAGATGTTGGAGCTGGTCCGCATCTTGGACTGCAAAGATTACGATTGCTGTATGGGCCCTTACGGCAGGAAGAATAACACCCGCAAGGATCGTATCCTTGAAGAGCTACGCACCACCATCCTGGAGCTGTTCGGGAAGGACTGGACGAAGGACCATCTCTGAAAATGCTGGTCCGACCTCAAGGCACGCGAGCAGGAGCAGCTGAGGCACATTCTGGAGGAGGCTGCCATTGGTCTCACTGCTGCTCCAGGAGGTCTGCGGCATTGGTTATGTGCTCCCGCAGTTCCTGGAGCAGTTCTTGTAGGGAGTTGACGGCAGTAGCTGCCAGGCGAAGCTCGCCGATCGCCTCCCGTCGGCGTCTGGCTTCTCCTTCTATATATCCAATAAATGAAAGAAGGAAAATACAGTAAGTAAAGCAGGTTTCTATTTTTGACTGAAAGTCTTGAAAAAATATAACAGTAGTATATACCAGAGCTGGCGGCCTCCTGAGGCTCCGACTCCTCTGACTCCTCCTCCCCCACCACCACTGTCTGCATATCCAGTGCTATATGTAAGAAATTAAAGAAATAAAAAATACAGTAAACAACAAAACTGATTTATTTTTGAACAAAAGTCGATACAAAATACAACAGTAAAAAAAAAAAACCTGGACTGGCGGCCTCCTGCTGCTCCGGCTGACTCTCTACATCCTCCTCTTCCTCCTCTTCCTCCTCCTGCTCCTCTTGTGCTATACATAAAAAAATTAAATTAAAATACAGTAAACAAAAAATGTTTCTGTTTTTGACCAAAAGTCGTTGCAAAATAAAACAGTATATACCAGCGCTGGTGGACGCCTGTGGCTCCCCCTCCTCCTCCGCTGGGGCACTGGTCCCTGCCCGGGCAGATTCGGCGACCTTCTTCCTGTCTTCTGCCAAATCCAAAAAATATAACACGTAAATAATGCAGACTGGAAAAAATGGTATATCTATACAATATATTGCCGAAAGTATTGCGACACCCCTCCACTACCCACTACCAGCTTGACCCACCACTACTCCCATCTCATAGGTCTAAAGTCACAAAATATTTATTTATTTCCTCTGCACAGACATATATTACCGTTCATTTATATATTTTTTTCAGAAGTAAACATTACGTTTATTCAATAAAAACTATTATTTGTGTTGTGTGCATACAAAACGCATTGTGTGACTGCTTTTAGTTATTTTATAGATGCCTCAGCCTCAGTTTCACTTTCAGTTTCTGCTAATAATAAAACTGGATATTGCAGAAACAACAACAGAAATCCACCATTTTGTTTTGAAATTTGCATCTAAAGCATTCAATGACACTGCTGCAGCAGCTGCTGAGGATGTATTGAACACAGCTCTGTTTGGATGCACTTTCAGAAGAACTACATGTCCCATCCTATCACTTAGCAGAGACGCAGAGATTTTTATTGATGCGCAGGTGGGAGCCAATATTGGGCAAGCTGCGGCTCATCTCGTATGCATCACTCAATCACAACAATCCCCCCCCAGCACACTACAGACTATACACACAGTGCCAAAAGAAATCCAGCATTGTAACTTCATCTACATACATCAAATATCACAATTTTCACGAATACGTAAAATCACAAAAAAAAAAAGCTATGGCAAAAATGCATGTATGACGAATTGTGAAAACGCAAATCTATACACAATCACATTGCATGAAAAAAGGACTAGATAAATCAGCGTATTTCTGCGCACATTAGCACATGCAAGCACATTATTATTATTATACAGGATTTATATAGCGCCAACAGTTTGTGCAGCGCTTTACAATCTAACATGACACTTACGTTTCGCTATGACGCGCCGGATGCGCCTCAGCTGCTCCTGCTCCCGTACTTTTAAATCAGACCAGCGTTTCCGTAGCTGGTCCTTCGTCCGGTCCTTCCCAAACTTCTCCAAAATGGTAGTGCGTAGCTTGTCAAGGATACGATCTTTTCTGGCGTTATTCTTCCTGCGGTAAGGTCCCTTCCGGCAATCGTAATCTTTTCTATCAAAGATGCGGACCAGCTCCAACATCTCCTCAAACGCCATATTTTGGGCCCGTTTCTTCTTGGTGCCGGTGGTGCATCATGAGATGAAGACGAGGTGCTTGTGCAGCACTCCTCTCTGGCAGCGGCCATTATGAAGAATAATAAAACAAAATTTTGTTCAAAAAGTTGTCAATAAAACTGGCTCAATAAAGTTACGACATGTGCGCGCGCGCGCATGCTGCGCGACCCGCGGACAAATCGGATCTGACCAAAATAAAAAATTCTTATCGGATCTTTGGAAACAATGAAAAAATTTACAGAATCAGCCATATAACCGATACTAGTTAAATATACGATGTCCAGACTTAACGAAATGGTACCGAAATCCCGAATGGAACTGAAATCATGAATAGAGGGAAAATAAATTTCGATTTGACACATTTCAAGTCCATTCGAAAATTCCGAAAAATTTTCGATTTGGCAAATTTTTCTTTTTTTTCGGAAAGTCTGTTCTCGTTTCAAAGCAATAGATTTCGATTTGACACGTTTCAAGTCCATTCGAAAATTCCGAAAAATTTTCGATTTGGTAAATTTTTCGTTTTTTCGGAAAGTCTGTTCTCGTTTCAAAGCAATAGATTTCGATTTGACACATTCAAGTCCATTCGAAAATTCCGAAATTTTTTCGATTCGGTTCGGAAAACAGTTCGGATTCGACTTTTTCGGATCTAAAAAATTTCGGATTTTCGGCCAAATCGAAACCCGAATCGGGAAATTTCGTGAAAATTCCGAAATTCCGAAACCCGAAACGCACATCCCTATGGGGCTGCGCGTGAGAAATCCTGCAGTCTATCATGGAAGAGGTGATGAGGGGAGAAGCTAGGCGCAGGTCACTGTTTGACCTTAGGGAGCGGGCTGGGGTGTATTTGGTGATTAGTGAGGACAGGTAGTGGGGAGCTGAGTTAGTGAGGGTTTTGTAGGTAAGGATAAGGATTTTGAACTTAATTCTGCAGTGGATGGGGAGCCAGTGAAGGGACTCGCAGAGGGGAGCGGCAGAGACAGAGCGGCGGGTGAGGTGAATTAGCCTGGCAGAGGTGTTCAGGATGGATTGTAGTGGGGAGGCGGGACAGAGGGAGGCCAGATAAGAGATTATTGCAATAGTCGAGTCGGGAGATTACCAGGGCGTGTATGAGTTGTTTTGTGGTGACAGCGTAAGAGAAATGGCCGAATTCTGGAAATATTACGCAGTTGGTATCGGCAGGAGGAGGAAAGAGACTTGATGTGGGGGGTGAAGGAAAGAGCAGAGTCAAGTGTAACTCCAAGACAGCGAACTTGGTTTGATGGGGAGATGGTGATACCCTCCACTGTGATAGAGAAGTCAGGAGGTGGGGAGACATTGTTATTTATTTTTGTAACTTTATTCTGAATAAAACATAACATTATTACCCAGACCAAGACCCCAGATACCCAGGCATCAGATACATGTATATCCAGGCATCAGACCCAAGTAGTATCTTCCATTTAGTACAGACTCCTCTCAACAGTTTTTAGGACCAAATTAATTTGGGATTTATGCATCTGATATATCAAGGGGGACCTAATACTCTTTTCATTATTCATATACCAGGTTATCAATAGAAGTTAGAAGATCCCAGAGTCAGGTTTCCTCCTTGGATGCTTATACAGATTAATCCATTAATATTTGTGTGCGATACTCCATCCCCATTTTTTTCTTTTTTGCTCCTTCCGTTTCAGCCTTCTCTTTCTTTATAGATTTATTTCGCATAACCTCAAACGCCTACGCCACCATTTCACCAATTATGACTCAAGGGAGTTGTAGCAGTGGTGCTGGTTCAGGCGTCATTTCTGGGAGCTGATACAGGTAGTTTACACCAGGGGTGGGGAACCTTTTTTCTGCCCTTTAATTAATTTCTCCCCGTCCTTGAATTAATTTCTCCCCCTTCTTTAGTTAATTTCTCCCCCTTCTTTAGTTCATTTCTCCCCTCCTTAAAATTTCTCCCCCCTCTTTAACTAATTTCTCCCTCTCCTTGAATTTCTCCCCTCTCCTTGAATTCCCCCCTCTCCTTGAATTCCCCCCTCTTTAGTTCATTTCTCCCCTCCTTAAAATTTCTCCCCCCTCTTTAGCTCATTTCTCCCTCTCCTTGAATTTCTCCCCTCTCCTTGAATTCCCCCCTCTTTAGCTCATTTCTCCCTCTCCTTGAATTTCTCCCCTCTCCTTGAATCCCCCCTCTTTAGCTCATTTCTCCCCTCCTTAAAATTTCTCTCCCCTCTCCTTGAATCCCCCCTCTTTAGCTCATTTCTCCCCCCCTCCTTAAAATCTCTCTCCCCTCCTTCACCCCCCCCCTTAAACCTGACATTTTGAGTAATTGAACCCGGGGCAGGGATTATCCCTGCTTCCCTCACTCACTGAGGCACGCCGGGGATTCTCCGCCACGCTGTGCCTGGAAGATAAGGGGCACAGCGTGACGGATGATCCAGCGTGCAGCAGTGAGGTCCGGTAAAAGTGCCGCAGGAGATGGAATTTGCAGCCCCCTCCCTCCTGTTACGGTCTGAAGACCAGTTGATTTTGCCGGATGTTCCCCACCCCTCGTTTACACACTGTACCCAGCGTGCCCTCTGTCTCTCAATGCTGCGGTCACTGACGCTGTTTGGGGAGACCAGTTGAGCTTCTTACTGATCTGAAAGTTTTGATCTGGAAGTTTTGCACCGAGCAATCTTCCCGGATCAGTAAGTGTTTACCTGTCTCCCTGAAACAGCGGTGGTGATGGCAGCATCGAGAGACAGGGGCACGCCGGCTATAGCATGGAAACTTAGAGGCTGCTGATCGGTCAGTCAGTGAGCTGGAAGTGACTCCGCCATGTCCAGCTGTTACCGGAAAAAGAAAAGCAGACTGCCTGGCCCTCAGCACGTGATCGCCCACAGTGTGGAGAGGCTGGCACTCAGGGCACGTTGACCAATCAGAGGGGAATAGCCGGCCAGAAAAAGAAAACCGGCTGCCACCGGAATACGCAGCGCAGGCAGTGTGATACAATTTATCATGCTGCCTGCGTCTGCATTTCCACACTTGATTTGCACTCGCAAAATGCGAGCTGGCGAGTGGAAATTTTTACCCTGCTATATGGTGCAACCATAATTCTAATATAGTGTAGATAATCTCCAAAAAATAATGTAATTGTAATTAGGGCCAGAAAAAGGCCATTTTTAATACAATCTGAAGTGCAATGTGCTTAAATCATGTACTTTGGCACCGAAATAGCCCATTAAATGGTATAAAACACCATTAACATCCGTATATTAGAAAATAAAAGACTTTCAATAAAACCATTTGTCGCAAGTAGGGATGAGCGTTCGGTTCGGATCTGTTCGGAGTTCGAATCGAACATCGGCTGTTCGAAAGTTCACGAACTTCGAACTTTTTTGGGACTTTCGCTAAAAGTTCGAAAAAAAATAAATTTGAAAAAAGTATAAAAAATGCTTAAAAAATACAAAAAAATCTAGAAGTAAAGAGACTCTTTAATGCAGAATATTATAAGCAACGGTTTATTAGATATTGAATTAAAACGGGAGTATTTTTAACATTGAAGTCTATGGGATAAAACATTCTTGTTACTAAAACATCAGGCAGACACAGCCCTCTAATCAGGCACTGTAGAGGGCAGCCTGCCGGGGCCTCCCAAGGATCTCCTTGAGGAGCATGCGCCCACCGGATGACAGAGCTGCGACTGTATGGGCTAGCCGCCCGGGTGCATGTAGCAGAAACAGGCGGCGCAGGGAGGGAGCCACTGCACCTGCGGCCACGGCAGACCCCCCCACAACCAGGATCTAGGGAGCCCCCACTGACCACCAGGCTAAGGTAAGGCTACACATTTCTAAAAAAATAAAAATCCGAGGACATTTTTAAATGTCCCCGGGGACATAAAATAAAACTTTTTTTCTTTCTCTACCTGGCTGAATGTATTTAATTATATATATTAGATACATTCAGCCAGGTAGAGGGGGGTGGCATGTGGGCTGCGTGGGGTCTCAGGCAGTGGTTTGTCTTTTTGTGTGTATATTTTTAGCAAATTTATAGGGGAAGGTAAGGGCAGGTATGATATATATATATATATATATCTACATTTTTATAAATATATATATCCACACTTGTATTACACACACACACATTTTGGTAACTAATTACCCCCCCCCAATTTGGCTGATCCTTCCAGAAGAAATGTTGAACCCAATAGAGCAGAGAATAATATATATATTCCCTGCTCTGTCGGGTTCAACATTTCTTCTGGAGGGATCAGCCAAATGGGGGGGAGAATTTAGTTGAGATTGTCCACATGCCACATGCATATATATCTGCGTGTTGATATAACGTATATATAGGTCTGCGTGTTGATATTTATGTATATGTCTGTGTGTGGTATCAATGCATCCCTACGCTATACATAGTGCTCCGTGTCCCTATAATATATATGATCAGGGGTTACCTTTTTTTATATTTTTATACTATTCCTATTAAATTAACAGTAATTTTTGATGTATTTTAATCAGTAGAAACTTTTTTTGCCTATATAACATGTGCTTTGTGAAAATAAAACGGTTTTGTGTGTACATTTTAATTTAGTTAGTGGATTCCTGTCCAGTGCAGTGAGAAGCAAACTTAATGCAGTGTAGACACGCTGCGAGGCGGAGCTGTGCGTCACTACACGCTCAGTGTGTCTCAGCCTTTATTCCCGCATCGCTAGCTTACCGAATCAGTTTGTATACTTGTTACTGACCCTGCTGGTTCTGAGGACCCGATCTGTTGCCGACTTTGCCTGCCATTTGACTATTCTCTCTGTGTATTCCCTGCCTGTTCTGTTTGCTTCCTGTTGCTACTGGTGTGCGCCAATTCTCACCATATACAGTAGTGCAGTACAAGTGCCTAAACATTGCTGACCCGGTTTTGTTATAGCTGCTCATGTAACTGAATAGATCGGGGATCTCTTCTGCATTATCAAAACCTCAACCACTGCACTCTTCCACAATACCTCAGAGGGGTTACGGTGTGAAGGCACTTGCTGCCACCAAAGGCAAAATATTTGGGAGCACTGATGCCTGTACCAGATTCATATCATTTTAATATTTGACCGCAGGGTCCACCACTGCACTCTTCCACAATACCACAGAGGGGTTATGGTGTGAAGGCACTTGCTGCCACCAAAGGCACAATATTTGGGTGCACTGCCACTGACGCCTATAACAGATTCATATCATTTTAATATTGGAACGCAGGGTCCACCACTGCATTCTTCCACAATACCACAGAGGGGTTACGGTGTGATGGCACTTGCTGCCACCAAAGGCAAAATATTTGGGTGCACTGACGCCTGTACCAGATTCATATCATTTTAATATTTGACCGCAGGGTCCAACCCTGCAATTTTCCACAATACCACAGAGTAGTTACGGTGTGACGGCACCGTTGCCGACACTAAAGGCCCAATTTTAAAGCACCTATTGTTACTTTCATCCAAAGCCTGTATAAGTTTCACCATAATTTAGCCAAAAAAAAAACACTAAACTTGTTCTGTGTGTCCTAAAACATCTCCTCTTTTCATACAGGCTGCCACCCAAGCAGTTGTTTATGAATAGATTAAAGGTAAACCATTTACCGTCATTCTAAATGTCATTTTTTGGTTTTTAAATGTTTCTATACATCCTACAAATCCGCCACTTCACGGGCAGGTTATGGGGACCTCCTAGGCATGATATTTGAAAGAATTTTTCATTTTTATTCTTAACCTTTATTTCATGGAAAACTGACTGTTCCTTTAAAAATGTTTTTATTTAACTTTTTGTCCTTGTTTCCTGTCCCCCAGGGCACTACCCAGATCCCCATACACCTTTTTATGGCAAATATCTAGCATATATGCCCTCTTGGAGGGCACTCAGAAAATCGAACGTTCAGGTCCCATTGACTTACATTGAGTTTGGATCGTGTTCGAGTTCGAACTCGAACTTTTGAAATTGTTCGAGTTCGAAGTCGAACTGAACACAGGGGCGTTCGGCTCATCCCTAGTCGCAAGGTCATAATGTCCATAGTGGAGCAATATATAAACAATGTCCAGACCAGACTCCTAGTTGTCTTGGTGTTGTAACGGGCAAGTTGAAATCTGTACATATTTCCATTCCTACTTCGCTCCTCCGGTGTAATGGATTATGTGACAACTAACAGTGCAAATATTGTATGTTGATAGGGAGTGATCTAAATAAATAGATGGAACCACTCACGTGCTTAGGAGCCTTTCATGATTAGGCTCAATAGTATTGCCTTTAGGCCCATATAGTCGCCCCCCTCTCCTCTTCTCACCCAGCTGGTACTGTCATCCTCTGTCCTGGTTCCTGGTGAGCAGGGTCGGTTGAGGTCTCCTTTCAGGGGGCTTCTTCTCCTGTAATTTGTCCACAAGGGTTTATCTGAGGATATCTTTTAGACAAACCCAGTGACAAGAGGGATAATATAAAAAATATTGGATTTATTAATGGATAAAATAACACAATATGCCGGCCGATGCCCCGGCAGCAATATACAAAGAAAAAGTGACACCGATCTACTGAAACTGCCGGCATAATGTATTATTGTGTCACAGGTGTATACAATCATGCCCCTAGCCATGCATTCTGCCTTTACTAACATTTGTGGAAAACGTGTCTCTTTCTAAAGACTTCCATATCTATTCCAGCATGACTGTGCCCCAGTGCCCAAAGCAAGGTCCATAAATATATGGCTGGATGAGTTTGGTGTGAAAGAACGTGACTGGCCACGCAGAGCCTGGACCTGAACCCCACCCAATACCTTTGGGAAGAACTAGAATGGAGATCGGGAGCCAGGACTTCTCATCCAACATCAGTGCCTGACCTCACAAAAGTTCAACTGTATGAATAGGCAAACATTCTCACAAACACACCCCAAAATCTCATGGAAAGCTTCCCAGAAGAGGGGAGACTGTTACAGCTGAAAAGAGGGACCATCTCCTTATTATTGTCTATTTATTTCCAATGCAAGGTCATAAATGTCCCTGTTGGTGTAATGTTCAGGTGTCCCAATACATTTGTCCATATAGTGTAGTGGTTCCCAACCGTGGCCCTCAAGTACCCCTAACTGGCCAGATTTTGTAGATCACCTTGGGGAAATGCAGACTGAATCTTGCAATCGCTGAGCAACAAATCATATCACCTGCTTCAGCTATATGGAAAATCTGACCTGTTGGGGGTACTTGAGGACTGCGGTTGGGAACCATTGATATAGTGTATCATTGCATAATACTGCTTATGTTATACCTACTGAGATATAGTCACTGGATGCAGGGATCTGTGCTTCCGCTTTTGTCGTTCAGCCATGGAATTTTGCAAGGTACATTATGAACAGAGGTTTCTTCTTTTTTCTAAGTTTTAAAGAAGTCACCTATGGTCAAACCCATCGCTGATTCAAGTGTGAAGAATACTGAAGAATCGTTTACAAGGGGTGTGACGCCCCAGAGTGGTCAAAAGGCGTTATCATCTGAGCCTTATAGGACTCCATATTTGTGAGTTCTTAGCACAAACAATTGTTCTCCTTTATGATATTTTCTTTCATGTGTTTATCCAAACGATATTGCACCATGGAGTTGTTTATATTCTTTACTATCAGGTTCCATCAATCATGATTCCTATATCAAGACTATCCAGTTTCACTGTTGAAAATTCCTACTTAAAGTTAAGTGCGCTCACACCGGGTCTAGTACCCATCTTTTTCACATTATGAACAGAAAATAAACAAATAAAAAACAAACACCTAGTCCTCTATGCGGAGGATAAAAAAACAATTCAGAGTTCCTGTCTGAAGTATTGGGCGGCTAAGCCATTTACCAATCAATGAAAACAAAATCAAATACACTTTTCCTTTGTGGTCAGAATAGCACTTCCTTCCCTGCTGCACTCAGCACCAAGACTGACCTCTCAGAGGGAACCATATCCGCTGTAAGGGCAGGGCAGTCCTAATTAGACATCAACTGTGAATTAACCCTAAAGGGGAAAAAAGGGAGTTCTCCATTCGCCTGCTGAAAAACCTGTGGTTGTGGTTGCCCGTAATCACACTGTGATTAAACTACATACAACCATTATTTTAGAATTCTTCTGGCTTTTAAGAAAGATATTCTGCTGAAAATTCCCAATATCACACAAATTACAGAAATTACAGCTCTTTTTTTATCTCTATTGGCTGCACTAACTGGTACATACTGAAATTGGAAGTCAATTATGGACCAGTAACCATGCGACCGGAGTCTTAAAACATAACAAGAGATGTAACTGTAGAGAAATATAATTGAATAGAAGAACAGAGGAACATTTCAAGGTATATTTGAAGTGTGAGTGTGTTTTTCTGGGTCAGAAGGATTGCGTACAATGTCAAATATGTAGCAGGTCAAGGTGAAGAAGTAGATTATCTCAAAAATTATGCCTTTGTATAGACATTATAACACAAGGTGTAAAAGTCATAGTACTATTATTAATGTTATTATTATTATAGTGCATTGAGGTCAAGCCTTATATAATGCTTGAATAAGCCACTTCCTCTGTTCTTCCTAAAAAAACAATCAAATATAACAAAACCACTAATAATACACACATTTCTTTTTACCAGTTGTGCAATGTTATATCAAACTTTGGATTATTACATTTATTCATATGTATTCAGAACTGTATTAAAAAGTGTATGCTTTGCTGAGTATTACTGGGTTTCTGTTAAAAAATACAAGATTTATTGTACATGCAGTGTTGAAAAAAAGGGCTTCTTGAACTCACTTTGATGAATTTAAATCCTCTTTCTCTCTTTTTTTCTCTCCCTTATTTTGTAATACGTTATTATTTGAATATCTGTAATGTCAGAAGTCAAATATCAGCAGGTAGTTTGCTCTTTTAGTGCAGATCATTTCCCAGGAAGCTGCTATTATATGTTTAATCAGTAGTGTCAATGGAATATCGAGTCATGACCTTTGAATAAAGCACCACAGGACATTAGCAGATGCTGTGAATACTTTAAGCTCTACTGGAAAGTTTCCATGGCTGTATTGCAACAAAGAATCTTGATAATTCAATGAGTGGGAGCTACAGTTTTCTGATCATCATTAGATATTTCTATATTTGAACTTATTTGAACCGCGTTGTGCCGAGAACGTTAGCAATGAAATGTCAGTCCTGCTGCTCTGGCATTAAACACACACACAAAAGAAAGGCTGAAACCCCACAGATAGGGACTTTCGATTTTTAAGCAAACTATTTTGACTTTAACACAATACCTGTTTGGAGGCTGAATGAAAAACTGTCTATTATCATGTGCTGAAGCACAGTCACCCAACTCTATGGTATACCAACTCTTTTACTTTACATGGAGTACAATATTAAAGGGACACTACCACTAACATAAACTGTAACTAGATTACTTGTGCATTACATATAAAACCACTTTATACATGCTGCAGTTTTTTTCTTAGTTTTTTTTTGTGGGCTTTTCCCATGATGCAACTTAATCTGAAGTATTTAACAGTTAATGAGGTGGAGGAGGGAATATCTAGATAAAACGGCCGCAGGCTATTGGTCTCCAGGCTCATCTCAAAAATGAGAGATGGAAGCAGAAAGAGATTAGACAGGGAGTATAAAAGATTTCTAATCTACCCCCTGCTGATGTCCTTTGAATACATCCCACACAATACAATGATTTGATTAGTTGATCAATCTAATTACTCCATTCTATGACCACTGCCAGACAGTGAGGAGCAAGTGATGTAAAGATACTGCGGGGGGCAGTTTACAACACAAAATATCACACAATGGATGCACCCAATGACACATAGAGAGTAAAATATTTTCTTACCTAAACATACAAGAGAAAAACAAAACACATGTTAGGCTAGGGTCAAACGAACGCATTATTCGCAGCGACTGTCAAAAAGTGCGTCCAAACGCATTGACGTATTTTTTCACGGAATGCGCGAAAACGGCCTTACGATGCGCATTTTCGTGTGTGATTTGTTACGGATCCAAACCAGGAAACTTTGGGTGTCTGGACGTTATGTTGGCCGGACATTAGCAGCATCTGACGTCTCCTAATCACGCACACACGCCGCTATGCGGGCGCAGCGCACTCTGTACGTCAGTACTAGCGGTTTTGCGTTCTCTAAAAAATGCGTTCGTTTGCCGCTTGCGTTGCGCGGCCGCACTTCCGTGCAGCCGTACTTCGTATATTGGCCGTCATTGCCTGTCATTTGCTGCTACTGCGGCACCTAAACGCACGTTAAAAATGCGTTAGTCTGACCCCAGCCTAAGATATCAGCAACATCAAATAAACACAATAAGGACATTTCATTTTTTGGAGGTAGTGGCCCTTTAAGCGGCGAAGAATATTTCACATTCTTAGCACATATACACATACCCTGACCAACCACAACATTTAAACCCCTGACAGTTGAAGTGAATAACATTGATTATATGGTTACAATGGCGCCTGACACAGGGTGGAATATATTGTCACAAGGTTGGATATATTAGGGACAAGTGAACAGTCAGTTCTTGAATTTCCTGTGTGGGAAGTAGGAAAAAGATCTGAGCCACTTTGCCAAGGGTGAAATTGTGATGGCTAGACAACAGGGTCAGAACATCTCTAAAATGGCAAGTCTTGTGGGGTGTCCACATGTGCAATGGTTAGTACCTACCAAAAGTGGTGTAAGGGTTGTAACGGGCTGAACAGCTTCAGGGCACCCAAGGCTGATTGATGCATGTGGGGATCAAAGCCCGTCTGATCCAATCACACAAAAGAGCTACTGTAGCACTTAATGCTGACCATGATAGAACGGTGTCAGAACATAATTGACGTGTACCATCTACATAGAGATTGTTGCAGACCAAGTGCACCCCTTCATGTTCTTGGTGTTCCCTGATGGCAGTGGCCTCTTTCAGTAGGATGATGCACCCTGCCACACTGCAAAATATATTCAGGAATGGTTTAAGGAACATGACAAAGATCTCAAGGTGTTGCCTCTCCCTCCAAATTCCCCAGATCTCAATCTGATTGGGCATCTGTTGAATGTGCCAGCAAAATACAGTGCCTGTTCGACGGCAGTAAAATCCCCCATAGAGAAACCAATGGTTAATTGCTTGCCTGTAAACAGATTGGCAAGATCCAGGTATGTTTGGCTGTATTGCAATAGCAAGCCAATGAATAGAATGTTTCAGAATCGTGAAGAGCTCCAGGGTCCTCATGGGGCTGCTGTTTATGGTGCTGATTCAGAACCATGGACAGCAGCTGTGCAGGGCTCCGGAGCTCTCCAAGGTTCTGAAACATTGTATTCATTGAATACGATGTTTCAGGACCATAGATAGGGCTACAGAGCTATCTTTGGTGCTGAAACATAGCATCATTGATTGCCAAAAAAGCCTCGTTGTTTTAAAATAAATTAGGAAACCAAATATTTGACCCAAAAAATCCCCCAAAAATTCCTAAATAATATATAAAGAGACTTTTTGCTGCAAATGAAAAAATTTAAGGTTTAATAAACATTTAATAAAAACAAGGAATATTTTTTACATTGGAACCTATGGGGGAAAAAAGCCTTTTTTTAAAAAAAAAATTGAGAAAGTATTTTACCAGGAAGGATACATTGAGATTTATCTTCATTTCAGGTATGTCCTGGGTGGTGAGTATGTATCTGTCTTGCCCAAGGGCACTTGCTGTAGAGGTGCTCTTGCAGGATTTGAACCTGTGTTTCCACAGTCTCCATGGTTATAGAGCAGTGATGTTACCTCTACTCCACCCAGCCGGGTTGCTTTAAAATAAATTAGGAAACCTAAAATTTCACCGAACAAAATGCTTAAAAAATCTTTAAAAAAAAAAAAGAGACTTTTTCCTGCAAGTTAAAAAATAAATGCTTTAATAAATATTTAAAACAGGAATATTTTACGAAATGCACATGTCTAATTACAAGCACTGTATACAGTATGTTGCCAAATACCTTGCTGATAATCAAGATCTCAATAGTGAGTATTTTCAAATTATGAAGTCATGTGCAAAGTCAAGACATACAAAAAACATTACTCTTCTTTTTCGGAAACTTCAGCTATGTAGTTTAAGCTTTAATAAAAAATAAAATAATAATAATATAATAAAAATAATAAAGAAACAGAGGTATCCTTTAAAGAACACTTTACAGGTTTTAAAAAGTGTGCAATGGTTTCCCATTGTGTTTTTGCTGATGCTTATTAAAAGCCCATACAGTTGTATATCACTTTGCTAAGGCTAGGGTCTGACGAACGTGATTTCTATGGACTGTGCGTCCATGCAGTACGGACGGACGTTAGTACGGAAGATGCAGTAGTGGCCACACAGTCTGTTTATTCACTGACATATTATTTGACGGATGTAGCAGGGAAAATAAATTAAAAAGCAAAACCATTTTGTCCGTCAAAAATGCTGGACGTATAAATGCAGTCCATCTGACCACGTTCCATCACTCACACACAAAGCTATGCGGACGTTGCCGTTCTAGGGGTTGTACATTATTGTCTAACTTGCGTCCGTTTGCCGCGGCCGTTGTGCATCCGCAGTTCAGTGCGGATGTACTTCATGTGTGGGACTCCATTGGCCTTTATGTCATGCTATCACGGATGTACTTTTGTGCGCCATCACGGACGTGAACACTGCACTCGTCTGACCCAGCCTTAGATTATTACAGAATTTTGTGTTCAGTTTTGGCTCCACAGCTTGCACTGGCAGGACCTCTTTTAGTTTGGACCCGGAGATGTACACGATACTTCATAGGTCTTCATCCACATGGTAACTTGAAACAAAAAAATTACTAATTATTAGAGATGTGCATTAGTTTCGGAAAAAATCGGAATTTGTAATGAAATTTGATAATTCGTAGTACGGAAGTACTTCTGAATAACGAATCGATACGATACGAATTCAAAACGATATGGTATATAACGAATTTATTCTGTCATCATCATAAAAGAAAAATTTGAATAATTGATATCAACTATCGAATTTGAAATGAACTATTGATATCAACTATCAAATTGATCTTAACTTACAATACAAGTACTAGTCAGCAAAGGACTTTATGAAACAAATTAATTTTGTTTCACTGTTTAATTTGACTCAAATACTAAATCTGACACAGCTTAAAATTTAACCCTAGCTTTTCTTTTAACAGCAAAATTTGATTAATTGGGGTTTTATTTAGTGATCCAAAATTCAAATTGATATCAACTATCCAATTGATATATGAAATTCGAATCGACTCGAAATTTCAAATCAATTCGAAACTAAATGAAACGAAATCCGAAACTAAATTAGTTACGAAATTCCAAAAACAAAATTATTGAAAAACGGAACAAAACTAATCGAAACCAATTTTTGAGCCATGCACATCCCTTCAAAAAATGGCCTTTCGGCTCAGAATGAAACTTTGTTTTCCAAACTAAGCAATGGCAAGCGCTCACAGCTAATTGCCAGTATCTTGTCACAGATCCATGTTTTACGTAAGATGCGATATAGTCAGTGTAGTATTAATTGAAAGTGATTTTTTTCTGCTTATGATAATATAGGAATCTGTCACAAACCACCTTGCAGCTTTTTATTTCGATAGCTCCAGAAGCTATGGATGGGATAACTTTGGATTGCTACATTAATTAATCAGTTGTTTACCAACAATGCATATCATTGTCATGTATATTTGATTTTCTGCTCAAAGACATGGGGAAATTGCTCGTTAGTGTAGCGTTGTCTGCTAACACTCCACTACTTTATAATTAATAGTTTAGAAATAATTTGACAGTGGCATCAATGTTCAAGAGTTCTGTCAACACCAATGGCAATTCTGGTCCTGAATGCTCATTATTTCTGAAAGACTATGACTTCATGTATAGGTAAATAATCAACTCCTCACACATTGTTTAGTAGTACAGTCCTATAATATCTCATCATTGCAAATTCCACTGTGGTCAATTATTTATGTCAGTAGGAAGAGTGTGTTTTTGTGCCATCACATCAATATTGTGCATTACGTGTTCTTCTTAGCCTTAGTGAATCAGCGGCAGTGCATGTTTATTCATTTATGAAAGTAAAGTGGAAAGTCGTCGAGTGTATTATATATGTGCCTCTCGTTGGAATACGGACTTACTTTTTTATAAGGTGTCTTCAGATACCCCTGCACAACGGTGTCATTGTAGTTGGATATATTGGCAATAACAAGTTTGCGAACCATTTGGAAATAGTTGGTTTTCGGTCTGAATTGGTCATAAAACGTCATCTCGTCTTTATCAAAGAATACATAAGGGGTTATTCACAGAGATCCGAAAATGCACCGAACAGTTAATTTTCCCGTACGGTACAATTTTGTGGCCATTCGGCTATTCACAAAGCAGGCAGTTCGCCAAATATTAGCAAATTGCCAGCAAAATACAGTGCCTGTTCGACGGCAGTGAAATCCCCCATAGAGAAACCAATGTTTAATTGCTTGCCTGTAAACAGAGTGGCAAGATCCAGGTATGTTTGGCTCCATTGCAGTAGCAAGCCAAACCTTTGCCACCCATCCTAAGAATAGCTGGCCTCAGTTTGGCCAACTGGAAAGATCCTATGGTCTTCCACACATAACGTTTGTATGTACACCATGCCATTTACTTATGTCTTGGAGCTAACTCTTTCAGCATTCAAAGATAGGATGATGTCAGCACACTCAACTGGGAATGGACAAATTTGGTGAAAACATTAAAAGGACATTCTATTCATTTACAGTTATAAATTGGTCAGGATGTGTGATGGAATGCCCCACCCCCCCGGCTCCCCCGATATGGAGAAAGCACTGGGTGAAATCGGGGAGTTTCCTCCACCCCACCCAGCATCACCAGCAGCTGGGATTTTTGCATTTCCCAACTGCCGGTTACCAGATCTGTCACTAGTGATGTCGGCTCGCGGAGAGCGTGCTGACGTCACCCTCTGTAAGACCAGTCGCATTAGTGATTGGTCTCAGACAGGCAACTGATGGATCGAATCTGCGCATGCATGCAGCTCCAATCCATCGTTCATTGTAGGCGTTCAGGAACTTGCACAAGGAAAGTGCACAAGTCCCGTAGTTCCTATGCTGCG
The DNA here is from genome assembly GCA_009667805.1 of Leptobrachium leishanense. Taxonomy (NCBI): domain Eukaryota; kingdom Metazoa; phylum Chordata; class Amphibia; order Anura; family Megophryidae; genus Leptobrachium; species Leptobrachium leishanense. The sequence continues at coordinate 21,098,918 of CM019066.1, forward strand.
CAAGTTGCGTTGGAGCGCAAGTTGCGCAGAAAAACTTCGGGGACTTCCAGGTTCGGGAGTCACTCAGCCGAAGAGGAGGAAAAGCACGCAGGGCGGGATGAAAGGTGAGTAAAGTCACCTTAAAAAAAAAGAAGTCAAAATAATTGGGTAGAGGCTATCAGCACACAGCATCTGCCAAACTATTTATGGGCAAAAAAGGGGACTCTCTATTTTTCAATAGTATATCCCTTTAACCAGCGAATAAGAACAAACACACCCAACAATATAGTATATAGACAAACAAAAATAACTATGAATTTTATCATCATATTCACCTATATGTATTGTGTATCATAGCACCTTGATTATTATTCTTGATAAGCGCTCCCTGGAATACAAAGAATGACTGATCCGGCGTAGGTTGGCAGAAAATCTTTTGGGATGGATTAAATAAATGAGGAACAAAATCTCAAAGTATTGCTGGAAATAAAATTATATGTGGAAGTGTCTTATAAACAATGCGAGGCAAGAGCTTTTGTACTTAACTTTCCCAGCGGGGGGTTTGCTCGGAATATGCCATTTTAACTGAAAATAGAAAATACAGATATTTCAGCAAATATATAATTTGTGCACAATGAGTGGAAAATGACTTTGCTTCCAGGATTTATGCGGCTACTAATTACACTTTTGATACATCTATAACAAAGCTAGACGCAGCTGGGACACGGCGTATTATTCCTTGCTATAAATAATGGTAGTTAAGTGCAGCCCTTCAACGCATTTAGCACAATGTGATGATTATTACCATAGTAGAAATGTAGGGGTGTTTTTTCTTGTATATGTATTATATACTTTATTTCAGAGGTATAGATTAAGGATTCCGCTAGAAAACGTACGCAGTGAATTATTACGTAGATTATACTTATTAATCTAAAAGAATTTATGCAGAAAGACAAAACATTTAATAAGAATTTAAAAAAATAAGAGCATGTAAGACGTGTAATATGTTGAGATTGGGGCTTTTTAATGTTTTGCATTTATATTATGGAATATAAAATTGCAGTGTAAGTTTTTTAACTTAAAGGTGGACAATGGAAACACTCAATGTGCGGCCAAGTAAGCTGAGATTTGAAAAATCTCATGCAAACCTACTCTGAACAGTAGAATGACCTAGCTCAGCAATGGCAAACATATGGCACACGTGCCACAAATGGCACGTGGGACCCTCTGTGCTAGTACCCGAACCATAAACTCGCCTCACTGCTGCTCTATGCCCTAGGCCTGTCAACCACCAGCAGGTGGAGAATATAAAATGGTGGCTGGCCGGCCCTCTCTGATGATGTCAGAGAGGGCACACGGAGCATCTGCCGACCATGCCGCATCCTGGCAGGCCACACAAGGAGCCGCACCCTGCAGCCACTGTGGGTATACATGTATCTGGGGTCTATCTGGAATACATGTATCTAGGTATACATGTATCTGGGGTCTGTGTCTGGGTATACATGTACCTGGGGTCTGTGTCTGGGTATACATGTACCTGGGGTCTATCTGGGCATACATGTATCTGGGGTCTGTGTCTGGGTATACATGTACCTGGGGTCTATCTGGGCATACATGTATCTGGGATCTGTGTCTGGGTATACATGTTTCTGGGTACTGTCTGGGTATATAAGTATCTGGATTCTGCATCTGGGCATACATGTATCTGGAGTTTGTCTGGGTATACATGTATCTGGGGCTGTGTCTGTGTATATATGTATCTGGTGTCTGTGTTCATGTATCTGTGGTCTGTGTCTGGGTATACATGTATCTGATGTCTGTGTGTACATGTATCTGTGGTCTGTGTCTGGGTATACATGTATCTGATGTCTGTGTGTACATGTATCTGGGTCTGTGTCTGGGTATACATGTATCTGATGTCTGTGTGTACATGTATCTGGGGTCTGTGTCTGGGTATACAAGTATCTAGGGGTCTGTGTCTGGGTATACATGTATCTGGGGTCTGATGTGTGTTTTTAGCAGTTCCATGTCCATGTTCATTACACACTGACGAGTAAAACTTCCTGTATTTTATTTTTCTTCTAAGACTTAAGCACATGATTAGTTCAGACAGTCGTATGAAGTGTTTTTTCTCTAAAATAAATCATCAGTATTCAGATATAATTGCAGGGTTGGCACTTTGAGACACAAACGTTGGTTCAGCGATCCAGTTTGGGCACTCGGGCTGAAAAAGGTTTACCATCCCTGACCTAGATCGTAAGTTCCTACGGGAATAGGGCTCTCAATTCCTCCTGCACCTGTTGGTGAAATATTGACTTGGCTTTTTGATGTGTTGTAGCATAGTCTTTACCCAATGTAACTTTTGTACAGCACTATGGAATGTGTTGGAACTTAATAATTAATTATAATAATAATTCTGTTTGAAAACAATCTGCTGTATTTCTAAGTTTAAATTTTTAGTTATTATTTTTGCTTTTTTACTCATGTCTGAATTCAAGATTATGGTTAGAGATACAGAACGGGAATTAGAATTACAATATTGTGAATATTCGCCTGACACAGCATTATCCACTGAGATCAGGAATGCACGATCCCACGCAGACCTTGAGCTTGACTCCAAGGCGTCCAGGAGAGGACACGGTTAACCCCCATCCCCCTTTAGCCTTATTTTATTATTAGGCGGATGCTGCGGATACATTTTTTCAGGAAACTCCTCCGCTTCACACAGCAATTTCAGCCAAATGGCGCTGGAGATAGGTCTTTAATTAACTAAAGTGGTCAGGGAGTGCAGCGTGTCCCTTTAAGGTGCGGAATAATTGTTATTTACTTTTTGGCGCTATATAAATAAAGTATAATAATAATTTTGTTGAATTTATTTTATTTATCAAGTAGGTCATATGCAGTGGCGTCGCTGGGTGGGGGCAGGGGGGGGCCCGCACCAGGTGACACCCGCGGCGGGGTGACACCGTCACCAGCTGTTTGAGGAGGATTTTTTATTTTTTTGGAGGATTTTTTTTTTCCGTCCGTGGGGCCGCACGTGCAGGTTACCGCCCCCCCCTCATGGAGGAGGTGATCGGATGTGGAGGATCCTGGATCATCATGCTGCCGCCCGCGGCCATCTTTGATTCGCCAGTCACCGTGATCGGATGGAGCCTGGAGCCGGAGGATCATGCTGCCAGTGCCACCCGCGGCCATCTTTGATTCGCCAGTCACCGTGATCGGATGGAGCCTGGAGCCGGAGGATCATGCTGCCAGTGCCGCCCGTGGCCATCTTTGATTCGCCAGTCACCGTGATCGGATGGAGCCTGGAGCCGGAGGATCATGCTGCCAGTGCCGCCCGCGGCCATCTTTGATGCGTCACGTGCAGCGTGGCGACGGCGTGCTCGAGTGTCGCTGTGTGCAGATAGAGATTAATGCGGCGCAGCGCGGCAGCATGATCCTCCACATCCATCCATGATGGATGGATGTGGAGGATCATGCTGCCGCGATGCGCTGCATTAATCTCTATCTGCACACAGCGACACTCGAGCACGCCGTCGCCACGCTGCATGTGACGCATCAAAGATGGCCGTGCAGATCCCACCCCCTCTGATGCGTGACGCCGCCCAAGGGAAATCAGAGGCTGAGCTGCACCTGCACGCTGACGCCTCTCATCGGCGGCAACCCGCCCACCGCCCTAACAGCTCCCTCGTGGCGCATTTTCTTTAGAAGCGAGCGGGAGCTGAGGCGTGTACGGTGCGTGGTGCCTCCTGCTCGGCTGCTCCCAGTCCCTCACCTGACCTGCTGCCTGGCTGTCTTCTTGAGGACTCGAGTCGGGAGAGACAGAGTGTGACTAGACTGTGAGTCTGTGTGAAACAGCTGAGCTGACAATTGTAAAATTTAACACAGTAAAAAATAGTGTTTTTTGCCTGTGTTCTCAAATTCTAAAATTTTAGAATATATGGGGTTATTATTTTGAAATCTTGAGAACACAGGCAAAAAACAGTCTGTTGTTACCACATTGCCAAACCCAAACACTGGCATTTTATTAAAATAAGCCCCATAGTGTGTCAGTTTGTTTTCATTTACTCACTTAAAAAAATCAAATGGTTTAAGAAATTCTCAAATAACTCTGTACAGCAAATAATGTCCCTCTATAGCATTGCAAATTGTCCACCAGACCACCACTCTTTGTTTTTATCAATTTAATTTGTTTAGCTTCACGAACGATGAAGAAATCCCAAACTCCCTTACTTGAGGCAGAATACCTTATGAAACCCCAGTCTCTGACACAATCTAATATAATCCTTGTCAATGTCCAGCTAATCAACAATCTCTCACTTAATCACAGCAGCTTTCTAAAGAGGTGACAGTTATATACTGTTCAGAAGACACTTGTTCGCTATAAAATATAATTCCCACTATTCACAATTTATTTTATTTAAAAATTTCAAATTTTTTTAACATTGACATTCATTTTTCAATATGTCATCAAAGTTGTGCATTACAGCTGGCAATATACACTTCACTTTTGTTTGGCTCTGAGAAGTTTGCAACAGCTCTGGTTAAGTTAGCACCAACTATGTAATATGGTCCATTGATTTTGCTGAAGTGATAAACAATATTTTGCCACCTTGAAGGCCAGAAAAGAGAAGTTCTGATTTATTCAAGATGTTAACAAAACGTTTGTGTATTTGTTCCAGTATATTTTTATGGCATTAAGTTTATTCCTTAAAATAAACATTTTCTAAATGTTTTAAATAAATTCGAATTCCTTTGTATTCATATGATCTGGTAATATTATGTGTAATTTTGCTAGGAATTAATATATCTACTATTGTCTTACATTTAGCGTTATATGGGAGTGCTGCATATGAGTAACAATAGTTTACATCATTTTGTGTAAAACTGGGGGGCGGCTCGTCGCTCGAGTCGAGGGGGTGACACCATGAGTTACCGCACCGGGTGACACCAACCCTAGTGACGCCACTGGTCATATGTTTTTACACCCTGCAGATACATCTGTTGTCACGAAGCTTACGAGTCCTGGTTTAGAGCCAAAACCTCCCTAATTAACCTCATCATTTCTTGGATAGAGATAGCTCAGGTCTTCAAAGGCACCATCAAATGCCCTCGATCTGCAGATTTGCAGGACAAAAGCAAATTAAATTCATTTATTGCAAACAAATTTTATTTGCATTTGGGCTCCAGAAGGTTCTCCTAATGTTGTAGAACTGTGGACATCATGTGCCTGTGGTGCTAACACTTTTTATATAGAGCTACAGAATGTCTCTAATGGACATTTTCCCCATTGATCCTGCTCAGAGCTCAGAGCTGCAGTAACTCCTTTTGACCAGCAGATGGCACATGAGCCTGCCAAATAGGTTATTACAGTAGGGGATACAACAGGAATATTCCCAAATATTTCTGACTGTATACATAAATAATTAAAAATTATTTCCCATAAAAAACACTGCTTTTTGGAAAATAACTTGGTAGTGAAGGGGTTAAAGTTTAAGCCCAGGTACAATTAATGAGTAGATAGGAATGGTCTCGTAGTGGGAGGGAATAACACCATAAGTGACATATTTTACCAGATGGAAACTGGAGTGCCGTAAACAAAGTTAAGAAGTTTAGATTTCTACATTTGACCCATCATAAAAATGATTATTTATGAAAAAATAGGAAAAAAATATATAATTTTAGTCAAATTAACACCGAGGTTTCAAGCTGTATATTTTATAATCACGGATTCTATGTTCTTTAATACACTTTAATTACTTTAAGTGAAAGCACAGAGAAACCACTCAGCATAAAACAGGAACTAATGAAAAGATCTCCAGAGTTCAGAAAGAGAAAGTGACAAGAAAAAAATATAAAATATATTCACTGTGAATTCTAAAAAAACATGTTTCTGACTTAACTTTCAATAAATCGACAGCATATTCACACATTTGCGTTTATGTGTAGGATGCATTTTTATTATTTTAGAGAGGATCATCAGAGATTGAGATGTGAAAATGTGAAGACAACTTAACAAATGAGATGCATGAACTATATTTATTCCAACACCCACACAACTCCCCTAAAAAAGAATCATAAAGACACCAGGCAATATGTCTATGTGTGTGCTAATAATCAAAATTATCCACACCATGCAACACAAAAAAAACATTATTATTCGATGACAATAAAAGTCATAAAGCAGGGATCTCAAACTCTGCCCACCCCCCGATTTTTCTGAACTACAACTCCCATGATTCCATATTGCATTCAAAGGATTCTAGGAGTATCATATCTGGGGTGCCGGAGTCTGAGATCCCTGTTGCAGAGTATAAAGTGGGGCCTATTCTAACATATCTGGCTTTGGATTCAGTCGGTACCGAGCAACACATGCACAATGTGTGTGACTCGGGTGTCCAGGGAAACACTAATGTTGAACAACGAGAGTTGCTATAGAGATTGACAGGCTGTTGCGGGATTAAAATGAAATACGTTTGCTGCCAGTGAATTTAGTTTGCTTTTGGGTGGCATAAGGTGCCCCCAAAGTTTTAGCCCTGTGGGTGTAATGGTCAAAGAGCTTAACCCCCTTACGACGCCAGACATGCTATGCTGTCCTCCTTTAAAGCCACAGGATGGCATAGCACATCCCATGCATTTGATCCCCCCTCCCCACTGATACTCACCTATTTCTCACGGGTCCCACACAAATTGACGTCCTTGAAGTCAGATCTGCGTGTTTACACCCCTCCCGGCAGGGGGGGTGCCAGAAGGGGAGGGAGTCCTCTTTGGGCCCCTCTATCTCCCCATTGCCGGGGGGTAGAGAGTCAAGACAGGCACCGCTGGAAAGGTCACAGTCTGACCTTTCCAGCAATGCGTTTCTTTAACCCTTAGGAACCAGACAACGATCCAGCACCAATCAGCGCCGCATTGTGGCCTATTTGTGATGGGGTTGCCATCTTAGATGTCAGCCCCACCTCTGGGTCCCCCTCATCACTGACATCATCGAGCATGGCGTGATGACATCAGTTAGCTGAGTAACCCGTAGCTGCCCAGGGATTTCCTAAAGAAATCCTATGAGGGAGATAGGGGGGGTCCTTTTGAACCCCCGTGTCTCCCAATCGGTGGCAGCCAGAGCATGGCCTTTCCAATGATACCAAACATGACCAGGTTACGTGTAAAAAAATATATAAATATCTATATATTTTTTTTAAAATTTATTATTGCAGCACTATTGTTCACTTTTCAATTATAATGTGAACAATAGTAATGCACAAACAAAAAAGTTTGTGTTTTTTTAGCTAAAATCGCATATTTATGGCTGGATGAATTCCTGCAAAAACATAATATTATGGGTTATAATATTCAATATCTGGGTAAAAGCTTCTTGATCCAGGGAGACATTGGCTGGTGGGCCTTAACATTGGCTAAATGGCCATTTAAATTAAACAAAAACCTCTCTCTCAAAGCGTAAATTTTTTGGTATTTTTCTTCTTCTTTTTGCCCGATTATACATATCGCATTTTATCCGCAGAGTCTGTCTTCCATATCTAAACTGGAAATTTTATTCAATAATTTACCTTATCACCTGCACAGACTTTAGCAACAGGGGACTCCTGTATCAGCAATTCCAAGGTTAATTATTACTGATAGATGGTATCAGGTTAATTTGTGCCTGAAGGGCTGAGTAATTCACACATCTGCAGCTTATTTAACAGTCAGTCAAAGGGATGCAGGGAGTGACTGTTTTCACACTGATAAAGCTGAATACACCATGCCTATTTCTGTGTGATAATTCAAATGCCTTGGGTCGGCTGCTAATTGGAAAGGTGTCTCGCTTTTATCTTAAGAGAATACCATTTTAAACATAAATGTCACTAATAGCATTTCTCCCTCTTATCAGTCTAGAGAAGGTGAAAGATGTAATGATCTTTCCTGCGCTCTCATACCTGCACACCACATTAAAATGAAGCCAAAAGAGTCAACTGATCACTTATGTGCATATGATAATTATCATTTTTCTCTGTATTAATTAAAAGGCATTCAGAACAGCAAATAAATCAGGAGCAGGTTGCATAAATAAATAATAATAATCATTTTTTAGTGCTTCCGGCACTTCTTAAAGGGACTGGCTTTGAATAGGCAGCTTGAGCGATGAGCGATTCATGCCACCAGAAAATGTATTTTTATACTTTAATTCACTTTTGTGCCTCAGTTAAAAAAATTGCATTAGTAGTATCATGTTATTAAAAAGCGCCCTCAAAATAATTTCACATGATTTTAAATTGCAACTGTGGAAATGTGAAGTCTGTGAATATCAGTGAGCGGCACGCATGTGGACATCATTTAAGTCATTAATCCCTTCATTACCAAGTGATTTTCCATAAAGCCATTTGCAGGACCAAGTGGTTTTATGGAAAACCCCTTTCCATTACCCACACAGTAAATATATAAAGATTTGTTGCTCTGTATATGTTCACTATAGGCAAGCCCTTTGTGTCAGATAGAGGTCTCCCTCTGTAGGTCAAAAAGTGCTTGTTTTGCTCAGAAAAACTTGTGAACAAATGATTCTTTCAGAGTGATCAATTTAAAGACACAAAAGACACAGTAATAAGATAAGTTGACAGTTTATTTGAATAGGATAAGACAATTTAAAGAAAAATAATATACACTATATTGCCAAAAGTATTCGCTCGCCTGCCTTGACTCGCATATGAACTTAAGTGACATCCCATTCCTAATCCATAGGGTTCAATAGGACGTCGCTCCACCCTTTGCAGCTACAACAGCTTCAGCTCTTCTGGGAAGGCTGTCCACAAGGTTTAGGAGTGTGTTTGGGGGAATTTTTGACCATTCTTCCAGAAGCACATTTGTGAGGTCACACACTTATGTTGGACGAGAAGACCTGGCTCTCAGTCTCCGCTCTAATTCATCCCAAAGGTGTTCTATCGGGTTGAGGTGCAGGCCAGTCAAGTTCATCCACACCAGACTCTGTCATTCATGTCTTTATGGACCTTGCTTTGTGCACTGGTGCACAGTCATGTTGGAAGAGGAAGGGGCCAGCTGCAAACTGTTTCCACAAAGTTGGGAGCATGGAATTGTTCAAAATGTATTCAGAGTTCCTTTCACTGGAACTAAGGGGCCAAGCCCAGCTCCTGAAAAACAACCCCACACCATAATCCCCCTCCACCAAACTTTACACTTGGCACAATGCAGTCAGAAAAGTACCGTTCTCCTGGCAACCGCCAAACCCAGACTCGTCCATCAGATTGCCAGATGGAGAAGCACGATTTGTCACTCCAGAGAATGCGTCTCCACTGCTCTAGAGTCCAGTGGTGGCGTGCTTTACACCACTGCATCTGACGCTTTGCATTTCACTTGGTGATGTATGGCTTGGATGCAACTGCTCGGCCATGGAAACCCATTCCATGAAGCTCTCTGCGCACTGTTTTTGAGCTAATCTGAAGGCCACATGAAGTTTGGAGGTCTGTAGCGATTGAGTCTGCAGAAAGTTGGCGACCTCTTCGCACTATGCGCCTCAGCATCCGCTGACCCCGCTCCGTCAGTTTACGTGGCCTACCACTTCGTGGCTGAGTTGCTGTCATTTCCAAACACTTCCACATTCTTCTAATACAGCTGACAGTTGATGGTGGAATATTTAGGAGCGAGGAAATATCCCGACTGGATTTGCTTCACAGGTGGCATCCTATCACAGTTCCACGCTGGAATTCACTGAGCTCCTGAGAGCGAACCATTCTTTCACAAATGTTTGTAAAAACAGTCTGCATGCCTAGGTGCTTGATTTTATATACCTGTGGCCATGGAAGTGACTGGAACACCTGATTCTGATTATTTGGATGGGTGAGCGAATACTTTTGGCAATATAGTGTACATCACCATTCGGATTGCAACACCTAGATCTGTCTGAGAGTCCCTGTGCAAACATCTTAGGGTCTCGAACGATGCAAACAGCACCCTGGACACAACATCTCCTTTTGAAAAACTCAAAATGTCTGCTAAAACTCCCTGTCTTTATACCAAAACGTAGCTGTATGACATTGCCTCCAAGCTTCCAAAACTAAAAATTTGCCAAGATTCCAGTTTTGGCTTGGGCCGATGACGCACAGCTGTGGTTTCCTGCTAGCTAAGTCCCGACCACAACCATCTATCACCTCCCACCATACCCACCTGGGCACATCTATCCAAGGCTCCTGCAAGGTGATTTGAATCTACGCTTCGCAACGCCTAATACCTTAACTTTCAATGTTTAGTATGTATGCTTTCATAGCACTGTCCATGTTAATTTGTATGTTTAAAGTAAAATCCCATATAGCGTAACTGTTAAGATATTTTAAACTAGACCTGTTTGCTATCATTAATTGCCATATCTTTACCAGTCCTGTTTGCACTTTTACCAGTTATATTTATTTCCACTCAGCCATGGGCCTGGTATTCTGTGCCCCCCCCCCGGGTCATGATTCACTGCATTAGAGAATTTATTGCCCCAACATCCCCCAAAGATGCAATGTAATCCTGGATTTCTGTTTTTTCAGCATACTCAACTCCATACAGCTTCCAGGGCCAGCCTCTATCACAGTGTCCTCCTAGCTCCCACCTGCACTTAGTTCCCACCCTCCCTCCCCTCACCCACCCACCCCACAGTTCTCATTTCATTTATACCCAACTAATTTGGTCATGTGATATTTTCAGCTACCAACCTACACCACTCTGGAACTTTACCTACCAGACTCCCTTCCATCTCCTGCTTTCCTTATCAATACCCTACCTGTCTTCTACCTTTCCTTTTTTTCCCTCCCCTTCTCCCACACCACCTTTCTCTAGAAATGTTTTTCCCTCTCTTCCCCCTCTTGCTGCTTCTTTCCACCATCTCCCTTCTCTCTAAATCTACACTTCCTCCCTATACACCCTACAAATTACAGCAAGCTGGAAAAGAAACCCAAATACACCATAGCCTGCTCAGCTCCTTTAACTTATCAGCTGGTGGAGAGTGTTAAAATCCAGCCCTCCCACCCCCACACAACAGAGCTTTAAAACCCTTCAATCACTATTTTCCAAAAAGAAAAACCTGTCCAAATTCCTTTTTATTCTGCTGCTTGCACTTGCAAATGATGTTGAATCCAACCCTGGTCCAATAGCTGAAACCATATTTAATCTCCCCACTAAAAAAGGCCTCTCCTTTGTGCATTGCAACATCCGCAGTTTACTCCCTAAACTGGATGAGCTTAAAGCTTGGTGCTTCTATTACAAACCTAAAGTCATTGTGCTGACAGAATCATGGTTAACCCCTAAAGTGCCAGACTCTGCCATAGCAATACAAGGGTATTCATGCTCTAGAAAGGACAGAGCTAAGAGAGGAGGGGGAATTGTTATCTATGTTGACAACTCCATAAAGTTCACCCCATTGCAGAATCCTAGCTCCCGGGCCACATTTGATTTCCTTTCTGGTACTATTGAGATCCCATTCAGTAAAACAATTATTGTTGCTGGATTCACCGCCCACCAAGTTCCCCAGTGCAATCCCTTTCTGACATAACCCAAATTCTTTGTAAATTAGTCGCTCAAAACCAAAAAAGCGAACTGCTGGTCCTCGGAGACTTTAATGTTGATTGGCTGAATCCTAAAAACAAACACTGCTCACTGTTTAAGGCTTTGCAGCTAACACAATTAATCTCCTCCCCCACTCGCATTAATATGAAAAGCCCTAACCACACCTTGCTGGACTGGATTCTCTCCTCATGCCCTGATCGAATACAGGAGGCAGGCGTTCTCGCTAACAGTGATCACTGCCTAGTGTACTGTGTGCACAAAATAAGGGCCACAAAATGTCCACCAAAGGTAATAATCAACAGGTCTTTCAAGAAATATAATCTCGAATCCTTCCTAAATGATCTCAAACAGCTTCCATGGTACAGACTAAACCTAATCCCAGACCTGGACTGTGCAATTGAATATTTTCAAGCCGAGCTCCTGAAAGTCTGGAACACCCATACCCCACTGCGCTAAGTGCGAGTAAAAGGGGCCCATCTCCCCTGGGTTACAGCTGACCTCACGCATATGTACCAGTTTAGAGACTCCCTGTGGTCAAAGTTCAAGAAGTGTACTGGATCCATGAACGATCACTGTGAATACCGAAAATGCCGGAATGAATGCACAAAACAAACAAAAATGGCTAAAGCTCAATACTTCAATGAAATTTTAAACAATAACATATCAAACCCCAGAAATTTTTGGAAAATTATAAGTAACATACAAGCACCCCCCATCCACTCCCAACCAGCTGCTTTAAAAGTAAACAACCAAACTGTACAACACCCCCTAGATGTAGCAAATGCTTTTAATAATTATTTTGTTGGATGCGCCACCACCCTGATTGCTAAGCTAGGAAATGACACGCAATCAGAAAGGCCGCACGCAGATCAGGACCCACCAACAGTGCAAAGACCCCGTAACCCAGAGAAATTCAGTTTTAGACCAGTGCCTGTCAGTGCCATCACTAAACTTCTCCATAACCAAAAAATGAAATACCAGTCTGGACCTGATCAAATCCCAGCAATGCTGCTGAAATGCAGTGCACCAGCAATTGCAAAACCTGTCGCAACCCTGATTAATGAATCACTGGCGACTGGATACATACCCAAACTCTGGAAGACTGCAAGGGTGGTACCTATCCATAAAAGTGGAGACAATACTTTGGTATCCAACTACCGCCCAATATCACTGCTCCCTGTAATGTCAAAAATTCTGGAAAAATGTGTCTACACTCAATTACGTGATTATTATCAGTATCAGAACTATTTAACCCCAGATCAATCAGGCTTTCGTCCAAACCATTCAACTACAACTGCCCTTTTAAAAGTTTGTAATGATATCCAAGCGGGCATGGAACAAGGAAATCTAACTGGAGCCATCTTCCTTGATTTTGCCAAGGCTTTTGACACAGTAGACCATGGCATCCTATTACAAAAACTTAAGAACTCTGGTATTGGTGATAGTACGTTAACCTGGTTCCAATCATATGTGTCTGATAGGTCTCAATTTGTGTCCATTTCTGACAGCACTTCCCTTCCCCTCCCAGTCACGTGCAGTGTACCCCAAGGCTCGATACTTGCCCCCTGCTATTCACAATATTCATAAACGATCTTGCCCAATGTCTGCAAAGCTTCAACTGTACACATGTACGCAGACGACACTGTAATCTATACCAGCAAACCAAATCTCCCACAGCTGGAGGCAGTGCTGCAAGAACAATTCACAGAGGTAGAAAAGTGGATCGCAAATAACAAACTTTTTCTAAATACTGACAAAACTGTTACAATGCTCTTTGGAACCGCACCTAAACTACACAAATTGCAAACACCCCATCTATGTGTTGGGACAAAATCAAATGGCACGCTGACCACAGTCACTTCTCTCAAATACCTAGGTATGTGGTTAGACCCAAATCTATATTTTGGCCCCCACATCGAAAAACTCTCATCTAAACTCTACCCCAAACTAGGTGCCCTGTACAGAAACAAATCCTGCCTGAGCCCGCGGTAAGAAAGCAGATTGTACAACAAATGCTTATGCCAGTCATTGAATACGGAGATGTAGTGTATGCAGCCGCCCCACAAACACACCTCCAGAAACTTACTACATTGTATAACTCATTCTGTCGCTTTGTGCTACAATGTAACTACATGACCCACCATTGTGACATGTTAAAAGAACTAAACTGGCCATCACTGGAATCTAGACGCACCCTTCACCTTTCCAACCTGGTGTTTAAGAGCTTTTCTGGGAAGCTACCACCCTGCCTGAATATGCTGCTTCCCCCGGCAGTTCCCTCATCCTATAACCTCAGATCCAGGACCAGCACCTTACTTGCAATACCGCAATACAAAAAGAAAATGGCTCGATCCTCATTTTCCTACAGAGCACCGCAAATATGGAATAACCTCCCAGACACCGTCAAATCTTCCCCCAGTCTAAAGTCCCTTAAGACTTCCCTATTAACATACCTCAATACGAAATGCACCTGTAAACATGTAACATAATGACTTTGTTTCCTCCATATTTATTTTTCTGTTAATCTGTATATTTGGTCTTGTGTTAATATCTTGCATTTTACTATTTTGTATTTCTGTAACAACTCAATGTTCTCGAACCCAGGACATACTTGAAAACGAGAGAAATCTCAATGTATCCTTCCTGGTAAAATCCTTTATAAATAAATAAATAAATAAATACCCTCAAAATTGCCCGAAAACAAGGAAGTTACAAGAAAACAAGGAAGTCTAGTCATATGCGAAGGACAGCGAGTTACGTTTATAGAATAAATTGTCTTTTTAACTATTTCATTACATATGCTAAGTACAGCGAGTTATATAGAATCAATCACAATTTTATCTATTTCATTACAGTGCTACAACATTTACATTACAACTTGGGCTACGTGCGTCTGTGAAGGAAAAAACGGACCTGCGAACCTTTCAAATAATTTCATCACGTTGGCTGTCATTTGTTATTTTGCATTTCTCCAGAATCAGACCAAATCAAGTATATGCAAATCGGGGCACATGTAGGTAATTTTGATGATCGAGTATACTCAATCTTGGTTCTGAAGAAGTTAAAGTGATACTCTAAAGTAAAAAATGTGTTGGAAGAGGAAAAGGATAGAGGGTTAAATATGAATCAAGCCTGAGCCGCTCAGCTCCCCCAAAGGGTTTTTACCTTATAGTGTTATTATAAACTCACTTTTTTTCCTGGGTCGGGGTCTCCCTCGGCATTCTTCGACTATGCATTATTGCACTGATGCAAGCTGTCAGTGGGCGAGATGCTGCCTCTAGCGTTCAGCCAATCTGATGCCTTTCAATGTTAGCAGTTTGGCTGGTCTGTAAGAGCTGTGCATTACTAACCTAAATCCAGGAAGTCTGTCCAGCACAAGCTGATTGACAGCCGCGTGGGTGGAGAAAAGCCTTTCCCTTTGGAAGGCTTCCTGTGCCAACTGTTAGTTTTGATTGGCGGTTGGTGAAGGGGGTACACTCGGCTCCCCTTTACTATTTAAAATCTGTTAAACAGCTGTAGTGACTTGCACATTGATAATTTGACAGATGTAAATCTGAAATGATTAATGTATAGATAGTAAACCCAATAATTATACAGCAAAAACAAGATATAAAATAAAGCTAAAATAAAATAAAGAAAGGCAATGACAGCAAAGGAGGAGTCTGGGGGTTCTATACTTGTGCGTCAAGTTCTAAAATACTTGAGCTGACTTTGAGAATTAAACTTTTAAATATGTTCAAATGATTTTAAAAAAAGCAACAATAATAAAAGGGTACGTTTAAACAACGTTATTGTAGTTTCACAGGTTTTTCTATAAAATATTCAGTTTCATATACTGAAAACAATATTTTTTTTTCTCGCCAGGAGGAAAACTTAATTGAATGTTGCGCTGTTTTAATATATAGAGTTCTCTTATCCATACATCATGATAATAAAATATTGATTTCTTTTTCCCACCTTGCCATCGTATATATTTATAAATAGCTCAAATAATTTGTATGTTCAATTATTTTGGTTCTCAGCTTCTATTACAAGTATGTCTTTTGATGGGTGAGTTATGAAGACAAGTCATAAAGATTGATTCGCGCGTGTCAAGGTATGCCCATTTTTCCTGCAATGTACAGACAGCTTTTTATATAAAAGATTATGTTTGAACATCAGATGCTTCTTTTATGAAGCCATTTGTAATAAATGACAGCGCCAGGTGGTTTGCCTACTCAGAGCTTTTTGTTCAATATCGTTTCATTCTTTTCTGGTTGATGCATTGCGACGTTAACCTGTTCAAACTTTTTTTTTTTTAACCAATACAATATATTAGCTCCTTTACGTTTTTAATAGATTAAGATAGATTAAGGATTAACCCATTCACTACCAAGGGATTTTCCAAAAATCCACTGTGAGGAAACAGTGGTTTCTTGGAAAATCATTTTAATTGAAACCACCAGAAACGTAAACCTTTTTCTCCCCTTGTAAAACGTTTCCCCCCCAGCGTGTTTACCCCTGGATTGTAACATTACCCTGTTGCTTGAAAAAGAGTTCTATTTTTCTGGTGGGTTTGGATATACCACCAAAAAGAAAGAGACAGCAGCTCAATCGACCTACAGAAACCTTAATTGTGGACTTTGTATGGACTAATATATCCATATATGCTTATCCTTTTTTAGCTGAAGAACTGTTCATTGATACCTCCTCTAGGTGGCGCCATAGATACAGGCTTTTTTCTGTTTACCCTGTTGCTTCCCTCATGCACCAGACTTGTTTGCCCCATTGGGACTCCCCAGGATTATCCTGCTGTCCCCGGGATTCCCCTTTTCCGGAGCGACCCCAGTGTCCGGAGGCACAAACATCTAAGCCCAACTGCTCTGTTCTCCTTCATGGTAACAGGGCACTCTTTGGGGACAATTTACAGAACACTATCAGTTACTACCTCCTTGAAACTTGAGGGGAAGCTCCCTGGGGAACCCCGAGTTTTGGACACCAGACTGGTGCATGGTGGCAATCAGCCCCCTTTGGTGCTATCGGGGTGCTTTTTGGACTACTTGTGCTTGAGACACTGGGCTTCCCAGTAATAATTGAACCATCTTGCTGCGCCCCGGGAAACCCCTGAATTCCCCCATTTAATGTACCCATTTGCTGTATATGTGAATACTTGGTTTTTCCCAGTGCCGGAATGTCTAGCACTCTCCATTGTTCTTTTTAATCCGGTTATCTGATCGTTTATGTGTATAAATGGAGCTGCATCTCTATACTAAAATATATACTGTGTCGCCTGGTTCTTGGGAATAGCCCTGCTATAAACACCATACTTTCTCTGCTATTTCGATAGCGACGAGGCAAGGCGGATAATATTCCACTGGAATATTACAGATCCATCACATCCAGGAAGAAATATTAGGGAATATTCCCAATGTACTCCTTACTGTAATAGTCTATTTGGCAAGCAGATGCTCCATCTTCTTGCCAAATGGAGACACTGCAGTTAAAATCGAGGTTCAAGGCTCCGTGCATTATTGACTGGGGAACGTCCAATAGGGACATTCCGTAGTTGATTTTAAAATGTTTTAGCACCTTGGGAATTATGCTCACTTGACTAAAACTTTGCAGGCCCTTCTTGAGCCCAAAAGCAAATGTAAAATCATTTGCATCAAGTTAATTTTCATTTGCAGTGATACAGCACAAGCCCAGATATCGTTCATATGATTTCGGTGTACAGTGGCTTTTACCGTTGAACGTGCATACACAATCACGGTAGTGAAGAGATTAAATAAAAGGGGCCCTATTCTGCTGTTGACACTAAAAGGGGCCGGAAAGGAGAAACAAAAGAAAGGGAACTACTGCAGAGCTACCTGTAGACCAGAGAAGATGGTCTCAGGAATAGGGCCCTCAATTTCTCCTGTAATGATTTGCCAAATGTCGTCTTGTCTCCAAGTATTGTACTAATATCTGTATTGCACCCATTTTGTTCGGCACTACAGATTTTGGTGCTAAATAAATTATAATAATAGTAATAAAAGGAACAGAAAACATAATGAGACAGGACTTGGTACTCAAACACCCTGGTCCTGTTACAGTGGGGTATCAAAGAAAAAAATCAAATCAAAGAGGTCAGCAGAACAGAACCAACACGATATCAAGGGCTTTATTCCACAGCTGATGCGAAAAGGAAGCTGGAAAGGGAAAAATGGCTCCCTTTTACAGCATCTATTCCGGCTAGCTGCTATACTGACCTCTTGCCTTGGAATGCAACGGAGGTGCAGACTGACACCGGCAGGGGTGACATCCCATGATATATTCAGGGACCCAGTGACTCCAGGGAGCCCTGGCCACTGTGAAACACTATGCATTTTGTCTAAGTGCCACAGATGTAAAGGTCCCTCCATGCTACCCAGGACTGGTCCACCGAGATACCTAACAAATTTTGTGGTTGGACCGAGGCACCTGGAGCCCAGGAGGAGCACTCTGATTTGCTGAGGGAACTGTAAGTATGGTCTGCACTAGGTACAGGTGCAGACCAAAAGCTCTCCCACCAGTGAACACTTTTTATCCCCTTGCTGGTCCACCAGGGATTTAACTCTCTCTGTGAAATAAGGTGATAAGGAGAGGAGGGCAATTTTTTAAAATTAGTTTACTGACATGGACAGAGGGAAGGGGGGACCCAACCAGTGATTCAGCAAGAGGCCCTAAGAGTTCTGATGGCAACACTGGTGTTGCTTTGCATCACTGCAGGATTTGTCTCCTGGAGTCCACAGTAATCTCGAAAAACCCCAGCACATCCATACCATGAGCTCTGCGCAAGCTTGTAGATCACACAGAAACATAGAAACATAGACATAGAAACATAGAAAAATGTCGGCAGATAAGAACCCTTCGGCCCATCTAGTCTGCCCAATTACATGGATACTTTACCTGGATTTATCTTTTGTTTAGGATAGCCTTATGCCTATCCCATGCTTGCTTAAATTCAATTACTGTTTTGGCCTCTACCACTTCTACTGGAAGACTGTTCCATGTATCCACCACCCTCTCAGTAAAATAATGCTTCCTGATGTTACTTTTAAACCTTTGCCCCTCTAATCTAAGACTATGTCCTCTTGTTTTGCTATTTTGTTTCCATTTAAATATACTCCCTTCCTCTACCTTGTGGATTCCCTTTACGTATTTAAATGTTTCTATCATATCTCCTCTGTCTCGTCTTTTTTCCAAGCTGTACATGTTAAGATCATTAACCCTTTCCTGGTAACTTTTCTCCTTCAAGCCGTACACCATTTTAGTAGCCCTTCTCTGAACTCTCTCTAAGATGTCTATATCCTTCTGGAGATACGGTCTCCAGTACTGCACACAGTACTCCAAGTGAGGTCTCACCAGTGCTCTGTACAGTGGCATGAGCACTTCCCTTTTCCTACTGCTAATACCTCTCCCTACACAACCAAGCATTCTGCTAGCATTTCCTGCTGCTCTATTACATTGACTACTTACCCTTAGATCCTCTGAAATAATGACCCCTAAATCACTTTCCTCAGATGTTGAGGTTAGGACTGTATCAAATATTCTATATTCAGCCCTTGGGTTTTTACGTCCCAGGTGCATTATCTTGCACTTATCCACATTAAAACTCAATTGCCACAACTCCGACCATTTTTTTAGTTTACCTAAATCATTTGTCATTTGGCTGATCCCTCCAGGAACGTCAACCCTGTTGCAAATCTTTGTGTCATCAGCAAAAAGACATACTTTTCCATTAATACCTTCTGCAATATCACTAATAAAAATATTAAAGAGAATGGGTCCAAGTACTGACCCCTGAGGTACCCCACTGGTAACAAGACCTTGCGCCGAATAAACTCCATTTACCACAACCCTCTGTTGCCTGTCACTCAGCCACTGCCTAATCCAGTCAACAATATTGGAATCCAAGCTCAAAGATTGCAATTTATTGATAAGCCTTCTATGCGGAACAGTATCAAAAGCCTTACTGAAATCTAAATAAGCAATGTCTACTGCACCACCTGTGTCTATTATTTTTGTTACCCAATCAAAAAAATCAATAAGATTAGTTTGGCATGATCTCCCTGAGGTAAACCCATGTTGTTTCTGATCCTGTAATCTATGTGTTTTTAGATGTTCAACAATCCTTTCCTTTAACATGGTTTCCATTAATTTCCCCACTACTGACGTAAGACTAACTGGCCTATAGTTCCCCGATTCCTCCCTACTACCCTTCTTGTAAATGGGCACAACATTTGCTAATTTTCAGTCTTCTGGGACGACTCCCGTTAACAAGGATTGGTTAAATAAATCTGTTAATGGTTTTGCTATTACATCACTGAGCTCTTTTAATAATTTAGGGTGGATCCCATCAGGCCCCATTGACTTATTTGTCTTTACTTTAGACAGCTGCTGTAGAACCTCCTCCTCTGTAAACTGATATGTAAATGTCTCTTTAGTGTTCTCTCCTAACTGAGGTCCCTTTCCTTCCTTTTCTTCTGCAAAGACTGAACAAAAATATTCATTGAGGCAGTCAGCGAGACTTTTATCCTCTTCTACATACCTTCCTTCCTTTGTTTTTAATCTAACTAATCCTTGTTTTACTTTTCTTTTCTCGTTTATGTATCTAAAAAATGTTTTGTCCCCCTTTTTTACTGACTGAGCTATTTTCTTTTCTGCGTGTGCTTTGGAAGCTCTTATAAATTGCTTTGCCTCTTTCTGCCTAATCTTATAGGTTTGCCTATCTTCTTCACTCTGAGTTGTTTTATAATTATTGAATGCTGTCTTTTTGTTCTTCACTATTTTGGCCACTTCTGCAGAGTACCACAGTGGTTTCTTTCCTTTTTTGTTTTTGCTAACAAGCTGAATGCAATTTCCTGTGGCCTTCAATAATGCTTCCTTTAAATAATCCCATTTCTCCTGGACTCCCTTTAAACTCCTCCAGTCTGATAATGACTCGTTCACACAAAATCCCATTTTAGAAAAATCTGTTTTTTTAAAGTCTAAAACTTTCGTTCTTGTGTGGTGCAGCTCCATCCCTGTTGTTATATTAAACCATACTGACTGGTGATCACTAGATCCCAAATTTTCACCTACAACAACGTCCGATACCAAACCTCCATTTGTGAGTATTAAATCCAATATGGCCTCTTTACGGGTCGGTTCCTCAACTACTTGTGTTAGAGATAATCCCAGTAGGGAGTTTAGAATATTTGTACTCCTGGTGCACCCAGCTGTTTTGGTTTTCCAGTTCACATCAGGAAGATTAAAGTTCCCCATGATAATAACCTCCCCCTTCATTGCCATTTTGGCTATTTCCTCAACCAGCAGATTATCTAGTTCTTCTGCTTGTCCAGGGGGTCTATAGATCACACCTACACGAGCTACTGTATGATTGCCAAATGTTAGCGTAACCCAAACTGGCTCTATGTTCACCTCGCTCACTTTTATTTGGTTCGTTTTTATGTTGTTTTTCACATACAGGGCCACTCCTCCTCCTTTCCTACCTTCTCTGTCTTTTCTATATAAAGAGTACCCCGGTATTGTTATGTCCCAGTTATTTTTCTCACTGAACCATGTCTCAGTAACCGCCACTAAATCTACTTTTTCAGCTGCCATCATTGCCTCTAGTTCATTGATTTTATTGACTAAACTGCGAGCATTTGTAGACACGACTCTGAGCTTGTCATTTTTTACCTCGCATGTTGCTTGCACCCTCCGATTTAGTTTTGGGGGACAATCGGGCAGATTGTTTTTTACCCTTTTGTCCCCCCTCCTAGTTTAAATATTTCTTTGCGAAACCTTTGAACTTCTCACTGAGAACATATGTTCCCCTATGAGTAAGATGCAAACCATCTTTTTTATACAGTTCCTTTCTGCTCCAATTAGAGCTATCATGGGACACAAAGCCAAATCCTTGCTCCCGACACCATTCCCGAAGCCACAAATTGAATTCCCTATTTTGCATCTGCCTATCTTGAATGTTATGCACAGGCAAAACTTCAGAGAATGACACAGTGGACGCAATCTGCTGTATTTCACCTCCAAGAACACAAAAATCTTCCTTAATCTCAGAAACCTCATTGCTAGCCAAGTCATTTGTCCCTAGATGGACTAGAACGTCCACTTCCCCTTGTTGCTTTGCTTGTTTGACAATATTGAGAATACGTCTCTTGTCTCTATGAGCAGTAGCCCCAGGAAGACATCTCACCAAACCACTACTCTCCAGCTCAACACCTCTTATGATAGAATCACCCAGCAACAATTGCCTTTTATCAAGTCCCACCTTTTCATTTTTGTCCTTGGTTGCAGTGCTGCATACCTTAGGCATAGTGGATGGTGGTTCCTCAACTATGGTGTCTGAGCCTACATCCATCTTACCACTACACTCTGAAAGTGCCTCAAAAGAATTAAGAAGAGCCACAGATTGTGGGACATGCCTTCTATCCACAACTCTAAGTCTACCAGATCCTACAGTAGTCCATCTGCCGCTCCTAGGAGGCCTCTGTGGCAGTGGCTTAGTAACAGTCATAGCCTGAGTTTCTCTAACAGATAATTTACAAATCTCAGACTTCAAACAGGCAATTTCCTGCTGCAATAAAGAGAGCTGCCTACATATCAGGCACACTCCAAACCTCCAAAAATTGGATCTAAAAACAAATGCATGACAGCTCTTACACTGGACCAAGCCTGCCATTATAAAAGAATGGATTTAAAACCAGCAAATCTTACCTTTTTGTAGGTTTTCTACCTCCTGTCTAACCTCAGACTACCTCCAGAGTATCTCCAGAAGATCTCCTGTAAGTGCTCACTTTGAAGACTTCACTTAGAAGGCTTCCCAAGCTCAATTAGGAAGAACACAGTCTTCTCGTGGCATAAGGAAGAGCTGGATCAAGTGGATGAGAAGTAAGTAATGGTCTTAGCATGTTCTCTGGTAAGAGGCTAAATGGTGGGTTTATATTCATAACCTCACCTAGGGCCAGCGCTCCTGCTAGACAAGCTAGGCAGCCACCCAGGGTGCACTGCCATATAGAGCTTAGCCGGCACCGACCTGGGTCGTCCTCATTGTGCGGTTCACGATCAGCATGTGGCTCGCGTAGCTGGCAGTGGCAGCTCTCGGACCTGAAAGTTGTCAGTGTCGGCTCGCAAACCCACTCCAGCACCGCGGAAGGTGGGCATCTTCTGATGACATGCGGGTGCCATCTGATGGTGAAGAGAGGAGAAGAGGCACAGAAGAAAGAAAGAAGCAGATGAAAGAAAGAGGCACAGAGGGCAGAGGAAAGTAATAAGCACATAGGAAAGAAAGATGTCCAGAGGAAATAAAGAAAGAAGAAAGAAAGAAGCACAGAGGAAAGAAAAAAGAGGCAGAGGAAAGAAAAGGGCAGAGAGGAAAAAAGAAAGAAAGAAAGCGAAAGAAAGAAGCAGAGGAAAGAAAGAGGCACAGAGGAAAGAAAAAATAAAGAGAGAGAAAGTAAAAGGCACGAAAGAAAGAAAGAAAGAAAGAAAGAAAGGCACAGAGGAAAGAAAGAGGCACAGAGGAAAGAAAGAATAAAGAAAGATAAAGAAAAAGGCACGAAAGAAAGAAAGGCACAGAGGAAAGAAAGAAATGAAAGAAAGAAAGAAAGAGGCACAGAGGAAAGAAAGAGGCAGAGGAAAGAAAGAGGCACAGAGAAAAGGAAGAAAGATGCACAAAGAAAGAAAGAAGAAAGAAAGTAAGAGGCACAGAGGAAACAAAGAGGCACAGAAAGCAGAGAAAATAAAGAAGGACAGAGAGCAGAGTTTGCAAAGAAGCTGAGGAAAAAAAATGTGAGATCTTGGAAGTCAAAACCGGAGACAAAATTATAGTTTAAGTAATTAATGCATTTTTCTAGACATGTGCATTCGTTTTAGTACTAAAACGAGTTAGTCCGAATTTTGGGATAATTTAGTTTTAGTATGACTCAAGAGAAACAAAACTGCTCAGTACAAAAAATGAAAGAAACTAAAATAAAATGCACTACATTTTAGTTTCAGTCCTTTTTGTGATATTACATTGAGTGAAGGAGACCAGCAATGAAGAGCGCAACATCGCAACATCCGAAGTTCTACACCCTCCACATGCCAATGCAGTAGGATGTTCTATACAGAGAGGGGCATTAATTAAGGCAGGAGGATGTTCTATACATTATACAGAGAGGGGTATTAATGCAGGAGGATGTTATATGCATTATACAGAGAAAGGTATAAATTGAGGAGAATGTTCTATACAGAGAGGGACATTAATGCAGGTGGATGTTATCTACATTATACAGAGAGGGGTATTAATTAATGCAGGAGGATGTTATAAACATTATACAGAGAGGAGCCTTTTTTTTAGCCCTTTAAATCCAGTGGCTGTGAGCGCTGAGATCGGCTGCTTGTTACATTATCTCTCAGTACAATGTATCAGGCTCAGCTGTTACAGTAACTGACTGTAACAGCACTCAGAGTTTCAGTAAAACAAGGAAATAATATTGTTCTAACCTCTTATATCTAAAAATATTATTTACTAGTTTTACTGAAACTCTGAGCGCTGTGATGAGCAGCAGTCAGTTACTGTAACAGCTTTGCTGACACGGGGCAGTATTACAATGTTGGTGCTAACTTAACCAGAGCTGTTGTAAACTGAAAACCTCCATAGGCTATAATGGCTCTGGGAAGGTTACAACAGCTCTGGTTAAGGCTAGGGTCAGACGAGCGCATTTTCGCGTTGTCTGTGAAAAAGTGCGTTCGAACGAATGGACGTATTTTTTCACAGAATACGCGAGAGCGGTCATACGATGCGCATTTGCATCCGTGATTTTGTACGGATCATCAATAAAACACTTTGTGCATCTGGACGTTATGTTGGCCGGACATTAGCAGTGTCTGACGTCTCCAAATCACACACACACGCCGCTAGCGGGCGCAGCGCACTCTGTACGTCAGTACTAGCAGTTTAACGTTCTCGAAAAAATGCGTTCGTTTTCCACTTGCGTTGCGCAGCCGGACTTTTGTGCGACCGTACTTCGTATATTGGCCGTCATTGCCTGGCACTTGCTGCTAGTGCGGCCGTGATTAAGTGCGCCTGCACGCGCGTTCGCACTGCGCTCGTCTGACCCTAGCCTAAGTTAGCACCAACTATGAAATTTGGCCCACATTGTGCTGAGAGTGAGAGATACTGTAACAAGCAGCGATCTCAGCCCTCTGAGGAGCCACCACTACAATAGTAATTGTATCCACTGGTTTTCGGATGAATGAAATAAATTAGTTTTCATACTAAAGAACTGAAAACGAATTTCATTAGCAACTAAATAAATTGCATTTTAGGACTAATCCATTAGTTCAAAATGAAATTTTGTGCTGTGCACATGTCTACATTTTTCCACTCATCATATAGAAGTGTAACATTTAAAATAAGCCAAACTGAAAGGCAACAGGTATTTCAGTAACACAGATCTCTTCTTGACTGATCTCTTGCTGCTGTGGCTCCCGAACAAAAATCAATGAGGATCCCTGTTATACGCCGATACTTTGTGTATCTAAGTTTTGGTGCTGGTTTGATGGTTGTCTCGCGTGCTGTGTGAGTTCTCTTGGCTGATTGGTCCGTCTCAGACATTGTGGGCGGGGCTGTTTTCTCAGTGGCTGGCGTCCTGTCCGGGGTGGGCTTTCATTGTTGCAAGCGCATTCTTGTGTCACTCGGTAGCTGTGTATGCATAGCTCATCCTACCAGCTTGCGGTGCCGTGACGGGTCACTGAGCAGCACGAGGCCAAGAGCAACCGATCCCGAGCCCGACCACTGGAGGGGTAAAGTGGCTACCAGCCGACCGACCGGTGCGACCCCCTTGCACAGTGTGTGCCCCTGCACAGTGTGTGTGTGTCCCACGCAGTGTGTGTCCCCCCGCACAATGTGTGTGCCCCCCCTCGCACAATGTGTGTGTGTGAGGGTTAGGGTTTGAGGTTAAGGTTTAGGGTTATGGTGTGTTTGATTTGGGGTGTTTGTACAGATGGGGGTTTGTTATTTTGGACAGATGGGGGGTATTCAGATTGGTGTGATTTTGGGGCATATGCAAATGTCTATAGATATGATGAGATATATAGTGTAGTGCTGTGTTGTCAGACAGTGTGGTATTTCAACAGTTAACAATTTGTTTGGGGGGGGCGCAAGTAGCTGGTCTTGCCTTTGTGCAAAATAGTCTAGCACCGGCCCTGTCCTCACCACCATTCATGACTTCATCTACATTTGTGACTTTTGGGTCCTTACGTTTGGACATCAAATAAATTTCATTCTTAACACACATTGTGTTACTCTACCAGCCGTGTTGCCCGATGCACGTTTTAAGGAGTTATTTACTGGATTTGTATTTTCAATCACGCGTTCTCTTGAATTAAAACAATTTGCAATAAATTAGAGGTTTAATTGACACATTAAAATTAGTAAATCAAAAGATTTGAGTTTAATACTCTGTAATTTAGCTCTTACTCCCACACTTTTCTTTTGATCCGCGTATACCGCACACCGTCATTGTAAACGCAAAATAGATTTTTCTTTTCTTTACAAAGCACACAATTTCTCCCTCATTATGTGAATGGTGGATTTCCAGAGGAAATAGTAACTAGATGTGAAACGTTTAATAATTTCCGGTCAGGTGCGCTGTGTGTACTGTCGGATGAGTCCAGTTTCCAGCAAATGCAGGAGGCTATTAGACATGTGCACAGCACAAAATTTCGTTTTGAACTAATGCATTAGTACTAAAATGCAATTTATTTAGTTGCTAAAGAAATTCGTTTTCAGTTCTTTAGTATGAAAACTAATTTCATTCATCCGAAAACCAGTGGATACAATTACTATTGTAGTGGCTCCTCAGAGGGCTGAGATCGCTGCTTGTTACAGTATCTCTCACTCTCAGCACAATGTGGGCCATATTATATAGCTGGTGCTAACATAACCAGAGCTGTTGTAAACTTCCCAGAGCTATTATAGCCTATGGAGGTTTTCAGTTTACAACAGCTCTGGTTAAGTTAGGCTAGGGTCAGACTAACGCATTTTTCACGTTGTCCGTCAAAAAATGTGCGTTCGAAGAATGGACGTATTTTTTCACGGAATACGCAATAGCGGTCATACTATGCGCAGTTTAATTCGTGATTTTGTACGGATCATCAATAAAACACTTCTTGCATCTGGACGTTATGTTGGCCGGACATTAGCAGCGTCTGATGTCTCCAATTCACTCACACACGCCGCTAGCGGACGCAGTGCACTCTGTACGTCAGTACTAGTGGTTTAACGTTCTCGAAAAAATGCGTTCATTTTCCACTTGCGTTGCGCAGCCGGACTTTTGTGCGACCGTACTTCGTATATTGGCCGTCATTGCCTGTCATTTGCTGCTAGTGCGGCCGTGATTAAGTGCGCCAGAACGCGCGTTCGCACTGCCTCAGTCTGACCCTAGCCTTAGCACCAACATTGCAATACTGCCCCGTGTCAGGCAAAGCTGTTACAGTAACTGACTGCTGCTCATCACAGCGCTCAGAGTTTCAGTAAAACTAGTAAATAATATATTTTATATATAAGACGTTAGAACAATATTATTTTCTTGTTTTACTGAAACTCTGAGCGCTGTGATGAGCAGCAGTCAGTTACTGTAACAGCTGAGCCTGATACATTGTACTGAGAGATAATGTAACAAGCAGCCGATCTCCGCGCTCACAGCCACTGGATTTAAAGGCTAAAAAAAAAAAAGGCTCCTCTCTGTATAATGTTTAGAACATCCTCCTGCATTAATTAATACCCCTCTCTGTATAATGTATACAACATCCACCTGCATTAATTAATACCCCTCTCTGTATAATGTATAGAACATCCTCCTGAATTAATGTCCCTCTCTGTATAGAACATCTTCCTGCATTGGCATGTGGAGGGTGCAGAACTTCGGATGTTGCGATGTTGCCTCTTCATTGCTGGTCTCCTTCACTCATCAATATAATATCACAAAGAGGACTGAAACTAAAATGTAGTGCATTTTATTTTAGTTTCTTTCGTTTTTTGTACTGAGCAGTTTCGTTTCTCTTGAGTCATACTAAAACTAAATTATCCCAAAATTCGGACTAAATCGCTTTAGTACTAAAACGAATGCACATGTCTAGAGGCTATACAGGTTGAGCATGCCACCCTCTTCCCTTCTCCCTCCCTATATGTGCCCCCTCAATTTCTCCCCTCTTTGTATGTATCCCTGTGCCCCTTCATTCTCCCTCTATGTATGTATCCCTGTGCCCCTTCATTCTCCCTCTATGTATGTATCCCTGTGCCCCTCCATTCTCCCTCTATGTATGTATCCCTGTGCCCCTCCATTCTCCCTCTAGGTATGTATCCCTGTGCCCCTCCATTCTCCCTCTATGTATGTATCCCTGTGCCCCTCCATTCTCCCTCTAGGTATGTATCCCTGTGCCCCTCCATTCTCCCTCTAGGTATGTATCCCTGTGCCCCTCCATTCTCCCTCTATGTATGTATCCCTGTGCCCCTCCATTCTCCCTCTAGGTATGTATCCCTGTGCCCCTCCATTCTCCCTCTAGGTATGTATCCCTGTGCCCCTCCATTCTCCCTCTAGGTATGTATCCCTGTGGCCCCTAGTATTCCATTCCTTCCCCTCTGTACCCTATCCATTATGCAGCCTTGTTTTATGTCAGCTGGTGGGATGTGTGCTAATAAATCCTGAGGCTGCACCCTGCTGCGGGATCACCACACAGACCAGCTGCACATCCCTCCATCTGACAGGCAAGTCTGCATAATGGAAGAGGGCATAGCAGAACACAGAGGGGGTGGATCCAGTAGTGCTCCGGCAGCACATTGACAAGTGTCCCCAGCACACTCAGGACCCACTGGCAGCTCTGTTAGCTAGGGTTAGAAATTAGGGTTAGAATTTCGAAAAAACAAAATACCTGCCGTACGAATTAACGAAACCACCCGAAATACGAATTAACACTAAAAATAAAAAAAAACGAATGGACCCGAAAAAAACAAATACTGGTAGTCCGAATTAATGAATCAGTCGGAAATACGAGACGCGTTAAAATATCGAACGACCCGAAACCAAAAAAAGCAGAACGAAATGATCCAAAACATAAAAAAACGGTACAAAATTATCCGAAATGGAAAAAAAATAAGCAAAATTATCCATAACGACACTAAACAAATTTTTGGGCTGTGCCCATGTCTAGAAAGTTGAAGCAAAGCTTTTTTAACTGTCTACACACTGTCTACACACCCTGTCCGCTTACCTTATTAAAGTGGTCAGATTGCATAGCGTGCTCTCCCTCCTCCTTTCCCTACAGCCCAAATCTGCATGTCGGGGCGCGACATGATGACTTACGCCCGTCGGTTTAAATACAGAGAGCGCGATCCGGCTCATCGTCCTGTAGTGGAGTTTTCTTCCCTCAGTGCTGAGTGTCTCCTGGCGATTCACTACTTGGTTGATTTTTCAGTCTCCGTTGTTACCTGGCTTGTATGAGAACCACCCCCATGTACCAGTCCTTGGCTATTCCTTGACCACTCTAACTCTGATCGATTTTTGGCTTATATGATAGATACCCCTTGTGTACCGTTTTGGATATCCCTCACCACTCTAACACTGAACGATTTGGGCCTGTGTTAGAATGTGTCCTTGTATACCGTCTGGCCTATTTCAGGTATACCCTGTCCTGTGTGTTGGTCGAACATTTCCCACTCATTGTTGGTCAAACATTTCCCTATCGGTGTTGGTCAAACATTTCCCACTCATTGTTGGTCAAACATTTCCCACTCCTTGTTGGTCAAACATTTCCCACTCGTTGGTGATAAAACATTTCCAATGGCTTCAAATCACTTTTAAACATGAGCGAAAGCGGTAAAAGGGTTAAAAACATTATATTTTCTTTACTTTTTTTCATTGTTTCCTGTCCCCCAGGGCAGTACCCAGACTCCCATACACCTTTTATGGCCAATATCTTGCATATATGCACTCTTGGAGGGCACCTTCATTTTCGGAAGTTCGACCCCCATTGCCTGCATTACGTTCGAGTTCGAACTTTTCGGCGGTTCGGGTGTTCGTGTTCGAACCGAACACGGGGGTGTTTGGCCCATCCCTACTGCTGGGGACCAACTCGGGGACTGATGATGTCAACAGCTGGACTTACTGACATGATGCTGTCTCCAAACACTCATAGTAGCAGTCGTTTTTGTGCTACCACAAAAAAATACTATACAGTTAAAAGACTCCAGGAGTGCACACCTTTTGATGAGTTGTATGCCCTTGGCGGTGGTCAGCACCGGAGCAATTAGAGGTGGATATCCTGGCTGTGGGTCCCATGGTGAATCTTGGTACATATATATATATATATATATAGTACTTGCTTGGGTTGTGGCGAGGGCAAAAAAATGAAATAAAAAGCCTCCACACAATAACCAATAAGGTTTGTTATTGCAGAAGGCATTTGCACATCACAGCAATTGAAAGAACTGCATCCCAGAGCTCCTGTGCCACATTCCCCATATGCAGCAAGGAACTCTGGGTAAGACATGCAATTGACATCTGTCTCACTTTTTTGCATCCTGGGTCTGTTTTTACACAGAACAGGCACCGTATGTGCAGGCAATTCGCCAGGATTTGACAACCTGCCTGCTCTCTGAATAGCCGAATGGCCAGGAAAGGTAACTGTACGCTGAATTTCACTGATCGGTTACCTTTCGGTCACAATTCGGAGCTCTTTGAATAACACTGTAAATTAAATAAATGGCACAGTTGCTTAAAAATTAATATTCCATATTATAAAAAAAAAAGGAAATACGATAAAAAGTCTAAGGCTCAGACGAGCTCATTCTGTGCGTCTGTGCACAACGGATGTACTTTCTGACTGACGACAAGGTAGTGGCCACGCAGTCTGTTTTTGTGACTGACATTTTTTTTGACTGATGTAGAAGGGAGAATAAATTAATATGAAAAACATTTTGTCCGTCAAAATGCTGGACGTCAAAAATGCAGTCCGTCTGACTACGTTCCATCACTCACACACAAAGCTATGCGGACGTTATGGACGCAGCGCACTCTGTGCGTCCGTTCTAGCGGATTTACGTTCTTGCCTAACTTGCGTCTGTTTCCCGCGTCCGTTGTGCATCCGCAGTTCGGTGCGGACGCTCTTCGTGTGTTGTTTTCTATTGCTCATAATTGTATGCTACCGCGGACATTAATATTTGCGCAAAAACAGACGTGAACACTGCGCTCGTCTGACCCGAGCCTAATCAGGGCACGTATCAAAAAACAACGTCTCGTTTCAAAAATTGCCCACGACCTTAAACATGCTATGTTTGTTTGACAATTCAGTGATTTGGTGCTGGAAGTGAATGACTTTTACTAACAACACTAAAAAAAAGTAATAATATAATCTATCATTGAAAACATTTAGTCAGCAGCTATGAAAGTAGTATTAGCATGTTCTGTATCCAGGAACAAAACCTATAATTAAGTGCTATATAAATGGCTTCGGTAAGTAGAAGAGGCAGCCGGCAATTTGTCAAGATGAAAAGCAATTTTTGCAGGCATAACATAAATACTAGTCTGGTCCTAACCTACCATTTCATCACTCATTTTATTTTTCCCTCAGCACAAATATATTCAGTCCCTTCAGAGAAATTGGCAAATCTTAAAGTAGGATGTAATTAAGTATTTAGCTTAGAGAACAGGCAACTTGCATGAATGTATTCAGAGTTTATTCTTACACTTTTTTGGTTTTGCTGGATTTATGTTTACAAAAAGTCTACAAAACATAAATAAAAATCAATAAGTCCGGAATCACATAAATGAAAATATAAAGGGTTTATTCCTCAGGTCAAAAGACAACGTTTCGAGCTGAAGAGGGTCTTTATCTTTGCTTCAAAACGTTGGCTTGGGGTCAAGTTGAGCAGGAGCACATGGGAAGGCAATCCCTCCACTATTCTCGCAGAGGGAACAGAGTTCCCTTTTGTCTCACACACTGAGAAGCTTTAACTAACCCCTTCACCACCACCAAGTAGAGATGTGCATTCATTTCGGAGAAATTCGGAATTTGGAACGAAATTTGATAATTCATATTCAGAAGTACTTTCGAATAACAAATCGATACGATACGAATTCAAAATGAAACAAAATGGTATAACAAATTTATTTCGTTTTATACTGTGTCATCATCATAAAAGAAAAATTTGAATAACTGATATCAACTATTGAATTTGAAATGAACTATCAAATTGATATCAACTATCGAATTGATCTTAACTTACAATACAAGTAATAGTCAGCAAAGGACTTTATGAAACAAATTAATTTTGTTTCACTGTTTAATTTGACTCAAATACTAACTCTGTGACACAGCTTAAAATTTAACCCTAGCTTTTCTTTTAACAGCAAAATTTGACTAATTGGGGTTTTAGCTAGTGATCCAAAACTTGAATTGATATCAACTATCGAATTGATATATGAAATTCGAATCGATTCGAAACTAAATGAAATAAGAAACGAAATTAGTTACGAAATTCTGAAAATGAAATGATTTAAAAACGTAACGAAAAGAAACTAAACAAAATGAATTTTTCAGCCATGCACATCCCTACCTCCAAGTGATTTTCCAAAAATCAGGAAACAGTGTTTTTTTTTTAAAATCATTTTTAATTCATTATATAGTAATAAATATTTGGACTCCAGCTCTTGGCTTTGTGCATCTGCTGCAGAATGTCCGAGAAAGGACTTCCCATAGCATCCTGGACATTATGCCCACGGGTCTGAACCTTTGGGGGGCACCTTCTGAAGCCTAAAACGAAACAGAATTAGTTTTCAATCAACTAATTTCATCTGCAATCATACATCACAGCCCCAGATCGTGTTAATATGATTTTGGGCTGCTGTATCTAAACTACGCAATCACGGTAGTGAGGGGATAAGTTTCAACCATATGTTTGCTTATTGAATCACTATAAATATATGATCGCACTAGACCGACGCCTCGGGCTCGTTGCCTTGGTGTCACTTTCGATTCTGGCCTACCGTTCTCTCTCCACGTCCAGACAGTGACCAAATCCTGTTATTATCAACTCAAGAACATTGCCCGCGTCACCCCTTTCTGACACAAGATATTGCGAAGGTGCTGGTTCATGCTCTTGCTATTTCACGACTTGATTACTGCAACTCACTCCTTATTGGCCTCCCCAACGCCCGTATTGCCCCCTTTGCAATCTGTAATGAATGCAGGGGCCAGGCTTATTTTTCTCACCAGACTCACCTCACGTACCTCCCCTCTCTGCCGGTCCCTCCATTGGCTTCCTGTACGTTTCAGGATACAGTTTAAAATACTGGCACTCACATTCAAATCACTCAATAACTCAAAACCCCCTATATGTCTTTGTTACTACACAAACACGTCCCATCTCGACAACTGCAGTTGGCGGGTGTTCCCCACCTGTCATCTGTCTACACCCACATGGTGTCACATTTTCCCTGGTTTTGGCCGTGCCCCTTGGTGGCGAGAGGCATTCATGTCTGTTTTCCCTTGTTTTGTGTTTGGCTGTGCTGTCTGGGGGTGATCTGGGGTTCTGCTGTTATCTTCTGGTCTGAGGTCACATGGTCCAATCACACAGGCCCACTCCCTATATATATCCCAGCAGCACAGAGGTTCATTGACCGTTTGTGGAGTTCTATGGTGGTTGTGGTTCTTATGTCCTGTTCCTGGTTCCTTGATCCTGATTCCTGCGTTACTGCATAGCTTCATGTCAAGTATTTTCTGGTTTTGACTTTTGGCTTTTGTTCCTGGATATTCTCTCTCTTGCTCCCTGTACACTGTATTCTGCTAATCCTGTTACTGACCTGGCCTGGTTGAGAACTGCTCCTGTGTATGACTTCCAGCTCAGGTTCTGGTTTATTCTCTGGTCTATTCCCTGTACCGAGCATCAAGATATTCCTGTGTATGACCTTTAGCGTGTTCTCTGCATCTCTCTCTTGCCTGCTCCCTGTATTACTGTATGCCTGTTTGGTTGCCAATCTCTGCTAGTCTTGACTACTCCTATCAGGGTTATTCAAAGAGAATCGAAAAGCCACCACACTTTTGGTGACTTTTCGTTCACTTCAATTTGGTGCGATTTGGCGATCCCATTTTGGCGGCCCTGCGGTGTATTCAGCAAGCACCACAGGGCCGCCGTAATGCAGGGAAAAGTCACCGCAAACCCGCCGAATACCCACCGCAAAACCAGGGCGAACGCACACCGAAACCCGCAAAAACATCTGGATTAACCCCGCCGGAGACGCTGGAGAAACTCGAGCAGGAGCTGATCAGAGCGCAGAGCAGCCGCCGGACATGGAGTGAAAAAAAAAACAGTACGCTTGAATGTTTGATAAGTGAAACTCTGTTTGCAAAGAAACTACAGAACAAAAATGTCTGAAATTTACATATAAGATCCAATGAATGATAGTAAAAAGGGCTGTTACAGGGAAAAGAAGAAACGTTTAAAAAAGTTTTTTTTTAAAAACGGAAACATTGTTTTTGCAAGAAAATCTTGAAAAATGCCTAAAAGATCCTAAAAAAATCTATAAATAAAGAGACTTTTTACTGCACAATATTGTAATAAACGTTTTTTTAGATATTGCATTAAAACGGGAATATTTTTAACATTGAAGCTTATGGGATTCGCCTAAATAAACCTGTTGAATGAAGCAACCGAATCTCAGGGCATTTCGGCAACTTTTCGCTGCTGGTTTTTGTTCTCTGAATAGCCGGAGCTATGGGGATTTCACTGCCCTCAAACAGGCACCGAACAGGCATCGTATGTGCAGGCAATTCGCCAACATTTGGCGAACTGCCTGCTCTCTTAATAGCCAAATGGCCAAGAAAGGTAACTGAATGCTGATTTTCAGCGTTCGGTTACCTTTCGGCAGCCATTCGGATCTCATTGAGTAACCCTGTATGTTTCATGTTTTATGTATCTTGTTTGTCTGAGTTTAGTTTACTCAGAGGCCAATATGCAAGGCCCTCTTCAGTATTGGATTTCTGTCTGTCTTGTTAACCCTTGTCCTTCTTGCTCCCTTTGCTCTGTTATTCTTTGTGAGGTTTTCTTAGATAGAATTTATCCCCATCATAGGGATTCATTTAGTTTTCTTCCTGGCCTTCCTGTCCCTTGTGTCTCAGTCTGGTTCCTGTATTGCCCTGGAATCTGTATTGTATATATGTCCTGTATCAAGCCAGCAGCTCACCTACCTAAAGGGCTACACTCCTTGTTCCAAGCCACCACGATGGCCCAAGTGGGCCCCCAGCGTGACACATGGCACAGTGTATTCCTTAAGGTAATAATCTATTTGGCAGGCGCATTTTGCCATCTACTGGTCAAATTGAGCAACTGCAGTTCTGAGCTCCGTGCGTGATCAGCTTGGGAAAGGTCCATTAGAGACCACCTCGTGCATCATGGCCACGGTGCTACAAACGTTGGAGACACATTCTTGGAGCCCAAATGCAAAGGAAATTAATTTGCAACAAAATAATTTCATTTGCAATGATAGAGTATGGCCTCCGATCATATTAAGATGATCTCGGGCTGCTGTGTTTGCAATCGCTGGTCGTGTATATGTTACGGTTAATGTTTGAAGTGCGGTTAATCCTAAAATTACCCGGGTCATCCTGACATTACCCAAAACCGCTGGGTAAAGCTGCAAAAAAATAAAAAATTCAGACTTTACCCGGGTAATCTTAGGACTAACCAACCTTCCTTGGGTAACAGTCTGGAAGAGTTGAAAATTTCGCACTTTACCCGGATAATCTGCAGACTATCCAACACAGTTTGGGTAAAGCCGAAATTTGTTAATTTTTGTTAGAGAAAAGTCTGAAGCTTCACCCGGGTAATCTGAGGACTATCCACAGCTTCGTCTGGGTAATCTGCAGAGCATCCAACCCCGCTTGGGTAACAGTGAATTTTGCTATTATCTATGGATATTATCAATGAAAATGGCAAAAGGCAAACATTAAAATGTATTGCGGATATAATGAATATACAGAGTAACAGGAAATGTTTCTTATGTGAATGTGAAAGAGTTACATGATCTTTATTATGTGTCATATGTGCTTATATATCATTTATAAAACATAATAACCATCAGGTTACTCTTTATATAATACCTTTATCTTCATCAGTTAATTTTCAGACAATTAACGCACAGAGAAAAAAAAGGAGAAAAAAAATGTCATCTGCGCTTATACCCAATATACTGTGTGAAACAAAACACTATTAGAGAAACCAAAGCCTCTAATAGTGTTTTGTTTCACACGGTATAATGGGAATAAGTGCAGATGACATTTTTTTTCTCCTTGTTATGTTTTATACGTGTTGCTGGGCTGGGTACATTTGGTGGTTGCAGCCGCCCCATTGGGGAATAGGCGCGACCCCACCCCTCCTGTACCAATTAACGCACAGAGTTACACGATGGTTATTTAGTGTGGTTTGTGACTGTGGATACAATTTGGTTAAAAATAACAAAAAACACTATTTTGTTATCAGTCAGATAACAGTTTGCAGCTTTATCCGGGTAATCCTCCGAATTCCGCCACCTGTAACCTGATGAAAAACCCAAGAAAAGCGGAGTACCCAGAGGTGTTTGGATACTTTGCAGTTTACCCGGATAAAGTCTGATGTGAAATTAAACATTGGACTTTATACAGCAACATTAGGGTAATGTGTGTTTTAACCGGGTAAAACACAACAGAAAACCGGAGTACCCAGAGGCCTCTGGATACTTTGCAGATTACTCGGATAAAGTCAGAAGTTTCATTTCACATCTGATTTATGCTAACGACGCCTGGGTAATGTCAGGATTACCCGGGCAATCCTAAAATTAACCGCACTTTGGACTTTAACCTATGTACATAATAACGGTAGTGAAAGAGTCAATGTTCAGCTAGGGCATGTGACATAAAATTCAGTATCTTGACAATTACCATAGAGTATGGTATGAATAGTACGTGTAGAAGTAGAAAAACTTCAGTTTAGCAAAAAAAGCAGGATTAGCAAGTAATGGAAGAAGTGGATTTATATATAAATTAATCATCATGCTAATTGCAAAAAAAAATGGAAATTTGTGCATGGGAATATTTGAAATTGTTACTTCTTCATTAATTGTACAGAACTTTGGAATTTTCTGCACAGATGAGTCTTAGAAAAAAATTTAATATTAGCACACCTCCCAACTTTTGGCAGATCTAGGATTGAGTGACAGGAGGGATGACCACAGCGTATCACTTTGGCAGATGTGCAGCAGTGCGGCCAACTGACCTGCTATGCTTGCAGTGCTGGGGTATGGGCTTCAAAAACCTTGATTTTAATCATTTAACCCCTAAATCCGTGGAACAAACCTTGTTGTCCTTGGCAGCAAATTGTCTTAAATGCCACGAGGCAGCATAGCACAGCCCACCTCCCTTCGACTTCAGCTAATGCTGCGATTGGCCCACTGGGAAGGAAGGTGGGCCGTAGGAGAGCCAGAAAGCCTTGGGGTGTGCTATACCATCCCGCAACGTTTAACCCTTTCGCTGCTGAGGCTTTTCCCGCCCCTGTGCTGAGGTCATTTTTACCGGTTTTGCCCATCATGTTTAAACGTATTTTGAAGGCTTATTTTAGTATATGACCCAGACATATTATATATCGTTCTTTCCGTCAGACTCGGTAGATTCATAATATGTCATTATTATATGTATACGTTATGTCATGTCTGTATATTATAACAAAAAATGCAATAAAATATGTATTTTCAATAATTTACAACGTGTAAAGTGTTTTTTTCACATTTTAACATGCGAGCAATTGCGGTTATATTTTGTATGGGGTGCGCTTGTTAAAAAAATTAGAGATGGGGTCTCGTTACATTTTATTTTGGGGAAAATTACACTATTTTTAACAAACGCACCGCATACAAAAATCGTTAGTGCAGCATCATTGTTCACATTATAATTGAAATGGGAACAATATTGCTGCATTAACAAACCAAAAAAAAGAAAAAAATGTGTTATTTTTTTATATATATATTTTTTTAATTATTATTATTTATTTTTTTGACAAACTTTTTCACAGTAGTGTTTGGTATCGTTGGAACGGCCATGCTCTGGCCGATCCAACCATACCAAACTTTAACCCCTAGCAGCCACGGATCGGGAGATAGGGAGTTCATTGGAACTCCCTATCTCCACCGTTGGTGGCAGTTAGGGGTTAAGTCCAGGACTGGCGTCATCGTGCTACGCACGATGACGCCAGTCCTCAGGGGGAGTTCCCGGAGGCTTGGCCGACATCCAAGATGTCGGCCAGCTCCGGGAAAGGATCGCGAACCGGCGCTTTTCAGTGCCGATTCGCGATCCAGCTCCCCAGGGGTTAATGCCAGGCACCATTTGGAAGGGCAGGCTGTGCCCTTCCAAATGATGCCTGGGTTAACCCCCGCAGAGCCGCCGATCGGGAGGGAGAGAGGTCCGAAGGACCTCCCCCCCTCCCTTTCAGGCGCCTCCTCCGCACATGCGGGGGGGCGCCTGAATTAGGTGTCATCGCGCTGCCAGCGGTAATGCGGAGGACGCGCTGAGCGTGTCCTCCGCATTGAAGTGGTTAAGTCCATCTGCCTCGTGTCAGACGCCCAGTGCTAAGCATCATGAGCACCATTAAACTGGTCGCTCGTGTATTTTCCCTAAGGCCCCGTTCACACCTGGGCGTTTCTGTGTGCTGTAAAATGCCTAAACATGGAAATCCCATGATTTCCTATGGGGCCCGGTCACACCGGGGTGTTTTACAGCGTGTAGGAGTGCGCTGTAAAGCATCCTATGCCCAATGAAGTACAGGAGCTTCTTTGGGGTGTATTTCAGTGCGTTCGCAGCCATAGACTGCAGCGTGAACGTGATGCAATGCGCGTTCGCGTGTTTTTCACATTTGTACGATACGCGCATCAAAAAACACGCGTATTACGCCCAGATATGAAAAACGCTTAGGTGTGA
The DNA here is from genome assembly GCA_009667805.1 of Leptobrachium leishanense. NCBI lineage: Eukaryota > Metazoa > Chordata > Amphibia > Anura > Megophryidae > Leptobrachium > Leptobrachium leishanense. Next base: position 21,137,429 of record CM019066.1, read on the forward strand.
ACCCATCCTTAAGCCTACTGAAAACGGAGTGACATCCTACGGCTGCCAGGTGATCAGGTGGTCTGATGGAAGCACGTGCGCATTTTTTCATGCACGCGCAACGCATGTTGCAACGGACTCCAAAATGGCATCAAAGTGAAAAAGTTAGACGGACGTAGAGAAACAACTGCATACAGTTTTTTTTTTTTTCTTTTTCTCAACATCAGTCAAAATTAACTGATACAATGTAACCACAATCTCATCAGTTAAAAAGTACGTCCGTTACTGTGCGCAGTCAGTGCGTTCGTCTGACCCCAGTGTTACAAGACTCCTCGTAACTACCTTCATTCCAAAAATAGAGATTCCACTGGGACCAGCTCACTGGCAGACCTGGGATTAAGGGCTTCTTGCTACAAATGGAGAAGAGTTGGGAAAGTGAAACATTACAACAGTTTCCCCGAGATTATTAACCTAGAAAAAATAGCTTTATCGATATTCAGGAAAAATCGCGACCATTATTTTTTGCAATGGGATCTTTCGCATAGAAATCAATGTGAGACTCAAAACGTTTTGCCACCCTATTGTCAACGTAAAGGACTTTTCACAAAAATATCACGAATTTAACCCGTTCACTTCCAAGAGATTTTCCAAAAAACACTGTAAGGAACCAGTGGTTTTTTTTCTATATAATTTTTAATTAAGATTAAAGTAAGAAATATTTGGGAATATTCCCAATGTATTCCTTGCTGTAATAACCTACACTATATTGCCAAAAGTATTCGCTCACCCATCCAAATAATCAGAATCAGGTGTTCCAATCACTTCCATGGCCACAGGTATATAAGATCAAGCACCTAGGCATGCAGACTGTTTTTACAAACATTTGTGAAAGAATGGGTCGCTCTCAGGAGCTCAGTGAATTCCAGCGTGGAACTGTGATAGGATGCCACCTGTGCAACAAATCCAGTCGTGAAATTTCCTCGCTCCTAAATATTCCACAGTCAACTGTCAGCTGTATTATAATAATGTGGAAGTGTTTGGGAACGACAGCAATTCAGCCACGAAGTGGTAAGCCACGTAAACTGACGGAGCGGGGTCAGCGGATGCTGAGGTGCATAGTGCAAACTTTCTGCAGAGTCAATCGCTAGATACTTCCAAACTTAATGTGGCCTTCAGATTAGCTCAAAAACAGTGTGCAGAGAGCTTCATGGAATGGGTTTCCATGGCCGAGCAGCTGCATCCAAGCCATACATCACCAAGTGCAATGCAAAGCATTGGATGCAGTGGTGTAAAGCACGCCACCACTGGACTCTAGAGCAGTGGAGATGCGTTCTCTGGAGTGACGAATCGCGCTTCTCCATCTGGCAATCTGATGGACGAGCCTAGGTTTGGCGGTTGCCAGGAGAACGGTACTTGTCTGACTGCATTGTGCCAAGTGTAAAGTTTGGTGGAAGGGGGATTATGGTGTGGGGTTGGTTTTCAGGAGCTGGGCTTGGCCCCTTAGTTCCAGTGAAAGGAACTCTGAATGCTTCAGCATACCAAGACGTTTTAGACAATTCCATGCTCCCAACTTTGTGGGAACAGTTTGGAGCTGGCCCCTTCCTCTTCCAACATGACTGTGCACCAGTGCACAAAGCAAGATCCATAAAGACATGGATGACAGTCTGATGTGGATGAACTTGACTGGGCTGCACAGAGTCCTGACCTCAAACTGATAGAACACCTTTGGGATGAATTAGAGCGGAGACTGAGAGCCAGGCCTTCTCGTCCATCAGTGTGTGACCTCATAAATGCGCTTCTGGAAGAATGGGTAAAAATTCCCATAAACACACTCCTAAACCTTGTGGACAGCCTTCCCAGGAGAGTTGAAGCTGTTATACCCTTTAGTTGCAAAGGGTGGACCGATGTCATAGTGTACCCTATGGATTAGGAATGGGATGTCACTTAAATTCATACACGAGTCAAGGCAGGTGAGTGAATACTTTTGGCAATATAGTGTATTTGGCAGGCCGATGTCGCCATCTGCTGGTCATATGGAGTTATTTCAGCTCTGATCTCCATGCTGATGAGGAGATGTCAGAGACATTCCCCAGCTGGTTTTAAAAAGTGTCTGCAGCCTAGGCATCATGCCCACGGTGCTAATACTTTAAGGGCATGATCTAAAGCTCAAATGCAAACGAAATTTGTTTGCAACAAATAAATTTCATATGCAGTGATCCAGCATAGCTCCATATCATGTTAACGCTGTATCGGGCTGCCGTGTCTGCTTCTGCTGATTGTGTAATCATGAAGGCATCATGTGTAATCATGATAATAGTGAATAGGTTAAAATAATAATGATGATAAACAACACTCGGTTGCTGTGGCCAGGTGAAGACCTAACGCAAAAAAAATGCGATATAATGTGTGCACAGATTTTCATACATACAGAAAACTATATAAAATATTCTATATAAAAAATATAGAAACGAGCGCAGATGACAACTTTTCTTGTTACAGATTTTCATAACCTAGTCTAACTAATTATTCATTATTAATCGGCACTACACCGGTTAAAATCTGACATGCAGGATTTTTTCCCCCTGTGGTCCATTCAGCATTGGATGCCAGAGGTTGGGAGTGCATCTCGAGGTCCACAGACTCTCTCTTGAGTTGATGTAATCACCACCTCCATGCAGCCACCACCTTCCTAGTCAGCCAGTAAAGAAACTAACAAGGTGTCATTTATTATAGTTGTGTTGTTAACCCCTTCACTAATTGACTGTGTAAACATGATCAGCAGCCCGAGATCGTGTTAACATGATCTGGAGCTATACAGTATTATTGCAAATGAATTTGTTTATTGCAAATTAATTTCCTTTGCTTTTTTTGCTCAAGAAGGTGCCTCAAAAGATTTAGAAATCTGACCATGATACTCAAGGTGTTCACACTTTTTAAAACCAACTGGGGATGTGTCTGATTGGAGTTTTCCACAGCTGATCCTGCACGGAGCTCAGAACTGTAGTAACACCCTTTGGCCAGCAGATGGCAACATCTCCTTGCCAAAAAGGTTTATACAGTAAGGAATACATTGGGAATATTCCCAAATATTTCTAATTAAGAATGGTTATCCAAAAAGATAAAAACAATGGTTCCTGACAGTATTGTTTTTAGGATATTACTTGGTAGGGAAGAGGTTAAAAAGGGCTCAGATGTTCTGCTTATGTATTCTGTAAAAAAAAAAAAAATCTATCCCTGATATTAAAAAAAAAAAAAAAAAACAACACAAAAACAAAATACAAGCATTTGTACTTCTACTTTAAACGGTACGAATTCACTGTTTAAAATGTTAGACGCGGACACAATTCCGTATTTACGATTCCTTAAAAACGGAACCAAGAGGTTAGCGGAGCCGGCGGACAATTACTTCAAGAGACTGTATGTTTAGTTAAGAAAAGAAAAGGTCATTCGCTTCAATTTAAACGTTCTCTTACATCGACCCAAAAGTCAAATGTCAGGTAAAATACAGAGAGTGTCAACACTGGTAAAGACGGAAACCCAAACAAACAGATTTAGCTGAAAGGCTTTTTTAAAAATGTTTTCTTCGTAATAACCCTTTTAAAACACTCCAAGAAAGCAATGTAGATAATCTTATAAAGAACTCAACTTTGTTTATTATTTTTTTTCATGATAATGCGACATTACAATGTATATCTCATTATGTTAATTAAAATATGTACAAACGTATATCATTTTATAAAATGCAAATAGTATCATCTGCCCTGGATTGTGGATGTTAATACTGGAAGCTAATTGGTCATACCTGCAGATGCTCTGCCATTACGTTATGGTGTCACTAATATAGTATAAGGAAATGCAGTGTGCTATTTTTTAGTTAAAATAGTTAGAAATGCAATGGCAAATTCACATATAGTTAAGGAGAATTACAATAAAAGCACAAAGAAAAAAAATACCATTGGTAATTAACCCAGAGCAGTGGTTCGTAAACCTGGTCCTCAAGTCCTCCTACCAGGCCAGGTTTGCCAGATATCTGAAATACAGCACAAGTGATATGATTTGCTGCTCAGTGGTTGTGGGATTCAATCTGCATTTCCCCATAGTGATCCTTAAAACCTGGACTGTTAGGCCCACGGCACACGAGCGTATTTATGGCTCAAATGCACCCGCACTTTCCTGCGTCCATGGGGTTTTGATGGGGAAGGTCCTCCAACGGACGTGAAAAAGCCCTCCCCGTCAAAAAGCTAAACGGACGCTGAAAGGATACAAAGCGCGATTCTCCATAGGAGGATCGCGCTTTGTACGCTGAGCGCAGAGAGTGGAAGGAACGTCCACTTTTACGGACGTTCCTTCCTCTGCTCGTGTGCCGCCAGCCTTAAGGACCATGGTTGGGAACCAATGCTCGAGGGGTTTATCGGTAAATGCAGGAGTTTACTGTAGTTGCTTGCTAGAAATTTCATTGTTGCAACAAGGACAAACAATGGTGTTTCATAAAGAGAGATTCAAATGATGGCATGATAAGCTTCATCAACGAATCTTCTCCTAGCGCTGTGTGAGCTACCCTTTTGTGAAACGTAGAGGTTACTTTGCCCAGAGACAGCTCTACGATCAGGCAAAATAGGCAAAACAAAACAAATTATTTTTGCATTTGGGCTCCAGATCATGCCCCTTAGGGACCAGGCGGTTTTACACAAATTAGTCCTTTAGTGACCGCTGCTGTTTTTACATTTCTGCGCAGTTCGTGTTTAGGTCAAATTTTCCTCTTACTCGTTTATGCAACCCACACATATTATATACTGTTTTTCCCGTCATTAAATGTACTTTCTAAAAATACCATTATTTCCATCATATCTTATAATTTAGTATAAAAAAATATGAAATATGATGAAAAAATTGTAAAAACACACTCTTTCAGCCTAGATCCTATTTAAATAAAAAAAAACAGACAAAAAAAATGTAAATATGTTTTTATTTTATTTTTTTAGCATTTATTTACACCGATCAGGCCTTTCCAATTTTATCCAGCATGACCCTCTAGCTGCCACGGATCTGGAAATAACGGGATCCAAATGATCCCCCTATCTCCCCTTGGCAGCTAGGGGGTTAACTGGCCCACTGACATCCTCACACATATGGTGGGGATGCCAGTGGGTGGGTGGTGACCTGGAGGTTTGGCTGACATCCACGATGTCAGCCCCCTTCAGGTTTGAATTGCGATTTGGTGCAAATTTGCAAATCTGGCAGTGAAATAGTTAATGCTGCACACCGCTGAAAAGGGGAGACCCTCCTCTTTCCAGTGGTGTGACTTTCAGCACTCTATCTTCAATGGTTGGGGAGATAGAGGGCTCTGAAGGAGCCCTCCCTCCCCTCCATTGATTTCAATGGGGGCGCCTGCTGACGACGTCACCACGCAGCGTGGTGAGGTCATCGGGCTCGCCGGCCCCTCTAAATCACAGGGGCAGGCTTCCTCCCTGCCAGAACTGCGAGGGACTCAGCGAGGGAGGTAAGTATTGGGCGGGAGGGAGGTTAGGAGCTGCTGCCGTACTATGTACATCTGCGGGACTAAGGATGACCTGTGGGCAGGACGTACATGGTACGTCAGCGGTCCCTAAGGGGTTAAAGTATTACTACCCTGGGCATGATGCATGGGGTGCAAACATTTTTTAAAACCAGCTAGAGAATGTCTGTAACTGCCATCTCCTCAGCACCAGAACCGCAGTAACTCCATTTGGCCAGCGTATGGTGACATCTGCCCGGCAAATAGTTTATTACAGTAGGGAATAAATTGGGACTACTCCCAAATATTTTTTACTGTAGAATTAATTAAAAAGGATTTCCCCATCCCAAGCAAATCCCACTGGTTCCTGGCAGAATTTTTTGGGAAAATCCCTTTGTAGTGATAGGGTTAAGGATGCTCATTCCTTGCTATTTCAGTTCCTCTTTGTTTTCCACTTCATGTTTTCTTCTCCATTCTCTAATCCTGTCGTCTGCTGCTTCTTTTAACCCTTTCGCTGCTGAGGCTTTTCCCGCCCCTGTGCTGAGGTCATTTTTACCGGTTTTGCTCATCATGTTTAAACGTGTTTTGAAGGCTTATTTTAGTATATGACCCAGACATATTATATATCGTTCTTTCCGTCAGACTCGGCAGATTCATAATATGTCATTATTATATGTATACGTTATGTCATGTCTGTATATTATAACAAAAAATGCAATAAAATATGTATTTTCAATAATTTACAATGTGTAAAGTGTTTTTTTTCACATTTTAACATGCGAGCAATTGCGGTTATATTTTGTATGGGGTGCGCTTGTTAAAAAAATTAGAGATGGGGTCTCGTTACATTTTTTTTGGGGGAAAATTACGCGATTTTTAACAAATGCACCGCATACAAAAATCGTTAGTGCAGCATCATTGTTCACATTATAATTGAAATGGGAACAATATTGCTGCATTAACAAACCAAAAAAAAAAAAAAAAAGGGTTTATTTTTTTTTTATAATATTGTTTTTGAATTTTTTTTTATTTTTATTTTTCATTTTTTTTTTTTTTACAAAATTTTTCACTTTCATGTTTGGTATCGTTGGAACGGCCATGCTCTAACTGCCACGGATCGGGAGATAGGGAGTTCATTGGAACTCCCTATCTCCACCGTTGGTGGCAGTTAAGGGTTAAGTCCAGGACTGGCGTCATCGTGCTACGCACGATGACGCCAGTCCTCAGGGGGAGTTCCCGGAGGCTTGGCCGACATCCAAGATGTCGGCCAGCTCCGGAAAGGATCGCGAATCGGCGCTTTTCAGCGCCGATTCGCGATCCAGCTCCCCAGGGGTTAATGCCAGGCATCATTTGGAAGGGCAGGCTGTGCCCTTCCAAATGATGCCTGGGTTAACCCCCGCAGAGCCGCCGATCGGGAGGGAGAGAGGTCCGAAGGACCTCCCCCCCTCCCTTTCAGGCGCCTCCTCCGCACATGCGGGGGGCGCCTGAATTAGGTGTCATCGCGCTGCCGCGATGACACCTAATTCGGGCGGCTGTGGTCCCGGATGCGCGGCTGACATCCAGGATGTCAGCCCGCACCGGGGGGCCAGCGATCGGCCGGAACCCGGCCGAACGCTGACCCCAATGGGAGGACGCGCTCAGCGCGTTCTCCGCATACCAGCGGGAATGCTGAGGACGCGCTGAGCGCGTCCTCAGCATCCAAGTGGTTAATGTATCGCAATTCAAATATTTTTTCTTTAATGATTTGTAAATAATTTCATTTCTTAACATATATATATATATATATATATATACCATTGATTGCCTGTATCAGCCAGCCAGGAAGCAAAATTGCCTCAGTGCAACTATCCCATGTGAATCATATAATCAAAAAACGAAGAGAGGACTTGGACTTCCAGAGATAAAATCAAAAAACTTTAATAGGTATCCATAAAAATGTTCCTGTACACAAGCCCGACGTTTCGGCCCTTTAAGGCTAGGGTCAGACTGAGGCAGTGCGAACGCGCGTTCTGGCGCACTTAATCACGGCCGCACTAGCAGCAAGTGCCAGGCAATGACTGCCAATATACGAAGTACGGTCGCACAAAAGTCCGGCTGCGCAACGCAAGTGGAAAATGAACGCATTTTTTCGAGAACGTTAAACCACTAGTACTGACGTACAGAGTGCGCTGCGTCCGCTAGCGGCGTGTGTGCGTGAATTGGAGATGTCAGACGCTGCTAATGTCCGGCCAACATAACGTCCAGAAGCAAAAAGGGTTTTATTGATGATCCGTACAAAATCACGGATGAAACTGCGCATAGTATGACCGCTATTGCGTATTCCGTGAAAAAATACGTCCATTCTTCGAACGCACATTTTCACGGACAACGTGAAAAATGCGTTAGTCTGACCCTAGCCTTAGAGCCTTTATCAAGGTTACAGGTTCAACATATACATGTCATATTTATACAAATCAGAGTAAAAGACTCACCCAACTGTAAGGCGCTGTCCCGGGAACTGCCGATCCACGTGGAGTGGGCGTGCAGTTCCGGTAGGCGTATCATTTAGTGACCTCATAGGCATGAGCCGTGTGCGTACCAAAGCGTACCAAGCTGATTTGGATGGAGAGAAATCCAAAGGATGTCCAAAGGACGTCTGTCATGCCCGCCTGTGTCCCAGAGGCTGGGCTGACATCCAAGATCTCAGCCCGCACCAGGGGCCTGCAGCGATCAGCCAGAATCCTGGCCGATCGCGGCTGCAAAGGGAGGACGCACTCAGCCAAGTTTCGATGCGTCAGCGCGTCCTCCATATTGAAGTGGTTAAAGGAACACTCATACTGATTACTCCTGGTTAGGATGTGTAGAGCCTCCTCCCTTTCCCTCCACCCCACCCAGCGTCACCGGCAGCTGGGATTTTTTAATTTACCGGCTGCTGGTCACTGACATCAGCTCACAGAGAGTATGCGGACGTCACACTCCCTGAGACCCCCCCCCCCCCCGCTGTAGTGAGCAATCTCAGAGTGGCAGCGATGGATCAGATCTGTGCATGTGTGCAGCTACAATCCATTGCTCTTTGCAGGCGCTACGGAAAATGCATACGTAAAGTGCACTAGTAGCAATTTGCAGTTCCTACACTACGCATGTTCTGTAGCAGCACAGATTGTGCAGAAAAAGCTTTAAAGACTTCTGAGTGCGAGAGGAGGAGCAGCGCATGGTGAGGGAGTAAGGTGAGTAAAATCACCTAGAAAGAGAAAATAAAAAATTATCGGGCAAAGGCAGCTGCTGCCCAATTATCTAAAGGGGTTATTCATTCTTTCATTCGACGCCATTTGGTGCATTTCGGCAAGATCAATTTGACAACACTACGGGGGTCGAACGCCATCGATAAACCCACTGACCGCATCCGATAAACTACTGAACGCATCCGATATGCCGCTGAAATAATAAATTAGGAAACCTAAAATTTCACCCAAATAATTCTGAAAAATGCCCCAAAAAAATCCTAAAAAATAAATAAAGTGGCTAATTGCTGCAAGTGAAAAAAATAAACGGTTTAAGAAATATTTAATTAAAAACGCAAATATTTTTTTACATTGAAACCTATGGGGGAAAAAATGCTCGTTTCGTTAAAAAAAAAAATAAGAAACCTAAAATTTCACCCAAAAAATCCAGAAAATTGCCAAAAAAAGCTAAATCATAAATGAAGTGGCTTATTGCTGCAAGTGAAAAAAATATATGGTTTAAGAAAAATTTAATAAAACGGGGATTTTTTTTAAAATTGAAATCTATAGGCGAATCCTATAAATTGCAATGTTAAAAAAATCCCATTTATATTACTTTGAAATAATTTTGTTCCATTTTTCTTTCACTCTGTGTCATTTTCATTCTGTTTTTTTTTTCGTTTTGGAACCTTTTGTTTCGTTTTGGGTCATTTTCGTTCCATTCTTCTTGTTTTGGTTAATTTTCGTTCTGGTTGATATCGTTTCATCATTTCCGTTCCGTTTGATATCGTTTCGGATCGTTTTCGAATCGACTTCCCTTTAACATAACATTTAGGCTAGGGACAGATGAGCGCATTTTCTGCGGCCACCGTCAAAATGTACGTCGATGCGTGCGCACGCATTTTTTCACGGAATACGCTTAAGTGGTCAGACGATGCGCAATTCTGGACGTATTTCATGACGATGGGGTGAAAAGAAGTCTAGGGAAATCCGGCTGTTTGAACGTTATGTTGGCCGCACACTAGCAGCGTCTGACATCTCCTAATCACGCACACACGCTGCTATGCGGCCGCAGCGCACTCTGTACGTCAGTACCAGCGGTTTAACGTTCTCGAAAAAATGCGTTCATTTTCCACTTGCGTTGCGCGGCCGGACTTTTGTGCGACCGTACTTCGTATATTGGCTGTCATTGCCCGGCATCTGCTGCTAGTGCGGCCGTGATTATGTGCGCCAGAACGCGCGTTCGCACTGCCTCAGTCTGACCCTAGCCTTAGTCATTTTCGTTTTCCTGCCTGATTTGTAATTTGGGCCGATTTGTAATATCGGACGGTCGATAGTATGTTTTTCGAAAACGAAAAATCTATCCAAAATTCGGATCTCAGACGAAAACGAAATTGTGACGATACAAAATGCACATGTCTATTAACCATTATTTGTCTATGGGGAGTTCACTGCCGCCGAATTGCACCGTATTTCGGTGGCACTTTGGCGGATTGAAAGCTTTTTGAATAGCCGAATTGCCATGAAATTGCACCGTATAGGGAAATTCACCGTTCGGTGCAAATTGGTGGCAAATTCGGCTCTGTTCGATTAACCCCTTAAGGGGGAGAAGGAAACAATTTTTTAATAAAGTGTTCCTTGAAAGGCTACTTTTCTGACATCATAATGGGAGAGTTGTGGACGAAGAGGCATATAATACCACAATACCAGGGACGGATCAACATAGGGGATGTTGGAGCTGCATCTTCAGGCCCAAGTCCCAAAATAGGCCCCATAATAAGCGAGCTATGTCAGTACCAATTGCCCCAATGATATTAAAACGATATTAAGAGGGATAGGTGAGAAGAATGGGGTGGAGGAACAATGGAAGCCAAGAATAGGGCAGAGGTGCATTGGAGCTGAGAGGGATATGACAGAGATACACCCAACTCTTCAGCTCCAGGCCCACCAAGCACTTAATCCAGCACTACATAATACATAATAGCCACTACCTTTATATAATTACCATACAAAAACTGCATTTATCATGTTTCTGCACTTGACTTTACCGTTCGTCAGTGAGTCCTTCGAAAGCTGGAAGATGATTGTAGTTTAATATGTGGGATATATTACTTTATAATGTACTTTTTATGACCTGTGAAATAACGACGGGGAGATCTCACCTTTTTTTATATGAAAAAAGCATTATAATTGCAAAATAACGTGTTCTATGCATAATGGTGGAAATCCTACATTACAAATGTGTGTTATATTTATTATAATTATAGGTTTTATATTTAATTATATATTATTAATTACATGAGTTTGTGTTGAAGAAAAAATTGCGAGCTTCCTGATGTATTTTTAATGTATCTTTGGCCGGTGAAGTCGAAAATCACAATAATGATGTTGCATCACCCAGAGTTTTTTCGCAATTTAGATGTTTTGTTAATGAAGTCCTGAATTCTTTGTTTCCTAACAGTGAATTAAAGTACCTTGAGTGTCGCCTCGAAGACATTTAACCCTTTCTTTCTCTTTTTGGGATTCAGAATTGTGAGATTCTCATTGTGTTCTGCGTGTCGTAGTCAGCTGTGATACACGGCTCGCTGTGGACGTGTTGACGGTCCAGATAACCAGTGTGCATATTTCCTGCAGTGCCCATAACTATATTCAGACCTGGCCACAGAATAGGTTTCATCATAGATTCATTCTGCGCTAATTTCATTCAGTCACATAATCCGACATCAATACGTTAAAGCCAGTTATGAGAAAACTGTACGTGATGGAGCAAACCTGAGCTCAATTATTCATTCCGCATCCCAAATTTATACGAAACTGCAATTAATTTGGAAAAAAATAAAGTATTTTGATCCTCAGATTCGCAGGCTTGCGATTATCTGTGTAGCGAGGGGGGGGTGTCTGGTCTCTGGCTTGAGGACCAGATCCCAACCTGCTACAATGTTCATCCCTTTTTCCTGGTCAAGCTGATCCGCAGCAGCTTTCCTTTTCCACAACCCTCAGCCAGAACTTGAGGGAGTGTTGTCTAACTCCTGGTACCGGCTGGATGGAGTAGAGGAAACATCTCTGCTCTATAACCGTGAAGACCAAGTTTGAATCCCAGCCAGAGTACCTCTCCAGTAAGTGTCCTTGGGCAAGACACCTAACGGTACTTACTTGCTGCCACACAATATCGGCTGTGGATTCCAGTGGTAACATCTCTGACCTTCAACCGTGGAGGAGCAAGTCAAATCCAGTTCAGCACATCCCTCCAATACAACTGTGGAGAAGCAAGTCTCGACTTTACTAGAAGCAGGTTCAACCTAACCACCAGGTCGCTGATCTACTATCATGGAAAGCCGACTCCATCCCACTTTATTGACGCCACCAGCGAGTGTCCTTGGGCAAGACACCTAACGTTATGGGTGAGCCTACCTCACAAAAATACTTGTACATCTCAGAGATTGTCAGTTCCATTGGGAACAGGGACCCTCTGAATCAGGCCATTATCCATGTGTGGTATTCCAATGTATCAACCCCTTGTACACTGATCTTGTAAAGCGCTGCGGAATTTGTGGCGCTATATAAATAAAGGATAAAGTATAATAATAATAATATCTCCCCAAAAACCAGACAGAGCTTAGTGCAGGGAAGAATAACAGTCTTTAATCTGAAATGGGGACGAGTTTATATGGAAAATGGGGAGGGGGAGGTAAAATTACACGATCAACACAAAACACTGTCTACACAACACGGAATGAAAATCACGAGACACAGAAATCTGATCAGTTTACAATAGACTGTATTAAAGACATTATCAATAGAAATCAAACAATCAAACACAGACAGCAGTAACAATAGCTCTTATAAGGTTTACTAAAACAAACCAAGATATTAAGAAACAACCAGCTTTTAGGATATCAATATATTTAAGATTAAGCGTTATATGCCCACTGTCTGTTAGCGTTGGCTTTGCCACATTGGCCCACGGTCCCTTGGCAGGAGACCACCAACCACACTTCTCCTATAGGCACCGAGGCCGTATATAGTGTGGGCACGATTAAAACATGTACCATGGAGGGCACAAAGATTGACGTTACAATCTGGAACACAGCAGGTACTTTGTATCCATTCCGTAATGTACCATTTCAGAAATACAGGTTGAGCACCTCAGGGATTCAGAAATATGGAAAATTCTGAAAACTTCTAGATTTGATTTTTACTTACCATTCCAGACAGTCCAGATGGGTCCTGCTGCACGCCAAGGCTCCTCCGATGACTGCAATGCTACAAGATACACGGTGGGAGCAGGGCCGGCGCTGCCGCTAGGCCAGCTAGGCTGGCACCTAGAGCGCGGTGCCCGCCTAGGGTGCACCCACCCGACCAATTGTAGAAAAAAAATTGCCCGCGGGCATCCTGGGGCGGCCACGTGTTGCAGCCAGCCCCAATACGTGCCGGCGTCACCGCCGACATCAAGGAGATGGAGACGTGGACTTGGTGCTTCCAGTTTCCTGGACCAAGTCCAAGCCTCCGTCTCCTTGATGCCAGCGGCGATGCCAGCACGCATTGAGACTGGCTACGAGGAAGACGGAGACAGCGCTGGAGGCAATGGAGGCATGTATCCATGTGTGAGCCTGCCTGGGGGCAAATATCCATGTGTGAGCTGGGGCAAGTATTATCCATGTGTGAGCTGGGGCAAGTATTATTCATGTGTGAGCTGGGGCAAGTATTATCCATGTGTGAGCTGGGGCAAGTATCCATGTGTGAGCTGGGGCAAGTATCCATGTGTGAGCTGGGGCAAGTATCCATGTGTGAGCCTGCCTGGGGGCAAGTATCCATGTGTGAGCTGGGGCAAGTATTACCCATGTGTGAGATGGGGCAAGTATTATCCATGTGTGAGCTGGGGCAAGTATCCATGTGTGAGCTGGGGCAAGTATCCATGTGTGAGCTGGGGCAAGTATCCATGTGTGAGCCTGGGGGCAAGTATCAATGTGTGAGCCTGGGGGCAAGTATCCATGTGTGAGCTGGGGCAAGTATCCATGTGTGAGCTGGGGCAAGTATCCATGTGTGAGCCTGGGGGCAAGTATCCATGTGTGAGCTGGGGCAAGTATCCATGTGTGAGCTGGGGCAAGTATCCATGTGTGAGCCTGGGGGCAAGTATCCATGTGTGAGCTGGGGCAAGTATCCATGTGTGAGCTGGGGCAAGTATCCATGTGTGAGCTGGGGCAAGTATCCATGTGTGAGCCTGGGGGCAAATATCCATGTGTGAGCCTGGGGGCAAGTATCCATGTGTGAGCCTGGGGGCAAGTATCCATGTGTGAGCTGGGGCAAGTATCCATGTGTGAGCTGGGGCAAATATATCCATTTGTGAGCCTGGGGGAAAATACATCCATGTGTGAGCCTGGGGGCAAATACATCCATGTGTGAGCCTGGGGACAAATACATCCATGTGTGAGCCTGGGGGCAAGTATCCATGTGTGAGCCTGGGGGCAGATATCCATGTGTGAGCCTGGGGGCAGATACCCATGTGTGAGCCTGGGGCAAATACATCCATGTGTGAGCCTGGGGGCAAATATCAATGTGTGAGCCTGGGGGCAAATATCAATGTGTGAGCCTGGGGGCAAATATCCATGTGTGAGCCTGGGGCAAATATCCATGTGTGAGCCTGGGGCAGATACCCATGTGTGAGCCTGGGGCAGATACCCTTGTGTGAGCCTGGGGCAGATATCCATGTGTGAGCTGGGGTAGATATCCATGTGTGAGCTGGGACAATATCTCCATGCCTTGTGTTAGCTGGGGCAATATGTCCATGCCATGTGTTAGCTGGGGCAATATCTCCATGTGTGAGCTGGGGCAATATCTCCATGTGTGAGCTGGGGCAATATCTCCATGTGTGAGCTGGGGCAATATCTCCATGCCATGTGTTAGCTGGAAGAAAATATACCCATGTAAGCGCTGGGGGCAAATGTACCCATGTAAGCGCTGGGTGCAAATGTACCCATGTAAGAGCTGGGGTCAAATGTACCCATGTAAGAGCTAGGAGCAAATGTACCCATGTGAGCGGGGGGCAATATATCCATGTGAGAGCTAGAGGCAAATATACCCATGTGAGCTTTCTTTTTTTTTGGGGGTGCAAGTAGCTGGTCTTGCCTAGGGCGCAAAATAGTCTAGCACCGGCCCTGGGTGGGGGACTATGTGTGACTCCAAAATGTAACACACTGCACAGATCCAGCGAGAGACACGCTTCCTCTGTATGGCATGTCCATTGCAAAGCTCTGAGCAGAGTCTCCCAGCAGCAACGTTTGTCTCACTCCTGTGCCCCCTCCTCAGGTTTTTGATTCTTCTGGATTCGAAAATCCAGAGAAATCTGGAATGTTTGAGGCCCCAATCATTATGGATATTGGGAACTCCACCTGTACTTACGTATATACTTATATTAATCATTTTGCAAGTACAGGATACATACACATTTGCACATTTCACCGTCATTTTGTTGGAGACATTTAAATAAAAACACGTCTGTTAATCACATGCATTAGACTGAAGTGGTTATTCTCACCGAATTTTCTCTGTAGTTACTATTATGGTGAACATCAGCTATCAAGAGAAACAAACACCAACAAGAGTCAGCAAAGTTGCATCAAACAACGGTGAACAACAGTACGGGTCAGGAACCCCTTATCCAGAAGACTCGGAAAACCAGAATTTTCAGAACTGTCTGGATTTGAGGATTTCCAAATGAATACCGCTCTGGACAGGATCCCGGCTCCCAAGTACTGCAGCAGACAGCAGCACACACTGGGAGCCTCAGGAGAGCCCCAGCATGTGACATGCTACTCAGAGTCGTGCTGACTCAAAGCATCTTGTCCACGGAGTAACCCCGCAAAGCATGTGTACACACTGGTGGCTCAGCAGGAAAAGGATCATGGCTCACCTGCTCCAATCTCCTTCCTCTAAAACATTGAATTCTCCAGGATTCTGAGATCCTAGCGAATCCAATGTTTTAGAGGAAGGAACTCCGGAATGCTCAGGGTCCCCAGCACTCTAGATAATGGCTGCTCAACCTGTACCACCGTTCTTCTTCAATAGAAGAAATCAGCTGTGGCTAATCTCCATTTCCTTTGTTCTATTGTTGTTTACATATACTTTGGCAAGTGGTGATCTCCTTTGAACGCTGATAGAAACAAGAGTGAAAACAATGGTAAAACGAAGGAGGACAAAGCTCGACTGAAACAGTGGTGAAAGATAATGGTGGAAACCACATTAATGAGCTTCCTTCATTGGTAACAATGGCCGGACAACAAAAAAACTGTAATACAGCAAACTATGATGCAACATTCCTAGATAGTTAATCCACTTTAGTTAACCCTTTCGCTGCTGAGGCTTTTCCCGCCCCTGTGCTGAGGTCATTTTTTACCTGTTTTGCGCATCATGTTTAAACGTGTTTTGAAGGCTTATTTTAGTATATGACATCGACATATTATATATCGTTCTTTCCGTCAGACTCGGTAGATTCATAATATGTCATTATTATATGTATACGTTATGTCATGTTTGTATATTATAACAAAAAATGCAATAAAATATGTATTTTCAATAATTTACAGCGTGTAAAGTGTTTTTTTCCACATTTTAACATGCGAGCAATTGCGGTTATATTTTGTATGGGGTGCGCTTGTTAAAAAAATTAGAGATGGGGTCTCGTTACATTTTTTTTTGGGGAAAATGACACCATTTTTAACAAACGCACCGCATACAAAAATCGTTAATGCAGCATCATTGTTCACATTATAATTGAAATGGGAACAATATTGCTGCATTAACAAAACAAAAAAAAAAAAAAAAAAGTGTTTATTTTTTTTTATTATTTTTTTTTTTAATTTTTTTTTATTTTTATTTTTCTTTTTTTTTTTTTTTTTACAATTTTTTTTACTTTCATGTTTGGTATCGTTGGAACGGCCATGCTCTGGCCGATCCAACGATATCAAAATTTAACCCCTAACTGCCACGGATCGGGAGATAGGGAGTTCATTGGAACTCCCTATCTCCACACTTCGTGGCAGTTAGGGGTTAATGCTAGGACTGGCGTCATCGTGCTGCGCACGATGACGCCAGTCCTCTGGGGGAGTTCCCGGAAGCTTGGCCGACATCCAAGATGTCGGCCAGCTCCCGGGAAGGATCGCAAATCGGCGCTTTTCAGCGCCGATTTGCGATCCAGCTCCCCAGGGGTTAATGCCAGGCATCATTTGGAAGGGCAGGCTGTGCCCTTCCAAATGATGCCTGGGTTAAGCCCCTGTGAGCCGCCGATCGGGAGGGAGAGAGGTCCGAAGGACCTCCCCCCCCTCCCTTTCAGGCGCCTCCTCCGCACATGCGGGGGGGGCGCCTGAATTATGTGTCATCGCGGGGGCGCGATGACACATAATAATGGCGGCCACTGCTCCGGATGCCGGGCTGACATCCAGGATGTCAGCCCGCACCGGAGGGGCCAGCGATCGGCCGGAACCCGGCCGAACGCTGACCCCAATGCGAGGACGCGCTCAGCGCGTCCTCCGCATACCAGGGGGAATGCTGAGGACGCGCTGAGCGCGTCCTTAGCATTCAAGTGGTTAAATCAATCTAGTTTGTTGAAGTAAGCCCACCATTGTTTGTCTAAAGTGATGGCGGCTAAAACATAGGCCCATATACCCTTTGTGATAAAACATACAGGGTTATACAAAGAGATCCGAATGGCTGCCGAAAGGTAACCGAACGCTGAAAATCAGCATTCGGTTACCTTTCTTGGCCATTCGGCTATTCAGAGAGCAGGCAATTCGCCAAATGTTGGCAAATTGCGTGCACATACGGAGCCTGTTCGGCGCCTGTTCGAGGGCAGTGAAATCCCCATAGCTTCGTCTATTCAGAGAACAAAAACCAGCAGTGAAAAGTTGCCGAAATGCCCTGCCATTCGGTTGCTTCATTCGACAGGTTTATTCAGGAGAATCCCATAGGCTTCAATGTTAAAAATATTCCCGTTTTAATTCAATATCTAATAAACCTTTTATTATAAAATTCTGCAGTAAAGAGTCTCTTTATTTATAGATTTTTTAGGATCTTTTAAGCATTTTTTGGGATTATTTTGCAAAAAAAATCCGATTTTTTTTCTTTTTCTTTTATTAAACGTTTTTGCTTTTTTCTGTAACAGCCCTTTTAATTATCATTCATTGGATTTTATGTGTGAATTTCAGACATTTTCGCTCAGTAGTTTGTTTGCAAACAGCGTTTAAGTTTTCAAACATTCAAGCGTACTGTTTGGTTTTTTTTCACTCCATTCGTCTGCGGTGTCGGGTTTTTCCGGCAGCTGCTCTGCTCTCTGATTGGCTCCTGCTTGGGTTTCTCCCGTGTCTTCGGCGAGGTTAATCCAGATGTTTTTGCGGGTTTCGGTGTGCATTCGACTGGGTTTTGCAGTGAGTGTTCGGCGGGTTTGCGGAGACTTTTCCCTGCATTACGGCGGCCCTGTGGTGCTTGCTGAATACACCGCAGGGTCGCCGAAATGGGATCGCTGAATCAAGCCGAATTGAAGAGAACGAAAAGTCACCGAACGTGCAGTGACTTTTCGATTCTCTTTCAATAACCCTGATAGTTTTATCAGTTTTAGGGTATCTATTATCGCGTGATACATCTATAATAATAATTTATTGTGGAACTAAAAGTCCTTTTTTTGCAGAGCTTTCCAGTTCGGTAAATTAAAACCAAGTATTTAAAAAAAGTACGCGAAAGAAGAATGACCCAGACATATGTGATGTTATTGAAAAGTAGTCGACATCGAACATCTGGTGATAAAGAACTGTCCTCCGGAGAATGCACGCATATATTTCAAAGATAATTAATCATCTTGAGCTCTAAGTCTGCTTAACCAATGTATATGAAGATTAAGGAAACACTAATTATGAACAATAAAAGAATATGACAAGAATAATCCATATCTGCTAGGATAACGTCTAGGGAAAATATATTCCCAAACATATGTCCTTTTTGTTTTAAATGGATTATGATGAGACTGAGATTGAGCTGCTCACTACCCTCACACGAGGAGGTCCAAATAGTTAAGTGTCACTGTCTGCTCCACTTCTTTGTATTTTCCACAGGTTTCATATTCTGCCACTCACAGTACAAGGCCATCCCCGATTTTCTTTCTCTTCTGTCAGTATTCTTTTAATTCTCTGTGATAAAAACGATATTGGGTATTTTTTTTATAATTATTACTTGTTTTTGAAATTAAGAAAAGGTGTAAAAAACACAAACAATCACCTGTGCACTTGCTGGGGTTCCAAATGACCTTAGGATTCTGCCAGTTTTACAATTATCTTCTGTGATCATTAAAAGTGTTTTATTTTTATAGCAAATTAGGATGTTTAACCCAAAATATGTGTCGTTATAAGATTATAAATTTAACCCCTTCAATACCAAATTTGAATATACTCGGCTTGCATTGCACCTGTTTATGCCCCGATATTGAGTATATGAGATGTGGGTTGTAATGGTTGCCTTCGGTATCAATTTTTTGTAAAGTGTTGCCACTGAGTGCCTGTCTTCAATCTTGTGACAGTTTAGATAATTTGTTTAACCCGTTAAAGACACAGGACGTACTATTACATCCTGCATTAAGCGGGCTTTAACGCCGCAGGACGGATTAGTATGTCCTGCACGACTTCAGCCCGCCTTCTGCCCAACTCTCCCGGCGGTTCCAAAGCTGATCTGACTTCCATGACTTCCTTTCCAATGATACCAAACATGACCATGTTAAAAGGTAAAAATAAAATTAAAAAAAATTTAAATAATAAATAAATGAATAAAAAAATATATATTTTTTAATTAACCACTTGGCTGCTAAGGACGTGCTCAGCGCGTCCAGCCAAGTGGTTCTCCTGTGCTGAGCGTGTCCTAGCACAGGAGGCAGCAATCAGCCGGGATTCTGGTTGATTGCTGGCCCCCTCGGTGCGGGCTGACATCTAGCATGTCAGCCCGGCACTCCGGGATGCCGGAGGGGGAGATAGATGTCATCGCGGCAGCGCAATGACATCTATTTCAGGTGCCCCCCCTGCGAGTGCAGAGGAGGCGCCTGAAAGGGAGGGGGAGTTCCTTCGGACCTCTCTCCCTCCCGATCGCGGGGGACCAGAGGCTGAAGGCAGGCACGGTTTGGAAGGGCACAGCCTGCCCTTCCAAACCGTGTCTGCCTTTAACCCCTTGGGTGCCGGATCACAATTCGGCGCCGAAAAGCACCGAATCGTGATCCTCTCCCAGAGCTGGCCGACATCTTGGATGTCAGCCAAGCTTCTGGGAATGCCCCCTGACGACTGGCATCATCACGCATAGCATGATGACGCCAGTCCTGGAGTTAACCCCTAACTGCCACCAATGGTGGAGATAGGGGGTTCCAGTGAACCCCCTATCTCCCGATCCGTGGCAGCTAGGGGTTAATGTTTGGTATTGCTGGATCGGTCAGAGCATGGCCTTTCCAACGCTACCATGACCATGTAAAAATTAAAGAAAAAAAGAAAAAGAAAAAAATATTTAAAAAAATAATAATAAAAAAATGAACAATTTTTTTTGTTTGTTTGTTTTGTTAATGCAGCAATATTGTTCCCATTTCAATTATAATGTGAACAATGATGCTGCACTAATGATTTTTGTATGCAGTGCGTTTGTTAAAAATAGCAAAATTTTCCCCAAAAAAATGTAACGAGACCCCATTTCTAATTTTTTTAACAAGCGCACCCCATAGAAAATATAACCGCAAATGCTCGCATGTTAAAATGTGAACAAAAACACTTTACATATTGTAAATTATTGAAAATTCTAATTTTATTGCATTTTCTGTTATAATATACAGACAGGACATGACATATACATATAATAATGACATATTATGAATCTGCCGAGTCTGCTAGAAAGAACGAGATATAATACGTCTGGGTCATATAATAAAATGTGACTTCAAATCGCGTTTAAACATGATGAGCGAAACCGGTAAAAATGAGCTCAGCACAGAGGCGTGAAATGGCTCAGCAGCGAAAGGGTTAATGCTGCAATATTGTTCACATTTCAATTATAATGGGAACATTGATGCTGCACTAAAGATTTTTTGGGGGGGGTTTTAACTAAAATTTCGTAATTTCTCAAAAAAATAAAAAAAACAGGTTCCCAGTTCTAATTTTCTAATATAATCGCAAAGGCTCGGATGATAAAATGTGATAAAAATTACATTACACACTGTGGATGATTGAAATTGTATTGAAAATTCACATTTTGTTTTACATTTTTTGTTATCACATTCTGGCAGGGCATGATGTATACATATAATAATGATATATTATGAATCTGCTGAGTCTGCCGAAAAAGGACTCATAATATGTCTGGGTCTTACAATAAAACGTGACTTCAAATCGCGGTTAAACATGATGAGCAAAAACGGTCAGAATGAGCTCAGCGCACTTCTACTTTTCGAAGAGTGACGAAACTTGTAAAATTGCCCTGTCCTTAAGGGGTTAATAACTAATGAAATTGCAAATCATTATGTATGAAAACAGATGTTAAAGTTTCCTTGTTTTAAATGTCAATTTCCCTATTTCAATATCAAAATTAACCTGGGACAGGACACAAACTCAGCCATAATGTACTCTAGGAACCTGGCCAGTTTTGAGACATAAATTAATGGCAGGACGGTGTATGCTCAGAGGCGCCAGTCATAGACCTTAATTATTAACAGATGCTGTTTGGTAAAGTATATAAGGCTCTCGCCGTACATACCGAGGTCTCTCCTGCAGAACGGACGCGTTGCCCAGGGTCCATTGAAGCCCATCTGAGACTCTCTGCTGGGCTGAAACAGGACCTCCCAGTCGTGCTGGCAAGATGTTGTCTTCAACTCAAACGGTGATGCTTTCTACCTGTTTATTTTACTCACAATAAGTTGATTGATTCATTCTATTTTGCAATAAATATTTTATATACCTTTCAGCTGTGTGATTTCTTCTTAGCACCCAAGTACCAAGCAAAAAAAGGGTTAATAGTGGAGCAATGCAAAAGATTTTAATTTCTTTGGGAACCATTTTTTTTTGCTAATGCTCTACAGAATGTACTATGGGGATATAATAGCACTATTTGGCCAGCGGATGGTGCCATTACCCAGGACCCACACCAAGGAGTCCACTCTGTTGTATGGGTGTAGCGTAGGCTTGTGCACCGATTTTTTTTTCGGTTCGATTCGGTTCGATTTGTTCGGATGTTTAAACTTTTTGATTCGGATCGTTTCGTCCGATTTCTGTTTCGATTCGGTTCGGTTCGACTCGTTTTTCGTGTACATTTTTTTTCGGAATATCGACCATTTTTCGTATTTTCAGGACACTTTGCTCGTTTTTTGTATCAACTTTTCGGAAATTTCGGAAATTTTCATTTTTTCGGAACGTCTGTTCTCCTCGTTACAAAGTGTCTACGATAATTCTGGCGATTCTATCGTTTTTTTTTATTAAATAAAGATCCTTTTTATCTTATGAATAATTGAATATACATTTCACAACTTTATTTAATCATATTAATATGGTATGAAAGCCAAGGAACAAAAAAAATGAACAAAACGATTTAAAAAACGCTAAACTGACCCGAATGCCACAAGAAACAAGTGATACGCATTTACAAATACAAAATTTACAGAATCAGCGATATAACCGATAATAGTTAAATATACGATTTCCAGAATTACCGAAATGGAACCGAAATCACGAATGGAACCGAAATCATGAATAGAGCAAAAATAAATTTCGATTTGACACATTTCAAGTCCATTCGAAAAATCCGAAATTTTTTCGTTTCGGCTCGGAAAACTTTTCGGATCTATCGGTTTTCGGGTCCGATCCGATTCGGAAATTCGCCGAATCCGAAGACACGAATCGGGAAATTTCGTGGAAATTCCGAAACCCGAAACGCACATCCCTAGCGCAGGGATCAAAATTTCAAGTTCCAAGCTACTAACCAGGCCATAAGAGTTACTCGCCACCAGTTACTCAACCTAACCCCTACCCAGCCCTGAACTCTGCCCCTAAACACGCCTCCTTTAATTATTTTATGAAATTTCTCTGTTAAAGGTTTTATTTATAATAAAATTACAAAAATAACATTAATATCCAGACAATCAGACCCCAGATACACGTATACCCAGTCATCAGACCCCAGTGTGAGCAGAGTGAGGAGGCAAGGAAGCTCCTCTCCACCCCCCTGCCAGTGACAGAGACGAGCTTGGTCAGGTTAGGCAGCTGATCCCTGCCACCATCGATCCTGGTGAAGTGGCAGGGACTTGTCATTGCTTTCCCTCTTCCACTACCCGCCACCCCAATACTGTCTCTGTTTTGGTTGCTCCCGCCAAACCTGTTTCTGCAATCAACTGCCCCACGTTCGTATATCTTTCAGTTTCTGCTCCCATAAAATTCGTCTTAATACCATTACTATTCTTCACTCTGCCACGACAAATATTCTCGCTGCTGAAGCAGGTAAGAGATGTAGACAAAGTATGTGTTGCCGAGACGTGGTGATGGTTAAATGACCTACATTAACAGCACACACACAATATGTACAATTTCAAGGATAAAACCACCTATCAGTGATCAGAAAATGTAACAGTATCCAGTAGGCAATCATCACATGTGGTCTGCACACTGCCATGTACTGCTGTGTACTGCACGCTTTGTATTAAGAAATTCAATATATTTTTAGTGCGTACCATGCAAGGTCAGATAAAAGTGATGACATAAAACAGCCTAATAAGTTCTCGATAACTTCCTGACCTTTTTCCCTAAGACACAATTCCTCCTGGGTGTTGTTTTCTTCTTGTGTTTATTACCCATAATAAGAATAATCACCATTTTTGGATAATTATTTAAAATGTCATATACCAAATCTGCAAAATGACCTTTGATGGCTGTCATCGCTCTGTGAATAGAGCAACTCTAAATATGTCAAATTAAAATACTGTTGAATGTATAATGACATTAATGTTTCTTATCAAGTGGAAAACAGGAATTGTATGAAAAGCTATTTCAGGGTATTTTCCATTTTACACACAAATTAGAAATCAGGTCCTTTCTGTCAAATTACGAAATAATAGTGATGCATTATGAAAGCTGTTTAGCTTTGTTTCTGCAACGTGGAATGCTTTAGAGGCTGTTTATGCTACAAAATAATAAATATAAATCTGAAATTTCAAGACGTGTGCCAAATTAGTCATCTAAGGAAAGCATCTTTATCTCTACTAAATAATTAAGGAAAAATAGCACTAAAAAGGCAACAAAGAAAAATAGATTGAGAAAAATATGACCGCAATTGAATCTTTAATTCATGTACTCCATTCCATGTGAATGGGTGAAGAATATTGGTTGGCTGTCAATGTAGACAAAGACCATAAACCACATGCAGTGCCAAGGTTGGCCATTGGTATTGGTTGATCAAGTTTGGCCTCCAAATTAGCATATGCCATTTGAAGAAAACCGTGTGGTTAATCTAGATAAGAAATAGATTTTTTTTGGTTACTCCAATCATATAATCATTCATTAATGTGTTAGTTGTGCTTTAACCCGTTAATGACCGCTGACGTACTATGTATGTCCTGCCCACGGGTCTCCCTTAGACCTGCGGATGTTCATAGTACGTCAGCGGGCTTCTAACCTCCCTCCCGCCGATTCTCACCTCCCTGCTCCTCAGCGTTTATGGCAAACTGGAATCTTGACTCGCCATTTCCTGGGGGCCGGTGGATCCGATGACATCATCACGCTGCATGATGACGTCATCGGCAGGCGCCGGTAGTGGAAATTCAGAAAGGGGAGGGGGGGCTCCTTTGGAGCCCTCTATCTCCCCAACCATGCAACCTACAGTGATGCTTTTTGCACAGCGGTGTATAGCATTAACATTTTCGCTGCCGGATCACGATTCGGCGCTAATCGGTGCCAAAACGTGATTCGAACCTGGAGGGGGCTGACATCTTGGATGTCAGCCAAGCCTCCTGGTCCCCCCCACCCACTGACAAACTCACGATATGTGTGAGGATGTCAGTGGGCCAGTTAACCCTCTAGCTGCCATGTGGAGATAGGGGGATCCTTTGGATCCTCTTATCTCCCGATCCGTGGGAGCTAGATGGTCATATTTGACATCATTGGAAAGGCCTGATCATGACCTTTCTAATGATTAAAAAAAAACTAAAAACAATTGTCTTGGGGGGTTTAGTTAAATAGGACCTAGCCTGTCATCTAAAAATAATTAGCACAAAACGGTCAGAATGAGTGCAGTGCACATAGGTGAACTGGCTCAGCAGTGAAGGGGTTAAAAAGCAAAAAACATGTAAAAATTGGGTATTTCTATTCTCGGGATAAAATTTTTAAACTATTTAGCCAGGGTCTTTTTTGGTGGTTGTAGATTTTGGGGATTAAATTGCGAAAAAGTGTGTTTTTTACCATTTTTTCATCATATTTCATATATTTTTTTATAGTAAATTATTCGATATGATGGAAATAATGGTATTTTTAGAAAGTCCATTTAATGGCAGGAAAAACGCTTTATAATATGTGTGGATTGAATAAACGAGAAAGAGGAAAATTTGACCTAAACACTAACAGTGCAGAAACGTAAAAACAGCAGCGGTCACTAAAGGACGGATTTGTGTAAAACTGCCTGGTCACTAAGGGGTTAATGCCCAATGAACACCCAACAGATACCATGTTTAAATATCTATTGGCCAAGATTTATTAATGTATATTGTTACTGTCCCCATTTTCATGTTCCTACCACTGGCCTTCATACCCCCAAATATGCCAATGTCATCCTAACCCTTCACCACCCCCTAAACCTGTCACCACACTCCTAAAATGCCGTTTTATTCCCTTAGAGGTAACTAAGACTGGGCAACGTTTAAGTAATGTGGCTTCTAACTTCCCCACTTCTTAACCTTCATGGATACATTACAATCCCCCAAAAATGAAAATGAGAGAACCTCCCCTTTAAAAAGATAGGTCATCCATCTAGCTAAGAAGGAAATGATCATCAAAGGTCAGAAAATCAGAAAAGACCTTTGTGTTAAACACAGCAACTGTGATAAAGATAAATAATAAAAAGGGTGAGATCTCCTGCTTATGGGGATTTGTAGTGATCATAATGAGATTATTAGCAATGCAAAACATACCAATAGAATATAAAAATAATATCTGTATGTGACATAATGCCTGTATTTGGAAATTACAGTAACACCTTGAATCTGTACTGTACAGGGATTTTCAGTCATTATAAAGCCAAATCTTAACCCTGTACAGCAGTAAGTGACCCCAGGGCTCTCCCTGTATTCTGCCCTCTCCCTGGCAGCTGTAATGCAGCAATAATTTTTGAACCTTTTGTTACAGTGAAGATTGGGTTTGCTATTTGCAGATGGTTTTATGTCTCTCCAGGGTGCTTGGAGAGACATAAAACAAAGGATTTTGTTTTTCCACAGGTGACACGCTAATCTTGCTTTAAAAAGGTGTGAAAATGGGGGGGGGGGGTTATTCAGAGTGAGGTGAAAACCAGGAGAATGGCAGGAGAAGAGAAAAATCTAGACCAAATAGCCGATTTGGAAAGTTAGCTAAATGAAGATTTTTCTGGTTTGGCTATTTTGACCTAGAATTTTCACTTCTCCAGTCATTCTCCTGGTTTTCACCTCTCTCTGAATAACCCTGATAGTCTTTTGATGTGCTAGTGAGTGCTTTTTAATGCATTACATTGCAAAATCGAGATAACTTGATTTGGGGTGTGAAGGGGTTAAAGGGATACAAACTCACAAAGTGACAAATTATAACTTCAAGAAATCAATTACCAAATTAAAATTGATACAGAATCCTATTTTTTATATTTGTGACCATGAAATAAAGCTAAAAGCCGAGCCAAAATATATAGCTGAATTATTTAAGCATTAATTTGTCCTAAACTGCTTTGTGATACACACATTAAAACATAAAGCATTCTGAAGAAAGCTCCACTGGGAACTGAAACATTGATGTTTTTCTAAATAAATACTTTTTTATCTTCATCTAAGCCAGTCTCCGTGTGCGTCTGAATCTTTGGGAATTTAAAACTTAAAGCTATGTACTTTATTTGCCTTAAATATACTGGTGCCTTTCCATATTTGAATAAATATGTAGATTTAAAATACTGTCCAAAAGAGAAAGTTCTGCTGAAAAAAAAGGATTTTTGTAGACATCTCAGAGAAAAGAAGCTGAAATTTATGACTTACTAAAGTGAATCGCCTCAATGCTGAAGGGGTTAACGACCTTAAAAATAACGATTTGATTACTGATTCTGATAAACCTTTTTAAAGCATGATTAAAAAATTTGAATTAAATTTTAATAAAATTAATTAAAAATTTATTAAAGAAAATTAAAGTGCTATATATACTGTATAATAAATCCCTATAGCCTGAGATGCGATAATAAGATTCGATGAGATGAGCAAACGTCAGATAAATACAGACACTGTACTTATGAATAATTGCCATGTCTGAATCTAGAATTCTATTTTTCAGCATGAAAACCCAAATTACCCAACAGCACGCTCGTATTATAGTGATGATTTGTACATGTTCGTCACTGTTCCTATAAATGGTTCAATCTGTGAGAACATTGCACTATATTTAATTTTGTTTTTCTCATCGTGTGCCCCTGCACCCTTATGCTTCATGAATATGTATGAGGACATGCTTCGATCACAGCCTTTCCCATAGTTCTAAACTTTGTAAATTTGTATTTTAATGACTGCATTTACCCCGTAAATTGGCAATGCATCCATATTTTAATGCATTTTGCATCTAAATCGTGTTTTTAAAAGTCATAGTTATTTTTAAACATATGTTTTACTGTACAATAAAAGATAAAGACGAAAAAATAAATAAATGCAAGTTTGAGGAAGAATTGGAAATGTTATTTTACATAATAAATTATATGGCACCATTTTTCTAAACGTTACGAATCATCAATGCGTGGATAACGTGTACGTTATCGCTTCGTGACATTTACTTCAGATTATTTTCATTGGATTTTCTGAGTGATCAGACCTTGACTTGCTCGGAATCTTATCTTTTAATGGATGCTAAGTCTTGATCTTTATAAAAGTCTGTTCACAGCTTTTGTTACAGACCTTTAATCATAATGTAGTCACTAATGACTGTAGCGTATTTAGTATATCGTGGTAAGACGCAATCAGCAGTTAAACGATTGTTAGTACACTTCAGAGGCTTCAGAGAATAAATGTATCATAATGAAAGGTAGGATGTTAGGAGGTTAGGATGTTTTCAGGTATTTTTGTTTTATGTTATATAATATATCATATATATTTTATCGCTAGTGTGCGCCGCTCGTTACTTAACGGGGTGTGCACCCATGGGCCATTTATTTATTGAAAATTAATGTTGGAAGATTTTGCACAAAGTGCACATCACTTTCATAAGCCATAATAAATCTGCAGAGATACAGTCAGTTTTTATGCTATTCAGCATGAACCTACGGAGCCCCGCCAAGGCCATCATGGGAAAAAAAAGTTAACATGTGGGCGCGATGTGTAACATCATGGGTTTGATCACTTTCGATTCTGACCTAACGTTCTCTCCCCACGTCCAGACAGTGACCAAATCTTATTACTGTCAACTCAAGAACATTGCCCACGTCCGCCCCTTTCTGCCGCAAGATACCGTGAAGGTGCTGGACTGGTTCATGCTCTTACCATTTCACGACTTTATTACTTTATCTTGCTCCTTATTAGCCTCCCCAACTCCCGTATTGTCCCCTTGCAAATGTAATGAATGCAGGTGCCAGGCTTATTTTTTCACCAGACGCACCTCACATACCCCCCCCCTCTGCCGGTCCCTCCATTGGCTTCCTGTACATTTCAGGATACAGTTGCTCAGGTTCAAATCACTCAATTTTCTCAAACCCCTCCCTACATGTCTTTATTACTACACAAACACGTCCCGTATAGACAACTCCGGTCAGCAGGCGATCTCCACTTGTCATCTGTCTACACCCGCACGGCCAATTCTCGCCTGCAAGACTTCTCAAGGGCAGCTCCGGTCCTGTGGAATGACTTGCCTCGCCCTATCAAACTGTCCCCTGATCTTCAGGCCTTCAAGAAATCCCTCAAAACCCATCTCTTCAGATTAGCACCACATCACTGATGCAACTCATCCCTCTGCTTACCTACTCACACATGATTGAAGCCACTTCAATTGCCCCACCATTCCAGAACCACTGGCACCAATGATCCTGCCATCCAGTAACATCCCCCTTGTCTTCCTCAACTCCAATCCCTCTACAATGTAAGCTCCTATGAGCAGGGCCCTCTAAAACTAGTGTTTCCATCCTATATCTGTTTATCTGTATCTTGCAGTTAATTGAGAGTGAAATGTCAGCTATCCAATTATGTCAAAACTACCAGCCACATTTATAAGGCCAGTTATGTTGAAAGATATACACTGCCTGGCCAAAACATATGTCACACACTGTAACAATCGGCTGGATGACCTTTTGCTGTGATTCCGGCACACATTCCCCGTGGCAGCATTTTGAAAAGCTCATGCAATGTCACAGCATTTATTTGCATCCAGAGTATCCAGCTTCCACTGATCGGGAGGTTCAGGGGTCCAAAGGAAGGCCGCTAAGGGTTAACTCGTTAACTGAGGTCATAGCCCCATGCAGATGACGTCAGTTGCCAAGGGGAAACCCAGAGGTGGGGCTGACAACTAAGATGGCAACCCCCACTGGAAATAGGTCTCAGCCCAGTGCCGATTGGTGCCAGATCACGGCCTGGCACCTAAGAGGTTATTGAGAGGCATTGCTGGAAATGTCAGACTGTGACCTTTTCAGCAATGCCGCTCTTGACTTTGTACCCCTCAGCGATGGGGAGATAGAGGGGTCCTCCCTCCCCTTCAGGCACTCCCCCTGCTCTGGCGGGGAAACCTGAAACTGACGTCACCACGCCCAGTGCGATGATGTCAGTGCACCGGGACGGGTATAAATCCGGAGGTCTGACCAAGGAAGTCAGACCTCTTTGGGACCCCTGATGGAGCGGTGAGTATCGGGCAGGAGGGGGCTTCAAAGTGATCACGTGTGGGGGGCGTCCTCCGCAATACAGCAGGGACACATGAGGACCTCCTTCCACACGTCATCTGTATTCAAGGGGGTTAATGGACACTATCTATCATTTAGACACATTTAATACATTTTTATTGGTTTAAACACCTAAACGCCTATTAGGAGAATAGGAGAGTTCTTTTTTTTTATCAGGAGTTTGACGAAATTCGTCAAGGCCACATCGATGCTTTTCGGCGACATTTCCAACTTTTTCATGGTGCTTCGTCGACTCCCCATCTTCGGCGCACTACAGTGACCATTTGCTAAATAGTTAATTCACAAATATTTTGGAGAAATGGAGTCGACGAAGTGTCCTGAAATGCGCCGAACTGAAAAGCACTGAAATTTCATCGAAATTCCAGTGTTTTCTGCATAAACCCTTTAGTTAAATCAAAGTGTTGACTTTTTTTTTTGGCCAGTCAGTATAGTTTAGAAAGAAGGTCTTCTGGACTTCCGTCTATCATCCGTTTCCTCTCCTTACCATCAGATTAGACCTATACAGCAAAGTTAACATTAGCAGAATTTTATTTAACATTTCCAGCTATTAAATAAGACACTTGCTTGTGGGTTGTTTGATTTGTAAAACTGATATTTAATGAAGTTTAAAACGTGTCATTAAGGTGACCCAATTTCTAACAGTTTGAAGTAAGGTTACTTAAATTAAAACTGGACAGAAAAAGCAAGGGACATAACCTTCTCTTCCTCTACCTTTTGCCATATATTAAATTGTGAAGATGGTGATATTTCTAGGACAGGCTTAGATGTCTGTAATCTTTTATATCTTATCCATGTGCAATAAAATGTTTTCATTTTATTCATCAATCACACACAGACAGGCAAAAAAAATGACAAATCGAATAAATGAAAGTTATGGACTTCATAAACTCGGTTGACTCAGCATGGGGTTATGTCTGGTTCCTTTATCTATTTCTGCAGCCATGTGCAGACTAAGGGTAAAATATTGTTTCTTCCAATTTAATATAGATCGGTTCTGTCGCCTTTCTTATCTAACACTAAAACCTTTATACATATACTTAGTGTATCACATCAAAACTTTTTAACCTTCATTTTCTTGACCTTTTCCATCAGAAAGCATGTCGACCAGCATCGTATTCCTGATTTTCACTCAAGAAAATAATTCAAGATTTTGCGATGTACGTATAATTTCCTGCCTGTCCAGATATCTAGAAATTCACACTTTTTACTTCATGCCTGTCTTGGCAACGATGCAATAAGATAATATGGTTTTAACAGTCCCAATCTCTTTGGATATAATTTGTCAGCACATTACCGTCGACCAATATGCTATTGATAGGATCAAATAGTTGAACAAAGACAGTGAGCTGCCCTCAAAAACAATAATAAATAAAGCAAGTGCAATATAGGGTGCTCATTGGACCAGGGGGCCAACAACAGCAACACTTCAACAAACAAAGATGGCACCAGGACTCCAAGACAAAAGGTTGGCATTTAATGGAAGATGCATTCTTTTGGTCCCACTGACTAAAACGTTGCGTCTTCTATTGAAACTCACCTTTTGTCTTGGAGTGCCCGATACCATCTTGTTTAGTGATTGGATTAAGGGCTCTGCCACACTTACTAACCTGAATAATCGACCAGGCTCTATGACTGTATAATCACCTGATGGCATTGCTACATGCCGCCAATCCAGTTTAACCATTGTGCGTCAAGGGCAACCCCCATCTCCAATCCACTAAAGTGTTCTGAAGAATCGAAAAATAACAGAAAATTTGAATGGATACAGCTCCTTTCTTTAATGCCTCGTACCTAACTCAACATTTCAACAAGCCAATCCAACTCAACATTTCCAACTGCTAAACTTCAAGTGTATACATCTACCTCTTAGTTTTTTTAACCTAAGTAAATACAATTGATTCATGTCCTAACCTAGAGGATGAATTAACCCTCCAATCCCAACATCACTTGTGCTATGACCAGCTTTCAAATTGCTATACACACCAACCTATTGGCTTATATCCCAACAAATTCTCAAACTCCTTCAAAAACTCAACCGTATGTTGTATGTTATATCTGCAAAAAAGTTTGGGTATAGAGGGGCACAGCATTCTTTTCCCAAGAGAAAAGAAGGTTTTTGTAGGACTAACACTCACCTTTTTTAGATTTTATAATACAGTCATACCACACAGAAGCTGGATAATGGTTTGTAGTATGTGGCACGAAGAAGAAAGATGAGCGAGATAATGTAACAAGAAAGGACAAAGAAGAACTAGAAACAACTAGAAAGTTTGCAATTTATGGAGACCTCCTGCAGTTTCCAGAGGTAGAAGAAGCAATGCTCCATTTGTGTCCAGTGTCCTGAGTTGCCTCCAGGAGCTGCAGCCTTGATCATAAGTCATTTGACTAACCTAACACCCCAAGCTACGTAACGTTATTGACATTGCTTTCTTTAGTCTGTAATAAACATTGTGATCATTTTTTTGTTACTGTCTCTTATGGTGGTCCATTTTCTTCAGTGCCAAGTTGTTTTACTTTTATTACAACTGGTCTACTTCAGGGATGTCAAACTCCGGCCCTCCAGATGTTGATGGCCCACAAATCCTAGAATTGTTTGAATGTGATAAATGGCCAGGAAGTAATGGCCAAAGCAAAGTCTTCTATTTTGGCTTAAATCCCCCCCAAAAAAAGTTCACCACGTAATGAAAACTTCTCACAAAGTTCATTCAGCACTGATAAAGTTCCAGATGATTTATGTTTTGACTATGTTCACCCTTCAGTATACTGACATATCGCAGGACTTATATTTTTACTTTTGTGACACTGGAAGAATGTGTTTATTTGAAGTTGATATTCCTTTTCACACCTTTACATTTAAACTTTTTTTTGTATTTTCCTGGTGCTCACAGTGACAAATAGTTGAGGTGCGAGGTGATACCAGGGATCTGCTATAACATAAGAAAGGTTTATGGGTCCATACGTACAGGAACAGCTAACATATGAGATGCCAGATCATGCACCTTTGTCCAGTACGTCTGGAGGGTTGGGCAATACGCATCACATGTAGGAGGGAGTCTCCCTACCTCTGCAATTCCTGTAATAGCTGTCAGGTATGACCCTGTCCATGCAGTGTAGGAAAGTAGGAGTAGGACAGGATAGTTTTTAACTCCTTCACCACTGTGATCGTGTAAAACAGCAGCCTGAAATTATGTTACCACCTTCTGAGGCTGTGCTGTGTGATTGCAAATGGAATTTGTTTGTTGCAAACAAATTTCGTTAGGTTTTGCGCTCCAGAAGTTGCTCCCAAAGTTTTAGCCCTGTGAGCATAATGCGTAAGGTGTTCAAACTGTATAAAATCGGCTAAGGAATGTCCTTATCGGGGTTTCCCCAGCCGATGCACTGAGCCTTGTACTACAGTTCTGCCTGCAGAAACTCCATTTGGCCAGTAGATGGTGAGATCTGTCTGCCAAGTAGAATATTACAGAAAGAAATACATTGGGAATATTCCCAAATATTTCTTACTGCATAACTATTAAAGTTTTATTTTGTTAAACAAAAAAAACACTGGTTCCTGACAATGGGTTTTTGGAATATCACTTGGTATATTTCCTACATATTTATTTTCCGTGTTAATTATTATTATTATTATTGTCATCATTTATGTTGCACTAACAGTTTCGGCAGCACTTTACAATAACCAGGGGAACGAGATACAGATAAACGGACATATGATGGAAACAAGAGGTGTAGAGGGCTTTGCTCATAGGAGTTTACAATCTAGAGGGATTGGGGTTGATGAGGAAGACCAGGGGAATTTTACTGGATGGCAGGATCATTAGTGTCAGGTTTGGGAATGGTGAGGCCATAGAAGCAGCTTCAATCATGTGTGAGTAGGTGAGCAGAGGGATGAGTTGCATCAGTGATGTTATACGCTAATCTGAAGGGATGGGCTTTGACTGATTTCTTGAAGATCCGGGGAGAGTTTGATAGGGAGAGGCAAGTCATTCCACAGGACAGGAGCTGCCTTTGAGAAGTCTTGGAGGCGAGAGTTGGCCGTGAGGGTGTAGACAGATGACAGGTGGAGATCGCCCGCCGACCGGCGCTTTCTAGACTGGATGTGTTTCCGGAGTAATAAAGACATGTAGGGAGGTGTGGAGTTATTGAGCGATTTGATGGTGAGCATCAGTATGTTAAACTGTATCCTGAAATGTACAGGAAGCCAATGAAGGGACCGGCAGAGAGGGGAGGTACACGAGGTGCATCTGGTGAGTTGCAGTAATCAAGTTGTGAAATTACAATAGCATGAACCAGCACCTTTGCGATATCTTGTGTCCTACAGGGATGGACACGGTCAAGGATTTGGTCACTGTCTGGATGTGGGGAGAGAGTGTTAGGTCAGAACCGAACGTGACACTCTTTATATATGGTTTTATGTTTTTTTATATCTTGCATTTATTACTTTATATTTCTGTACCTACTGTAAAAATTCAATGTTCATGAACCCAGGACATACTTGAAAACAAGAGAAATCTCAATGTATCTTTCCTGGTGAAATACTTTATAAATAAAATAAATAAATATCGAAGGGCCTAAACGCAAATCTATTGTGTGATCATTGCAGGTGCATAATAAACAACCATATGCTCTTTTAACACTGTAGAAATTCACATATTTCTATATATGTGCTAAAAATAATGTAGAAGATCTGTAGACGTAAAATATAGAACGGCTCGCCTGCTGTTACATTTCATCTGAATTAACACACAAATATGAAAGAAACAACTTACGCTTTAAATAAAGAGCAACAACGTGCGTAATCCATTGTCAACGTATTATTTTCTATTTTCTCAGCGGTTTAATCAAGCAACAAATACAAATAAAATTACTCTGTCTTTCAGGAACTAGCAGAAATCACTGGAAAATCTGAATATTTTCCTGAGATATTATTATTTATTATTACTATACACGAATAAGCAGTCTAAATAATGACTTTAAAAAAACATTTTTAGATTGCGTGACAAGGGAAAATATATTAAAAGCGAGATGTGAAATCTTATAGTCTTTCAGGAAATAAAAAATATCACATGTCACCGGGAAGATAAAATATGTAGATGTTTTCCATAAGCCTGCCTGGATTTGATTTCTTTACTTTTGTCTAATTAAATTTATTTTATTTTCGTCTAGACTGTTCGCTGACCGGTAAATTATGAAAAAAAGAGATTAAAATACGCATCAATAAAAAAGATTCATGTCAAAAGTTGACATATTAATAATTACAGATTTATAACAACACACCCACCGAGGTATTAAATGTGATTACCACACGTCTAAAGACTATATTAAATCTAACTTGGAGCTAATCAAAAAACAATGTTTAATGTGT